>JACXII010000050.1:1373483-1973483 GCA_014737395.1 Bombus waltoni
TGGTAGATCGGACGCCGGAAATATTTATAGGGCGTCGCTGCACGGGTTCGAAGAGGTTATAAAAGCACAATTTTTTACCGACCATATAAGGAGAAAAATAAAAACGAAAAAAGTTTGTAAGGAGAACAGTCAAAGTATGAAGCGAAATAAAACTTTTAATTAGGAAGGAGGATGATAGAAAATGATCGATTTTTGTGGTGGGTCGGACGCCGGAAATATTTATAGGGCGTTGCTGCACGGGTTCGAAGAGGTTATAAAAGCACAATTTTTTACCGACCATGCAAGGAGAAAATTAGAAAGGAAAAAAGTTTGTAAAGAGAGGATTCAAAGTACGAAGCGAACAGAGCGAAAATTTGATAATCTCGAACTTCAAGCGGTAAGATAACTTTGCAACGAATGCACAAAGTTGAAAAGTTCAAGCGCTATTTTTTTTAGATAAATGTTGATAATTGCGTTATACGTGAAAGATGGTTGATAGAAATGCTCGAGAATTTCAGTAACGTTTAATATGTAAATATCCTTTTTCGGTGCTCTTCTGTTCTAAAATAAAATTAAAATATCGAAGAACGACATCGTAACTGACAACGAGCTGTCTATAATAATTCAGGTAGTGTTTCGCGTTCGGTTATCAATTTCGATCATAAATCACAAACGCTGAAAAGTGTCACGACGGAACGTACGCGTGGTTTTCCCTCGCACGAAGTCTATAATTTATGACGGTGGGCGTATCATCTGGTTTTTCATTCTGACCGAAATAAAATCGTACGATGTGCACGGCTGGCCATACGGCCGGAATGCTTTTAACGTTGCGCGTTGATTCGCGATAAAAGAAAATATCAGAGAGACGTCGATCGCGTATTAACTAATTGATTTCATGATCGAGGTACGGCGTTTACATTCGGTAAATAGGAAAATTGGAATTTAACAAACGCAACGATTGATCAGTGTTGTGCGAATGACAAGCCGAAATTACAGTGTTTGCGAACAACGTGCTCGAGAGAGCGACGTCGACATTTTGCGGTAACATCGATCGGTCAGCGCACATGCACTTTCCAGACGGTTTTGCTACGAATAAAATATTTAATCGGACAGTCCACCCTACACAATAGCGTAACTTATGGAAAGGGTCAAGAACCTTGATCGATTTGCATCTCTGCCTACGGTTAATCCTTCGATCGTGAGGACACGAGATGGTTTAACACGCAACCGTCGAAAATACCTCTGTCAATCTTCATTTCGATTATCATTGGGACGAAAGCGTGATTATACGCGATTGTAATAACTTTGCGAGTTACAAAATCTGTTACCACGATCGTTTTGTTAGCTGTGTAATTTCTAGTGTACTTAGGCGTGTTAAATTACAAACGGTGTGATTATCACGTGTGAATAACTGCGGCGACATACTTGCTCCGATGAAAGGAAAAGTTCTGCACGGCAGCATGACGCGTTTTAATGAATCGTCTGCTCCAACTGCAATTTGCGCCATAGAGAACGAATCTGTGTGTTCGCCGTTAATTTGCAGCGGCATGATAATAAGATGAAACCAAACGGCGATTGCGATGAATTACCGCGAACATTTCATTAGCGTTATTAATTACAATCCATTGTACTCGCTAATGAAGTCGTTAAACACAGATTATTACCTACGGCTTTGGTTTGTTGTATCGTTACCTCTATTACGTGCTGTATTCTATTATATTATCTTAATTCCGTGTAAAGGAAACACACTGTTACCAGCGAACAACGAGCGCACATACTACATATACATACGCGTAACTTTCATTCGCGCGATTTGTCGAAACAGTAGCACCGAGAAAATTAACTATTTATGTATTTCGCGTGAATTCATAAATGAAACGAAGAACGTAACGTTGAGTAAATTTTGAAACAACATCGCCGATTCAGTTGGTCGACGTTTAACTTCTTTCGTAAAAAATAAGATATCGAGATAAATTATACCGTTTCGTAATATCGGTAGTTCCATCCGTGAATCACCCTGAATCTAAGTAATTCTCTACGACAAACACGCGTACGATATTATGCAAATACGTGTTCTGGATGGTAGCGCATTTTACAGACAATTTTGTTTTGACGCCTGTTTCTTCTTCCGCCCCGTTTTCTCCCAGTCTGCCCTCGTTTCCTCTGTTTGTCTTCTTTTCGTCCAATCTTCCAACGCTCTCACTTTCCAGCCATGTTCTTTTTCTCCTTCCCCTTCGTTTATTTCTGTTACCCGAGGCCGTAATAAGAGAACCGATTACAGACTAGAAGAAAATTGTCTACAATTTATGATAAGCTTCCGGCACAGCGTATTTACTTGGCACGCAACAAATAGGCTTTTTTTGCGGTAAAAAAAGTCAGCTTCTTGCGTTTAAAGGATCAGACGCTGCGAAAGGAACGCTTCCCGCGCCCTTTATATTAAGTTGTCCGAAAAGTTTCTTTCGTTTTCTAAGGAAATAACGGATGCACACCGCATTCTCTGTTTTATATTATTTTTATCGATAATATATAATAATAGTAATATATAATCATAAATTATAATAATAAATTACAATATAATAATAAAAATATAAAATAATAGAAATAGAAGAAAATGGATCGTACGTGATCGAATAAAATAATATAAAACGAAAAGAGATTGTGCGTCTATTATTTCCTTACAAAAGAAACTTTCGGAACAACCTAACACTTGCAAGCCTGTGGACGTCTTTTCAGGACCAAAAAGTTCCCTTCTCTCCTTGAAACTTTCTTACGAAAATTATTTCGACAATCGGAATTATTCGGCCTTTCACACGTTACAATTTTTCACCTTCCTCGACATTTTTATTCCTTTCGTTTGCCTTTCGCGATCCGTCTGACATTTATGAAATGGATTAACATAAAGCCCACAGGGCGTTGTAGGCGCGACAATATGCAAATTGGGCAAAATGCAGATAGGACGGTTGCAACGCGCGTTTCGCTTGCCCAAGCCTCTGACATTAATCAGATTGCAAGATAAAGCGGTGGTGGTTCGCGGTCGATTTTCACAATTTCGTTTTTCACGGTAAAAGGAGACCGGAATGCAGCAGAATATTGCGCACGCGTTGCACCGCGAAGAGAAAGCGTCTTGTTATAGGACAATACGTAATTCTATTTCCTGTAAGCGGTGCCTGGCTGATTTTATATTAGATCGTAACGTACGAAATAGTCGCTCGAACGCTGCATATTCTTTCGATCCGTGTTACGTTACTCGTTTCTTCCACGTATAATATCCTAATAATCTAATAAATCGTATTTTCTCCTCTTCCGATCCTATCAACATCGTTCTGTGATATTTCTACGAGGAACGCGACAAGATATTTTCAAATTCCTGACGAACGAACGAAAGTGAGAATTCTCGCGGGAACGGAACGCTGTAATTTCTCGCTTTTGTTTCACCAATGATGTGTACAATGGTGGCAAAAAAAAAAAGGTAGAAAAAAGATAGCTGCAACAAAGCAAATTCGTGTTTGCAAACGTTTCCAGTTGTGTTGCTATTTTTTCCCCTCTTTTTTGGGGGGTGGGATAGAGGGAAGGGGAGGGAGCTTTTTTATTTTTCCTTCCTTTTTTTTTTTTACCAACATTCCGTACGGTCCGAGTTTATTGGAGCGAGTCGGTTCCTCTGGATTCTATCTGGCACCTAGCCGAAAAATAAATAATACACGGGGAGTCGCTAGAATTTTCGACGAGAACGAATAGAAAGCGATGAAAATCGCCACGTAACCCAATCGGACACGTTACTTAACACTTTCTAATATTTCCTAGAATTCGATATTAAACTTGTTGAAATTACACTTTTGAGCTACGGGACACCCGAAGAGAGAAAAGAGGAACGACGAGCTTACAGACGTGGAAACAGATTTTATTTGACGAACCCGACAAATTTCATTCTACGACGTTTGAACGAAGAACAGAAACACGTTCGAATATCAAAATGTCATTGTTCGCGACGTTGTTTCGTGTACACCGGCAACCACTGCGTGGATTTACTTGAGAATTTATGGTATATCATAGATTTGCCAGAATTTATAGTATCGCACTTACGGTATAGAATTTATGGTATTACAGGAAGTAGGAGGAAACGAATCGAGCTTTCGGCGAGCATCGATCGATACCGTGCATTCTATAGCACGTTTGCCCTCGCGGTAACCATTAAAAGATCGATGGATAATAATTCGTAAAATCCATGAGTCGTAAATTTCGTTGAAAGGAACTTCTCTTTCGACCATCGATTCCACCTAAATTTTTAGTAGCGTTACCGATAGCGATCGGTACTCGGAAAAAGTCCGGGCGTCGATTTACGACAATACGTATCGAGAAAAAATTAAAGAAATTATGCGACAAAGTAAAAACTGCACAGCGCGTGAATGCACCAAGTTCACCCGCTGTAGACGACTTGGTAAGAACTGTTCGAACAACGTTCGTATTAATTTTTACGGAATGGATGTGGAGCAAAATTTTATTTAATAGTTGAACGCAGATGAGATGTGTACGCGATTTACGACGAGGAGATTGAACATCGCCGATCTGCAACGCGATAAAATAAGCACGAATATCGTGTAATCTTTAACAGATTCTAATGATTTCAGTGTGATAGCGCTTGAGATAAACCAGGTGGCCGTGACGAATTATTCAATTATAGAGATATACTACTTTGGAAATTGGTGTGCAATTGAACGAACGTTGGATTGAAATTTATCTACCTTGCGAATAACGTGAAATTAAATGATCCGGACTAAGGTGTAATTTACTACTTGTTCAGTTATCGAAACGGGACTAATTCGCTAGAGACGATCTTCGAATTTCTTGATACGAAGCACGAAAGAAAATTCTGCCGAGGCGGAAAGCATAGATACGGTAAAATCCTCAGGGTCCTTCGTAAAAGATTCAACGCAGCTCGACCGTTTGTCTTCCGTTTACGAGAGACAGATAGAAGGAACAACAAGAAAGAATTCATTCGTTTAATCGTAAAAGATTGTGTTGCATTCGCCGCTTTACTTCGTACAAATGCGATTACATTCGTTAAAGTTTAATATCTACACAAATACACTGCGTACATTTCGTAGACGCACATTGACGAGGAGATTCTAATGGTTCAATCCCTTTATCTTTTTCTATATCAAACACAACTGTACAACCCTTTGTAGTAAAGTCAGAAGAGAAACATTGTCATTCCTTACACATTTACGCATACTGTATAAAGATAATAATATATACAACTATTCGTTGAATTCAGCCTGATCAGCATTAGTCAGCGACATCAGTTGTAACGCCGTGAAATAAAATAAAGATCAATATCACATCTTTGAACCTTCGTAGTGTATTGTTAGTTGCATTTCGATGTCTGAGAACGATGCATCAAGCTGAACTAGGAAAAAAGATCACGATTGCGTATCGATCGACTTATTGTTACCGATTGACGTATGTACAATATTTATTTCTTTGTCTCCCTTTTCAAGCACTATTGGAACTTTATACAGAAAGAAATATATTCAGTTATTCTATCCCTTTCTCGAGGAATATTACTTTCACGAGCGACTCACGGTTATCTAGCCGTGATCCGCGTCGACGCGACAGGAATTCTAACATACAGCTAATCTATAGCACAAGAGATTCGACAGATTCCCTTTCTCGGAACTATTTCCGACTTAAATCTACAAGAAACGTTTCCCAAACCACCTCCACTCACAAATTAATCACATTGTACAATCTCGATTCTAGTTACACCCTGTAAGCATTCGATAAATCCTAACACAAATAACTGTTTCCAAGTAATTACAATTCCACCATCGATTTATTTACAATTAGTCTGGAGACCAATATTCTGTGAAACACAGTTTGAAAAACGCCGCTGTACTGGCACTTGACGTCTTAAGGAATAAGGAAAGTGCAATTTATGCAATTTCGACGAGTCCTGTTGTATCTCTTTCTCGTCGATGGCAAGAAATAAAGTTCTTAAACCGTAACCTTTCGTGACGTTTGCTGACTCTTTAAAAGTTATTCGTAGGCCTTTAATATACATTTCGTTTTCCGCTAAACATCAAATATGAACACGAAGGGATCGACGTTTCAGGCAGCATAGATCAATTCTTGTTGCGCATCCAATGGCACGGTTGCGTTCGATCAATTGCTTAAAAAATCGATAGACGAGATTCGTAGTCTACGGATTACAAGTTTCGTTGCGAGAGCAGCTGTTTGTGCATGCAACGTTACATCAAATACTAGAAGACGATCGTTTTGAAAAGATGAGCTCGACGAATAATTATACAAACTGCCCCGCCTAATACGGCTCATCGACAAATCTTCCGCGCGTCATGTATTTGTATCAAAGCGTCGAAATAATTTCGGAACAAAACTGTTCCTTGCGACGTATTTCTTCTCGCGTATGATTGAAGTTAAATATTTATCGAGTTACCTAGTTTCGAACGAGGCGTTCTGTATAATAATCGGAAGGAATAAAAAAGATATTCGAGGATGACCATAGACGATGAAGATGGGACGTTCGTTGCTCTCGTTCTTCGACGAATACGCGAGAGCGGACGTTCATATACGATTATTTTCTTCGTCGGCGAAGAAGATGGGCACCTTTTATTTAATTAAGCTAACGCCTCGTGCTTTTGTCCTACTATTCATCGAGGTAGTAGTACAAATCTGATATCGATCTTTGCAAAGCGATTTTCTTCGTATCTTTCTTCATTGCGTACTTCTTAAAGCTTGAAAATATTTGTTCGTGAACCTTACGCTATAACGATATTTTCTGCTACTTAAAACGATTAAAACGAAGATAAATTACCCAGAAATATACATATAAAAAAGAAGGTACTTCCAAGTTTCGAGAATCGATTAGAGAATTTACGCGAATGATCGTTGCTTATGTCTTTGACGCCAACGACGTCCAGCTTCGATTAATCGAGCAAAATGCACTCTCGTTGGAAAGAAAGTATACGCGACGATACGAATTCAGAGACGTCTCGGTCTCGAATGGTTAAAAATTCTATTCCAAGGTCAAGACTAAGTCGTCTCCTTCCAATCTCATTCCCTGTGTGACGTCCAGCGTCTTAATCTTTCCAGCTTTCGGAGCTTGGACGACCATTTCCATTTTCATAGCCGATAACACGACCAGGGGCGCGCCTTTCTCGACCGTGTCGCCTACTTTCACCCTGATGTCGATCACGGTGCCAGGCATGGGTGCTCCGACTTGATTCTTGTCTCCTTTCGCAGCCTTAGGGTGTACGTGAAGCTCCTGGTTAGAAAGAAATTGGTTTAGTCGAAATGTTCGGTGCTGACGATACTCTTTGGGTAGTAAGAGAGCACAACGATAACACAATTCAGGTCTTTAAGTATCGAAGTGCGATTAAATTGTCAAAAGTGCAGTGCCAAATTTACCTTAACAGCCTCCTTGTCCTTGATGAACACAGATCTGAGTTGACCATTCATTTCGAAGAACACCTCGCGTTCTCCATTCGGCGTAAGGTCCTCGGCAATTGCCAGGGTCTTAATGGCCAAGGTTTTGCCCTTCTCGATCGTCACGTCGAACTCTTCTCCGACCTTTGCTCCTGTCAAGAAAATCCTCGTCTCTAATCTGTCCACTGGCCCAAATTGCTCCCGGAAGCTCAGGTAATCGTTCGTAACTTGAGGATAGAGAGCAGCTGACATGATGTCTTTGTCCGATACGTGCGGATAAGTTTCCTTTAATTCAGACTTCAGAGCGTCGAAGTCCAACGGAGGTAAACTTGCGCCAGGCCTTCCTTTTACGCGTGGCATGTCTTTCAACACCTTGGACCTGTAAATTCCAGTTATAGGATACGTTCGTTAACAATAGAAAGACAATTTCTCCAACGTGTTTGTAAAGGAGACACAATGCGGTGAACATCAAGTTGGACAGAGTCAGTTTTAGATGAGAAGATTAGATTAGATGAAAACATTTATCGTTTAGTCGGTTACCAACTCGTTGATTCGCGAAGCGAAAGGGGCGATGTATTAATTTCGCGTACCTGAAAGGTTCGGG
The DNA here is from genome assembly GCA_014737395.1 of Bombus waltoni. NCBI lineage: Eukaryota > Metazoa > Arthropoda > Insecta > Hymenoptera > Apidae > Bombus > Bombus waltoni. Next base: position 1,381,507 of record JACXII010000050.1, read on the forward strand.
GAATCCTCCGTGAGGTTCGCCAATAGCACCTTGCAGGAATTCTACGACCGATTTGGGGAAAGACAGTTCCTCGGCTTTGTTCAGCACATCGTCAGCCGAAAGTTTATTCTGAACCATAAACTGCGCCAGATCGCCAACTACTTTCGAACTGGGAGTAACTTTGATAATATCGCCGAGCAACAAATTTGCTTCTCTGTATGCTTTCTTCACATCCTCGAAGAACTCTCCCAGACCGAGAGAATAGGCTTGGAACTGCAAGTTCGTATATTGACCGCCAGGAATCTCGTTCAAGTAGACGTCCGCGTTTCCAGACTTCATGGTGGTCGTGCACTCGAACGGAGCGTAGAGGGTTCTAGTCTGTTCCCAATAGGCCGAGTATTCCGAAACATCGCTGAGATCGAGCTGCGTGTCCTTCGGCGTTCCTGCAATTTTTCCAATTTTTCTTGTTCGTGACGCTTGCCTTTATTCCACATAAAAGTCGTCGTACACTCGTATCGTACTCACCGATAAGAGAGGCGACCACGGCGCCCATGGATGGTTGACTCGTCATTCCGGACATACTGTCAACAGCAACGTCGACCACGTCAGCGCCGCTTTCTGCACACGCTAACATCGACGCCACTCCAGCCCCCGCTGTGTCGTGTGTGTGAACATGAATAGGAACATCGGGATGCTTCTGTCTGATCGCGTCGATCAACATGACAGCGGCTTTCGGTTTCAAAAGGCCTGCCATATCCTTGACCGCCAACACGTGAGTACCAGCCTTTACCAACTCGTCCGCTAAGTCCGTGTAATATTTCAGATCGTACTTTTTCCTATTTGGATCGCTCACGTCGCCCGTGTACGAAATCGCTGCCTCCACGATACCTCCCGCTTTGCCAGCCGCCTCCATACCTGAAATTTCGTTTCGTTACTTACGTTTCCATCAGTTTCGCTTAGCGTTGATTTCTATCGAAACACGCCTGCTATTTTATTCGGCGACAGTAAGCGTATACTTTGGATCTTCTTGCAAAGAGACCCTAAGTCAATGATTGCCTCATGGAAGTGGCCAGATCCTCTTTCTCTTCTTCTCAAAATCTCTGCCTCTATCGCCTAATTAAACTATCTCGCGCGTCCTTCGATTAAAATCGGTATTACCGGCCCAGTCATAAATAACTAAGGCTACTAACTATAAGTAGCTAAGGCTACAAAGCGGCGAGCTCTCGTCGCCGTGGTATCAAACAAGATGCGTTTGAATGAAAGAAACCTTACAAGACTAATAGAAAAATGTCGAACGAGATTCGTTTGCCTCGACATACCAAGAATTAGATTCGGTAGATAATTCAACGAATCGAACACCCTGAAGACATCCATTCCAGTCTGTACAGCGAGTTCGCAGAATTTATAAACAACGTTGTCGGGATAGTTGGTGTAGCCGACAGCGTTGGCGCCTCTCAGAAGCATCTGGAAGGGAATGTTCGGTATCGCCTTCCTCATGTATTCTAATCGTTCCCACGGACACTCGTGCAGGAACCTAAGGGCGACGTCGAACGTGGCGCCACCCCAATTCTCCAGGGAATAAAGATTGTTGAATTTATGGGCGACGAACGGCGAGATCGTGAGAAGATCGTGCGACCTGACACGAGTCGCCAGCAGAGATTGATGAGCATCGCGGAACGTGGTGTCCATCAGAAGTAGCCCTTTGTGCTGTCTGACTGCCTTGGCGAACGCTTCTGGGCCTTGCTCCTTGTAAATGTGACGGAAGCCTTTCGGTGGTTCCAATATGTCTGAAAATTTCGGAGGAGTTGGTCGAAGATGGAAAAATTCGCAGGATTTGTAGAAAGCTTTCACGTGCGGTTTAGTAAGCTTGCGCGTGCAGTGTCCAAAAAAAGCGTTAGAACGAGATAAAGGAGAGATTGGTCGAAGAGTACAAAGGAAAATGTCTCTTGTGAGATTATATAATACAGGATGGACGATGTATTAGGTTGTCCCGAAAGTTTCTTTCCTTTTGCAAGAAAATAATAGTTGCACAACCTCTGTTCGTTTTATATTATTCTATCGTATCATCTACGATCCATTTTCTTCTATTTCTATTATTACGATCATACACGACTCGATAAAAATAATATAAAACAGAGAATCTCGTGCATCCGTTATTTCCTTACACGACGAAAGAAACTTTTCCGACAACCTAATACAATTGACTGATCTCAAAAAGTCCTCCCTATTCTACAGCGATGCATCGTCTTTTGTTTCGCTGTGGCAATCTTAAAAGTAAAGTTCGATAAATTAAACATAATTGAGCAACAGTGTCTCGAGGAGCATATCTTTCTGATATTATGTTCCATACATAATTGCCAAGTGTCGATAAACGACTTGTACCCAAAAGACCGCCCTTTCTTATTTTGTTTAAAAATTATTCACAGCGAAAATCATTGAGTTTATATACTGTCCACCCTGTATAATAGCTCGTGTGTGTGTGCGCGCGCGAACAATGACGCTCTTAATTAAAGTATCTCTGATGTAATAGGTTTTCTTTCTGATGTAGATAGCCCGTTTAAATGGACGAGTACAACACTCTTCAAATCTCTCTCGTTAATTGCTCTACTTTTGTTCATGATTAAACACCGATCTACCTCCCTTCTTGACAATTTTGAAATCCATAAAATTATTTTCGACTTAAAGCATCGCTTTAACCTGTATCTTCAGGACTTCTGTTTAATATATACCACTAAATTCCACTACTATCCCAAATTAAATTGCCAATAAATGCTGCTTTCATTTAAATCGCAACACGTAATCGTTGCCCATACAAAAATAATTAAATAATACGTACAAACTCAATAACAGGTGAATTATTTAAATGTATACTTTCGAATGATTTTATCCCAATATTTTCTTGCAAATACATAATACATAATACGAGATGTTTCGTGATTTTCATTTCCAATCGTAAGGTTGGAAAGTATTAGCATAGAAAAATATACATTTACAGCCACCTTAATTTTTAGATATATGAGCAGTTCGAAATTGAAATCATATCTGAGAAACTAAGATACGTGCAAGCTTAACGTTCAATTTCATTTTCCTCTTTCTTTTTTTTTTGGAAATATTGACCGGAAAAAATATCGATGGCTTCATTTGCAAACCACTCACGTAACGAACAGCTAATTAATTTGGACAAACGTTTTGTCTCTTAACCCAACGAGACCCCTTTCAATCGTACAAACCAAATTCCAATTACAATTCCAATATTCGTAAATTACGGATTCCAATCATACACCACGTGTCTGTAATACAATCAACGTAATAAAATAAAATAACATAAAAAGCAACGAAAATGTTTCAATTTTGACGAATTTGACGAAACATCGAATCGGTCGTATCTACCCATTCTTTAGCTCCGTTTGGGAATATCATCTCTGCCTTTTCTTATCCGACTAACGATCTAATTACGATTACTTAAAATACAAAACGTAAAAAGATACGATGATACATCTTAAGGCGTACCTGATGCGTCTGGATCATTGCTCTCTTCTGCAGCTGCAAACTTAGCAAAGTCTAAAAAAAGATGGTCAAACAAAAAGATAAAAGCATGCGATAAACAATTAGATGTGATTACGAAAAATGATTAATCTCTAAAACTATGATAATTGCTGCAAATTAGTGCACACCAAGAGAGAAGTTTTAAATCACGAATGTTTCTGTCACATCGAAATGTGTGTCGAAAGAACAATCTAATGCTACGTTATATAAGAACGAGAACACCATGCCAACAAAGTACGTTATAGAAACAAAAGTCTTTACGTGGTTTCGGGTGTTGTACGTATATCTATCTGTGTGCGTATGTAGCCCCAATTTTGAGATACACGATAGTATAGCGCCTAACGTAAACTATTTGATAGCGTAGATCCCCGATTGGTCTTTAATCCAGCAGACAAGCATGAAAAATACGGAACAAAGAAGGTCGCTCAATTGCGAACACTACAATCCCTCTTAGGAACCTAATAAAAATAATAAAAATACGGTTCTGCTCTTTCAACGAAATTTGCCAATCGTGCAATTTTTTCGATTCTGTCTTCGTTTACCACGCATAGATTCTGACGTTAAAAATTGTACACTAAATGCTATCGACATTAATTAAAAGAATACATACATATATATTAGGCTGTCTTCGGACTATCAGGATCTCAACAAACAGGTTCAATCTGTATCGTCGATACGATATTGTCGATATTTATTGATAAATGGCATTTTCGTTGAGAACCACGATACATTGACAATATCATTGATCGTCCGAGGGCACCCTAACAAACCGCGCTGAAGTACACGATTGCCCATGATGGCAAAAGGTCATCATCGAAGAAACAACCCACATACGCGACAAACAGCAAACACCCAATTGTCCCCTCACACACAAAAAAGAAACAGAAAAGATTTGGCCGCTTGATTCGCTGTCCCACACCATTCAAAGCAAACTTCTTTGTGCTTTTGCTACTACAATCGTATCCAGAAATCGAAGTAACAAGTGATTCTGGCAAGGAAAACCCGGTGACCGATACACGCCGATTTTGATGAAAGTTTGCACGAGCGTTCGCTTCGCCTACCTAAGAGTTTATCCGTGATTCGTTGGTGTCCGTTTCTTACTCGTTTAAGCGCTTATAAATCGCAAACGACAAAGGAGAATCTGGAAAGATGGTTGAAATAAAAGTTATTGTAAAAGTGTCTTGAGACTTATAAGATTCTGACACGGTATTCGTATCAACCATTTTTCGATGCTTTTCGTCGTTTACGATTTACGAGCATTTACATGGAAGAGATATCGCTTTTAAAGTAAGAAACGAGCACGCTCCGATTACGGCCAAATTCTTAGGAGAGTCCGTTAGTCTTTGTTCGTCAAAATACAAAGTTTCGTCGAAATCGACGCGTATCAGTCACCGAGCTTTCCTGTGAGTGTCGCGGGAACACGTGATCTGACATCCATTTGTTCCCACTCAGAGCTTCGATACAATACCTAGAGCGACTTGTGGGATGTGAGGTTTTATCTCGGCTGGTTTCATCGACGTCGCCAACGGGGTACTTGGTCCGTTCACCAGAACAGTGCCAAGGTAATTTAACAGTTTCTGAGCGCGATTCTGGCTCGGTTGGAACTGGAACAACTGCGGATTCTCGTCGATGAAGTACGTGTCGACGTTTCCATTGAGGAACTTTTGGTTTTCCAGCACGTTCAGCAGAAACGGGATATTCGTCTTCACTCCGCGAACTCGGAACTCGCGGAGAGCGCGGTTCATCTTCGCGCAAGACGATTGCAGGTCTCCCGCGTGAGCTATTACCTGAGAACATTGGCGAGATTCCGCTGAGTATTTACGCTGTATATAATTTTAGTCGGTGTAACCCACGCGAAAACTCCATGAAACGAGTCAAGCGGCAGTATCGGCGCCAGTTTTTCTGACTTCAAACACAACAACAAACGGACACTGGTCTACTTTCCAATCTGTCTGTTCTCCGTTATAGTTTGTACAGATCTTTACCTTGACGAGAAGCGAATCGTAGTAAGGCGAGATAATTGCACCGGCGAATGCGGACGCGCCATCCAACCGGATACCCATACCTTCTCCGGAACGGAACACCTCGATTCTTCCGGTATCCGGTTGGAAGTTCTTCGCGGGATCTTCGGTCGTGACACGACACTGTATGGCGAAACCTTGAGGAACGATCTTGTCCTGAGTCATGCCCAGCTCTGGTAACGTGATTCCCTCGGCAATACGGATTTGGGATTGCACCAAGTCGATTCTAAGAGAAATATATTCGAGTTGACCCGAGAGAAGTTTTCTCGCAAAAAGTTCTGTCTATCGGTGCTTAAATCTTTGTGCAAAATTTCCATGAAAAATCACGGATCGATCGTTAGAATAGCTGTGATAATTCTAGCCTCTTGAATGGCGAATTTACCATATTTACGTAAATGCAGTAACCATATGCAGAAATACAATAGACGCTTATGCAAATGTTTTCTTCTCGACTCGATATACGCACCCGGTGATCTCCTCGGTAACAGTGTGTTCGACTTGCAACCTAGCGTTGACCTCGATGAAGTAGAAATTGCCGGACTCGTCGGCCAAAAATTCCACGGTACCAGCGTTCGAGTAACCAACGTGCTTTGCCAATCTTACAGCGTGCTCTGTCATCTTAGCCCTAACCTTGGGATCTAACATTGGCGCAGGGGCGATCTCAACGACCTGAAATTTTCGTCTTAATTAACGCCGCTCGTTAGAACTTGCTGGCCTTCCGTTAGAACAAAAATTCGCGCTTCAAACGACTCAGCGATACCGTTCCGTTCGTACAATGTTTCACGACGTCGACGAACACGTTGATCTAGAATCGTTCAATTGTTGTCATTTCCTTTTGCATTTTTCTTTATCTTTTTTCTTTTTTTTTTTCTCTGAATGCCTATTGCTCGTTTTTTCTACATTGTCCTCGTTCTCCGTGCAATACATGGAAACTGTCGAGTACGTAAATGCCGTTTAAACGTCTAACAAAATCCTTGACACGAAGAAGCAAGAGAATGATTTTTATTTAATCGTCTATCGCGAAACAGTAGTGAATTTATCTTCGCAAATAATTAATAATTTAACCGATGTTAATAAACACGAACAAACGTCGATAGTTGCGGAAATACAATTCTGCAACACGTAATACCGAATCTTCGTTCGAGTCTTCGGAAATTGTATACAGTAATTTATGTAACGTTATAATGTAACGTAATGTCTGCTTTAACTACGTAACGACAGCTTATACAACAGTTCAAACATAATATCGCAATTCATTTTCCTCTCTCGTAACGAAATTCCATCGATACGCATTTTACGAGAAACGGAACGATCGTTCGATTGATTGCTGGAAATGAATTATTTCGCCAATTTACACGCCACGTTTCTATCATTTTTTAATCCTTCGAAGAGTCTTTCGTGAAATTCTTCAAAATCTCTGTTCGATCGTTGCTACGAATAACCGCGAAGAAATTAGCGTGTTTAAAAATACGTGTAATACGGATCGAAGCGGATAAACGATTTTATTAGACGAATGGTTACTGTCTAGAAACGCTTAAACCTTCTTCTACTGACCTTTTGATGGCGACGTTGAACGGAACAATCACGTTCATAAAGATGAACGACATTGCCAGCTTTGTCTCCCAACAATTGCACTTCGATGTGCCTCGGCCTCTCGATGAATTTCTCGATGAACATCGCACCGTTTCCAAAAGCTGCGGCCGCCTCGGAAGAAGCGCGCTCGAACATTTCTCGAACCTCTTCCATGTGTTTCACGACTCTCATTCCTGAGCAAGCACAGAAAGTAGACTTTAGAAGAAATTTTACACAGAATGTCGCTAACACTCTCGTGAAATAAAAGTATCTGCCTTTTATAGAAGTTTATGGAATTCGATGAAATCGAAAGATACGATATTCTTATATTAGGTTGTCGGAAAAGTTTCTTTCGTCTCGTAAGGAAATAATGGACGCACCACGTTCTCTGTTTAACGTTATTCTTATCGAATCGCGTATGATCGTAATAATAGAAATAGAAGAAAATGGATCGATTCGATAAAATAATATAAAACGAAAACGGGTTGTGCATCTATTATTTTCTTGCAAAGGGAAATAAACTTTCGGGACAACCTAATACTATGGCAGAAATTACGCAAGTACGTTTGATACAATGTTCGAAGCTTGGAATGGAATTTAACGAAGACTGGAAGCGTTCCGAATCCGGATTTCATGGAAATTAATTATCTGCTAAAAAGGCTTTTACTCTACTACGTACTTGAGCTAAATTCACGCAAGTATGTGATTAACGTTAAATACATTCTTACCAAAAGGTATAATTTTCATCGCAGATAAGAATAACGCATTTGCGTTTGTGCAGATAAGGTAAAAGAGCTATGCACATGTGTAATACCTAATCCGTTCTATATTCGTTTCAAGTTGCACGGAATGACTCAATCTTAATTGTACCGCGAACATAAATCTTCTCTGCAGCTGACGTTTTTATTGTGCGTTCGTTGCGAATGCTACTTCGTTCATCTCCGATTCTTATTAAGTAAATAGCATTTGGAATAAAAGTACAATGCACGTTATGTTTTCACTGCTTCCAAGTGATAAAAATCGAAGCTAGAAGGTTCGGATACTTTAACGAATCGAGATGATGGTACGAGCAATTATTTTCAAACAGCACCTACGAAACTTCAATAAATGCGCAACATCGCGACGCTCAAAAATCTTCCAAATATTTCGGCACGTTTTCCAATCGACAGTTGCTCGATTCTCGTGAAAAGAACCACGAAGGGAACCAATGGCAGTCGACGAAGCGTAATTAAGTCTGCTCGTAAATCATACAGAGGAGAGAAACTGATAAAGTAAACTTGTTCCACCGAGTGAATTTCGCAATGAGTAATTTTCGTGACGAGTAAACGTCCGCGAGAAGGAAGATGGGAACAAAAAAAAAAAAAAAAAGAAGTACCGGAAATACCAGATACGAGTGCGTTCGACGTTGCGCGTGCAGAGCATTAGCCTACTTTATCGAAGCTTCGTTTTTATTTCGCGACAGAAAACAGCCAGGAAACAAGACGCAAGACACTGTCTTGTAACCACGGAAAATTTCATTTATACGTAGAAATAGCTTGAACGAACGTTTCCATCCGATAAAGCGAAGCTCGTTCGATAAAATCCTACCTCTTCCGCCTCCTCCGTAAGCAGCTTTGAATATCACCGGCAGTCCGTGTTTCATACAAAATTCCATTGCCTCGTCGGACGTGGTCACTGGCCCGTCTGTTCCCGGAACGATCGGCACTTCGGCCTCTATCGCAGCCTGCCTCGCGGCTACCTAATCATTTTCAAATTTGTATCATCTACGCGTAACTGGATACTGGAATCCAGGCAAGTAGAAGGAAAGGTTCGTGGTTGGTGACGAAAGAAGAAGCAGCGAATTGTCCGAGGGATTTAGAAAAGGAACAGAAAGGCGAACAAGACCGAAGCTAGGGATACGTAGTAGCAATGGAGCAGAAACAGAGAGACATAGGTTCGGCAAACAGGCAATTAATTAACTAAGGGACGATAGCAAAGCAGATGGAAGGATGAGCGAAAGGAGTCGCTCGTCCTTCTAGACTGATGAGACGGAAATTAAATAAATAACAAGAATAACAAGTACAAGCGACAACGAACTCGAACAATGAGTAGAAATGGTAGAGAGAAACGATCAATTAATTATTAATTATTAATATCCCAGAGCCGTTTATAGACGTTATTAATCGCTTACTACGATCGTTTTCTTAAGAAATCGTACCTTGTCACCCATCTGTTGAACGACTTTGGGACTAGGACCGATGAATCTTATTCCAGCGTTGATCACCTCCTGCGCGAAATCCGATCGCTCCGACAGGAAACCATAACCAGGATGAATGGCGTCGACGTTGTTCTCCTTCGCGATTTTCAGGATCTCCGGAATATTTAGGTAAGCTTGGACAGGCGGAAGCCCTCTGCCGATCACGTAACCCTCGTCGGCTTTTTGTCTGTGCATTTGCATTTTGTCTTGCTCCGAATAAATGGCCACGGAACGGATGCCGAGTTCGGTACATGCTCGAAACACTCGAATGGCAATTTCTCCTGCAAGAACGATAAATCTATCTTCTTTATCGATTCTCATACATATCGTTGGATTCAACGTTCTCCGAGATCTTTACTTCGAGTTCTCGTTCCGTCCGATCTTCGTTAACCCCGCTGAGGAGGGATACACGTGCGATTAAACGAGGTGCGCGTTCGTCGTATTCAAAATTACCAGAGTACCGTACAATGGTTTTCGTAGAGCGATTTATCGCACGACCTTGTTCCATAAAACGATGCAGCCATCGATCCAGACAGTTCGTTAAACGTAAGTTCCCATGGAATTTATGAACGTGATACGAGCATAAAAATAAAACGTTCGACGTTTAAGACGTGGTTCGTAACGTATGTAACAGTGTTTTCTTTCGAACCACATGGGTTAATAGGATAGTTAAATATCGATATACGCGTATGTTAATAATTTCTCTAATACGAGTTGCCAGTAATAATCTGCACATGCACGATCCTAACGTTGGAATATTTATAACTTGTTGCCGTGTTTCGCGTGGCTCGAAAGGTCGCGAACAAATTATTATCTAGGATACAACGCATACTATTTCCTTGCGTTTGCGGTGATTTTTCATTTCAAACGCGCATACGTACGTTCGTTGTTAAAAAAAAAAAAAATGCAATAAAACGTGATTTTGATAAGATTAGCGCAATACTGCCGGAACCGTGCATTGGTAAGCGAATTAAATTTCCAGATATAGTTATCTTTGAGTACATATCATTTTCTAATCTCAAAACTCGAATCTTTCCTACAATAAACAAAGACCGTGATACTACGAAGAGAAATATCTCGTTCTTGAAAATATTCATTTTTCACCGTCACCAAGATACGTTATCCTATTGATTGGATATTAACGAGGCTCGTTATCAAACGTAGACACAATAATGCTCGCACAATATGCTCGGTCTTGCGATTTATGTAAATACCTCGTTAGAACTCTCTTCTGCCAAAGATCGTGAACCATATTCTCTATTTTCGAGACAAATACATGTCCGCTTCTCGCTCCACATCGCTTACCAGAAATAACGTAAACCGATTATTGTACGGCCGATAGAACGATATAATAAAATATCCGAGTCGCGCCGTTGATTTCCACGGATGCGACAATAATGGTAGAATCGAAGCGGATTGTTTAAACGGCGTTCGATATGTCGTATTATCGAAAAAATGATAAAAGAAAAAAATGGACGACATTGTATCGATGTCGAATTGTATAAAAATAAAACGACGTTATTAATAATCTTAATCCGTGTTTTGCGTTTAATTATGACATCTTTAACTGGTTTATCATTAGTGGGTCAGTTACGACTCGAGCTAAAGATAGACACGCGAATGACTTGACTTCGACATTGGCGTTGACAAGATTTAGATGAGTAGATTGGTTCAAGACGTACTTTGTATGCGCTCGATCGAGCAGCTGAAAAAGCTTCAACGAACGTTCTAATCTTTAGTTAGTAATGATATCTCTATTGCCGTTAAACGTTATAACGTTGTTAAATCTTTGTTTACCCGCCGCTTTCTCTTAATCGATAATTCCACACCTCTGAACTTTGACATAAATTCTTTCGATGTATTCGTCCCGATCTGAATCATGCCTGAGGACTGCGATTGTAGCGAGCTGACGCTACAAAATAAATCACAAAACTAACACTGCGTTATGCGTTATACGTTTTGAAGAGTTCGGAGAGACGAAACTGTTAGAAACGAAAGAAAGCGAAACTCACCTCGATTGGCGACGAGGACGCTCCGGATTGGTTTGTACTGAACTTCGGTGGCGAAGCATCTTCTCGCAATTTCGTACACCTGCAACGCGTTTCTGTGCTTCACTAATGCGTATCTAGCACGCGAGGAATGCATTTTTAAGATGTAGAGTGGGGCCAGACACTCTCGCCAAATGTATACAAATTTCCACCGTTCGATTAGAACCTTCTCTTAATCTTAAACTTCGTTGAATATCTCTTTGGCGCGCCTCGATATATTCTTCTTTCAACCGCGACAACGCCACTGTAGCCCTTGGTGCTCTCAAATAATAAAAGAAATATTTCTCTCTCTCTCTCTCTCTCTCTCTCTCTTTCTTGGTCCACGCGGAATTGATCGCTCTTTGTTATCTCCTCATCGAACAACGCTGTTTCGTGTATGTCGCTGCTGCTCGATGTGTCGTAAAAGTTCGATTCGAACGGCTGGAAGCTGCACCTCGTTCCTTATCGAGAGTCCGGCGTGGAGTGATTGCCAGGTTTCTGAAACGACAGATATTAAAGTTCGCGCGCGGTCGAACAAATCCTTGGTATAGCGAGCGACACAGAGTTCAAAACACTGGATACTGACGTCATTTCGAGATACAATAAGTAGAATTATTATTAAATATTTCGTCGCAAATGGCTCCCGGCGACCGGGACACCTGGACGATGTTTGCCTTCAACGCGAAAGCATCCAGCGTTATCCCTTAATTGTTAGTCGTTGACCGTCAACGACGACTGATTTTTTACGAAGAGACTTTCCCCTGCTGGGTATTTACTTGTCGAGGAACGATTTGACACAAGTACAATTGACACAAAAAAAAAAAAAAGAAAAAATAATAGAGATCGATAAGATTGGCGGAAGATAAGATTAATCGGAAAGGATCGAACGTAAAAAAAGAGCTTCAAATTATTTTACAAACTTCGCCGCACGATGTTCCTATACACTTTGCGCGTCGATCATAACGAAACATCGTGAGTCATACAGTTTCTTAAACCGTAGATCGATGCCAACCAAAACATATACGGAAAATGCGCAGGTTACTTGACCGTGAAAATATCTTGTACCGCAAAGGATCGCTTGATTTTCGGATCAAGCGCGATAATGGAACGAATATGTCCGTTATTGGAATAACGTTAGACTCGACCTTCGGTAGCTTACTTTGAATTTAAATATTCAATTTAAAGTCTCTTTCTGAATATGTGGCCTTGCTGTTTACGGATCGCCACGGGTATAACGATCATCGTGGAATAAATTAAGACGACGAATTCGCTCTAACCATCGAGACGATGAACCGAGCAGATTTACGACGTGCTATGTATACGCTTCCAACGTTTCGCTTTCGACGAATCCATTAATGCCGAAGAACTTTGGATTTTGTTTCCGACCATTTTTAGAATCGTTACAGTGACTCTGGGACCCTTTCGTCCCTAAATCCATGGTGGAACGTATTACTGGAATTTAAAAGATAGTTTCCCGTCAACTTAATGTTTATGAGAAAATATTACATTCTGTGTAAACCACTTGCTACCAATCAATCGCAAAATATCAGCGTGTGATCGAACGGCGCTTGAAAATTGCGTAATCCGCTGTGCAATCCCCTTTGACGACCTTGTCTGGATTTCTACAAATGGCAACCAGTCCCCGAGATCCGATTTCAAAGTCAGAGATCACCGATTACGACACGTCCATATTTTTTAATACCTTGACGTTGTGAACGTTCCACTTATTCTAACCCAGATACTCTTGTTACGTTCGTTTAACCAAAAACTCAACGCGAAAGCTCTGTTAATAGGGAAACCCGGACGAACGAATGAAAACACAATTTATGCGAAGATCAGACACGCGATCGAGTTGTTTCGTTCGACGAAACGGAATGATATTTCTGCCGTAAATCCGAGACGAAAATTTTCCAGACCAGTCGGATGTTCTCCGTTTCGTCCGGATTCATACAGACGTCGGAGAACATTTAAATTTAATAAACTACCAAGCAGCATTGATACGCAAAAGATCGCTGCATCTTCCCCTCTTCTCGACTTTCTTTAGTTTCGACCGATACGGGGTTTTTCGCTCGATAAACGAAGAAAGTATTTAAAGAGCTAAAAAAGATAAATGTGGACGCTGAGACGATAAAAGAAAAAAGAAACGAATCGCGTCTTACGATGCTCCCAAGTTGATACCGGTTGATTCTAGCGTCGATTTTTATCGTTCTTTGACATCGTACGTTTTCTTGCGTAACGCGTAGACTATGAACCTCAGACGAGACGGTAATTTGCAAACGTAACGCACTCGATACACGCATAAAAATTCATGCGTTCCCTCGCTAGGAAAACTATCACGAACCTATCAGTCTTAATTAGAAATAGCAAATGCAAAACGCTCGAAACTTGTTTTTATTTCATTAGTCCTTCTACCGAAGTTTGTAAACACTTTTTGCACGACTATTATTCACATCGAACGATTGAGATATTATATAATTACTATAATTACCTACGTTTCACAAACGATGTAAAGATACTTACGAGATGTCGCTTTATTTTCTATCGAATCACTGAACAACTTCGAATAAAATATCAACCGATAAATTCCACACTTTCCAACATTAAAGTTAAAGTGCGTCGACCGCTGAACTCGCAGGACACTGTTGTACAGACGACGAACGCGATGATACAAAGTTCTACGCAAATCGGTCCGGATAGATTTTATCGTGAAAAGAAACGGTTCTTCGCTGCTCGACGTTTGACTCAGGTAAAAGGGTGCGTGCGCGTTCGATTTGAGAAAAGATCGCCTCTCGCGTGTGTCCATACATGTGTGCGTGTATGTATGCGCGTGTACGTGCACGCACGTGGAACATATTGCATTAGACGTAAAAACGTACCATGGTCCCTTCACCCTTTTGCTCACAGAGGGGTAAAATTCAATGCTATTGAATTTTATCCCCCATTCGCGATACTATATATATGGAAGAGTCGACGAGGGAAGAAAATGGATACTTTTGGCCGTGTTTACTTTGTACCTCACTTATGGAGTTATATTCTACGTATTCATAAGAACATAACTGGATCGCTCGTTCTATAAAAGAATTTTGACGTACTCGTATATCGTTGATCGAGTAGGTAGCTAATATTGAACCATAATTTCAAGCATATATATAAAAGAAACATTGCGTTCGTTGAAGTAAAAAGTCCTATCTTTCAGTGATATTATAATTCTTGAATTAATACGAATCATACTTGACAATGCAGGAATAAAGCCACAAACTTCTGCCAGAATTCAACAGCGTTATAAATATAACTGCCTTATAATATAACGTCTCTCCGTTTGCCAGGAAAACCAAAATAATGATTCGGTGTCATTGACACGTGTAAAGGTGCCGCATTGCCAGTGCTCAGTTTGAAAGGTTGCATAAACGATGAATGAAGTATTCTGTACAAATAATTAATATCCAAATTGTTTTCATTTCATAGGATTTACTTTTACGTACGTAATGTCTATCGGCTATATAGAAGCTGTTTAAAAAACGTATTAACGCTCGATTTCTATGAATCTACGGATCGATTAGTCGGAGATGTATTGCCAAGATTTACATATGCATATATAAGATCCTAAACGACAATATAAGAGCTGTTCGGCCTTGCGCAAAATCAGGAGGAAATACTCGAAATAAGTCGATTATGTAACTACCGTGGCAACGATTTAAATTTCATTCGACAGAAACTCGTTGCTTCCGGTTCTTATGTTTTTCGCCTTCGATAAAGGCAAAGGCACAGACGCGCTTCTTTATTTATTTAAAAGTTGGTAATCGAGAATTAGAAACAGACGCGATAGCTGCCTCTCTTGTCTCTTATTCGACTTAGCTTCTCCTGTCGCTATTGATTTGATGACCAAGACGTAATAAAGTAGCATAATGATACACGTTGTTGAAAGAATCCTGGGAAACTATGTTTCACGCTGTACAACCGTAAGGACGCATCGCGAATCGCATTGGACGATCTTTCACAACGACAACATCTGTCTCTGTTATTTATTCTGACAATTCACGTACATCGACGTATCAATTAAGAAATATCGAATATAATTACGACAATCGAGAAATATCGAACACGTAATCTTTGATGATTTTAGCTTTTTTTTCTTTTTTAGTAACATATACGACAAAATACAAAGAGAAAGTCGTATTATTACACGAACGAAGCCATTGAAGCGTGTCGTTAATCGACCTTGAACGTAATATTCTGTCCAACACGTTAAATTGATGCGTGTCGTAAAATAGGCTCTATTATTATTGGTTCCTCCCTTCCAAATCAGCTTCAAATTTCGCTTCAATGCCTGTCCAGCAACGTATTTGCATTCTAATCTTCGTTTTACGATAATCGCAGTAACTTATTTGTCGGAGATCTTGCTTGAATTGATATTTATATGAAAAATATCGAAATAGAGAACATGTATATTTAACGAGGAAGACGAATTTCCTTCGTCGTTCGAGCAAGCTTTCTATAGATAATATAACACTGTTACGTTGCCGATAGCTTTACGCTATTCGTATTTACTACGTCGTTCTTTGAATTATTACAGAAAATAAAACTTATCCAAAGCGTTTTTAAATCTAAAGTTACTCGCGTGAGCTCGTTGCCACGATGGCTGTACACAATCTCCGTCTATGTGTTTATTGGTCAATGACCATTCAATAAGTCGTCAATTTAATGTTCGTTGAACACGTCACGCTGAAACTCAACGGCCGTTTTCGTTTTACTTACGGTATCTATAGCGAGAAGCAGCCTTTTAAATATTTATTTCTTTAATACTGTCAATTTTCCTCGCTACTCTATTTTTATCGTTACGCCGTGTATTATTAATAACTTCCTTGATAAATTGTTTACGAAATATATACTTCGTTCATCGATACTTTCTAGCTCTAGCTTGATTTCAGCTCCGTTTCAGAATTCGTCGAACATGCGTCTATCCTACGTCAGTGTGACTGCTTTTTTTGGAATGATCGATTAGATAACAACGAATGAAATCCATTCTTGAAATACCTCGAGATTAGTGTATCGCGTGCTTTGTGGAAAAATATGCGAACAACTTGAATAAACCTACAAACTATAAAACTACTTTGTGCGTTCGTCGAGGCAGTTGCAAAACATCCGCTGGATAATCTACCGAACTACTGACCTCCCAACCTCGCTGCACACACGGACCTTTTTTTTTCTATTTCTAACTGTGTCAACAGAGGTACTAATGCCACACGTATACAATAAACATAATATAATCGAAAACGAAACATAATCGCACTTTTATAATTTCAAACGATTTTCCATTAGATTTTCTATTCGTGTCCATTCCTGTCATATTCATAATAATTTCGTTTCGCTCGGTCGATCGAAATACAATCTTTGGCCAATCTTTAAATGAAAAGAATTGAAACGTTCGTTCGCTGATTACCGTGTCGTACGTGCTACGGAGCGGCAAGATTTCGAAATATTTCCATTCAATTTCCATCGTTTCCACATATTTTGATAACGATATACGTTGTTTGCGTTGAAACGGCCCGTCGTTTATCGGTACTCGTAATATAGGAAATCTAGCGATTACAATGCTTACAATTACTTGTTCCCTTTAGATTAAAGGAGAAATTTTCCATAAGAGCGAAGGAATGGTAAAAACTACATGATTTTATCAGATATATTAAATACATTAGCGTTAAACGCCAGGTCAGATACACGCAGGAAAGGTGTCATGTTCTAAAGAAATAGACCATAATTGACACTAATCGCGCCGCTCGGGGTATCTGGTAATCTTTGTTGTGCTGGCTAATCAAGTCAAATATACGTCCTTGTGGTTTAATCGGACGGTAGAAGCGAAATTTAAATGGATACCCATGCGATACACGTTGCTGTCCAAAATATTATGTCGTCAAAGTCATTACTCGTTCAATAATGTTAAGTTCAATGGAAAGATCAAACGATACAAATTATTTGTAAAACATACAACTAGGGTAGGATTAAATATAAGTGTAAATGCCGGCATATGTCACGTCTTTGTGACACGCAAGATACGTCGTATCTTTTTCAAAATGAAAAACAATTATCTGTTTCGTCTTCTATTTCTGTACGTTGGTCTTCCTTATCTACATCGAAGACTTCTGCGTCATTGATATGACTTCTTAATTAGTCTATCCCTATTTTCCATGCTGTAGGACTTCGTCAAATTAAACTCGTCGAACGTTGCTAAGATTGTATTTCAACTAAACTAGTTGCGGTACGTCGTTGCGTTGCGACGATGAATATCTATATATACTAGCGGAAACTGCGAAACGATTTCAAGTATCGATCCCCACAGCAGCGTGATGTCAGAAAACAGCAACAGAGCAACGAGTCGCGAAGATTTGCCAGACATCGTTGAACAACGTTTTATCACTTCGTTCCGTGCCATTTTAGGAGAAATCTTATTCTTAAATGAAGCAACGATCGATCAACGTTTTGTAAAGATAACTCGCGAATATTATTGTTATTAAGGCACGATATACGATCGTTTTACAATTGGCAGATGAAACACGCTGCCATATACAGCACAGTAGAATAGGAAGTACGATGAACTTGGCGGTTGCGCGATTAATTCGTGGCGCAAGATGTAAAAGAAAGTTTAGTTTCAGTTATTACTCTAGCTAATTCCATAGGACAAGGTGAAAATTTACATGGGTGAAAATTTACGGTCATTCGTGTTTTCGACGTTTTCCAACGTTCCCTCGCGAAGCGAAGCAAAATATAATGGTAAAAAATAGTACGGATTAAAAATCTGTTTGCATCAGAGAAAAGCTACGTCTTTCGCGTAAAAAACATCTCATAAGTGATCCAAATAAGGAGAGAAGCATGTAAATATCCTGCGATAACGATATATATTATAATTAAACTCGAGGTTTAACTCCTGTAATTTGAATTAATGTACTTAATTAAGGTGTTCAAGCTGGACTACCGCTTCGCAAGAAAACACGTTGGCGCGTGTAACATCCAAAGTTCGTTATTTATCTTTTTCCATCTTACAACGTAAACTGGGACAAGTTTTGCGTGATCGTGCGAGATCTCGCGTATCAAAGATAACGATGCGGAATTTAGGAAAATACCGATGTAGTTTGATACGATCGTACGATTAAATTTAGAGTAAACTTAGAAGACAAACATCGATTCATACGAAAGAAAAAGAACGTTCTACGTTACGATCCTATTCGCGATTAATTATTGGACCGTAAATGTCTATGCGAATTCGTAATTTATGATTTATGAAATCTAAAGCTAGAGAAGCGCGAGCTAAACAGGGATTCTTTTCACTCGTTGGATATCACGACCACTTTATCCTAACGTTTATCGCCCGCTAACGGCGATCCGATGCTAGAGAAAATCATATCGATTTCCAAGCATCGTGCAGGCTGAAACAGCTGATCCGTCGGTTTTAAAAATGGCCAGATAAAAACTAAGCCGACGGACTATACGAAAGAGTTACATTAAAGAGCGGCATGTTCATAACTAGCGATTTCAACGTTAATCCGAAAAAGGGGCGTCAACTGAATCGATACTTCTCGCAGGGAAGCAGGAAGGTAGGGACGTTAACCGACCGTCGAGAAAGAGCGTAAACGTTCCTCTTCGAGGACCGCCTCGTTCGTTTTAACATCGTTCGAACATCCCTATACGATATACCTTTCAAATTATCCAGTTCACGGCGGTACAGCGCGTCATATCGCAGAAGGCAACCGTCAAATAAATTCGACCCAATGAAAACTAGTTTCTTTAAGGAAGATGACTCGTGCATTGCAATTGTCGTGGATTCTTCTTTTGGCGTTGCTACGCAACCTTCGTGTGTATTCGGACGGTGAAAACACGTTGATATACGCGCGTAATAATGTGTATATACGTTTAGAAGTATCAAAACTCGTTGTTAGCTTCTTGTTCGCTGAAACGGGATTGTGTTGGTCAGTTATTTCCTATAGACGACCTGAGAAGTGGCGTAACTTTTACGAAACTCATAGAGAAGGCTCGTTGTTACCAATAACATGTATCTTCTTTACGATAAAGCGCACAATTCGACGACGTGCTATTCGTGAAATTATGGAAGATCGTACGAAAGGGAAAGGCGCTGGTCACGAGAGAATAAATAGAAGGACGGACAATGCGCAAAGCGGGGAGAAGAGAAAGACTGCGGAAAATGATGCGTCTCGTTTGATTGGCGCATGCACACGCGCTCTGTAATTACATATACATATACATCGTACATATACAGCGTGAATTAACACGCTTGTGAGTATTTGTCGCACAAATTGCAGGTGTATGAGAGATGTAGCCGCGATGCACCAATGTTTAACTAACGCGATTAGACATCAGTGAATGTAATTAACGATCTTACGTTACTAAATACGTGCACGATATAAACGCGATATAGGACACGTTCTGGGGGGGGAAATTTCGGTAAAAGTATCTCGAAGACTACTCGGAAGAACTTTCGCTCGAAAAGGGACGAACGCTTAAACTAATGAAATGCGAGGCGACGATCGTGTTTGTACACGCGTTACTAATCTCCTTGCATTCGCGGTTTACCTAAACCCAACTCCAATCGATAATCGTCATCGGTCTCATTGAGAAAACAAGCGATTTCATATCGGAGCAACGGTACGTTTGATTATTTAACCGCAGTTGGATCAGGGTAAATTTACTCCTGCGTAGAAAGTTCCTACGCAAACGATATCTTCGCAGTGTAGAAACTTCAAGAATCTAAATCTGCATCGTCGATCAACGAACTGTACGTTACGATTATCTTGAGAATTACGAAATTACCAAACTACAGCTCTCACTAAAGCGAAGCAATGCAATTTGCAGCACATACCATAGGTTTTTTTTTCCTCTGATCAAGCAACAACTATATCGTGCCCAGTGATTCATTAAATAATTGCTTTCATTCATCGGTATACTTGAATGCAGGAATTCCTCGGATAGATGTGAAATAAGTAGATAAGGATGGCTGAAGATATAAAAAGATGGAAAGAGCTGGCAGATTCTATTATTCGTTTTTATCTTCGTCGGTATGAATCAAAAACAATTGACCTAATACTAGCGCAATATTGTTTACGTTTCAAGCGCCACTAAATATGCAACGTTACATTTTCGTTAGCTATTTACTGGCGCTTCTAAAATGTTATTCTAATTTTGTAATCGATACGAAAAAAAAAAAAAAAAATATATATATATATATATATATGAACGAAATGGAAGAAGGAAGCCTGAATACATGAAACAACATGCATTGCAAATTCTGAGCTCGCTGGCGTCGATATATAAATATTTATG
The DNA here is from genome assembly GCA_014737395.1 of Bombus waltoni. NCBI lineage: Eukaryota > Metazoa > Arthropoda > Insecta > Hymenoptera > Apidae > Bombus > Bombus waltoni. The sequence goes on from JACXII010000050.1 coordinate 1,402,218, forward strand.
AACCGATACTTCCGAATAGAAGTTGAAAAACGTAGTTTAAAGAAAAATATTCGTGTTTGCGCGTCAATTACAACGTCAACTCTATCGTGGTAGACCGAAGTTGACCTTATAATTGCTCTCCTTAATGTTGCAGATAAAATATAAATAAAAGGATGGGAATAAATTGAACGACGTTAACGATATCTGTCGCGAAATAGCACCGAAAATTTCAATTCCCGGGAGAAGCCCGCAACAAATTTCGAGTCGCTGTATCGATTAAGCTTGTGTTGCTATAAAAAAAATTAGTTCCTCGTCTGTACGGATTAATCGGGAAAATTCAAGCTAGTCGATAAGCCTACGAAAAACCTAATCTCTCTTCGATAAAGAGGAGATCGTATCGCTGAGCAGGTTCTGCAAACAATAGTTTCTTACGTGAACGCAAGAAACCCGGTTACGTAATAAAAAAAAATTATTTTATCAGATCAGAAAATTGTACGATCCCATTGACTCGCAAGCAACTTCGATCGCTTTAATTTCGTTAACTCGTAACGACACTAGTTGGCAAAATTCACGATCGAAGCAGAGATAATCCCTTACGATCTTTCAGCTCGTTGACATGGGAATTCTAACTATAAAGAGTTCAGGTTGTTCGAAGTTGTTCGTAACGAGAAAAATATCTAACTATAGAAACAGAAAGGCAAGAAAAAATTGATTTTCCAAATCTGCAAGAGCGTTTCCACGCTCGGGCGATCAACGCGGAATCTCGTGATCTTCGACCCTGCATCGAGACCTCGTTGATCGACCGTAACGATTCACCGGGTTATTACATAAACGTCCTAAATCGTCTCATTCGGGGTAAATCATATGGCCAGAACGTTCGTAAACGTTCGTCCCGGCGACTGTTTGACGTCCGATACCAACGAGCTTATCACCGACGCAAGAATTACACAACAACAATTACACTGTCCCTTCTTACTCTGGGTGTGCGTTAAAAAAAAAAAGGAAAAAAAAATGCACGAGACCAAGGGACTCGCCTCGATGGCGCATTCGACGTTCGTCGATTTCGAATTGTTGCCAGGATCTGCGCATCTATGTTTACCCGAGACGGGCGTGTTGTAATCGCGGATGCGCCAATTTGAATTCGGTCGAGAGCGATGTACAAATAAAATGCCGAAAATGTTGGTACACGCGCGGTCAATCGGCGCGTCTCGAGCCACAAGGCCCTCGAATCGAGAGCAGCAAAACGCGGCACGATAACTCGCGTGGGTCAATTTCGTTGTTGGCGCAGACCGCGAAACTCGGCACGCACGCGAATCTCCAGCGAAGCACACACACGCGTCGTTTCGGCACCGTGATCGTGACAGCCAATGGATTTCAGGTTTCTGGGCCAGCTTCGCCCGGTCATTTGCCGGCGACCATGAATTGTCGATAATTCATTGCCGCGCTGAGGAAAACCGTGCACGGGAAGATTTAACGCGACGCAACCGACCGAAGGACGTGACACGGCGAAACAGGCGAAAACACGGCGAATCTCATTCAATAATTCGATGTACTTACGGTGTCGCACGCCGGGGACAAGGTAGGCCAGACCCCGTCCGGCTGAAGTCTAAGCCGCAGTGAAATCTTGGAGCACGTCGAACTTGTTCTCGCTGGTACACGCGTTCGACCTCTATGGAAATAGACAGGCGCGATTGGTATACCAACCTGCGCCTGCTCGTACCGTGATGCGCGTTTCTTCGGGCGATCGACGGTGTCGCCAGCTAGCGGATTGCGCCGACCGAGGAAAACGTTATCACAAGCTGGACATATTGTTTGATAGTGTATCGTGCGAGTTTACTGGCTACAGAATAATGTTTTTATTTGGTGATGTGTTCTGAAACGCTTCGAGTCGCGCTTCGAGTATGTACGCACAGTGAAGAGTTCGGACATGATTTGAAACTTGTTGAAGTCTCGTCGAGTGTTGAATCTCGAGGCCTCGCCCCACGACTTCGGTGGACTTCTAAAGTTTCGACGAGTTTATTAAGAAAGTCGCGATAGATTTTGTAGAGTCGTGAAAGTCCCGGCGAATTTTTCAATCTCTCGAATCGCATCGAAGTGGAGGTTCGAATTCTCGCCGCTATTCTCGCCTAGATACACGCATTGTACCGTTGAGTGACTGGTCTAGAAGAAACAAATAAAGTTGAGTTAGCAGCGTAGCATATTGACAGGGGCAAGACCGACTGAGTTTGATTTATTATTAAACAGATTGATAGAAAGTTACGTTTCTCAAATGTATCCTTTTTAGAAGAAAAGATCGATCTCTATACGATATAATGATAAGTATTTATACATGTAATGCCTTTTTACGTTTTAATTATCCATGCGATTAATCGAAGTTATTACGTTTACGTTCACATTTCGTTTCTTATTAAATTATACGAATATAATTACATGTGTGCATATTAATTACAGTTCACAGTCCGTCAGTACGAGTTTGTATCGATAAGCCAGATTGCGTGCCTTTCTGAACGATGTTCCGCACAATTAATAAATTTAACAGTCATACCTCGTGTAATCAAAATATTATTAAATCTTTCAAAATATTCGTCAAAATGTTATATTTCCCATAAATACGTGTAAATAATTTTCAATGGCTTCGGTTACATAATACGTATCGTTGTCTATCAAGTAAGAATTACGTCAATTATAATTTGCAACGGAAGAAAAAAATTATATCTAATTCAGCTATTTGCTTTGATAATCATTTCTCGAATACGCATGTCTTTTTGCTTACTAAAAGGTATTGCAAGTTTCTTTAGAAAACAGCATACAATATACCATTTAGCAGTTTCTTATCAAGGATTCAAAAATGACACTAATGGGTACTAATAATAATGCATCGCGTGAGTTTACGTCAAAATCTGATCTGCCAATCACATCACTTTTGACGAAGTCTTTTCGTAGCGCAGTTTTCGAATTCCTCTTGCAATTAATTCTACTTCGAGTTACAAAAATTTGTGACACGCTAACTTTTTTATATATTTATACCATCCAATCTTGGTGCAAAGCATTTATCGCGTTGAGATAAATCATGTATCATATATCGAGATCACATGTTTAAAGTAGTTCTATATATTGAGACTGTAATCTCCTGTTTAGAGGAATATTACTGAAAGTATATTTGTTTACATCTAGAAATCGTTCTTTCACTCTCTAAAACATAAGTCTGTATTTACGTATGCCAGGAGAATCGCGAGAGTCCTATTGATAACGGATTACGTAGAAGCATCGAAAATGTTATCAATAAATAACCTGCATATATCTCTGCACGTATCTAATACCGTATATATCTGGCAGAAAATCTAAGAAGATGGCTCGCCAGAGCTTTACTGCGCAACTCTAACGTTTACCGATAAACTGATATCATAGAGCAACGCAATTTCAAAAGTAAAATTATCGTTTAAAGTGTCACTACTTACTGACTGTAAAGAAAGACTGATATATAAAAATAACTCGTAATAAAACATTAACGTTAATCTAACGATAACGTTAATATGATCGTTTGGAGAAACGTATTCGTTGTCTTCGTATCGACGCGAAATAATCTTCAAATATTCGTTCAATTTTTATTACAATACAATTTTAACGAACACTAGTACTGGTTTATGCAAAAATATATACACGATTCAATAAAATATTCATGGTTATTTATGAGATAAAATCCATATTGTATATCGTGTAATCCGGTTTGGAGATCAGTAGAATAAGGCAGGGATAGTATACCGTCAGCCGGTAGACATCTGCCTGACCTAACGTGTCTATTTCTCCTTAACATATCGTACGATGCAACTGTTCAATATTCGATTTCTACGAATGATATTGCATATCATTATGCATATTTCTAAAAGAAAAAAAAAACGAGGTAATGTAAGAAATAATGGATTTAAATATTCTTTCAAAATCATTGCGTTACAAAATTGTAAATTCTTCGTAAAACGAGAAATAAATGATTATTAACGGATAATTTAGGCTAAATAGGAAACTTGAAACATAAAAAATTAGAAAGAAAAATAAGAAGTCATATGAGATGGAGATATCAAATTGTGTAACTGAATTCATATCGAGTCGCTTCAAAGATATTTTTTATTTTGCTTATGACATAGAAAGGAAAATATTTTCGAAAGAACAGAAAAATTGTTTATCTCCTGTTTACGAGATTATATTCTTCATATTTTAATAGTATTTTAATATCCAACACTTTCGTCAGCAACAGCTAATTGATTACGAAACTGAAGGAAAGAAATATTACATGCATCATGCATTTTATGTTTTCTCTGTTATTCTTCCTTCAATTATGCCGATCATTTGTTGAATTGATTAAGGAAACGTTAATCATCTTCACTCGCAAATTCCATAGAGCGAGCTTTGGTGTTCTTTTATGCATTGTTGCGAGTAGACTGGTTTAAAGTTTAGTCTACAATTTTTCTTGTAAAATGTCAAAGGATCGTTTGTAGCACGAAATTGCATGATCTCCTACTCTTTTTTTTTATATATATATAAAATAAGTTGTCGTGAGATAGAAAGATTTTTTCAGATTTTACCTCGTCTAACCAGACAATTATTTCCAATACAAAAATTGTCAATTTTTTGAAATTGTATTATCATCGGAAATGAGCGTGCGTTAAAAATTTTAGTTGTTTAGCTATTCGGGAAATGAGTGAAATTTCACTTGCAAAATTCCATCCAGACAGACAAACAGAAAAGTAGGCTAAATAAAAATTGTTGGTAAAATCTCAAACTCAGTTTTATTATTCTTCATTTTAGTTTAATATGTGGAAGCATTCCTCCTAAATAATATACATATTTTTCAAATATCTTTTCAATCGAATAAATCACGGATCTCAGATTAATATATAATTTACTAACTAAATAATATGCAATCTTGCGAAATACTTGACGATTTAAAATTAATTCGTATTGTGCGATAATAAATTTTAGTGTGTTGGGTCAAATCGTTATCATTCTTTCGCAATATACGTATATCTGATATACTCATCGTGTGAATGACGTGCTGTTTCGTTACATAAGCGTATCAATGGGACGGTAATTTTAATTTTATCTGTGCCGAGTCATTGACTTAATCATTGACTAAATACAGAATAGACCTGACACTATACGGGATTTATTGTGGGATTTATTTATTTATTTATTTGTATCTTACATTCTGAAATATCGATCGCGACAAAAATCAGTGTGTCTCTTACGTTTTCTACGATTTGCTATAGCAAATATGAGAATTATATTCGATTCAATCGTCGCGTCGCAAGCGATAACAATGGACTTGCTATCTTATGGGATATCGCGTCACATGTAATACTGTAATAGTAGATTGGACGAGGTACAGGATGTCTTCGTGGCAGTCACGGAGTAAAGGATAACTCAAACCTAATCCGATACTTAGGAATTCAAAATCCCGCCGCAAAATGGCCGTTATCTACGTGCACTTATTTCATATTTATTTACAGCCAGTGACTCTCCTCGTTGAATGAATCATGAATAGAAACCAATATGGCATCAAAGAACAGCATAAAATACACTAAAATAAACGTTACGTAGTAGACAAATCCATGCGTTAAAAACGCTCGATATTACGTATGCATAATTTTTGGACTGGTAAATTCATGACATACTATCTTGATCTACTGGGGTGAAGGCGTAGAAAGAGATTTTGGATGTTCATTCGTTAAAGAAACTTCAATTCCTGATTTTTCCATTTAGTATTTGAAGAGTTTGCGCGTTTAAACTTAAATCCAATTAACTCCCTGACATTTCACCCCAACGGTTGTAGTTTTTCAACAGGTGAAGAAGATGGTTTATGTTCGTATTAATATATTTGATCAATTTTATTTTGAATACTAATTTTATGAAATAAAGATAAATACAGATGTATCAATTAAATGAATGGCGCAAATTATTTTTTCCATTCATTTTCTTGGAACGTATAAACATTAGGGTAGAGGCGTGGTACAATATGTCAGAAATAAAGATTTACTATGTCATTTAAATTTATTGTTCATATAATACTATAATAATATAATATATAATAATAATAATAATAGTTCTAAATATTTAAGGCACATAGGTGAATTATATTGGATATAAACTTACTTCTATATTTTAATAACTTGACACCAACACCTTACTCTCCTTTCCTCTCTAGTAGAATCTAGTAAAAAAAATGGTTAAAAATAGATCCTAGATAGTGAAATATTTACACAGTTGGTAAGAGAAAGTCCGACATTTTGTGTCAATCATGTAGATTATCTAGGGTTTCCACTTAGTATATATTTATTCTAAACTTAATGTAAGACCAAAAAATTTTCTCTCTGCCAAAAGTTAATTTTCACAAATAAAAGTCGATAATAGAATAAATGAAGAAATATTTCCATTTATTAACAAATTAATTCATTTTATGATTGGATATAATCGCTTTGTAGCACTATCGTCATTCATGTAATTTATCAACATATACAAAGTGAAGTATAATGAACTGTCAGTTTTACACGACGTCATATTTATAAAACAGTGATTCTGGTAAGCCTAGATTTTATCAGAACCTGGAATAAAAAATATTATATCTTAACGTTAACTGTCACTTGTTCATAGATATGTAAAAAATATTTCTAAATTCTAATATTAATTCTTGCCTATAGATTTTATATTGCTCTAAATAATGACGTAACTTTTAAAAATATTTTTATTATTATCTTAAATTTAAATTGTAGTTTATCGTAGTTTAAAGAAAATATACATATAAAATATTAACTGTTGTCATAAAACTATAGTTACTAGACATTTTGTAATATCAACAAGTACTTAGATTATCAAAGTAAATCATCAAAATATCAAAATATTGATATAGATGATTTTTCAACCATGGAGCTCAATGGAGAACAAAAATCTACATCAGAAGAGCAGAACTCAACCAAGCTATTGAATATTAATACAAAACTATATGCCGAGCCAGAAAGCCATTTGCAGAATCTTGGGTTTACTGTAAACAATGGAAAAGCTAGATTCAAATTGGACCAGGATGCACCTTTGTACTGTAAAGCAGCAGTTAAAGATTCTTGTGATGTCGATTCAGATGACACATCGTTATCTTTTGTGGTGCTAGGTAAAGATTCATTGGATAATATCCAACAATCATCACTTGCAACTTATGTTGATATCCAAGAAAAGTGTATGTCTATTGTACGTATCTGTTAATTGACTGAAATTTAATGTTCCAAATTAAATCCATTAGATTTGTTTAAATTTAATTTTATATGCAGGACTATAATTCTATGATAGCGTCATGGGATTCAGTAGAAGTACATCAAAAGTTAAATGAGGTGTTACAAGAAAACACAAAATTAAAGGAAACTTTGAAACAGAATAATATAGCTATGAAACAACAATTTAATACTCTAGCAACGTGGCAAGAAGATATTATGAGAGTACATCAAAATCATAAGAAAAAATTTGCTGAGACTAGAGAATTAATAAACTACCTTAAAAAAGAAAATACTGACCTGAAAATGAGACTTAGCTCTGAACTAACTAGTCATTCAGAAATGGGATACGAGGTACGTTACATCTTTTTTCTTTATACGTATGTTAATATTTCTATTTTATTGTAGTTTCTTGATGCAAATGACAAACAAGATGCAGCAAGAGAAGAGAAAGTGTCTATTCCTGAAAATCAACTTAGCAAATCAGTTTGCTGTGAATTAGACTCGATATTGAATGAAAATACCGACAAAGAAAAAATGCTAAGGGAAAGTGGGACTTCAGAATCTGTTGAAAAAGCTGTAGAATCAGAAAAAGAAAAAGAAAACGCTGATAATAAACGATTTTTGGAAGAAGAAAGAATTGCACTTCAGAAAGAGAGAGAAAATCTTGAAGAAGAAAAGAAAATGCTTGACAACCAAAAAAAGACCTTAGAAATAGAATACAAAAATTTAAACAATGCTAAAGAACTTCTACAGCAAGAAAAAATCAGTTTACAGGAAGAACAAACATCTTTGGACCAACAAAGTCAATTGTATGAAATTTATTACAAAAAGTCTTTAGAATCAGAAAAGGAAAAATTTCAAGCAAAATATAACCAGTTAATTGCTGAAATTGGTGTAATGCATGAAAGTGTACAGAAAAAGAAAGCATATATAAAAGAGCTACAGAAAGAAGTAGCACAACATGTAAGTATAATTTATTGAATAAAAATTAGAATCAAATACTTTTTTCTAACAATGAATGTAACAATAATCTTTTATCATTAATGCAGGTGGAAGATAACAATTTGCTGCGAACACAGTTAAGACTTTATGAAGAAGATTTTGGGCAGGAGAGAAAACTCAGGCAGACATTATTACAAGAGAAAAATGCACTAAATGCAGATTTACAAAAACAAATAGAATTTAACGAGCGATTACAACAACAAATTAAATCTCTAAATACATCTGAAAGTCAAGTAAGTTGCCAAATGCTTTCCATGCTTTATAGATATATAATTTGACTATTTGTGATATATCAGAAATTATGTTTTATATATTCAATTTTAGATAAACATTATTGAACAATTACAACCCCCATTGTTATCATTGTCATGTCCAAACTGTAATCGTACATTCCCAAATGTACATTTACTGGAAATTCATGTAAATGATTGTTTAAGTTTAGACTAGTGCAAAATCTTGAAATACATATTTTATTAAATATGTGTATAATTATAAAAATGAAAACATTGATTTAAAAACATAAATTTTATTGTAATAGAAGTTGTAAATAAGTTCAAATAAAATTATTTAAATTTTAGTATTAAATATAAAGTGCATGATTTATTTCCTCCAAATTCCAACACACTTAAATAAAGGAAAAGGATTTTCCTTGTTATTTAATAACAAATTCAAATATTTAACTATGCCAATATAGAGAATTCGATAAAATAAGATAATTAAAGATACGTGTGAAAAGATGTATGTATTTCAAAGATGACTGAAAGCTTTTCTTTAGTGAAAATTATATTTTCCTCACTAATTATTGAGATGCATAATTTGAAGAACGAATAAAATTCGCATGCGAATTTGGTATAATACAGAGAATATATGTTTATGTATGAGTGTAAACATTCTTGAAAACGAAAGTCACTGTTATATAAAAGTTTAAACGAACATGGCGCACTGGAAAGTTATTTCGAACTTGTATATCCGGTTTTTTAATTTTATGTGTAACATGTTCTTCATTATACTTTATACAAACCATAACTTTAAAAAAAATTGCCGTCATAAATTTAAAAAAAACTACTAAAAATGATTTCGTCATTGGTATCATGAACACTGTAAATTGCTTGTAAGCATTTTTAATGGTTAAATTTTATTGCAAATTATCTAAACTACATTGTATGAATATACTGATATTGTTTGGTTTTTATATTTTTTCATAATTAATCTCGAATTATTAACGAATGTATATTATAACAGATTATATTATACAATTTTATATTATACATATTATATTATATATATATATATTAATTATTATATTATATTATATTATATTATATTATTATATATTATATTATAATTATTATATTATATTATATTATATTATATTATATTATATTATATTATATTATATTATATTATATTATATTATATTATTAATATAATATATTATATTTTTATATTATACAAAAAAAATTCTTATGTTGGTATTAAACATTTTTTTAATCCTCTTTTCTTAGTTTATAATGAGTTATTAACGAAGAAATTTTTATAGTAAAGTTGGAGGAAGAGTCGTAAACGGAATTATACTTTTATTTCTGATAAATTAATATCAGCGAAGATTAAAATTTGAAAGGAATTGGTAAGAACATAGCTTTCATTGCTGTTGGTAGCACTTGTACAGCGTAGTATGTTTAAACTGTTTTCCGTTGAACCACAAACGGTTAAACGAAAGATACGTTTAATTTCGTCGGCAACCTAAAATAAGTATAAAATAAAATAGCAATGTTGCAGAAATACAAAGCATGTAATACTGCAAATACAGAAAAGAATCGTATTATCCGTGCTGAAAGATATAAAGAGTTATGTAAAAATTACAGAGCAAAGACTTTTAATGAAAATCGCAATATATCAAAAACTACGATAAATATTCAAGATGAAAGTTTGTATTAAACTCTATTAGAACTTTATGGATAATTATTAAAAATTGTTACTATTAGTTAATTAAAATTTAATTTCAGAAGCACAGACTGATCCTGCTGTGGAAGACCGTCTACGTAGACTTGAAAAATGGAAAGCCGAACGCGAAAAACGTAAGAAGGTTGAACAACGTACAAAAAAACGACCCTTTATAGTTGGAGTTGTTCATCATAAAATATATTCGCCAATTACAACAGTTACACCAGTTAATACACTTACTACAACATCTAAACCTCTTCCAAAACGAGTGACAAGGGCGACAGAGAAGAGATTAATGAATAAAGCAAACGAAAAGAAAAATGCAGGAAGTTCAAGTAAGAATTTAAATGTACCAAATAAAGATCACAAGAATCAGCAAAAGAAAGTGCAATCTTTTGCTCCTGAGGGACACAAATTTAAGGCTCCACCAGGGTTGCCTAAAATACCATTATTTGGAAAAGTAGTCGTACAAAGTATGTCACCTGCTAGATTAAGTCAACTTTTATGTTCTCCTTCAAAAACGACAAGATCTAGTATTAAAAACCATAGTACAGAATTTGTTGAAGAAAAAGATCATTTATCAGTGGCTGATACAAAAGATAGTTCTGTGGAATCGATATCATTACAATTATCGTTTAGTGATAAGGAAACAGCAAATGATAACGAAATATATAATAATAGTAAAGTACATAATAACAGTATCACAGCAGCAGCCTCTTCTTTAGACAATAACATGTCTACATCTATATGGACAAGTTCTCCACACGAACCAGCTTTTTTTTCACCTCATATAGTTTCTAGTCGTGGAAAAAGCAATGCCAGGAAAGAACAACAGTTAAGACGAGGTTTTAGTCTTAATCGTTCCTCAAGCAACGATATTCCAACAAAAGATACAGTTATGAAAAATTTAAATATTTCGATCGAAGAAGAAGAACGTACTGCACAATATTTTCATTTTCTTTTGAGTAAAGAAATAAATAGATTAAACGAATTATGTGAAAAATGGGCAGAAATCAAAACGGAGCCTGACACTACAGAAGATGGTCAATATGAAATAAATCAAGCCATAGGGCAAACAAATTTGTTAATAAGCAAAAAATTTGAAAGATTTCGAAGATTAGTTAGTGATTGCGAAACCGGAAAGGGTGAAATGTTAGTTACATGTAAGGATTTGCAAGGATTTTGGGATATGATGTATATAGAAGTGAAGAACTGTGATGTACGATTTGAAAAATTAGAAAACCTTCGTGCACATGCTTGGAAAGAAGAGGAATTGTTTGCTCAGAGACCAGTTGTTAAAAAAAAAATTGTTAAAAAGAAAGTTGTATCGACGAAGCCAAGTTCTGTTAGAGCTTTCTTAGCAAAAAGGAAAATGAAGTTGAGAAATAGTGGCAATGCGAAAGAACTTAAATCTAGGTCTATTAGTTCCAATGAAAATGAAATTATATCTGTGAAAGATGAGAAAAGATTGAGTTTATTGCAAAAGGTACGATCATCTGAAACACCAAAGGTGACAAGGAGTCCGTTAACAATAATAAAGATAAGTCAAATGTGTAAAACTCCAAAGATTCAGTTAGATGATTCAATATCCTACATTAATTCTAATCGAACACCAGGAAAGAGCATATTGAAACAACAAAAGAGTTTGAATGAAATAGAATCAACAGTAAAATCTACGAATAAAATTAATTTTAATGATCATATAATTTTGAACGAAGTATCAATTGACGAAGAAACACAGACAAAGATGGATTTAGCTGCAGCATTATCAAGAATAGATAACTACGATAGTACAGAGATGAAAATTAACGCGGAGAAAAAGCTTCAGTTTGATGATAGTAATTCCGACGAGGACGAAGACAGCATCAAAAAATCTCCAGGAAGTAAAAATTCTACGAATAAGAACATTTATAAAATACCACTTATAAGCATAAAAAGAGTTACACCATTACAAGAGGCAAATAAAAGTTTTAATATATCACCCAGGAAGATCACCAGACAAAATGCAGTGGATGAGGATGAATTAACGTTAGATGAAACCTTCACGTTAAATACAACTAACAAAGAAACTTCAGACGATACAGATTTAAATACATTGAACAAAAAATTAAAAGAATATTCTATAAGTAGCAACGAGGAAACAAACGAACAGACTGGCAATGTAAAAGTATTGAGGAATAGAATCGTTACTTCAACGGAAACACCTACGCCTAGGCGAAGATCTTCCAGAAGAATATTTGTTAATATACAAGAAACAGAACATAAAGAAAATGAAACTCCTATGGATAGGAGAAGAAGAAAAAGTCGGCTTAAAATAAACGCTAATGATAATGAAAAGACAGATATAGAGTTGTTGTGTTATAGTTGTAACGACATATGTTTGGATAAAAGTAATGACAAGAGAAGATCCACAAGAAGCGTAAAATTTTCTGGCATAGGTAATTTTATACAAAGTACATAATATTTTGTCTTTAAATGTAACTTTTAAACGAACATGTTTTATTTCAGAAAAAGAGTACAGTAATAGGACAAATAAACCGACCAAACCTTTGACTCCTCATGTTAAAAAAAGTAAACGTAAAAGTAGGAGTATGTCCATGGAAACCTCTAGTTTGGCAATGGAAGAGAAATGTAATTAAATAACTTTATTCTAACTTTTGTTAATATGGGATTATATATACGTTTTCTTTTATCGATATATATTTGTATGTAATTATAATTCGATTTTAGCGTTCCAACGTATCAGCAGGAGATCGGAAAACCAGAAATTATAATATTCAGTATTATGAAATTTGTGTAACTGGTGGATAAAGGTACAATAAGTTTTTATTATTTCCAATTGATATCTGATATGAATTGTTTTTATTGAAACCATCTTTGTTGTTCGACCTTAATGTTTTATCTTAGATATATAATAAGGGTCTAATGCATTTTAATTGCATAATATATTCTTTATAAAGAATTAAAGTAATACTTGCACATGATTTAAATTGTAAATTTATGTGTATTGTATAATTTTTGTACGTTAATAAAACGGAATTATCGTTAAGGTGATGTTCAGATGTGTATGTACATATTTACAAAGTTGATGAAGTAGATAGGCACTATAGGTAATTTTGTTTAGAAAATATTCAAAAATATTTTTTATTGACCTTATCGTTATTATGTATTAGGTTATGGTTATATCCTTGCATGACAATACAACTTGTTCATTTATCAAAGACTATCCTCACTTTTAATCGGATAAATATATAGTCAATGAAGTCATCCTGAGAGATTTTCCCTTGACTGACTATCCATTTAACAATGAAGATTAGTCAAACGCAGATTAATTACTTCAAGGTTATATTTTCGTTCCCCTATATCGCGTATCAGCCAGTCATGTAACTCTTTTCGCTCTGGGTAGTTAACATCACGGACGTTTTTGAGGTTTTCGTAATACCCCCAAAGTCCACTTGAATCTTCAGATGGACACGTCTCTTTTCCCTCGATACATATCGGAACATGAGACAATACTCCCCGATCAGATAATGACGCTTTTTCGAGTAGAATCACATGTTCCCAATTGTCCACGAAGTCATATACATAATTCATTTTATCCCCTTCCGTACGAAGAAGTATATTTAACGATGTATTTGCGCTGTCGATATTTAGGGTACCCAAATCCTCTTCTGATACATCGCCGTATTGCAAATTCTCCTTTGAGGATGGTAGTTTTTCCAACCCATAGCCAATTATATGACTTACATGTAACTCGTCAAGAAATATTGTCTTCGAAACAATCAACCGCCGCCAAATAGGTGGTTTGCTGTTAACCAATGTAACCTTGATTTGATACAAGTCCTTTCCCAAAAATTTGCTCATTATCACCACTTTCTTAGCTAAACTATACCGATGAATTGTTCAAGCAGCTGTTTCTGGTCTTCGTTTAACGAACTGTGTTCAGTCTGCGATGTGAAAAAAAGCAATTAGAAGACCGGAACCGGAAAATAATAGCAGGATCTAAAGCGGAAACGAATTATTAATGAATATGCGATTGAATAATTTTCATCTAAAAAATTTAGCGTTTTATGTTTTATAATTTTCATAGTTTTAATACGTCCAACGATATTTATACTTATAGCTTTTAAGAGAATTTTTTAAGTGGCAATCTTAGTGGAGACGTTCTAAGATTGTAATCTAAGCGTGGCTTAGATTTCAGTCCTCTGACGTTAAGATGGCAAACTACCGAGGATAGGTCCTCCGGCCTCTTTATTCGTTCGTTTAAATCGACTGATTTTAACGATTTTAAACTGACACGTTTAAAAATTGTTTAATTGCCAAAATAATGCGAATTTCTATGCGCGAAATTTGTAAGTTCGTGTGTGCTACTCCCCGAAGTAAGAATTTTATCGATGGTCTTCGTTAAAATCTTCGTTACGCTCACATCTCGTCAAATGTTTCTGAGAGTTACAAGCTTCGAGAGTTTTTGAGAGATATTCAGTATCTTCTCCCTCGTTCAGTAGCTTGAACAGCCATTGATGTACTAGGCTCTGTATTAGTTGAATAGCTTGGAAGATTGATTAATAGAATCGCTGTATTCCTCTTTAAACTTTAAACGACACACGCGACTGTCCAGAAGAGAAGATGTAGATAAATTTCCGGTACGATTTCCTAAAAATCATAAATTTTATGTGCAATTGATATTTATCTACGATCACAATAATATTTATTCAGTAGGATAAACGAGGGCGGACTAGGAAGTTTTTATCGGCAGCAGATTACCGACGTAATTACCGGTCGTATTTACTTTGCGTATTTTTATTTCATTAATTAGATTATACGTAGAATCTCGAATCTTTACAAGCCCACTGAAATTTTTCCAAACTCTCCGATGGCCAGTCCGCCCTTGGGTTATAATCTTCTTTCGTAAAGTGTAACGAGCATACTCTCACGGACGACGATATAGTGCACACTTTTAGAACTTTTACCCATGCACCGAAGCATTCGATAACATCTTCCTGATATGATTTATTTTCCAACTTCTAAGTTATCATTTTCCCGGGGAAAATGACAGAAGCGGACAATGTTATTTTTACACGCACGACTGTAACAAACATAGAGATGCGAGATGCAAGGATAGAGTAGATGAGCAAGCTGAAAAAACGACATAGCATTAGAGAGAGAACGCCGCACAGAGGCGCCTTGTATCTTTGTCTAATAACGCGTGCACAGTCGTACGATAAATATGTTAATGTAGCGCCGATCATCGAGTGGCGTCAGTGTGCATTTCCGATTAAACAAGGACAGAAGAGTCTGCTTTTATGCAACGTTCTCTTCTTCCATTCCCATTTTTTATTCCCAATTTCATTATTTCTTTCATTATACTATTTTCTTTACATTTATCCGATACGAAATAATCTCAATTGCTCTACCAGTTCTAAAAGCATGAAACGTTTCGAAAGGTCCTGGGATTTTCCGTGAAAATCTTTACACGATAGGCATCGCCTCATTTACGTAACTAACATACCTGACAACATAATTTCATCGTCGCAATTCGCATTTTCCTAACCAACACGTCCTAATAAACAACAAGTTAAACGCACGTTCATATTCTGGACATTCTCCCGTTCAGCTTAGAAAAAGTACGCGAAAAGATCGTACGGAGCGTTGTATTATATCGTCCTTGCCGTTGTCTCTTCGTCGCCTCGTTCGACGAATCTTACCTATTCCCCGTTCGTGATTTGCGATCCCGATCGATGCACATCGCGCTCGAGAATTGGCTGGCAAGTTCAATATCGTTTCGATCCGCGAAAACAGGGCGTCGAGCGATAAACCACAGCGGCGAGTAGAAACGCGGAAAAAAGACACGGCGGGAACGAGACGAGAGCAGAGAGCAGAGGCCGATTGGGTCGTGGCGAGCTTAGTTGCGGTACGCAAGCACGCCGAAGCGGAGCGTAACTTCGGAACCGCGTACGGTGGGTGGGAGTTGCAGCCCTCGTGAGTCAAGAGAGCGAAGAGTAACCGAAAGAACAGACTTCTACTCAGTCTGTCCGCGGCCGTCCGTCAAGCAGACGTCCCCGACTCTCTTGTGCCCCTACTTCCACCGTTTCCGTCCGTCGTCTCATATCGAGTGTCTGTTTCACAGTGCCTTGAGGACCTCGTGAATGTCACATGTCGTCGGTGGTACGACCGCTACCACCACCGACACCCTGACCGACCATCGCCGTTGTACCATCGATCGCGAGGATCGATCTTGATCGTCGTGCACACGCTTATGACAGTTTGTCGAGTCGAGATAATTCTTCGTGCATGAGAACGACTGAACGTGTGGTCAAGTGGCAAGACGTGCAAGCATGTGGTACAGGAATATTATCGCGGCTCTAATAGGCCTGATTTTCATCGTCGGCTTGCCACCCTGGTGTTCAGACGCGTTTAACGTGGAGACGAAACATTATGCGGTTTATCGAAACGAGACCAGGTCCATGTTTGGATTCGCTGTTTCCGTGTATCGGGATAGATACGGTCGAGGATGGTGAGTCTTTATCTTCCCTTCTTTGATTTTCGCTTATTTATGGCCCCTCTTGCACTACGATGTATTAAAGCTGTCGCGTAAAAATGTTTCCGCGTGTCTGTAACTTTTATAATGGAATTTTGCTTTTTTTTTTTTTTTTGGTTACGGTAAAATAAATTCTGATCGTCGTAGAAGATCATATAGTTCTAACGCCGCTGATTTGAAATTCGTACGATTCTACGAACAACGTTTAACTTCGATCGTGCAAGAGGGAGGAGAAGTCTATTGAGTTCACGACTGTCGCATGTATGATTTTGAAAGGCATGCGAGTCGTTTGTGATTGTTGATATTTAGTGCTTCCTGCACTTTTGTCCACACACACACACACACACGCACAGGTTAGTATGTCGAGAGGAATATCTTCGAAGATATTTTAAAAGTATTACGACTGTTCGCCTCGAACTCGTTTAATTCGGCCATTTCATTGCGACAAGTAAATAGGTGAAACTGAGAAAATTATTTTTTGAAAAGTTGAACGCCAATTGTCTACCTAAATAATGAATTTCCGATATAAACATCAGGATTGATAAGTACCAATTAAGAAAGAATTAAGAAATTAGAAATAAGAATCCGACAGTCTCCCTGTAAGGGACTACGAGTCTAAAATATAAAACGATGTTATTATTATCATCATCGCGTAACGAAGTTGTGAAATTTCCAAAAAGCGAATTAATCATGGAATCGACGAATCTAAAATCAGGAACGACTCGGTACGCTGTAAATCACCGGCAGGTTGGATCATAGTTTTAAGTGGGCGATGCGTAATTCGATGACACACAGTTCTTGGCAAAGATATGACTGCATACCGAATTTTCCTCGCGCTTTGATTAAAGCTACGCAAGGTAAAAATATTCGTCGTACAACAAGCGTTTCGCTTTCACTATCTTTTATTACTTACGCGTCGAATCGGATTTTAAATGTTTCGCTTAAAAACAAAACTCGATTAACATTTTTTGCCAATTATGGGCCGTTCGCCGTTTAAGAATTCTCGGTATTGTGTCAGGGTGCTCGTGAATTTTTTCGCCGGTAACCCGTGACCCACATAATTTCAGAAATCCGTGTATCGAACAATTCGTGGCTCTGAATCATGGTTATTAAACGCGTCGGCTGCATATTTTAGCTCATACGCGTGCTCCGTTCGCGAAGAAGCGTAATTCCGCTGACGGAAGGAACATTAAGCCGCTACGTAAGTGGTATTAAACGCACCTTCTGAGTTACGCTTATCGCGTAAACGCGTTCCAGAAAAACACGAGGCACTCTGAAAATACGAGAAAATATTTTAAGTAGATGAAATAGTTTTCTCGTGGTCGGACGATTTTCTCACTGACGAATTTGATGATAGGCATTGGGAAAGACGACGACAGAAAATTTCTCGGACGTATTGGCGATATTTATCGACTCGTAAATGGCAGACACTCCCATCACGAATTTAGGATGATCACGGTATCCCTTTAAATCCTCGTGCCAGAATCTAAATAGCAAAGTGATTTCTGCTGTTTCACCGTGTTCGTCGGATAACGAACCCTGCTAATGAAATATCGACTTTCGTTCGCCTACGACGTGTTTGAAAGCGTGCAATTTCTTCTGTTGCAAACACGCGACGATCATTTCAGAGCGTAGGATCGATCTCTGTAATCATAGGCGAATTGCGTATCTAATGGAGTCGCGTTTTTGCAAACGACGCGAAATAACAGCGTCGTCGTGGTTAATTTTGTATCGCGGTGTTGAATTTAAAAGCGCCGTGGAATTAATTACGAAGCTTGTGTAATGCGATAGCTAGTAGAGTTTGCGAAGATAGCAGCGATATTTGAGTCTTTTTGAGAAGGTAGGCTCTGTATCAAAGAACGTTATATCTTATTTAGGATTCGATTAATTATTAATATATTGGTAACACGCTGTTAAAACATAATACTACTAAACGATACGTAATAGAAGAGAAATAGAAAGAAGATTTTAATCTAGAGAGAACAAAAAAATCATTGCTCGAAGCATCTCGGATCGTCGTTAAGTCGAGGATGCAATTGTAATCTTTTATACGACGAAGAATATCGTTGAATTTTTTCGTCGAAAGTTTCGATTATATACTTGAAGCTTAATCTTATCTCGAGACACAGCAACCGCCTATAAGACGATCCAAATCTTAACATCGTTAGTACTAACACACCAACGCATTACTCGCGACAGCCTCTAATTACGATCGTTCACAGTCGATGATTCGTTGGCAAACAGATCTGCTTCGTCGATTATCCCCGCGACACGACGTTCGAGGGCAGACCCTTGGATAACAGGTGCTTCTCGGAGAGCTTAGAATCGTTTCTCCTTTTATGTCCCCTTTCGAGAACAAGGCGAGTCAGTTCTCCCGTTTCATCCTGAGGCTCGTAACTGTTCCGACGATGAGCACCCATCGGTGATAAGTGTCGGGTCGTAACGTATAAAACGTTCGTTTTCTTCCATTAAAGTAAATATACATTTTTGCTTCTCATCGAGGCGCTGCCGTTGAAATCGATACTATTTTCGAAATATATCGCTCGTCTGGATTTCGCGAGATCGCTGATCCGAACAAACTTACTCCTACGACTTATAACGAAATTATTAGCACGGGTATAGGTACGATTGGCACAAAATGTTTTCAAATTTTATTTTCACGGATATATTTCACGCGTATACCTGTCTCGGTAACTAGCCGAACGAGATCCACCCATGACCACTTAACGAAGTATGCGCTTATTTAACTATACGCAACGACGTAAGAGTTCATCGAAGGAGTAGAAGATCGCAAGTTTACGCTATCGTCTGTACTAATACCGTATACATATTCGTTGTCGTTTCGAGCAGGAGCAGTGTTTCTCGTGAGTCACGCGGCCCACGAATAAACGTTTCTGCTCCAGCTCCTCCGGCGACGATGGATATAAATAATGCCGACAGAACGAGGAAACGCGAGTAATAGCACAGGTTACGTCGGCCCTCTGTGGAAAAATCCGCGCCAAAGGTCGGTTAGGGTCCAGGCCACGTAATGTATTCGAGATTCTAAAGGATGTCGAAGCTACCACGCGATGCAAGTCGATAGAGACGCCATCGAACGACTACCGGGTCGAATCTTTGCCGCGCATGCAAATCGGATCATCCTCGAGCTTTCGTAAACGCGACCATCTTCCTGGCGATCGTGTTTTCAACCTCGTTGAGTTTAAGAATGGTGGCCGCACGACCGTTCATTCCGGTAATTGGATTGGACCGCATAATTTGACAGGCTCGAGCGATTTGTGAAAGGGAGCTCTGGGTTTCCCGTTCGTTGGTGTCGATCGTTGGGACAGTTTATCCGAGAGACAGGTAGAGTCGAAGGGTTCGTAAGTCGGCGAGAGTCGCAAATACATTTTCTTTGACTACACGATATTTTGATATTTGTAGAAACGCGGGTGTTCTTTTTTTTTCTTTTTTACTGTAGTTATACTTTTCTGTAAACTATCAAAGCTATCGAGTTTACCCGGTTTAACGTTACGCTCAATGGATGTATCGACACGACGAGTTCGCACGACAGCTACGATATATTATCGTTACGGATAGTCTTCTCGATCGGGTCTGTTTCCTCTCATCGGCTGTTAGGTTGTCCGAAAGGTTCCTTTCGTTTTGCGAGGAAGTAATGGACGCACCACCTTCTCTGTTTTATATTATTTTGATGATCGTAATAATAGGAGTAGAAGAAAATGGATCGTGAAGATGATTCGACAAAATAATATCAAAGGAAAAGAAGTTTATACAAAAGGAAAGAAACTTTCGGGACAACCTAACGCTTACACGGTTCCTCGTACATTGTTGTCTCGAAAGACAATAGACGGACATAGTATCCGAGAGGAAATAAAAGGACGGACCCGTGGACTGGCGTTCAGGATATCCAAAGCCGCAGGAAGCCCGGATTACATCGTTCGTTACGAGAAACTTCGTAGGCGCTTATATTTAGGCCAGCTCGTGGAAGCTTTACGAGCGTTCATGCTCGTTAATCTGGCGCGAGGCGGACGTACCAGGTTGCTACCGTACTGTCGTCGACTGCTCTCGCATTAATTCCCGAAATAGGGTCTATATCGGAAACCCCGCGATTTATCCGTGATAGAGGAACGCACTGCTTCGTAGATAAGCGCGTCTCCACGCTCGAGGAAGAAGAAGCTGAACTCGACGAATCATTTGCAACTGCAGAACGTTGCAATTAGTCGAGAATCTTTTGAAACTCTAGATATACGTGCGCTTGTACGTTGCTAGGTGCAGCGGTAAGGAACAGCTGACACAGGATTACATCGTCGTTCGCGTGATTCGCAAAAAGAAACGCGCATTTGCCAATTTGAATTAGCGCCACAACCTTTTAGGATTCTCGCCTGGACACAAGGCGTTAAGAATTGAATTAAAAGATCGTACAAGATAGAACAGTCTCGAACGATCTGTACGAACTTGTTGGCAGACATCGACTGTCTGCGATCTTCCCTCCTACGATGTATTCTACAGTTCGGTTCTGAAAGTTCTACTTGTCCAATCGCTTGCCGATTATCGGCACTTTCGTTCGAAGTTTCGCATTCGAAAAAAAAGAAAAGAAAAAAAAAATCAGAATTCCGTGGCAGAGATTCGAACAACTCGAAAGACGATCGTCGCTTTCGCTCTCGATCGTTTCTCCATAGGCGAAACAGGTCTATCTCTAAACGCGGTAGCGAGCAACACGTTCGTCGGATTCAGAGCACGAGGTTGGCTGTGATACAGGATGTTAGGTCATCCGTTACGTGGGCGGCTGGTAGCTCTCGCTTTGCTCTGATTAATACACCGTTAATCTCGTCGTTCGATCTATCGTTTCACCCAAGCCTCGACGTTTTCTCAATGAAAGAATGCCCTCCCGTTCTCCGCCAATTGGTCGGCCCTTCGTGGAACTTGGAATCGCCTTTGCCGACCTCCCGTCGCGTTTTCAAGCGCGCGCTTCTTCACCAACGTCCCACCTAATCTGCGGTCGTATCGGTTCTCACGAGCGGTCTGCGATGTCGATCTTTTATCTGGACCAAACCGAAGCGCCCTTACGGCTCTTCGAGTCGTTTCCTCGCGCACGTGTAACAGGATCATCGTAGAAGCTCGGCGAAGCCGTTGGATATAAAATCGTACTATACAGGGTGTCCCATGTTTGGCACGTACAATGGAGAAAGGGCTGCTCGCGTTATACATAGATTCGGTAGCGAGTTTGTTCGCAATTCGTGCGCATTTACAGGAATCTTGTAGAACTTTGACTGTTAGTTGCGAGCCAGACGAGAAGAACGTACCGATAGAAGGTACAGACAGTGCAGAGATGCGTTGTTTTTGATTCGAGAGGACCTCTTAAAGATATCTTTCGGGTGTCTTATACGTACGTATAGCGATCTAATTGTAGAGTAGCGTCGAAGTAAGCAAGAAAATCGGCGATTTCGTAACTCGTTGCGAAAGCGCTATCGTTCGCGATTACTTCCCTAGCTGACTCATTTTGTAATTAGTTTGAAATATTTATCAATACCGTGCGAGAAATATTTTAGTTGAACGCGACGAAGCAAAGGAAGAAATACTGCGATCGCGCAGCGTACGTTGAAGCGTTCGGTTCGAGCAACGAATACGCGTTTCCCAATCGCGAGATGGTATTGGAAAACAAGCTACAACCACGCGAATCGTTGTCACTCGAAACTGTTACAGCAACGGGCCTAGAGGCAAACATAATGGTAATTTTAAACGTGACGAACAGGTTGTAGGTTCAGACCGTGGCTCATGTGTATTTTTCAACACGACGATCCCACGAAATACTTCCTCCGAACGAAATTATGAGTCAGCCTATCGTTGTCCGTGGCTCGGTCTTGACTCACGATCTCCTTGTTTACTAAAAAAGAAGAATCCAAGGTGGAATAAGGAAAGAAAGAGGCGGAGGAAAAGGAAACAGGAGGAATCAAAGTACGAATGAAAGGGAGCTGGAAATAAAGAAATTCGAAGGGAAAGGGAAGCAAAGGAACGGGGAGAGAAGACGACGAGAAAGGAGTAAGGAAAGAAAACAAAAATCGGCAGAAGGTAGAAAAAGAGGAAAGGAGGAGAAAACTTTGGATATCGATCGAGACGCGAAGACGCGTTTCATCGCAGCTCCGCGATTTTTTCTCGTTTTTTTCTGCCAGATTCGATTACTCGTGTCGAAACTGGCGGAACTCGAGCCGCGCGCTAAATATAAAAATTACATATTTCACGAACCAAGGCACGCTTCGTATTCGAATAGACGATAAAACTTTCTGCGTCGTGTCGAGAGACCGATAAGGCCGCGCTCTCGTTCCTTTTTCTTGCTCTTCGCCGATCGAATTAATTATCCAACTCGCGGAGATACGTTATACCGACGGCTGCTTTCTTCGAAGCGAAACTAGTTTCCCCCTTTGTTAAATTTCTATTATACGCCGGGCAGATTTTTCGCCGAGAATTCCGGGAAGCATGTGCTCCTTATCACAGCCCGCCTCCACGTGATAAGACCTTGCCACGATTTGCAACGTGCCGGTCGTTCGAGATTCCGCCGGCGTAGAAAATTTCGTGGTATCTTCGCGTTTTCTCTTCCTGTTTATTTCATCGTCGATTCTTAATATGCTCTTAACTAACGCTCACCATTCCTCGACGAAATCGGTAACGCGTCGCGCATAGAAATATTCTTTGGCAATCGGCCGTTCGTTAAACTATCGAACAGCGAGCTGAGAAATAACGTGCAAAACGAGATTGCATAATATATATGGGATAAAACAAGCAGAAGAAAGACTCGTTTCTCGTTGCTCGTTTCTCATCGACTTTGATCGTTCTCTCGTAACGTTGCTCCGATACGTCGTACGCGATCGTTTTAGACGTTTTTCACGGTTAGGCTCTTCGTGAAACCGTTTGTCTCTCGCTAACGTCCGCTGCGCTTCGGTCACGTTCGTTCGAATTTGGTGCTTACGAAGCGTGTCGATGGTAGAGGAAACGAGGATTCAATTTTCCTGTTTCCGGCCGGCGAAACGAAACAAAACGAAAGTCAGGACGACGGATCGGCGCGCTATCTCGCTTTTAAGTAATCATCGTGCAAACAAGAAAGAATCTTCCGTTTTTTCCTCCTTCTCTCTTTCTTCCTTTGTTCCTCTTAAACGGCTACCTCGCTCAAAAATATCATCGTAGAAGGTGTTCGAACTGCCATTAAAAAAAAAAAAAAAAAATAAAAAGAAAAAGCCTTCCCAATAGAAAAGTACAGGGTGGGAGGGGAGGGCTGCGTGGGATCTCGTCTTAATTTTTCGACGCATCCGGCGCGAAACGCGCGCTCGTGTCGTCTCGTAACGCAATAAAAGCACAATGTACGACGAGGAGGAACGATCCCCGGAGTGCAATGTAAACGAAGATTTAAACGGTAGCCGCGAACGATCGTGAGCACCGTGATCTTTCAGTCGAGTTAAGTACAAGGATCCACCTAAGACAGCGCGTTATTCGTCGCTTTTTATTCTCCCATCGGTGTTCGGACCTCGCGCTGACCGCCCACCTCTGCATACCTGGCACACCTTCCGATCGATTATCGATTCGCGTCGAGCTGGCGTTGATATTGATGGATCTTGACGATCCCGACTTTTCTTTCTTCTCCTCCTCCCCCCTCCCTTCTCCTCTTCTCTTTCTCTATTTGCTTTCCGCTTGATGGATTTTATGGTCGTATCTCGTTGGCGTTCGATTTTTGATTACGTCGAAAGGAAAGATCGTACGCTGTTTTCGTGTCGATATCGTATCGTGAAATTGACAAGGTACGATCGGTGGAAGCGATCGTTCGGATTACCAGGCTATTCTGCGCCGTGTAAACGAGTAGAACAGATTCTCTCGAGTCGAACGTCCGAGGTGTAAGTCTGGAGCAATTGGTAGATGGTTCGCCGAATCGCGGCACTCGTGAAACGTTCGCAATACAGAGTAACATACTCGGTGGCGTTCAATTTGTCGAACGGTACGAACAGAACGAACAGTATATGCAGAGAGTGGACGTTTTAATTACTCTGACACGGGCGTATTCATCGCTGGAATTAACGACGAGTGGCCAACTGCGTCTGCCAACGAACGATTCGAATGCGGTGAATCGACAAAATACAGAGAATGGAAGGTGTACAAACTTGCCCGAGGAAAGGGAAGAAAAAGAGCAAAGAGCGAGAAAGAGAGGAAGAAGAGGGGAATGGAGATAATGAGGATCGCGTGAGGCACGTGCCCGAAGCTCTTGCCGTGTCATTATCCAGAAGAGAACCGACAGCCGCGGGCCTATTACCTTTACCTGGACGCATGCAAACACGTGTGCAAATGCTCTTACACACGTGAGCGACACGTTTGCACGCGGCTGCAGGGCCAGGTGGAGAAGCTGCTAGGAATAAAGGAAAAAAGAAACCCTCCTCAAATGAGTTACCGCTTTGCCTCTGGTTTCTTCTCGTCGTACGCCGTGTGCAGTCTCGAGAGCACAACACGGATGGAATACGAAATTTTTTACGATACCACGTGTTTTCATTACTCGTTCGTTTCGATTGGTCGCTTTAGTTTAATACGAATGCGTTCGGACGAGCAATTGTCTCGCGGCGTTTTCTTTTATTCGGCGTTCCGATTGCGTATAACGCGCGCAGATATATCAAACAAAGCGTAAATTGGCCTGTTCGAACGACGATACTCCAAAAGTTTGGAGAAAGTTTGATGGTTCTTTTTGTACGCAGGGCGGTACCTCGAATCATTGTTCAAGGATTGTAATAAATCTTATATCACGGGGATGACCTTAATCTTTTTTAACCAACGTCTATAATTCTTTTTTTGCCGCGTACGAAAGTCTGCAAGATGAGGTTGACAATTAGAAAACGCTGCTTCGCACGCGAATTATTTCCTTCGTATTCTCTTACTTCGAAATAACTTTACAACCACCGACGGTGAAATTTCTACAGTAAGGTAATAAAGAACGCTTAAATTAAGGCCGGTTGTACGCAAAAATCGTTGCGGTTGAAATTAATTACTCCTTCCATTTCTATTTTTCCATCGCGCAAATTAATCCACGAAGAGGCACGCTCGGTTTCCGTAATTAATCGTTGCCAGCTGATGTTCCGTAATTATTCTCGAAGCTACTCTGCTAAACGTGACTTAACAGATGATCGCCAGTGTGTGTTTACGCGATTTTTACATCACGTGCGTAGCGTGGCTGGTTTCCTAGTGACGTGAGTGACGTAATGACTCGTACGTGAAAGTCATTAAGCATTGGCAACGTGAGAGTGCAATTGAAACGGCTCGTTAAGTGATTTAGAAGCGCATTTCCGACCACCTTAGAGTCGAATGGCTGTTATTAAATCCCTCCGTTATTTATTATCGCCACTTTTCGTAGTTCCCTGTAACGAATGAATCGATCAGAGCCAATCGATTAGCCGACTTGTAATTGGTAGCGTGTAAGAGTAAACACGGTTTGATTAATTTTCACAGATGCAACTTTCGTTCGAAGCGATTTTTAACGCGGTACCGTAGAATCTGCGTGTACAGGCTGTTAGAAAAAAATACCCAGTCCGAGTCTTTTGCTGGCCATAATTAAAACTCGTGTTTATCGCGTGACCATCGCGATCCGATCGTCCGATGTAAATCACCGAAAGACAGGCGAACGTTGTAATTACAGCGTGGCGATTCGTCTCGAAGCACCCACGTGGATCGATGACGCACGTGCGGACGTACGTCGCACACAAGATGCTTCGTCGCGGTTTTTATAGCAATTCGTGGATCACCGACACACGGGGGTCGTCGACGTAACGCGAATTGACAGCGAGTATCGCGTGTCGGTATCACGTACGGTGCTACCGAGTGATTCACGATACGGTTGAAATCACCATTGCGGCCTGTGACTGTCGACACGGGAATATCCAAGCCGTACGTGTTACGTGCTGTAAACATAGCGAATAGAATGACCGCGTAGGTGTGTCCAGAACTATTTCTATCGCCCTGCTTGCCATACCGCCGTTCGAAACCTAAAACAATGAGATTATCGTCCGAATAGCCGCAATGATACATTGTCTAGCTTCGTGCCTTGGCATCGATGGCGTTCCTACGAACAATAAGGGATTTTGAAACTTTCAGCCGATTGCAAGGGAGGTTAGAGGGCCGAGTAATTTCGGCCATCGAATATAAAGCGAGAAGAAATTTTTTTTATTATTTATTTTATTCAAATTTCACAATTTGTCCAGTAGGACGTTTGGTAAAATCATATAGCGAGGAGAAATTTCGATGTAAATTTCTATCTGTGATACGATATGAATCTAGCGTGAGTTTCGGCGCTTGATTCTGAAATGGCAGATTTTTTTTCTTTTTATTATTGTATCTGCTTTTTACGATTTGTCCAACAAGACGTTTGGTAAATTCTTATATCATTGTGAAAAAATAACACGCTGATGGTTACCCCCAGCGGGATTCCATCTTCCAGATTGCCTATTCCATCTCTTTAGCGAGGTCAGTGGGGTGAAATGGCAGATGACGTACATTTGTATCGACCAAGTTGAATTTAGCGCGAGTTCGAGCGCTTGATCGTACATATATATATTTATATTTATATATAATCGAGTGTTCAATTCTGAAATGGCAGATAGGCTCCGAATGTCGGATCCTTGGCGATTAAATAACTGTACTAGATCGTGGCGAAAGTTTCTTTCCTTTCGTAAGGAAATAATAGACGCACAACCTCTTTTCCTTTTATATTTTTTTATTCGATCACGTACGATCCATTTTCTTCTGTTTCTATTATTACGATCATACACGATTCGACAAAAATAATAGAAAACAGAGAACGCGGTGCATCCGTTATTTCCTTACGAAACGAAAGGAACTTTTGTGTCGACCTAATAAATATATTCGACTCTGAAATGGCAGATAGGCTCCGAATGTCGGATCCTTGGCGATTAAATAATCGTAAATGTACATTGACGCAAAAAATTGTTGGTCCAAGGTTTCGGAGTCGGAAGGTTCGGTCGGATGTTTGAAAAATTTGTACGGTGTACTCGATGTTCGTGGAAATTCTGGGTTTGCCGGATTCCCATGAGTCCGTTGGAGGCCACAGCTTGTCATTGGAAATCCGCAGCATGTCGGTTCGGTTTCGTGTCTTCCGACCGTTCCGTGTCTATTCCACGAACACTACCAGTTGTTCTGTCCACCATATGGCGACGAAATGCTCGCACCTATGCGCCGTGCCGACCAAATTGCATTGTTGTTCGGCGGACTTGGCGCAACACATGTTTCCTCAGAGCGCCGCCGAGTTCCGCCAACGAGAGGAGAAACGTGGCTCAAGGACCGGGAAAATCATTTTATGGACGTCCGTACGATGATTTACGGTTCCTCCCTGCAACTCTCCTTCTTATAATCGATCGAACGCTGTCGGATCGAGTAACTCGTTTCCGTGTTTACGCAGCTGAATTCGACAATCTCCGTAATCTTCCGAAGCAACGTATACGATCGGAAAGCAGGGCAATTGGAAAACTTGGAAAAGAATAGAAATACGAGAGAGGAGAAGCAAGCAGACGGGAGAAATTTGGGATTTATCAACAGGAAGGAGTAATTCGGGCGAGGAATAAATTCCGAGTAGGGAGAGCGAAATGAAGAGAGGCGGAGATCGAATAAGTAAAATAACACCGATTATAACCATAACAGAATATGCGAAGAGTAGCAGGTTTGGATAACGTTAGTTTTAATCGCTCGTTCAACTTCAGAGGGAGAAATTTGGGATTTATCAACAGGAAGGAGTAATTCGGGCGAGGAATAAATTCCGAGTAGGGAGAGCGAAATGGAGAGAGGCGGAGATCGAATAAGTAAAATAACACCGATTATAACCATAGCAGAATATGCGAAAAGTAGCAGGTTTGGATAACGTTAGTTGGTTTTAATCGCTCGTTCAACTTCAGAGGGAGAAATTTGGGATTTATCAACAGGAAGGAGTAATTCGGGCGAGGAATAAATTCCGAGTAGGGAGAGCGAAATGGAGAGAGGCGGAGATCGAACAAGTAAAATAACACCGATTATAACCATAGCAAAATATGCGAAGAGTAGTAGGTGGTTTGGATAACGTTAGTTGGTTTTAATCGCTCGTTCAATTTGCCGATTAACAGTACGGAAGAAAGCTCGAAGCTTCTTCGAAAGCTTCTTCGAAATCAGCGATAAAATTACGCAATAGGGTTCGTTCGAATCTGATAAGTCGGATAGATAACACCGTAAGAGATGTCACGTACGTACGCAATGGCCGTTGCATTGTTCATATGCCCTTATGGAAGTGGGTCGTTGCGTCGTAACTGCAGATCAGACGATTCTGATTAATTCGTTCTTTTATTAATGCGATTAAGATCGACCAATTAATCTGCTCGTCCAGACCCAGTTCCTTTCGTGATTGATCTCGTTGCGTACGAGCTACGAATGCGACTCTCTATTCTCGATCACGCGTATTGCAGCCACTTATTTATTGCACGATGATGGCATAATGTTTGTTTATTATCTTTTATTATTATTATTATATTTATTACTATTATTATTATATTTATTGCGAAGATGGAGCTTGGGCGATGAACGTAACGAGAAAGTTAAAATAACGTAATCTTCGTTTTACGAGAATCGAAAAGGACTAGACGTACTAAAGAACAAGAGAGGAAAATATTGTTCGGCGAATGGTACAGATCATGGATAGATAAAGAATTTTGAAAACTCGCGTGACAAAAATCTTTTCAGTTCTGCGACCAAGTGGCTTGTTTCGAAGGAACTCGCAGCGTTTACCATGCAGATATCTTTTATTAGCGACGAGGCTGATGTAATCGAGTAAACAGTTGTCCGATAAGAACAATAACGGTGGAACGTATGAATTCGCAAGGTCTCGAACGTGACCAATGGAAAGGTGGAGATTTCACGAGTTTTGCCAAGTCTGGCGTCCACGTGCTGCGCGTCTTCCGACCATTCTTGGCCATGCCGAGCTCTCTTATCTGGAAGAGTCGCTTGAACACGTACAGATTGATGGAAACGAAAGTCACTAAATTCCTGCTCGCTTTTCTTGGACTCTTTCAACGTTCCTTACGAAACTCTCGATCCTAAATTCATCGATATCGTATGGCGCGTACTTCCAGCAAAGAACGCATTCGAAGCTCGTGAAATTCTAAGATTTCCAGGGCGAAGCGAATTATTTTATCCGGCACTTTTACGCAACTTTCTCGGAACTACTAATCAGAGATAGTAATTTAATTCGCCATCGAACGACGTTTCAACGACTCGACGACGTTAAAGGCTTAATTTTTGCTCGCAATAAATCTTAAACCGTACCGAGAACTGTCCGACGGAGGGGAATTTTACAAGACGAGAGCAAGTGGTTGTGCTTTTGCCTGTACGAATGGCACGAGTGAATTGTAAATTCACGCAAGAACGAGACACGGTTAATCTTGATCGCTGATCGAAGCCGCTGAATGGCCTTGAATTCATTCAAAGACAGTCGTACGTTCCGCCTCGCATGCTTATACTACCGCCAGATGTAAATTACGTCCGAGGAATGTTCAATTGGATCTATAATTGCTCGTGACCGAGATCGGATCGAGTCGAAGACTTTGCGATCCTAGAAAGGAAAGGCAGATATTTTTTCTCCGTGAAATTCGATATACGGCTAATTTCGTAAGAATTCACGATTATTGGCCGTGGGATTAGCATGGTTCGATATTTACTTTGGGATAATGGTTTATGAAAATTGTACGGCAATTGAATTTTAATCGAATCGTCAAGATTTTTCGGATTATACGGCGATTAGAAAGTTTCGAAGGAATAAGCAGTCGCGTTGCAACGATTTCGCTTGAAAAAGTTTTATCGAGAATTGGACGCGGAGAAGTTGCGCGGCTTGCGGGCTTTCCACTGTCACGTATGAAATTGTTTTTCTTGTCGTATGTCCGAAAGAACATTAAAATTCCAATTTAACGCTGATATTTCCTGTCGATACCATCGTGGAATTACCACGCACCCGGAAATTTTCTCTTTGTCGGCACTTAATTAGAATACAAACCGCGCGTGGCGATGCGTCCCGATAACTACGGTATTATGTATGCGCGATTAACAGGTGAATATGCAATTAGTCACCTGCCGAAAACCATTCTCTATCGACTTCTGGGTGTTTTGTCCAGTCGTGTCTTTAAATCACGTATGTTACGCGCTAAATAATTAACCGATCTAGCTCTAAAATTCGTTCTAAAATTTTTCAACAAATTCGTCTGTAGTTCAGCGCGAGTAAAATGATTCGAGCTTCGCTGTCGGTCCCAAGAAGCGATGTCGCGTGTTACACACAGAATAACGAATTCCAGAAAAACAGGATTCCAAACGAATGAAATTTGAAAGGGAACGAGACTCTTTTCTCTCGCGCGGATTCACCCTCTATGGCGAACAGAGAGAGAGAGAGAGAGAGAGAGAGAGCCACCCTTAGCGTCAGGCGTTTCACAAATCAACGCTCGTACATCGAGCGACCTGGCACGCTCGTGTACGTGCGATTTCGCTTCGGGTGATCGAAGCTTCGCTCACAGTGAAAGTCGCGAGCGTCGGTGAGGTGGTGCTCCTTATAAAGTAGCGGAGAGCCTCGACGTCGATACGCCTTCGTTCCACTTGCGTCATCGATTGATCGCGCGTCAAGACGCGCGCGTTGCGTGTCCCTAAATTACGGTTGCACAATGGAACTTTAGAAGAATCCGTGACCGTTTGAAATCGAACGCGAAGACTCGAGAAATCTCTCGTTGAGTTGGCATGTTTGGAAAAGTAGGTGACGGGGGTGTGTTCAACCCCTTCGTACTTTGCGATTCTCTTCGCTCCGTTATTTAGAGAAAGCATCGATCGCGAACTTGAAACAGGGATATCTGTTGTCAATTATCACGAGCATATATTTTTACATCGTATAATAATCCGTATACGATTCCACGAGTTTCTACGGATCGTTATTTGCCTTTTAATCCATCGAAGATATCGACTCGCATCGCTGCCTTCTGACATCGCAATTAATAAGATGAATTCGTGGAATTGTCAGTGTTATAAATATCCAATACGTAGCACGAACGACGTTATAATTAATTGCATCGTTGAGCGTGTCGTGTTCCATTGCACGAGCGTTTTATTCGAGTTCGTTAGAACCTCGTCCAGATATGCACGCTAGCCTGGGGAAGAAATTTCGTAACAATTCGACACAGCTGTTTTAACGGAATTTCGTTCTGTTCAGCGGTAATGCAGCCGAGTTGCATGTACATATCGTGCGGAAGGCGTCTTCTACCTGGTTTTAAATTTCCTAGCACGCGCATGCTCATTACCATATGTACGCTCCACGGGAACATCTCGAGTTCGCTGAACTCTACACCTTAATCGTGGATTCGTTCCAAAAATCGGCTATCTTCCCACTTTCAGCCGTCTTCCATCTTTTTAGCAGCTTTAAATACCGTAGCCACTAGGCTACGCTACGCTCGCGCGCTATACCATAGCTTAGACTACGATTAGACAGACGATTCTTCGGGAACGACTTTTAGCAGATAATCTGTAATTTCTGGTTAATCCAGGTACGCCTGAATCTTTCTACGACGTTTCTTAAGACAGCCAGTTCTTCTTCTACAGTGACCTACGTTCGTGAAATTGCTATGCAACGGTAATAATCAATTACTTATCGGTAGGTAATTTTTAAAGAACGATCATCCAGTGGGAGATATATCGAGGCAAACTAATACAAAGGAAATTATCTTTCGGTTATCTTTTTGAAAAGAACGACAGGCATATCTGATCGCGAATGAAATTCATCGTAAGAGAGGATATCAGATTTTACGTGACGTGTCGGATGCTTTTCATGGGCGTATAGAAGGCACTTCCCTTTGTAGGGACTTAAAGTGTTACGTGATTTCCGGCTTGAAATACTAAGGTTGCATTACAATCGTCGTTCTTTATGCGCGTACACGGATTTCTGTTTGATTATGACAGTTGTGACGGAAGGAAGTCGGCCAATTAAACGTTCCTTTCTCTGCGATGTAACGTATATTCGGATGTAGCTATCGAACGTTGCTGCGGCCGAAGGCTAGACCGAACAAAGCCTTTCCGTTAGAAACTGCCACGATTATTCGACCCATCGTCAAAATTCGCATCTTCCTCCTACAGATTTCTCTCGCGACTCGCTTCGTTTTAATCGCCGGATCGCTATCGTCGGATCGAAACTTGCACGAACGTGCGATTAAAGGAAACAAGAATCGATTATCTATGATGCTCGCTCGGCAACCTTGAATCTACGCCATCACAATTCGCGGACGCCGCGAAACTTCCATTGTTTCGCGCGAATCGTAGTCGTTCGGATGTTTCGCTCTTCGAGACTGGATTTCCTTCAACCTCGGCGTATCGACCGTGTGCTGTATACGAAGATCGAGACTCAACGTTCCCCAAAATTAAAGATGGTAAAACTCAAACCAAGGATCTTAGAGAGCTACCAATCGCATTCACCTCGTTGTCGTCCCTAAATCACGAACAGGACCATCCGTCTCAGCCCCATAAATCAGCACCGAGCGTATTTTATACGCAGCCAGAGGTCTTTTTTTTCGCGCATGGGCGCAATGAGCGTGGACGAACGCTTGAATGGGCCAATAAATAAATCCATCGTTGCTGGACGAAGAGGTATCGCCGGGACAGGCTGTGGCCTTTTGCGCCAACGAACAACCACGGTGGCGTAAAAGTAGCGGCGCGTATCGCGCGGAAAAATCGCCGCTGTGCATGAATTAGAGAGCCGGGCGAGCATCGGCGTGCCTTTGGCGTCGCGGCACGCGAGGCCGTCGTATTGACTTATATATCGCGACGCGACACACGCGCGTTTGTAATCGCCGTATTTGGCAAAATCGGACGGCTCCATTCGCGGCAACGAGACCCGTCCGTCGCGTGGAATCTTCGGCTTCGATCGCTGAAAACGCGGCGAGTCCGCGACAAATTTATACACGCCGCGGCATGCGTGAGAAACGTCGGCGGGGAAAGCGGGACGATCACGAGGGAAATACGGTACCGTGTAGGCGAAATCTTGCTTAGACAGACTCGTGTTACTTTGGCGATTCGATAGATTAGGAAACTGTCGGATAGAAAGGTTTCGAGTCGGTTGAAAAGTTCGTAGTATTTGCGGTGAAAATGGAAGTACGCGCTTGATCCAGCCGAATCCGCGTTTTGCGCTAAATCTCCGCTCCATTCGCAAACGTCCAAATCGGATTTCCGCGTCGATGCTATCGAAGTTTCTTGCATAATCCGCTCGTAGCTATTTTACGAGGAATTTCGACGGGAATCGCGGAGATACGTACGATCGGAATAAATAATTGGAAGGCACGATTTTAAACCAGAGCGACACCGGCCACTGGCTTTCTCGTAATTTGTTACGAGTTTCTTTCCTCGATCGTTGCCTCGATCGCTCGATTGATTTATTTATTGATTCGTTGATGTAGTCATACATAGATGTCGATTGCCAGCAGGCATCGAGTGTTTTCATAGGGTACGCGTTCGACCGTTGATTTATTCAACCGGTCGACTTCACGGAGAAAATACTCCCGTTTGCCCCCGTTCCTTTTTGCCGGTCGCGATTGAAATTCCGATCGAATTAAGTGCTCCGTGGCGATATGACGTTATTGAGTCGTTTGCAGCTTCACGCTCGTTAGGATCGAGCGTGTCAACAGGTACCGTGTTATTTTAGCGTCGGCCGTGTGTCCGCATCTTCCTACTGTTCTCTCTGTTCTATTCTCAAAGACGAGGAAACGTTGCTACGACGATACTCGCGCTATATATTTTCTCGGAACAGAATGTTTCGCGATCGTTACAGATATAAAGTAAAATAGCATCGAAGATTAAAGTGTACTTCGAACGGTAAAGTTCTGCTTAAAAGCAGGGATGTTTCTTCGGACCACGAGTTTCCATCGAAATTCACGAGCCGAGTGCACTCACGAATCGTTTCCCGAGCTAATTTAGAAGATGCTAAATCACCGCACCTGCGCGTTTGTCGGTGCAGCTGCAGGCTTTCATTAGCACGTAGCGAGGCCTCGGCGTCCGATAAATCTGAAACGATCGAACATATTCCACGCGCATCCGCACGCGCTTTTCAATCGTCGCGAATTTGAGAAATGCAGTTTGCAATCTTCCTTGAAACTGTACCGTGAAAATCATCGAGAATCGTCGCGTTCGAGCGATCGAGCGCGGCTGTTCGTATCCGCCCGTCCGTCTATGTATGCGGACGTGTGGCAAATTATACCGATCGCTCGAGTAAAATTGCGTAGAATCGTATAAGCTGTTGGCGGCGACAGAAGTCTATAACTTGCAACTTGTTGCTTGTCAATTATACCGTTGTCCACTTATACGATACTTTCGGCCGCACCCTGTATAAAATCTTTAGGAAACAAGAAGCTGTATCCAGACGCGAAACCTGTACCGAACGATCTGAAACAGCGATCCGACGTTTGTAACCTGTCATTTTTATCGTCAGCCGTATAAAGACCGGATCCAGCGGGGATCGAATAAAAAAGAATCTAAATTGTTCTCCAAACTGGATCGGCATTGTATAAGTGAACAGCGTTTCAACTTTCCCTCGATGTCAGGTTGCTTGTCCTCGCTTAACCTGCCGCTCGCTACGAACCATCTTTACCGCCTACTGTCACGACTATCCGCGAGATTGACACACCTGAATGTTCTATCGTCGAATCCTGTTCGTGACGACTGATAACGGTACTGGCGTTTAACGGCCAAAGGGGAAATAAATATTGCGCGGGCAAGCGAATATTAAATTAAGAGAAGCGAGCAAGTCGAGCGAGACGCCATGGTAGTAAAAGTAAAACATACAAATTTTAAAAGCGAGGAAAAACGTGGCTTTCGTCGGAAAACGTTGCAAAAAGGAGAAAAGAATTTTCCTAATCGGGTATTATTAAGCGATCGAACCTGATATACCGGCAAACCTGTATATGTTGAGCACAGTTGAGTATTTGCTAAAAATAAAAAGGCCGACGAACGGAGGGGCAAGCTAAACGATAACCTAATTAATACGGACGAGAGGGAACTATAGAATTCCTTGGTGATCGATAGATTTTTACGACAAGTTGCACGGTTGTAATCGAGTAATCGCTGTAATCGACGAAAGGGACACGGATGAAGGTAAGTTACTGAATTATCTTTGCAGAGAAAAAAAGGCAAAAAAGTTGACGATGGCGAGAGAAAAGAAGGATTTCTAAACGTTTGTATTCGCGGTATCCTGTGGGACCGGTTCGCCCCTGCATTCCTGTTCTGGTGCATGCGTCACATATTGGTGACTGCAGTTCCTCACGATTGCAAAAAAAAAAAAAAAAAAAAAGAAAAAATGGAGTGGGCGAGCTTAAGTCCTCGTCAGGTTCGACCCACGGTTGCTATTAACGCGGCGTGTCCGCGAATCCATTGAACATCGAGGTCGTAAATGGATCGAATTTCGTTGGACGACAACTCGGATGCGGCAATCAGCCGCGATGAAAATGATTTTCTATTCGCTCATCGCAACGGATCAGATGCAACAAATTGCACGATTACATCGTAGAATAGTTTCGTTTGCTGGCAAGTAGAATGAGTCGTTCGGATAAGAGGAATCGCGAAAGCTACGCGAGAAGAAAAACATCTGAGAAACGAAGGAATGGATGTTGGATACGCGGTATAGCGCTTCCAAGCAGTTGCGATAGCTTAACGTTAGAACTTGCTAGCTATGACGTGTTACTAAATATATCGTACGTTCGAGATTATAATTAAAGCGATATGGCGAAAGCAAATAGGCGTATATATAGAATTATGTTTTGATTCCGATAGAAGGCGAAAGTATCCGCACATTTTAGCAGTGAAACGAAGAATCGTCTAAAAAATGCCCTTTGGCAATTTGCGCAAGAACGATATTGATCGATGAACATAGGTCGTAAACAGGCACGGCTGATTTTCGAGTCTCTCGCTTCGTTTAATTTTTCAGGTATTCGCCTCGATTTGTGTCGCGCCAACTCCGTCGTATTCTGAAGCGTAATTGTATATTAAACGTAATTGTATCCAATAATAACGTTCTTCTCTAGAAATAAGTAAAACCTAATCGCTTGAACTTCAAACAGCGGTATTAAAATTGCATAAAGTCTTACTTAACGTCGTTGTTAAGAAACCAGCAATTATGGTATCAAGAAAGTAATACAAATCGCCGTTTAATCGCCGGTAACAGTTATAGCATTTATCATCGTAATATTTTTTTCAAAGTCCCTGGAAATCTTGATCAGAGGCTTCAACGCGTTAATTGATTCATCCCTGTTCATTGCTGGTTATCGTTTGTTCTTATCAAAACGACACATGGCAATTCCGGCGGCGCGTTGCGCGGACTTGCGAATCGCTTGCATAACTCGCATAATCGTCGCTCCAGCCGTTGTTAACGCGCCTCTGCACGCGTATGCGAGTTTTACCTACACTCTGACTGCAGCCTAGGAGCTCTGGAGTATGCCAAGGTTGGCCTGTAAACGGTGCCATTTTTACGCCTCGCACGGAGACGACGACGATCTGTCCGACAAAAGAGTCTCGGTTCTTTTAAATCGTCTGTTGGGAAAGTTCGAACGAAGGTTTTCTTCATCCTAGAAACGGAACCGAATATATCTAGGTCGATGTTCAACGATGAAATTCTTTGCGCTTTTGCGGACACGAAAGCATTCTGTTCCATTGTTTGCATGCGAGATAATGATTTGTTCGGGGAAGCTTTCTAGATCGCGTTATTTTTGCTCAGAGATAATTATTAACGTGGCGAGAGAGAAATTTATGATATTGCTCGTCCTCGTAGCAAAGAACCGAGTCTTTATCCCAAAGTGAAATTCAACGAAACGAACGTTTTCTCCGTCAGTTTCATCCATTGTTCGACGATAAAACGCTACGCATCATTTATCAGCCTGCGGCAATGCAACTACGCATTCGAAAGTCATTTTTCTTTATCAGGAGTGCTTTATGCTTCGTCAGTTGAGACGATTCTATTCGAATTTAATACGAAATACCTAACTTTCATTAATCGTTCGCTCGTATTTTCCACTTGATTAAATTTTATCGAACGACGAACTAAACACCGCCTTTCGTTCGTTTTGTTCTCTCGTATAATAATTTTCATCGCGATGAAATTTAATTGTCACGCGATTACGCGCGGAGCAAAGAAATTTTTATTCGGAAAAGTTCAAGGCAAGCCAGGATATAAGAGCAAGGCTGCTTTAGAAATCGCGCTGTTTGTTCGTTCACTCAGCACTTTGATTCTCTTACGTGTATCTCGACGATATCGATTATTTATAGAAGATAAGAATAACGAACGACTTCCCTTATCTATTCCAATACGCCGTTTGACCGTGTAAAATTCATCCGCATGCAGATGGTATTAATCGCGTGATATTATAGGTCATAGTGATCTCAAGGTACAACCCCAGGACCGACACACCCTTTCAGGGTAATTATACGATCTATTACCTCGGCTAGCAATCTTCATATTGTATGCACACGCCTACGTCCAGGCGAAAAGATTTGACGATAGAGCGCGATGATTGCGCTTTGCCACGAAGCGCAGGAAATTACGATGCTTTTAATAATGTTTTTAACGAGGTAACGCGAAATGTTTAAACAGACTCGTTAATAGGGGAAAAATGCTTGGTAATGCACCGCGTGTGATTAAGTTGATTAGGGATTGTTCACGTTGCTGCGTTTCAATAATTTTTACCAAAATTTCCGATCTCGTGAATAAAAATTGTCGAATAAGTTGACGAGAGTAAGTAAATTCGTCGAGTACAAGGAAACGCGATGACTATCGTTGTACGGTCCCTCGAGATTATCGCGGTACCAGCTGAGACGAGGCAGTGAAACGATGCTTTTCGATTTACCAATTGCAAATTCGCGAGACGAAAGTTTTCGAAATATCAAGAGCTTGTCGAACGTCTCACGATGATTTACGCGATCGTATTTCTATTTTCCTGCGATAAATTCAGTGACGATCTAGAGCTGGAGAGCCGTTCGTTAGAAAAGCGGAGTAGTCGTTAAACTTTGAGCCAACAAATACAATGGGTAGTTTAGCGCGCAAGACGATGATCGTTAAAATAATTGAACACCTATAGGCAATAATTGCCCTCGTTAATTTTACAGGCAAACTACTTAGTCACATTTTACATTCGTTAACATTCGCCTCTTCGCGCGTATCGGTTCCAAACGCTATCGTTTGAATATCGATGCTATACAAGATTAAAGAAAATAATCGTCGCTTGACGCCACTATTTTATTAATACCGACTCGATGAAAAGCTAGTTGGTTTCGATAAACATTTTACCCACGTGCTCGCTTTGTCATTCTGTTAGGTTGTCCCGAAAGTTTCTTTCCTTTTGTAAGCAAATAATAGATGCTCAACCTCTCTTCTTATATTATATATTATTATTTATATTATATTATTTTATCGAATCATCCGCGATCCATTTTCTTCTATTTCTGTTATTACGACCGTACGCGATTCGACGAAAATAATAGAAAACAGAGAACGCGGTGCGTCGATTATTTCCTTACAGGACGAAAGAAACTTTTCGGACAACCTGATAGCACGATGGAACTGGCACTCGGCAACAATGTGTTCCACGAAACCGATAAAAATTGCGGTGGCAAGTGTGTTACCTGGTTTAATAACTCGTCTGTTGGTCGGATCAGTTACTGACTTCTTGCGCCACTGTTCAAAATAGCTCGTGACCACTGACCTCGATCTCGGAAATACGTTCGCATCATCGTCTTTCCTCGACGATAATGAATATCGAACGACGACCAGCTAACATTAACCATCGTACTAATCGCGCAACGCCTTCGTTTCGCCTGCGTTTTATCATCACCGTACGATTTTCATTCTCTCGAGTCCGAGTTTAAGAATTTCACGGCTCATTCGATACGTTTTCTTCTTCGCAGGGCGATCGTGGGTGCACCGGAGGCCGAGACTCCTCAAGTCGGCGTTCACAGAGGCGGCGCCGTTTACAAATGCGACATCGCTGCCGATGACCGATGCACGCTGATCCATTTCGACAACAAAGGTAAGAGGAACGCTTTGACCTATTTTCTTTTCTCGTAGCTACGAATATATCCGATATTTCGTATAACCGTAAAAACGACGATAAAGCGAACGGTGCGAATTTAGGTTTATAGGTTTACAAAATGTCGTAGGCGATTAGAAATCTTATCGTGTTGGCGTTATTTTGCGCAGCACGAGCAATTTAATATGCTTTAGTTCGTGATAACGCGTTGCGTTCTTCCATCTCGATTCTCGCGAAAATGTGATATTAATAACACGTTGTATTTGTCATGGCGAAACCGCTCGATTGTATAAATTATTCGATTTATTCGAGCTATCGCGTTCCTTTCGAAATTTCACGCTGTTGCGATACTCGGTACGTTCTAATTACCTAGCGCGTTACGATTACCAAATGTACTACGATACTGTCAAGCTCCTAACGAGATTTCATTTATGCGGTATTTAACGAAAACGACCCTGTAAAGTGTATTTGCGCTATACGGAGGATTAAGTGGGATAAAGGAAATCTGAACAAGGAATCTCGTACAGATCTCGAAAACTGCTATCGCGGGGTAACGTCTCAGCCGGAAGCACGATCGATTAACCAATTTTCAGATTAACATAATCTAGAGAAGAAGGTAGAATTTCCAAAGGATCTTGGAAAAACGCAATCGTTTATCGTAGGATAGTTTATCGCGTGCCGGAAGCACGGTCGGATTAACCGTTGCAGTTTCTTTCCTAGCTCGATCCGATATCTGTTTTCCGGTTCTTTCTTCCACTTGCACTCTCGTAGCCGCCGTGAGGCATTGAAAGGTATAACCTCAACGGGAACATTGTTGCTAACGAGGGCTCGTATCTCGTGTTCCACTAGCTTGTTCACAGTCGCTGACCCACATTCTGGCTTTCCACCCGCTTACAAAGCCCTCGAGGAGCTTCGTAATCTCGGCAACCGGCAAGTAACCGGCTGACTGGTTGTAGAGCAGCGTTCTATTCTCGGCGACTTTCCACCCACCCTGTCGTTGACCCTTCCACAGCTTCCATCGTTTATCGCTTCCAACCGTATCGATTTCCAACGTTTGCTCGATCCTTTTTCTGAAAGCAGCTACCAGCCGACTAGAAATCGCATCGCGACTAGACCGTTGCACGGAGAGAATTTTGTAGGTCGTTCGACTTGTCCGGAATTTTTGCTGCCAGACTTTCGTAATAATGCCAGATACCGAAGAGTCCGATTTCGTTGTATAAGCGAACATTCGTTAGAAAGTAAATCTAAGGAGAAAAGTTGCCGGTAGAGAGACGAAAGGAAATCCAAGAGAATTCTATCCGTTCGCCTGGTATCGTCTTTCTCTCGCAAATCAGCAGACCGGCTACAAGAACTATGTCCGCGCAAATAACTACATACTGTACGTAACACTCTGCCTATGAAGCTCAAATTTGCCGAACGCGTGTCGATCTTATCGTCGTATCTGATCGCGCCGAAAAAAGAAAAAAAGAAAAAACAAAGAAAATCTTCAACCAGAGGAGCAGACCGTTTCATTAAATATTTTCACACCAGAGTCGTATCTTGTCCCTTAATCAAGGAAGCGGTCGTCCATCATCGTCGCCGTCGTCGTTATCTCTGCGATCCAAAAAAGGACATCATAACGGAAGGAAAAAAGGAGAAGTGCATCGTAATGACTCAATTCCGAGTCGAACAAGTTTCAACGTAAAAATAAAACGAGTCAACCGAAGGAAGCCACGAGCGTGCATAAATTTCCATCTCTCAGCCACAGCCAGCCATTCGAATTAATAATGACGAAGCGCGCGCGCGCGCTCTCCCGCGATACGATCTTCCGTTTCAGCGGAGAATGTTGGAGCGAGAGTCGACGTTAATGCCCGCGATGCAAATTAGCGGAATATCATGCTGCCGCGTATTAGACGTGCTTACACACCTCGTAACGATCGTATCTGGCGAATCGTGCACGATTCCGGACCCGTAATTTGCCGGCGCGAAAGTAATTGACTGTTGGAAAGCAATCGGCAGGAAATCACCGGTGCCGATTCTCTGTTATCTCGACAAGCTTCGATCGAATCGATCGCGTACGAACAAGATCGAGATAAAATGGCGATTCAGACACGTTGGATTTCCTTTCGGCTTTGTTTTTATGGATTTTTTCGTTACGACGCGATTATGTGGGTATTTCCGCGACGGAGGATCGCTGGAATATTCTCCGTCGTTCGTTTCACGTCTCGGCCATCATAGATTCTTCGAGATTACTTGCCTGGATCAGCGAGACACCTCTTTTATATCGAGGGTTTGGTTCTTTCTTTTGCGAAAGCAGTAAGAAGATTTTATGTAGGATTTGGTAATTGGTGCGTTTTATGGATGGAGTATTTCCTTTCGTTTTAGCGAATCTCTCGAAAGACGTTGGAGCTTTCGTTTTCGTTATTAACGTTCGCACAGCGTCTATTTGATAGTTGCTGAAAATTCATTTCTTCTTCCATGCCGGATTTCATGGAACACTTTGGAAAATAAAGGAACATAATAGCGCGGCTTTTAGTCTTTGTCCGGATAATATTGTTTCCTTCGTTGCGAGATACCAACCGCGGCTATTTTCGAAATGTAACGTTCGCTCGCCTCGAACGACATGTAAATCCGGCCGTACGCTCACTCATCACTATTTTAAATCGCGCTCGTGAGAAAAATAACCGCTCGCGCGGAGTCGTTTCCGCCTGAAAATTTACCAGAGCGAGAACGGAAAAGAAGAAAAAACAAAACAAAAAAAAAAAAAAATATTGAAAATACTATCCGCGATCCAAGCACAACGATCGCGCAAGACACTGCGCTTGGTTTATTACCAAAGTCACTGCCAACACGCCGATCGTCGACCACGTCGCGTCAACATCCAACCCCGATTTAATTC
Source organism: Bombus waltoni (assembly GCA_014737395.1). NCBI lineage: Eukaryota > Metazoa > Arthropoda > Insecta > Hymenoptera > Apidae > Bombus > Bombus waltoni. The sequence goes on from JACXII010000050.1 coordinate 1,444,893, forward strand.
CGCTCTTCTCACCTTCCGTTCCACTCGATCTCTTCCAACTTGCAATCACGATCGCGTATCACTGCTGGACGCTATCGATGCCCGCAAGGTCGTGTCTATACCGATCTCTCGATCTCTGGATCTCTGGTAACCAACAGTATCGGAATCGTTGGCGTATCTGCTATTCCGCGTGCGTACGAGGAAGCGAGTCGTATCTCGCGCGGGTCTCTCCGGAGGTCAGTCACTTCTTCGGGTGCTCGAGCGAACATCTCGTCGCGGAGGAACTCCTCGAGGTGTACACCCCGCGGAGTGGCGTGGCGAGCCGCCTCGGGATACCGGGAACCGTCTCATCCACGCAAGAAGCCGACTCTGCCTAATACAGAAAACCGTAAGGTCGTTCTACCTACGGGCGTGCGCGGACGTAGGTTCGGCGTTTCTTGCCGGATACCATCTGAAGATCTTCAAGGAAGGTCGCGTTGCTTCGTCTCTCGGATCGCGAACGCGTGCTTAATTGACGTACCCTTAATGAGCGCGGCGAAATAATTGGGCCGCGATAATCGCTCGGGTCGCTCGTTCCTCCGCCGTCGATAATTCATAATTGCCTCTATTAAGGACTGTGTTCGGTCGATCGTTTGTTTTAATTAGACGAACGAGCGTGTTTGACAGACGGAGGATTTAAACGAGTCGGTCGAACGCGTTGGAAAGTCGCGAATAACGAACCAACGATCTTTCGTTAATAAAAATCGATCGTAACGGATGGACGTTGGAACTGAAATTGGCATTGACCTGTTTCTCGTGATATTTATCGAACGTTGCTCCGTGCGTTCGTGGTCTTGCGATTAATTGCGAATAAAATTACGATTGAATTATACTGGAGAGATCCGTCTCGGTATCGACGTATCCGCGCGCCTTCGGCAACGACCGCGACTCAAGGGATAGGAAGCGAAGGACAACTTCCGTTTAAGGGTTACGACTCACCGATACGGCTAACGGGTTCGTTCCATTCGTAAAATCGAGAAAGAAAAATCCAACGTGTACTCGCTGAGAATTCTCCGCAGTGACACCTGTCCGTGCCTTGTTTTTTTCTCCCAACGATATCCGTACGATGCGTTGAGAACTTTCGTTTCCTGGAGATCTGTGTTCCCGAAACTTTGGATATTTTATATCCTTTTTATATCCTAGTTTATATCCTGACCGTTTAGGAAAATGATTTTTAATCGGGCATACGGGACACTGATGTTTGATTTTAAAGGAGCGATAGTCGTCGATCGTACACGGAGAACGTAGTTCTACTTTACGGTGAAATAAGTTCTTCGAGATGTACTTTTAAAACCCGTAGAAATTGGCGAATCGATAAGCCTATCGCGAAAAAGTTTTCCAAAGAGTGGAAACGTTTCGAATCGCCGGTGAATATTCCAATTAACCAGCGACGGATAAATAACTCCCGAAGAAATAATCGATTCCATTTGTAGGAACGCGAAACCGCGGAATTTAGATTGTAACAAATAGGCACAGCGGCGATTATCGTGATAAATATCGCCGCGGCTCTGCTCGTTGCTGAATTAATCTCGTAGTAAATGCAAACGGCGCTAAAACTGGTCGTTTCTGTTTCGTTTCATTCCGTTGCGGCAAGTACTCGCGGCGACATATTAGGTTACCTGGAGCTAAGTGACTGCTAGCTACGGGATATCTGGGCGTTGATTCGTTCTTAGGAAGCTTCTCCTTTAGATTTACAGGAATCTAGTTCCGATATTAAGTGACCGATCCCTCGCGTTGACGGCATTCGTTATTCTTCGAAATAGTTAGCCTGGTCCAAGAAGAAACGCGCATTCCTCTTGATAATCGATCGCGAGTATGCGCCGCGATATTCAAACGGCCATTTGTTTCGCCGCTTTTTCCTTTTCCAACGTGCGTCCTTCGCTTTTTCTTCGACCAGCTGATTTGTTATCGGCACCACGGTAGCCGTAACACCGAAGCTAAGTTCATTTATTCGTTCGACGATGGGAATGTTAATGCGAAATATTTCCCGTTGAAGACGGAGGAGCGTGAATCAAGAATTAATTCCCTCGTATTTATCGCTTATTTGTCAACGTGAATTCTTACGTGAAATTTCTCAACGAGTATTGTTAAAATTAATATTTCGTACTTCTATCCACTCGTTAATCATTACGGGACGAAGCAATCGTTAACAATGGCGATGGAACGGTCGCTGGCAACGACTAATGAGAAATGCTTTCCGGTTGCAGGGAACAACCATATCAGAAATCCGAACGTACCGGGTGGTTTGAGTCAAATCGACAATAAAACCCTTCAATGGTTCGGTGCCACGGTTTCGGCCTCGTTGAAAGACGGAGGACCCATACTGGTGAGTAAATCTACCAAATTTTTTCTCATCTATCTCGATAATCTTTGTCGGCTCGACCAAAGAAACCTACGTACATCTAACGCGTATAGATACGTTTGAATTCTTCGTAAATCCACGAGCATTCGCAATCCGGTTATTAAAATCGTTAGATTATTTGACTAGTAAATATATACCGCTATATAAGATGCTTTTAAACTTCTCCTTTTTACGTCCGAGAGCAGTTTACAAAGGTATAAAAGCGGTAGTTACGAATAGACGAGGGGGTCTTGTGAGAAATTACAGGCGTGCACGTTCTTAGAACACCGTACCTTCTATTTCAGGAATCGAAAACAAACGAATCCTGGTTTCGTTCTGTGTTTCCGTTGCTATGTCTGAGCGTCTCGCCATTATATCGCGCCATATATAGTTGCTTTGCTAGGTAACGCGAGTGTAAAAGAAGCGATACGAGCGCAAAGTATTGGGTCAGTGTTAAAGTTCGTGGCCGATTTCAACAGGCGTAACTGGATCGTTCGTTGTCACGACTGTCGTTGCGCGTGCGAACTTCGTAGAGGGTGAAAAGAGCGACGCTCGATCGTCGTTGCCTCGACGGCAGACTTTCGCGTTCAAACAGCTTTCGCGCGTTAGGAAAAGATTTCGAAAGCGAGCGAGGAAAGGACTCGAAGAAAAGACGAAGAGAAGTTTGATAAGCGTGGCGCTCTACGAATTCCGGAAACGCGTAACGGTGACGGAAACCGCTGTGAAAACAATTCAGCGCGTTTACCAAGGCCGTGCGTATCCACCAACTCGATGCAAGTTCGATGCAAACGAACGCAGACGAGTCCAATCTTCGCTCGCGTTCAAAGTGCCTCCTTTCTCTTACGATGTAAAAACCGTCAAAACACGAAACCGTCTCCCGTTGAAACAACCACCGAGTACGCTTCTTTTTATCCGCTGCGAAGTTTTTCCACGTGCTACGACCAAATGTGACTCGCAGGCACGCGATTCAACGACACCGACTTTTCCAACGATCCGATAACTTGCAGAGAGGATTCGCTTCGCTCGGCGTTTCTCTATCGCCATTTTTTCATCCTATCTAGCAAGCCTCCGCGCCTATCGTCGCTCGACCGTTTCGCGCGTGTCCTATTAGAGCGCTCCGTTCTCGTAGATGCGCGTTGCAATCAGACGCGCGATGGAATTGTTGTCCGGATATGAATCTAAGCGCGAAGATCTCCGACCTTGCAAGACGGTCGGTTCCTTCTTTCACTTCGGGACGCGGTCCCTATGATGTACTGCCGCCCTTATCTTTACGTGCGTTGCACTTGGCCGGCTCTATCCCGTACGCATGTGCGAATGCACATCACGCGCGGCTGCGGTGTGCCGGTCGGGATGATCGAAGGAAGGGAAAAAGGAGGAAGCCGCAGGACTGGGATTTTTCGGCCGGCGGATTTGCCGAGTTTGTTTAGCGGTTTATACGTAATTGGATCCAGAACGCTGCTTGTTTTATTCGGCCCCTTAGTTGGCTGTAACGGGTGCTTTTAAGCCTTCTTTCGTCTTTCACGCGGCGATCCACGTACGCGATACGCGTACGATGGATATCGATTATGCGTCGTTCATTGCGAAATCGTCGTGTGAACGCTTCCTTAACGAACAGCGTATTCGTCGTGCATCTATCGCTTTACGTGTATCGCTGCGCCGTGTGAAAGGACGCTTCGGGGCCGCTTTTATTCGCTACCGATGTACCTGTTTTCTTTTGCTTGGTTCGGGTATCCTTTCGAAACGACTTCGTACTCGCGAGTGGTAACTTGAAATTTCCTTTTGCCTGTCTTATTATACAGTGACCGGAACAAGCGTATATGTCTATGCTCGTTGCTTCCGTTAACAGGATTACGATGTTCCATCTGCACGCACGCATCACACGCAGCGCGATTTAACAAAATGTAGTAAGATGCAGGCTACGAGACGTATTTGTATAAAAACTGACCGTTTTACGTCGGTGTCTATTCTTTTTTTTTTCTTTTAACACGATACTCTGCGACACGCTTTTACCTGACGAGACAATCGTTGAAACGGCGCGATACCGTATCCGAGATGACTAAACGCAGCTCGCAGTCCGTTCCTCGAATTCGGATTCCTCGTAGAGAAATCGGCGGTGTCGAGTGGCGAAGAACCCGGGGCTCCCATAAATAAGGAGCTGCTCTCCTACGTGAGAGACGTATTAGCAACGATTATCGTTCCCATGCTCGCGTAATTTTCGCATAGCGAAACGTCGCCGCGACATTCTCATCCCCCCTGGCCCCCGGCATTATGCGGGAATTATCTACTTACTGCAGAATGCGAGTGCACGTTCCACCGTAAATGCCAGCGTGCTTTTTCTTTTTCGTCGCTTTCTCCGCCCGAACGCTCGTCGTACGCGAATCAAAAATAACCCGTATTATTATTGCCGCCGGTCGAGCCAACTTTTTCCTTCGAATATCCATGTTCGCTCGTCTATACGCGTTCGTAGAAAATTTGGCATGTTTCTGCCAAACGTTGTCGGCCGGCAGCGGATCGAAGGGAAAGTTAGGCAGATCGATGCTTCGTAAGTAGGGCATTTTTAACTTGGACGTTTCGAACGTCGACACCTGTTCTCGTACTCTGCTCTTCTTCTTTCCTATACCTAAGACTCTGGTCATTAATGACCCTCGACGCAACACACCCGCTGCATCCATCGAACTCATTATTCTCGTTTGTACACGCCGTAAGGCGGATTACGTAATTGCCTTCTCGCACGATCGCCGATATTATCGGACGGTTATGCCTGTCAAACAGAAGCGTGTATTCACGCTGCAGCGTTGATACGAGCTCGCCGATGTTCTTGCTCGCGACTCGATGAATCGGAGTGAATTACTTGCATGGAGAAAATCTGGCGTCCTGCAGAGATCGTCGGTGGCACGGTCCGACGATCGACAGGCCGTGGATGAAACGGCTTCCACTTTCAGCCTCCCCTCCGCGATGCTTTTCATCCGTTATCCACGCGTGTACGTACTCGTCGATGCTTTCAACGGCGCGTATCGAGCCGATTTGTTCGCCATATTCTGTAACAAGTACCGCAATCTGTCTGGTCGACAGGCGTTCGACGTTTTCCGTTTCGTTCGGCGCTCGCGAGGCGATCATTATCGATCATCGTTCGCGTACAACTCGCGGCATATTGAAATGAAATGAGTTTCGATGTTGCGTGTATTACCAGGTAATTCTAGCTCTGGATTGGTAATTCGAGGAGACCGTTATCGTTGATTTTACAGGGGGTGTTGTCCCAGCGACACGTTGCATCGGTGTCTCTGTGCAAGTGCCGTCGAGCGAAGGAAAATCGACGAGATACACCGGCTGGCGAAATTCGCCGAACGACAAGCTCGGCGAACGGAAAAACGAACACCGGAAACTCTCGCGTCCGCGTTCGTTTCGTCGACGTCGCGAAACATGAAACCAACGCCGCGAGAACGTACGCACAAGTTACGCTAAATGATAAATTTCGACTAGACAAAGATCGCTGGAAACTTTTGCTTCGTCGCAAATCCACGTGCAACGATCACGTCGATAGGAAACGCGATTCGAGTGGCCGGAGTTGTCATGAAATTCCATGATCGCCGAACAAGGGGCGTAATGCGCGTATTTTTCGACCTCGAGCTACGGAAGAAACTTTCGATTTTGGAATTTAAGCAATTAATAAAGAAATTAAAGGAGAATACCGAAAGAGGAGCTTAAATCGTACAATTTTCGGTTAATTAACGAGCCCGGCGACGGCCGTAGGTTTGATCCTTGTCTTTCGGCACACATCAAACTCGCAGGTAGACGTCACCGGTACGTGACGCGAATAATTCTTTGTCCGGCCATATCGTTTTAGCGCCATAGTGGACGTGTCGAAGCATTCGGCAGGATTACACATGAACCTCACGTATCCACCTCCGGTCGTAAAAGGAGACAGGCCGCAGCTTCTACTCAGTCACACTATTAATTAACAAAAACTTGTATCTCTATATAAATACCGTTGCCGAAATTCCTCGCCTGGTAACTTTATACCGGCCCCCTGAAACTTCTTCGGTCCGATTCGTTTCGTCCCGAAGAGAGAAATTATTGTGGTTAATCTGGGAATTGTCGATGGTAGTCGGGAATAAAGATGATAGGAGGGAATAAAATACGATCGAATCTTAACGAATCGACGAATTTTAATTTAGTCGTTATCGGATGCGATTGAAGTTCACGTAGCGGAAAGGGGTTGATCTTGTTGTAGTCTTCTCTTTCATAAATAAACTGCTCTCGCGTTTTCATTTATCGTTTCACTTTCGCTGCATGGTTTTTTATTATTATTTTTTTTTTTTTTTTTTGTAACTATCCAATTCGGAGACGCCTCTTCGTTCTTTTCTCCTGCGCCGTATTTCTGATCTCTTTCACGATCCGCCGACGTTTCAAAGATACAGCTTCTTGATTGCTGCCAGATGTTTCGCGCTTCTGACCTTTCTCTCTTTTCTCCTTTCTCCAAATAAGAGGATCGTGCCTTTTTTCCCCTTGGCCAGACGAATCTTCGTTCGATCAAGCTGTACGATGATGAAACCAACGACTACGCGAAGATAAAAAGCAAACTATCGGAGAGAAATAGAATTTTTGTACTGGCGATAACTAGGTACAATCGCGGAAGAAACCTCTTGGTAAGAGTTCGTTCAAATTATTTCGTTAGATCGTAAAACGCGAAGAGTTCCGAAAATCGAAGGACTCGACGTCGTAAACGCAATTACAGAATCTAGCCTCGGCGGCTGTAAGAAAAGAAAAACTCTCGTATTTCATTCGCGCCATCAAAACTGACCCAGAAATCACCCTCGTCAAAGAAATCTCGCGCACAATTTAAAACACATAAATTACCGGTGCAATAACAAGCTCGACAACGAGTCCGAAAAACCGCTGAAAGAACCGATCTTTATTAATACGTTACCGGGCAAAACCCGAAAACTACAGGCGGTATTCAAAGATTCCAGGAAGATCGAGGAAAAACAACTCGTCGCTAGAATCCTGTTTCCAATAGAAACGACGCTTTAGTCGAAAATCTGTCGAAGCAGAGAAAGACGAACAACGTTACTACGGATCCGCTCTAGTTGCTTTACGAGTGCACGCTCTTTCAACGACATTTCTCAGCACGTTTTCACGCGTTTCTCGTCTTATTTTTTCAGCATCCTCGCGAACGTTGTTCTTTAGCTGCTCGATCGTGGTCCGCTTATTCGCGTATTCTTCAGGTACCCGAACGATGCTTCGGTAGAAAATCTGTCGAAGCGAAGAAAGACGAACGTTACTACGGATCCGCTCTAGTTGCTTTACGAGTGCACGCTCTTTCAACGACATTTCTCAGCACGTTTTGCGTATTCTTCAAGTACCACGAAGTACAAGTAATACGAAAAGAAAAAGACTGGCGTCGTTGTTAGACAGCGAATGGACCAACGAACGTCGCCATATTATAAATAACTCGTAACCCTGTGTGTGACACGTTTGCCACGTGGTTGGGGCGTGGAACGATCCACGATAGAATCGTACGACGCACACCACACGACAGCTAACCAACGATCGATGTACGAGGATGATAGAAAAAGCTGTCGCTTCTTCCTCGACACCCTGTATATGAAATTCTCTATGTCAATCGAGTGGAATGGCGGCACGCTTCACCTACTTTGCTCGCGGGGCAGCAGCTTGCGACTCTCGAAAAACGAACGAGACGAAAGCGGCGGAGACAATGAGAGCCGAGCAAAAAACCGAAGGCGGAGGAAAGAAAGCCCGAAGAAGGCAAAAACCGTGCACGTACACGGTCCGCCAGGGGCCGAGGGAACAATCGGCAACAATAAAATACGACGGAGCCGTCGCGATAAAGCCACGTCGCGTCGTCTCGCGAGTCCTCGCGGACAATCCGCTGGCAAAAACGCATCGATTAAAAGACGAACAGGACGCTGTCCGCTGGAAACCCACCACCGACCCCGACGACCCACCTTGAGAGCAGAATCTTGTACCGAAATTCGTGTGTGTCCCCCCCCCCCCCGCCGGTTTAATGGAAGTTTCTGTGGAATAGCGCGCGCTTGAATTTAGCGGCGGCTCGTTTCCAAACATAGAAATTAGGTTTCCTAATTTTCGGTAGTTTTAGATTTACGATAGTTGGCAAGTTTCCGCTCTTGTTGTTTAATTTTTGTCCCGTCCTTTTACGAAAGTCACCACTCCGCCAGGATATCGACCAACCACCGTTCGCTCTTTCCCCGCGCCAACTCTCGCGAGAGTGGAGTCGCGTTAGCCAAACTTCTTACCTACTTTCTCTTCCTTGGAAAGAACGTAACGTCGAAACGAAAACGCGGATCGATCGTAGATACGTAGATACGCGAATCTGCATAGATAACCGCCGCTCTGTCGACTTTTTCGCACGACGAGCGCACGATCTTGTACGAAAAATTCGCCTACCCTTTCGCCCTTTGACCTTCTGCCCGTACACGGTACACCGTTCGCAAGGAACGTCCTTTTCGGGGATTAGAAGGATATGTGGAACTGATCTGTGGAACGAAGAGCGGTCGGGATCGACGGGGCCAAGGTACGGATGGAACGTTCGTCGGTTGGCAGAATGGAAATACCATTGTCAGAGGGAATGGACGGGACAATGTTTGAGAAATTCCCATGGCCTCGCGAGAGATACTGTGAGAAGCGGTTGATCATTCTGTCTCTGGATCTTCGAGAGGGTGTGTGGACGTTGTTCTTCCTCTTCTTCTTCTTTTCGTTCGGTTTTGTCTCGTGGTAGGTACGTGTTGCTGGCCGATTGCTGCGATCGTCTGTTCCTTTTCTTGTTGGAATTTCGTTGCGGTTTCGCTTGGAATCATATGGCTGTGCGGTTGCGCCGGAATTAAGTGGACGTTGGTGACGATTTATGATGAACGCTTCGATGCAGACACTGTTGCAAGCGTCTCTGCGCCTGGTTAGAAACGTATATGGGTCTTTTTTCTTTTTCTTTTTCTTTTCTTTACGTTGCTCGAAGATACATCAAGATGGTGTTCCCTGGAGAGCAATATCGTCGAGAAATTATCGGTACGCGGATTAGAAAATCTGTACGGACAGATTTCGCGGATACCGTGATTTCAATTCGTACACGCGGCGTTCCTTTTTCCCCGAGTTTGCACGCAGAAGGAAGAGCTAAAGTGGAACAATGCAAGAAACGAAGACAATGCGCGTTCCAGGCGTGTGTTTTGCCGACGGGACAAATTGCTACGTCCACTAAACGATCGCTTTTTGCCGTAAGGGGCGCGTTTTGGTGCCTCTTAAAATCGTTTTCACGAATCAGCCTCCTGACCGATTCTAATTACAATCGGTAGCCATTGGACAAAAGAGCGCGAGCGAAACGATCGTTTCGATCTCGTGTCCGATTCTTCCGTCCAACGAAGAGAAGGAAAATAAATGGAAGACTTCTTTGCGAACATCTACGCGTTCAATTAGACCGAATTACGGTACTTTGCATCGGCGAGCAAATTTAATCTCGAGCCTAACGACTCCACCTAATAAGAGCCCAACCCATACAAGCTGCCAGACCACAGAGATTCCCCTCGTCCACGTTTGCGCCATTAAAACACCTTCTTCGTTAAAAGAAGAAAAACGACGGCCAAGCGAGCTCCCGTAAGTACAAGCAGAGCGTCGCTTTGTCCCGGATATTGGCCAGCGGCTCTTACAAGCATGCTCGTAATGTAACTCGTTGCTCGGCCATCAAACGTAACACGCCGCTGCCACGCGATAACTCACACCTTCCTGCTCGCGAATCTGAGATACGACGGCCGGTATTCGCGACATCGAAACGCATTCGCGGAATCTTCCAACTTGCTCCGAGGCAGAGTCACACGCGCGGCCTTGTTCGTTCGTCGGTTCGTTCGACGAATCTTCGCTTTTCTGCCGCGTTGGGACGCGAATTCCGAGTTAGCCAGCCCCGTTGACCGTGTACGCGCCATGTATAAATAAGGCAGTGAGTCATTGTCAGCCGCGAGGTGAGTCAACGACGAAACCAAAGCGAACCAAAGTCTTCCGTGCGTGCACCTCCGCTGTCTTGTCCGCTTCCTCCGGCAGCCACCGCGCGTAAATATCCGTCCGTGGCTCGTCGCTCTGTTATCCTGTCACGGGACAGAGCTCCTGGTTCCGAGGTGGACTCAGGTGAAAAATATGGCCGTGCAACGGAGGGACAAATTTAGCGGGGATATTTCATTCCTGCGGCTGCCTCTTACCTTCTTCGCCTTCTTATTTTCGCCGCTTTTTCTCCAGGGATGTTTTACTTATTTTGCGACTCGGCTGGCTCGCGCGATCGAGCCAACTTTCTATAATTTATACCGTTCAACCGGTGCACCGGCGATAAATAATTTGCGTTCGTTACCTACTGCGACAATACTCTAAAAATAATTGCTGTTTCGTTGGAAGCGGAGAACGCGGAAAGGCGCAGACCCTCTTCCTTTGAAAACCAACGACCCGCGGTAATAGTAACAGTTCTTTATCGATTCGTTAACGGATCGAGATAAGCCGACTGGGTCTCCCGATATGAAAAGTCGAGCAGAGATTTCTTCGCCATTTTCACCGACAGCCGAGAGTCTCCGTGATACGCGCGATACTGCCGCGTTTCTTCGCTCGACTCCAAGCGCACCGGAGAGAATTACGCGTTAAATCGTGCGTTATCCTGCGGTATGACAAATCGGATTAAGATCCAACGCGTACGGTGGGCTCATTTGGAGCTGTAATTTGCCATGAAATCGCCGCGTTACGCCTTCCAGGGGAACGGCTCGTTGGATTAATATATCGAAAGGAGGGTATCGTTTTTAGCCCACAGTCTCGTGGACTTACTAAACGGCGAAAATATTATCGTTTCTTTTCATTTTTTTTTTTTTTTTTTTTTTTTTTAGAAGTAGTCGGTCAAAGTTCGTTTCGTTCGGCTTTGTACGCGGCAAAACGAGTATAAGGTATAAGCGAGAAGGATTATTGTATCGCCGTTTAGGTAGTTTCGTGGCTATAATCTCGACGACTTGTAAGTAGTGGAAATTCGTTGAAAGGCAGAATAATGCTTCGATATATCGCGTAGTTATCGGAGGCAGGAATTTCGCGAGTATACCGACTCGAAAACGATATCGTAGTTTCGATCGCGGCTCTTCGATTATCCTTTTACGAAGAGAACGAACTTTTATCTCTTATTCTATAGAGAACGAACGAATCGGACGATTTATTGTTAGTTTTACTGTTGCAATCGCCAATTAGTTTTTGCCGAGCGTGTTTTGCGCGAGACGTACGCGCGAAAGATAGAGACACGAGCCTTCGTCCTTCAATTAGTACACGCGTAACGATAATTATTAACGTCACCGATAATAGAAATCACGGAAAATGAAATCACGCTAGAAAGACGCGAAACGTTTCTTGTCGCGACATGTAACACGCGAGTACACGATTCTATATAGGTCAAGTTTTTCCGATAACGCATTGTAATTTAACGTTACCAGAGTACGTTATTTACTTCGGCTTGGAAAACGATTGATCGATGCGTTGATATATTAATTCATTAAAATTCCACTCGACAAAGATACGTATATCTGTGTAATCCACAATTTCGCATCGTTTCGTTAGAAACCCATTTTTCCATACATTTAGGCCACACTGTACTCGAGTTCTACGTCTTTTCCGCAATGCTCGAACATCGTGCAAAAATGAGGTTGTACAGATTCCCCGAAAAACATCGTTCGTTCTACGGAAGCCATTCTTGTATCGACTACTCGAAAATACGACCGATCTATCCTCGTTGGTTAAGTCTGGGTGCAGCCGACCCGAGATGACCTCATTCACGGCTCAAAAATAACTTACCGCCCGCCTGGTCGTTCTCTCGTCGGCGATACGACCAGTCAGTTGGCGTTTTTTTTTGAAAAAATTTATTGACTATCAGAAGAAAAAAAAAAAGAGAAGAACGAAAGGAAAAGAGAGAGGGAAAGGAAAACAACTGGATCAAAAAAGGACGAGGCAACGGGCGACGTCAGAAAGCGGCGACGTGTAAACGAATCCATATTTTGCGCACGATATTACTGTTATCTCTAAGTCGTATATTTCAACGATTATGGTTATTTTTCATGGAACGACGGTCAGCGTGCTTCTTCGTCAAAGTATTCATTTTCTTATCGATTGAAAATTAACGCTGCACATACCAGTAACGTGTTACTGCCACTTTGATGGATTAACGAATTGTCAAAGAAAAAAAAAAAGAAAAAAAAAGAAAGAAGGATGTTAACGTGATTTTTAAAAAATTCGTAGGTTCCACGAGACTCGCAACGATTTGAAACGTTCGGCAGACAGTGTATATATCGGCAAGCTCGATGAACTTTACAGTTAGCATTAGCGTGTACCTTTCAGCCGGTTTACAGTGGAAACGCATTAAGAATCGCAGATAATATTGCAGTGGAGAAAATAGTGGCACATTGTTTCAGTTTGTAGAGGCGTGGAAGATACGGTGGCACCGGCACCGTAGCGGTGTTTGTCAACTATCGGCCTCGGGAATTTCCAACGTGCACACGTGCGTTACACGTTTCGTACAATAAAGGTCAAACGCTAAAAGAGTTTACGGTAGGCCGGCCGGCCGGTCTGTCGTTGGCCTACGACGATTCAGTCGCCTCGTAAACTTTGACGTAAGAAGGCCTTGGTATTTACTTTACGCGCGAAACCTCGAGTTTCGCTGCGAAACGGTTGGCAATGATCTAATTTGCAGTGATGCGACGCGAGAGCCTGGAACGATGGAGGTCGACGATAAGAATAGTTATCGACGGAGAGGACAAAAAATTGAGAGAAATTTCAATTAAAAGAGAGAGAGGAAAGAAAGTTTGTAACCTATTTATCGATAGAAAAATCGTCAGCTTCCCGCTTTCGGAAGAGTAATCTCGAACTAACTGCAGGAAGTGGACGTGGCTCACGATAATGAGAGAAATAATAGAACTCCTGTTGGCTGTTAGGATATTTCACGTTCCTTTAGATAAGTCCGTTTCGCTGCTCCGATTGCTTTACGCTTGAAAAGATAAGTTTTATCGTCTCGTGAGAGAAATACGATCGCAATGATTCGTGAGCGAGATATTTCCGAGTTGCTAAAGCAAAGAGAATTCAATTTTTTCAATCTGTTTCGATGGGGGACCGCGATTTGTCGGTTCATCACCTAAAAAAAAAAAAAAAAAAAAAAAAATGTTATAAATTCAAAACGTCTGATGATACAAGTTTGGCTTCCCTTTATCTTCTACTGCTTTTATCTTTCGTCTTTCGTTGTTCCAAGAAATGCACGGATATTTTCACGGGGTTTTCCCGCGTTCTAGACAAATATACAGGTAAGTAGATTCGATGGTAGAACGATTCCCCTTTAGAAAAAAAAAAAAAAAGTCAAATTGTATAATATAATAACAGAGTATCTATCATGTTAGGTACGTTCTTCACCTTTTCCCGATATTAATTTATTCGCTCTTTCTCTCTTCCTCAAACTTTCCAATCATCCCAATTATCGCATCATTCGTCGATTGTTACACGATCGTTCGAACTGAAAATCGACGAGACGAACAAAGTCGATCGCTTCGTTCGATACGAAAGGGAAAAAAGAGAAAGAGAAAGAAAAAGAAAGGGTATATCGTTCTCGTGCGATAGGAGCGCGTTGAAAGGCCACGAAGTGGTCGACTGAAGACATTAAAGGAACCACGCCGTCGGTGAAGCCTTAAGCTCTTTCTTTCTCGAGTGGTCCTTTTAATGAAGAGTGAACGCAGATACGGCGAAGGTGCAATCACTGGCGAAGAATACGACCATCGTTCGAATTATCATTCTCTTCTTTCCTCTCGTTTCCTTCTCCGTCCTTTTTCTACTCTCTTTGTTTCTCCTTATAATTAGAGACGCGCGAGTTTTCGTTGCCCGGACACTGTTGCTCTTATTCCGTTACTTACGGTTGTGAAAACGCTCTGAAAACGTGTCATTATTCGAGTTTAAACTCTTCCGGGCTCTGCAACGACGAGCAAATTGCATCGCTGCATGCCGCTCGCGAAATTCACGTCTTTCCGCCTTCAAATTCGCGCAAGAATAAGCGAACGAGGTTGAAATTACACAGCGGTGGACGATTAGCGTCGCGCCAGGCAACCGAGCGACACCTCGAACGACAATTTTGTGGCCGCTTTTACAACAAAATCTTGGTTTTCGTGAATTTTGCTATCTCGTTAATAACGACGATGTTTCACGATATGATCCTTGGGATAGTCGGCGAGTTAGAGGATCGCGCAACTTCCAGAAAATCTGCGCAATTTGTCTGCAAAACTGCATCGTACGATTAAAAATAAAATTATTCTCGCGCAAGTCCAAGGTTGTCGACCATTCGCTCTGACTATACAGACGGTTAACAAGAATAAATTAAACGCGAAGAAGCTGATTTTGAGAGCATAATTTGTTTGAAAGGAGGAACGTACCGTGTCTAGAGAACGAGTTACAAAGATCCCGATCTCGAAAAACTTTCCGTCCGCAACTTTTTCATCCCTCTGTTGGTCATCGTAACATTGTAACACATACGTAATCCGGACAAAAGGAAGATAGAACGCGTCGAAACGTTTCTCCTCGTCTGCTTTTTCACCGTGCACGCGTCGATCAGCTGTCGATTCCTTAATACGTATCTCGATCAAGATACATCCGAACCCGATTGTCAAACGTATAAGATCGATTTACTCGTAGAGGCTGGATCACGATCGATCCGCGAGACCAGCTGTAACCGTGATAATCCCAGGCTTCCCTCTTCGTCCGCTCCTCCTTCGGCTCTCCCTCCTTTTCTACCACTCGACGAGATGCATTCAAAGGGCTCACCAAGAGCGCTGCCTTTATTCCGAACGCGTCCGATGACCAAAGCCATTCTTGTATTTCGACGCGGCTGTCCGCTTCTATTATTATACCTCTTGATTCCATCGTATTTTTTAACCGCCTCTTTTTCGTTTGTCCTAACAGCTGTTTCGTTGCTCCGGTCATTTCCTTCCTTCTCTGAAAGGAGCGGTAGCTTGGCGGTAGTTTTCGAGAGGTAGGGAGTGGTCGAGAGTCGCTGGTGAATTCGATTTTACTCGACGCGGTCGCAAATTAATCGTCTTTTTAAACGTGCGATTCAGTTTGGTAACTAACAGGAACAGAGGACGATGGAAAGTCGTTTGGAAACTTTGCGTCGTTGGATGGATCGAAAAAGAGCGCTCTGGATTAACTAGAGCAGTTAGTCGAAACGCGTGCCAAGCAAATTGTCGAGAATCGATCCGTCCGATTTTTATTCCTCGCTGCAGAACGAACGATAGGAAACGATACAAGAATGACTCATCTTTTACGTTGCAAACGCGCTTGCTACACATAAGTGGATATGTTTGTATTTGGAAAGGGTCGTACGCGCGATTCGAGCCGGTGATCCTTGGGCGATTGAGCTAAACTGGCGCAATGGATAAATTGCGGTACACATCGACGCAGGCTCTTCTTTTTTCACGTTCCTCGTTCCTGTCGGCCTGTTCCCTGCCCTCTCGATCGGCGAAAGAACACAACTGGTCGTTACGTTCAATTAAGTCACGACTCGGCGACACTTGGTTCCACCCTGGTACGCTTTTCTGCATCGAACCGTTCGATTCCGATTCCCGCGATCCACGCGTCGAGCGTAGTCGTCGATATTCCCCGTGCAACGCCAATAAATCCATTCTACCGGGCGTGTACGGTCGATCACTCGTCGATACGATCGCGGTCGAGAACGTTAGAATCGGTTTGTCTATGGAAATTTGTCGATTCGCCTCGCGACGAAAGGAACGCGTGGTTCGCTGGTTCGTCGAGTTTGTTTCGCGGAACGTTCGCTTCGCGGCCTATCTATCTAAGCCTACGAAAGAAAAAGCAATACGAGCTACACGCCTGTCCGCATAAGAACGCGTACGTATTGATTTGATCGCAAGCAAACAAAGGTCCTTGAGATTTGGCAAGCTGTAAATAAAATTTTTCGCCATCGGCAGACGTCTCCTCCAGGGTACAGCGAGTTCTACTTGAAACGTTTCTTTGCGTAGCGAATAGTTAAGGAGATAATGACGTGTCAAATGGGTCACCCTGTATAACCCCGTACTAAGCGCAGATTAACATCCATTTCCACTTCCTAGATCGCTCGAATCGTCTTAAATCGTTCGGCCTTTCGCTCTAGATGTCTCAATCCCCGACGATCTCCTTTAATTTTCGACGAACGCTGCAATACGACGTAACATTGTAACGCGCCTTAATTGGCTCGCAATTAATAATGCAGCGTTGCGTGTACTGGTCGTGGCAACAACATACGATCCTCCTGCACGCGGAATCAGCATATACGGCTCGTTAGGGCTCGTTTACACACAGAGTTAGCCTTGGAAGCCGATTAAAATGTTACTGGACCGCGTCCGGGACGATACCACGCGTTTGTTCTCTCCCTTAAATCTGCGCGTAGACACGTTTAAACGCAGCGATGCCTGCTTTCAAGGTGTTTGATTTACGGCGAGCCGTTCGAATTGAACGCACGAGCTGGCTACGTGCACGAAGAGAGAATCTCAGCCTCGCTCGGTGAATGAAATCTTGCATGCGGCGGAATTAATTAATAACGCAGCAGAGATTGATTTATCGTGGGATTTTGTTTCGTCTTTCGTTCTTTTTCAATTTATTTACTCTCGTCTCGTTTACTCGCTTTCCTCTGCATTGCTCGGCTCGAGTGAAAGTATTGGTCTCTTGATACACTCCTTTCGCGTTGATGTTAATCGTTGAACGGCCGCCGTAAGAACGGACGATGAAAAATAACGACGGTAAATCGAACGAATTTATTTAACCAAATTTTGCGTATAGTGGAGTCATTTAGGTTAATATATCGGGTACGTGTCTTCGACGCGTCTGCGGTAATTTCTTTGCGAACGCTGTAGAAGAACGAAATCCTCCGTCGGTTCTCCAAGTATTCCGTTTCTGATAGCGATACGCGTCTTAACTCGATTATTTATAATTCCGTATCGCTCCGTGCCACCCTTCTCGCCAGAATGCAAATGGAATATAGAGAGACTTGAAAGACCGATAGATTATCTGCGACTTTACGACTATTACAAATCGTACCCAAGTAAATCTGTCAAATCGGCGCAATCAAGAAACAAGAATTAGGAGTCAAAGATCACGCTGGGTAAATAGCCCGGCGATATTTCGCGCGAAATTAGCACAGATCCTCGACGCGATCGAGCGGTAAAGGATGCCATAATATTTCACTCGAAATGCAAAAGATATAGGAATGATTAATGGAAGCATAACGATCGCGATGCGCTACATCGCGAGAAGGTACGATCGTTACATTTAACCCTAACGAGATTGACGTGTCGTGAGTCATTAATCTCGGCGTCGTCCTCAAAATTCCCGTGAATTCCACGATTAATTTAATTTGCCAGCCGTCGTGGTTTTCTCTCAAGCGACAAGTCCCGTAACGAGGTGGCGCGTGACGAATTTCACGGAAATTCTCTTAGACGCGAGATCCCTGTTCGATGAAACGCCAAGCGTGTCGTTACGTTTTATTACGTACGTATATTTATACGGCGGTTATTAAGGCCATCAGCTGCTACAGTTAGTTGCCTGGTCAAGTACAGACGATTGACGTAACACGATGATGATCGTTGCGCGTGAACCGAGCTTTGTCCCAGGATTCGGACGAGCGGGCAACTGCTAAGTCAATTGTGACACCGCTGCCGAAAATACGAATTAGTCAACGCTTGTAACCGAGTCGTGCACATCGTATGACGTAACGCGGAGTAACGTGAAAACTTCAATTCGCTCGTTCGTCCTTTCGAGCAAATGAATCAATTGGACAGGTTTGGAAAAGATGGTTTTCATTCGAAAAAACGAACCGAAAGGAGGAAAAACAATTTTCCTAACGACGTATATATATATTGAGTAATTGAACATGCAATATTCGTATACAGGGAAACCTGTATATGCGAAGCACACGCGGTAATCATATAGGGTATTACTTCAAATAAAAATGATCCGATCGCGTTAACCTTGCCGCTCTCTTGGACGAATATTTTGGATAAAGGAATATCCAGGGAAGGCAAGGAGGGTAATTGTCTAGCGATTACGAGGTAATATATAATAAGATTTACTTAATACAATATAATTACGCGTAATATAATATAACGTGGAACGAAGAGTCTTTGGAACTGTTGAGATTCTGAAAACTTTGGAACTAAACTGCTACGAGCTCGCCAAGTTTTTATTTTTAGTAACGCGAGTTTAACAATTGTGCGATACCCTATTATGCGACTATCGCGCGTGTTCAGCGTGTACAGGTTACCCTGTACATTACGTTGTTACGTTGTTACATTCGATTATTTAACGATACCCGATTAAGAAAATTATTTTTTTCCTTTTGGTACAGTTTCAAATAGAGACCATTTGTATTAATTTTTTCAATTTATATACTTTGCTCTTTGCTTTTTACGCTTTAACCGTCATTCGACAGTATACATTGAACTCCATCGTGGCGCGAAAAGATTTTTCAGATTGAATCTCAGCCAACCAGACGATTATTTCCAACAAAGAAATTGTCAATTTTTCGAAATTATATCGTAACGATAAAATTCTAGCCGGACAGACAGCAGACAGACAGCAGACAGACAGACAGACAGACAGACGAATAGGAAAGTAAGCTAAATAAAAACCGTGGAAGAAGAAAAATACAGGATCTGCTCGTCCAATCCCACGTTCCACTCAAAACATCTTGCAGAAGCATCCACTTTTAGCTCTACCAAATGGTTCTTTTTAAACTAACTGCTACTTAAATGCTCGAGGACAAAATACTCCAAATAAATACGAATATTACCTAGGTCTGATTGTGGAAAACAAAATACAATTGTACTATCATTTTTACAAAACTGCCGACACAATCGTTTTACCTCTCTGTTCTCGGGAACCTTTTGTTTCGTTCTCCTTCTATTTAGCCTACCATTTAGCCTTCTATTTCGCGTTACAAATCATCGTCGATGAAAACATTTCCAACGATTTCAACACGATCGAAACAAGAATTTGGGATTCGTTGCGCAAAGATCGATCCACCTGTATTTACGTGGAATTTCAATCGGCACGGAAGTCTTTGCCCGTTGCACGTTGCAACAAAATGCGCTTAACGAGTGGACAGGCTGGTCGTTACGTCTAATTGCGATGGAACGGCCATTAACAATACGAGAGCGCGATGCGTGGCGAGAGGTGAACGACGTTAAACGTTCCTGTTTGATATGCTTGCAGGCGTGCGCCCCGAGGTACATCTGGTTCTCCGTGTCTCAACAGAAGTACGATCCGGAAGACAATCGATGGAACAAGGACTCGCCCGTTGGAAGTAGAAGGGAACCCGTTGGCACCTGCTGGGCCGTCAGCAACAACTTCAACGAGTCGCAGGAATATTCACCCTGTCGCACCAGTGAGTTTATCTTTGGACGTTGCATCTTTCCTTTTTTTTTTTTTTTTTTTATTATTTCATTTGCTTTTTACAATTTGTCCAACAGGACATTTGGTAAATTCTTATATCATTGTGAAAAATAACACGCGGGTTGTTAGCCACCTTTCTGCTAGTAAATTTCAGTAGCTCGCTCGAAACAATATAAAATTCGTGGGAGAAGATATTTATCGTTAGAAAGTAGATTCGATAATTATTTGGAATCGCGTCCACCTCATCGATCTCAACGATCGCGAAATACGTCGATTCGAAATAATCGCCGTGGTCTCTACGGAATTTTTCGGCTATTCTCCTCCTTTGAAGGAATAGTTTGACCCGAGAAACGACGGGTATCTTGTTCTAAACGATAAGCTAAACTCGAGCCTCTCGGGTCTTTCTCCGTCTTCGCCAAGGTAAATCTTCGAACGTGTCACGGCTTACATTTACACGGAATCTCCGATTTTCATAAACGTAGTCAGATCTAAGTCACGAAAGCGTCGGGTCTGTGAATAGCGGGTCGTTGGTAAACATTTTTCTCGAAACTTATTTTTGGCACCGAGACCCTTGTCGCGACCAACGATACATATGTAAATGGATTACGTGCATTCACGATGCTATAAACAGTTGTAAACAGCGTCTGAACAGCGGCTCTCTCTCTCCTCTTTCCGTTTCGCGTGCTCGTTCGAGGGGTAGCACGAGCTTCGTTTTCTCAAGTGTCTCTAAATCGTTTGTCCTTTGAGAAATCCCACGGGGCGAAACTTTCTCTCCCCGACAAAGACGAGGATACTCCGCGACATGTGGCCGTGTCCTCGAGGCATGGCGACCATAAATACGCCCGGTAACAGGATATTTCCTGTCGCCCATGCAGGTCTGCCGTGGTGTTTTAATGACAAAAGACAGTATCGATTTTCTCGCAGCCGGTGAATCGGCTGCTTGTTTTACGGTAATTCTAAAAACATCGTAGACGATCCTTTCTTTCTTAATTCGTTTCGCGTTAATAGTCGACGCGTTCGATTCCATCGGTTCTTTCCTTTTCACCAAAATTGTTCTAAAATTATTGACTTTTTTACGTTTTTATCGTACGGTTCGTTAAACGACGCGAGACAAGGTTTCTTAACTTAGAGCTGCAACGTCTCTTGGTCTCTGTTCTTCCGTTACGTAAAAAAAGGTTGCTTGCTGGTACAGGGAACCAACAGAAGAGCAGCAGATAAGCGGCAGATACGAACAAAGTGCTATTTTAAAGATGTATCCGAATGCAAACAACAGGAGCTCTCGATGTCGAACGTCAAGTCCGTCACGAAAAGTGCACTTTCTTCTCTTCTACTACGCGATAACGTTCGTGCCATTGTTCGAAGATAAGCAACAACTTCCAAACGTCCTGCATTTTTCTGTTATCTATCGGTTATCACCGGTCCAACAGACTTTCAGCACGGATTCTAAAAGTTACTTGTGCGTGGCACTCCCACGTTGTTGGGATATTTGGGAAGTCGATCATCTTCGGCGATTCCACGACTCGGAAAGAAAATGGGCACAAAGTTGCTTCGTAGCGACGAGTACGGTTCGAAGCGCGCGGACTAACTCGCGACGTGCAAGAAAAAAGCACGCGGTTCAAAGAATATTCTAAGAAACTTGGGATATCTAATTTCCTTCCTCTAATTTTATCGTGTTCGTTTCACCGTGTACTTGGAGATTGGAAAAAAAAAATCGAGAAACAGAAAGGGAAAGAATCTAAGAGGTTTATCTTGCTTCTCGGTTGGGAATGGCCGCTGGCGTCGGAAAACGATATACGTAGTTCGCCGTATCTCTTTTGGCGCGATAGGAAAGAAAAAAAAAAAAAAAAAAAGAAAGGAAAAAGAAAAGAAGCGTTCAACGAGAAAAACGATTTTAAGACTTCCTCCCGTGCTCGGTGCACGTTCGCGCGCCAAGGGCAGATTCTTCAGGGGCAGAAATACGTCGCGTGGGTTGTCCCAGCGTCGCACTTTCCCGCAATTAAAGTCAAACGTTCCTTCGCCAAGGAAATCTCGCAGGCGCTCGCGTGTTTAACGCACCGCCGACTGATGCCGCTTCGATTTCGCGTTGAAGACGAACTTGGCAGAATGCGACGCGCCTAAATGACTTCCGGCTCGCTCGCGTCTGAAATTTTGCCCGATAACACGAATCACCGACGATCCAACGTTTCTTTGCGTGGAAGATCGATATCGAGCCGCGTTCGGCGAAACTAACAGAAATGGCCGCTGTCTATCAAGAAAACGTCGATATCGTCGCGGAAGTGTGCGGCATCGCAGACGCGTGAGCTCATCGTCGAGAAATTCCGCGGCGAGAGTCGAGCAATTAAACAATTTGTAACGGCCAAACGGACGAACGTTTGCTGCCGCTTTTCCCGAGAATCGTCGTAAGGCGCGTTCTCAACGGCTAGATCGTTTATGAAGCCGCGCGCTGGTCGTTCTATCTGGACATTTGCTCGTTGTTGCCTTTTCTGGACGCGAATCGCCGTGTTCGTTCCTCGTCCGTCGACCGGCCACCATTTGTCGTTCGCAACGTTACCGCGCGCGTATAATTCGCGTTCGAACGTTTGGTTTTCCAGCTGCGTATTATACGAGCGTTCCATTAACGTTCGCGTCCTTCGACCGCATAAATCGCACCGTGCAACGGCTGATTTTCTATCAGGCGAGTTCTGTTCTTTGTCGATTTTCAATCGCTCGTAGGAGATGACGGCGGAGTTGCAAAACAGCGCGTGAGATCATCGACGCGTCGTGAATCGACGAGAACAACCTTCGAGGAAATTGACTCACTTTTAGGTTTGAGGAAGGTGACGCGATCGGCAAGCAAGCTTTACAAACTTTCAATAGAATTTTTATAGCGGTTTTGCGAGATTTCGCAGAACCCGTTTTCGTCGCTTCGATCGTGCCATTCCTATTAATATCTTTCGCGTCTGTCCTTCTGTTTCATTGTCTACTTCGTGGTTTAATACGCAGCACTAACATCCGCGAACATCTGCCACCACGTAATTTTTATTCCCGTAGATTTGCTCACGTGCACGTTTCCGTTTGTCGTAAAGAACCGCCGGTAACACCTATATCAGCATGCAAATACATACGCGTGTTTACACCGATAAACGCATAAACGTGCGAAGCACCTTAACGTATCGATTAATACTTGTTTGTTACTTATCATACGTTTCGCGACTTGACAGGTTGTTGTAAATTATTAGGAAAAATATTGATCGCGTTGTCGACGACGATCAGAATCTTTAGACGCAGCTTTCCGCCGAAACTGTGTTCTTGCGTCGGAATAATCAGAAGAGAAGTCCCGACCTACCCATCCACGTCTTTGCCACGTTGTACGATCGTTAAGCCAAACGTTTGAAACTTTTCCTCGATGAACGTAACGATTCTTTTCCAAGGAATTCAAGGATGAAGACTCATTCGGCCGATGGAACGCTTTTTTTTTTTTTTTAATTCCATCGAGACCGACGTATTCGTTGCATAAAATTCCTTCGACGCGATCGCGTACCTTTTACCCTCGTTTACTTCTGTTTATTTAATCGCAAACGCACGTTTATCGTATCACGCGATACGTTGCACAAGTACGCCACTTGCACCTCAGTTTCGACTGGATTAAAGAGACACGGCGCGAAACGATATGGTTTTTAAATAAAGATTACGCGATGTTTTCCCTTCTATGGTAGCGCAAATAGAAACGTTCGGGCGGTTTCCCGTTGGTTCATCAACGTGACTCGCTGAAAAATCGACCGGTCGACTAATGGCCTCGCGATGTGCTAAACGCGCCACAAGGAGAAGAAAAGGGAAGGGTGTACGGTTAAGCGCCACTAAAAAGAGCTTTTAGAGCCAGGATGGAGGTCTTCCAAGAGAAGCTTAGACAACGTTTATGATTCACACTCTATCTATTACCTTCGATGCGTTGAGCAGCAGTGATTACAGAGCAGAACGACTACGATCCATCCTTCACGATGAAACGGCACAGTGAATGTTTCCATAGAAATCGGCCTGTTATTACGGCGTGTAGTTTCCAACGCTTCCCCTTAAACGTGCAACGATTTTATCTAAGTTTGGTATCGAGTCGGAATCGTTGCTTCTTACGTCGACTAGACTAGGAAATGGAAACTCTTTCCTTTTTTTTTTTTTTTTCGCTCGAATATTTTTCCTCCATTTGGACTACATACTCGATGGTCGGTTTCATTAGGTTGCACGATGTCGTCGGTGTCGATGTCGGTGTCGTAGGCAATTGGACGTTCTCGAGTCGTCTAGACTCTTCTATATTTTTCGCGAAACGAAGAATATTTGTCAATAAGAGGAAAGCACGCGATAGACGAAATTAACTTGAAAATCGATTCGATCGTCGTAGAAATATTATTTCAAACCAGAGCTCGCTAGCTGCAGGAGCAACAAGATTATCAAAATAGTCGACAGAAGCGATCGCTTTGGAGAGAACCAAGCATCGCGGTTAATAAAACAGTATGCGCGTTTGTCGAGCGCGCGAGGCGAGAGAACATTCCCTCGTTGTTCGGTCGCGCGATATCGTCGCCACTTAGACAATAAAACGGCACATTCAAGAAACGCGAGCATCGGCAGTAGCATCCAGTGAAAGTGGCGATGAATTGCCATTGGCAAGCCGCGTTCTAACGACGAAAGCCGCCCACTCGCCGCAAGCGTGTTTCGAGAGGGAAGCTCGTATAGGAAAAACACCGAGAAGAAGAAGAAGAAGAAGAAAAAAAAAGGAAAAGATGGAAAAAGGGAAAATTGTAATTAGAAGGCGCCGTTGCCTCGGGCCGCTAGCTCAGCATCACCGTTCTAACAAGGCCAATTAACACTTGATCCTGCTTGAATTACGATCGTGTTGCCGATCTCTCTACCGGCTTCGCCGTGGATATTCGTTTCTTGCCCGAGGATTCGTCAAAACGAATGGCCGTCGCTATTTTATTCGCGGCTACCGATAAAAATCACGGCCACTTTGTCTTCTGGCTTGACGAACGCTATTAACAACAAGAATGCTGGTGACAAGATCTTGAATTCTTCGCGTTGCAATAAGAACGAGCCGACTCTTATTGCGATTTTATTGCGGCTCGCGCTCGCGTCCAACAGGCGCTTGGAATTGCTGTTCAGGGATAAACCTCCGCGGTGTTCCGTTTGTTTCACGCCGATTGTCTTCTTGCTCGCTTCTCCACGATGGAAATGCAATTTCGCTCTTGCTTTTCTTTCTCTCTCTCTCTCTCTCTCTCTCTCTCTCGTCTCTTCTTTTTGGACAGTTTGGCGACGATTGATCTGTCAGGGGAAATGACGTTGTTCGTGGCCATCGTACGTTCAAGGCGAAGTTTCCAAGAGTTCGAGGGAACAATGAGACGAGACTCGATGGTTTAATCGAAAGGTGGGAACGCGTTCGTTTCGATTTGCGTCACATTCCCTTTTATTTTCTTCGTACCTTCTGTACAGATATAAATAATTTCGTTGGTCATCGATTCTCGTTATGGCGTACGAAGGTACCTAAGAACCGAACCGATGTAAAAAAAAAAAGGGTAGAAAGAAAGGAGTAACGTGATAATGGAAAAGCGTACTTTCCAAGCGATTGTAATCAGTCCTACCGTTGAGTCGCTTTTAATATTCAACCGATTCTATAAACCGGTTGCCTCTTATTTTCAGTATAGTTTAATAAATTGAACGTGGTACGTAATGTTTTCAATTGTTCGGATTATTTACGACGACCGTCGAGTTTCTTTTTCCTCTTATTAAAAAATATACGCTTGATAGGGGATACTTAATCGCCCGTCGACACGCTCACACATTTACGCGGAATCAGAATCACAGTAGCTCCATTCATTCTGCGCGACTCGATCAAGCGTCACGTGCGCGAACGTACCAACACTTTCATCGTACCGTTTTAATTTCGTTCTTCAAAATTACGGACTAATACTTTCAGCGAAAATCGTCACGTTCGTCGAACGATCCTCGATTTACTCAAAATTACGCGTCTCCTTTCACTGGTCCCTGTCGTTGCTGCGTTACCTATTTATATTTAGGTAATCTCGTTTCCTACTTTCCATGCGTATTTCCACGTGACAGGGATGTCGTTGTTTTCGAAGATCCGTGCAGGTGCTCCTACTCGTTAGGCTTACGCTTAGTTTGCTTACTCGCAGCGACTTGCCTCGTATTTCCATAGCGTTCGTCGCGGACCCAAGTTCGAGTGCAAAGCACTCTGTTACCGACGAGAATAGCACCCTCGCGAAGCATCGAGACACGAAAGAGTATAAATAGAGCGACCGGCGACGATATCGTCCGATCGAACCTGTCTTTCGTCGCCTCGCGCGTTAAGGCCAGGTAATCTTGGCGCCAAAAAAAAAAAAAAAAAGAAAGAAAAAGAAACCTTGCCGGTCGTAAAAATAACTTTCCATTCTACGTATACCGAAATCTCCAAACATTTCAAAAGTTACTTTTCATCGGACCAGAATCTACTAGAATTTTGCGTATTACACGATGTACAGGATAGATAGAAGGTGAATTTTGAATTTTTCCATAGTACGGGACTTTGTTTCATATTGCGAGGCGTCTCTAGTGAATCGTACGCTACACCACCTACTTCGAATCATTCTTCGAACCATTGATTTCTCACGTATCGATTTTAAACGCGCCATTACCGCCTATACGTACATCGGCATGGAAGGCCCATTGGGACGCGATGTTAAAGGGCAGCTGTCTCTCTGTCTGTCTGTCTGTCCCTTTCTCTCCCCCCCTCTCTCTCTCTCTCTCTCTAGAGCTCCTTTGCATGCGCACGAAGAAACGGCGGCGCCGATCGACGACGTCGTTTTTTCTCTGGCCGACACGGCTGGATCGGTCGTCGACGACCGATTGATGTAATTGCGTGACTGGCAGCTCGTCTAAAGTGACCGATCGGCCGTCAGGGCCCCTTCTCGTCGTCCTCATAACGTATGTACGTAGTCACGCTCGTGTAGACCAACGCTGCACGCTCCTGGATCCCACCGGATATTCTCCCATACAGCCGTCGTTTTCTTACACTGACAGTCTCTGTCGGGCCGCGAGCTCGATTAAAACAACCACGACCCTCGTTCATCGAACGCAACTTTCGTTTCAAGCATTGGGACGTTGCGAGCGAGGCGACCAGCTTGGAAACACGCGCACAGGTGTATTAGAACGACGCGTGAGAAATCGGGCGAGGTCGAGTGGATCGATCGGCAAAATTTCGCGCTTCGTTTCATAGAATTTTTCGCTCGTTAATTCCGATGGTATTCGATCGTATCCGATTGTATAGGATACAGGACTTGCGACTTCTTCGTGGAAATAATTTCTTTTTTGAGAAAAGCAAACGAGCGAACGACGCGTCACATTCTAAGGATGTACGATCGAACGATTCTTATTTAGAGTTTATTAGGGATTATTAGAAGCGGTTAAGTTAGTTGAACGTAATGCTTTGATAGTCGGATGGATGGCGCAGGCTGAACGAGCAAGGAGACACGGATACGTAATTTCATAAAAGGCTGTACATCGTGAGAGAAGTCAGGAACGGCGACCAAAGCAAAAGTTCATTGACTCGCGATCAATCTCTTAGCAACTGCCAGGAGTCAATATTTAATTCATGGAATGCGTTATTTATTCATACGGTGAACTAAATTCAAATGGAATAGGTGAAAAAACCTATTCAAAAGTCCGCAGAGTAAATGATCGTGTCCTGAACGTTTCTAATCGCGCGAGATGCTATTCCTTGATTAAAATTCACCACCGTTAAAATTACTGCGAAACCTACGCGATGAAATTCCTCTCCGCGACAGTAACAACCTCTCCGCTCTTCCCAACCTAAACTATCGTAACTTTCTTCCTAAAAATTCGAAAGCGACTCGTCCCGCACGTCTCGATGAAAACTAGAGAACGGCGTGACGCGGAACAATTTGAAAACGGCACGGTAGCGTTACACGTTTCCCTTCGTCCATCGATAATTCATAAGTCGCGTTTAATGGTAGCGATCTTAGAAACGCGGACGTAACCTTGACTAGTTGAAACGAAGAACGTTCGATGCAATAGCAAAATGTCGACTTTTGTTGCTTCTCTTCGACTGATAATGGCCGATTGTCGGTTAATGGCAGCGACTCGTCACGATTACGTTGGCGCAGGCTTTGACGAGTGTGGCCAGCTTATTGACGCTAATGCCAAGTGTCAGGTCGAGATTAATCTTTCCGGCGGCAGTCACATTCGCGCGATCAATCTTACGCGAGGGTGCTCCGAACGGATCGTGAATGCGCGGTTCGTTTCCTCTATGAATCGATGTATATGTCAGAAATGCTGTTCCTTTCGTTTTTTCGCGAGATTGTAACACGAAGCGGAATAGCTTTTGATTGATGGACGAGGCGCTACACTTTGTGTTTGTTGAAACAGCAAATAACGCGTAATCGGTTTTCTTATCGTGCTACTTGTACAGATAAAGGCTCTCTGTTCGTGGAATTATTTAGAAAATGTGGAATGAATCAATTTCGGAACGACTCGGTTGTCTCGTCGCGAGTAACGTTTTCGGCATCGAAAGTATCGATTATTAACTCGTTTCTGTTACGAAACACGGTTACAGTTTTCGTCACGGACGATTCGAAATTCTTTGGAAAACGCTTCTGCCGATGATTTCATACGTACGATAAACAGAAGATAAAAGCATCGGCCGTCCTTGGGAACATCGCGCACAGCTGGAATGCGAAACAGCACGAAAATGTATTCCATTATTTTTCAGAACATGATACTTGAACGTTACGAAAGACAGACAGACGGACAGACCTGCGATTACGTCGAACGAAAAATTTCTAACGATCGATCGTATCGTTCGGAAAGATTGGAAAGCGCAAAAAGTCGTAGCATGCGATCCACGTGGAAACGGTCGCGAGTCACGGCGTTCGAAACCTCGCGTATATCGCGTAACTTCGCGTGAAACATACGGCGAACGTTCCAACCGGAAGTTTCCAAAAAGACCGACGCAAGGATAATACACATCGCAAGTGCACCTCCGAGCTGCGTC
Organism: Bombus waltoni; assembly: GCA_014737395.1. NCBI lineage: Eukaryota > Metazoa > Arthropoda > Insecta > Hymenoptera > Apidae > Bombus > Bombus waltoni. Next base: position 1,473,728 of record JACXII010000050.1, read on the forward strand.
TCTGCATTCTCATCGTGCACACCGATGCACAGTGTACAGCGATGGACGTTAAAAGAACGGAGTCCGACTACGCGATAGACCGGCTTGCACGTGAAACGAAACCACAACCTCCTCTCACCCTCGTGGCCACGTCTTTTACTTCCTGCGTTTCGTCGCGTTTCCACAGCTACGTACGCAATCCCCTTTTAAACGTTGCTGCTCGTAATCGCGTTCGACGTATCTGAAAATACAGCGTCCTACGTAATCGTAGGACGTAATCGTAATCAAAATAAATCGTTTATTTATCGCCTTCGACGGCGGCGTTGCGTATCGTGCGAATTATAAAATAAATTATTTCATCGGTCAGGTCATTAACATTATATCAGGTTGTCCGAAAAGTTTTTTTCCCTTTTGCAAGGAAATCACGGATGCACCGCGTTCTCTGTTTTCTGTTATTTTGGTCGAATCATGTACGACGATAGAAATAGAAGAAAATGGATCGTACACGATCGAATAAGATAATATAGAAGGAAGAGAGGTTGTGCGTGTATTGTTTCCTTGCGAAAGGAAAGAAACTTTCGCCACGATCTAGTATAACTATGTAGATAGCAATGGGCTACGCGACCACTTGAAAACTTGTGCAATTTAATTTGCCAAGTTGTATCGTTCGGGAGAGATTTCGGATGTTCGATGAGAAGGCGCGAAACCATCGGTCGTCCTCGTTTCGGAAATCGCGCGCTGTAGAAGCTCGTTCGCCGGAATAAAAAGTAGAGAAAGAGAAGGGGGAAAGAAAAGATGCAAAAAGAAAAGGACTTTTCACACACGGTACGCGTTGCTGGCGGGTAATGCAATTTTATCGGCCACTTTTCCGCTTCTTTCGCCGCCAAGCGACGCAACGCAGCGGCCGACATGCTCTTCCACTGAAATATCATTGCGAGCCAGAGGCGGCGAAGAAACGTGGATATTTGTGCGATTGCAAAAGGGCATTCCCTGCAGGCGAGATCTCGCAGCGGAAAGAGCGAATTACCAGAAGAACACGGCTGTAATAACCGCTCCTTTTTCTCGATGACACGTAATTGCCCGGGAGCAGCACGTGAAATAGCGTATCAGAAGTGGATAAAACGGTCTATCAAACTCGTACACGTACGCGGACGTGTGTACACACTGGGACTGGTTCGTGATCGAGGTGAAAAACGGGAAATTATAGGAAATCGCGAACTGCCGGCCGCGGGGAACGATCGTGATCGTGGAACACGAGCGGGGACACGATCGAGAGTTGTAGAAATTGATAACCGTGAAGAAGTCGCTCGCGCCGGATGAATTATGTATTTAGCGGAAACAATGGAGCACGGTGACGTGCTCTGGTTACCGTCGCTGTTTTCTGGCTCTGGAACACGTTGGAACGTGGCGACTGTGGATTAATTTGCTTGTAATTCGTGCGGCCGGAGTTTGCAGAAGCGTCGTAATGTACGACGATGGCGTGTGCTTTGCTCGGAGAAACGTCGGGTGGCAAGCGAATACGATCGATCAACGCGTTGGACGTAAAAGTTGGCGTGTTTGAAAAGCTCGGCGGTAACGTGGGTAATTTTAACGGATCGCTTACGTAGGCTGTCGATCGAGCGGATCCGTATAGTAAATCGTCGAGCTTAAGTTTCTACATATCGTCGATTATATCAATGTCCGTGCGATTGTTGCTTTCCGAGTCGGTGTATCGCAGAGATAATTTTAGGTGATTGGAACATCGATGTCAGTCACTCTCATCGGTATCGTCGATTGTCCAACGAGCAACTAGAATGCTCCGACAAACGATCGAAAAAACGTGTCGCTTTCATCGTCGGCTCTCGTTCTTCAGACAACTTTGAATAAACAAAGAAGCTGTTATTACCTATTATACGAGCGCGAATGCCAGCCTTTAACGGATTTAGGAAGAAACCGATTAGTAGGAAGAAAACGCCAAGTTACAGGCCTACCGGTCGATAAACGCCATTGATGTGCTGTCGGTAAGCGACGCGTTAAGACGAATGAAACAAAGTTACGACGCAACAAAGTTGAATTCGTAGAAAATCGTACGACAATCCGACCGATCGAACTTCCATTGACATCCGAGGAGAGGCGATGATTCATCGGTTCGAAACGAAGCGCGATTCATCCGGACCGAGTCTGAATCGGCAATCTAATTTTAATCGTATTCAATCTCGTCGGCGTTGCGAAGGTCGGGAGGATTTCCTGGAAGCGACGTTGCACGTTGTCGGCAGCGAGATACTAGTCCGAATCGATCAAGGCGATCCGCGACCGAAGAAAACGACCCGCGAACACGTCACGCGTCCAAGATCGATCCAGGATTAATGATGCGTGCAACGTATTCTATGGACGTGTGCGGGAGTGCGTGGCAATGGTCCTTTAAGACGATTCCTAAGTCGACTTCCTAGTCGATAGGTGGACGAACGACCTCCGTGACACGGTACAAGACGTTTAGCAAATGCGCGCGCCAAGTCTTTCACCTTTCCTGACACGAGTTCCCCTCGAGGAATTCCTGTCTCTTTTTTCGTCGTAGGATAGAGTCGAGAGACTTTCCTGCTGCTTGCATTGTTGTTGAGATATCAAACCTTCAGCGAATTCAGCGTGCACGTTTCTAGATAATTCCAGTTCTCCGTTTCTCTTTCCTCTCTTCCGTCGACGAAGGAAAGCGTAATTTTTATGTCCGCTTTTGCGAGAGCTGGAAATATCGAGGGCAAATCGAGCAACGTCCGTTTCTCGTCATTTTCCGTTTCGCGACGCATCTTGTTTACAACGATCGAGTAAGATGCTGTTAAAGATTTGACGCGCCGATTACGAAACAGGCAATATCCGCTCCGTACCGGAACGAAACACGGATAAAAACGATGAATATTTCATCAACCATTTCGTTATTAACTTTCTCTGGTAACCAAGTACGGTATAAACTTGGTTTTGCGAACGGTACGTACGGTTCATCGAACGTTGTTCCTTTTCTAGTAGAGAAATATTCGGTCGAATATGTAAGAGTGGAAAAATAAATTATCGCGAATCCTCAGGCGGGAAAGAGCGAGACATGGAAGCAACAGGTTAAACGATCTCGAAGTAATCTTTCATTTGTCGACCGTAATTATGCGTGGAATTATCGTTACGAAGGATCGATTCGAGGAACGTTCTCAATTATCGAGGGCTCCCGGTACGTGGGCGGAGATCCGTTCAAACGAAACGACCGAGATATGACGTCTCTGTTTAGAACAGCGAAGGACGACGCTATATAATTGCGTGCTTCCGTTTCAGGGTACTGGGGATACCATAGGCAGGGTTCGTGTCAAGCTGGATTGGGCGCTGCCATGTCCAAGGTAAGTGGAAAGAAAAAATACTGCACGCATAATATTTTCACTCGTAGTAAATACATCTTGTAAACGTCACCAACAATTTACACGTAGCGTAAATTTCGTACACGTACGGACGGACGGGTGTATCGGCGAAAGTTCGATCTCGGCGAATTTTTACATTCGTTCGAATATATGCGAGTTTCTCGAACAGCGAAATCGTCGACGAGAACCACAAGCCCCTGTCGTCGCGTCACAAACCTCGAGATCCCACTCGTCGTCGGCTGCTGCTGCTGCTGCTGCTGCTGTTCCGCCAGAAGCAAGCGTGTACGCAACTCGAAAGACATTGGCCCAAGAATATCGCGCAACGGTTTCACAAATCGCCGCGTGCACCGAGTCAGAGAGCCAAGCCACCGGATACCGAAGCGAAAGGGTGGAACGCGATCGAAATGGGATTAAAATGCAGCGTTTGAAACTATTGAAGTCAACGAGCGAGCCCAAATACGAGTCTTTCCCTTGCCACTCTCTTTCTCTCAACGATCTCTAACTGTTTAAGTCGCTGGCGTAAACACAGAGGCCCGTTGGATATAAATACGGTAACCCCACGTGTCCTGGCGGTTGCCACGTCCCGAAAGAGTTAGAGAGGCGACACGAGGGGTCGGCGAGGAGCAGCCGAATATGGCCAGGAATGTGAATTCCTGCCTTACGCACCTCCGATCCTGGCCATTCGTATTCGTGGTGCATGGCGAGGGTATAGAAAGTCGGCCTCCGTCTATCTTTTTTTCCTCTTTCATCCTCTTCCTTCCTATGTACGATTGTCTTGTCGAAAGCTCGATTTTCTGGCCCTGTTCGCCAGATCCCCGGAGCCGATCGGCCCAGGACACCACGTAGGCGTCGACCTGTGCCTTTTGTCCCCCCCCCCTCCCTCCCCTCTTCCCTCGCTTCTTTATTCGTTTTATCTTTTCGTTTCGTTTCTTCTCGCTGGATTTCGCCGGCAGATGGGCGCATCGACTCGTGCGCTCAACACGTTCGTTCGTAGCACCTGCGTCCACGATGATACCTTCTTCGTGGCCGGTGTCGCGATAAGTATCGCCGGGCCAATAGGTACGAATTCGAAATTGGTATGTCAGCGGTTTATCTGTCGGGGATCCTCGGCTACGGGAAGGGACCAGTCCATGCTCGTGCGGACGTGAAACGTACGAAGAATAAGAAGGCCGCGGGGAGCGGAGGATTTCGGATCGCTTACGGGGATGAGTTAATCCTGCCGCTTGGAAACTCTGCCTTCGGGGAAAACGTGCCTTGGTTTGGTTTAACAGCGTACGATTACCACATTCGTCCGAATGATGGATCACGGACTTTGTCGTTTTAGAGTCGGACTTTTTCTCCCCTGTCTAGATATATCCGTCCTTCTCTCTCTCTGTAGATATATTACTTTCATCGGTCTGACAATTTCTCCGTTACCCCAAAGTCTTCGACCAAAGATATCGTCGTAGCTTCGACTTTAAAGAGCATCCAACGATCCTACGTATTCAAAGTAGTCGTTGGCTCCCTTTTACCAGCGTCAACCGAGAAACCAACCCCTTCTCGCGTCGTATAATCTCTCGATCCGAGCCCGATACACTTCTCCTAGCACGGTTTCTCGTCCCGGGGCCGCGTCACCCACGCGATCAGCGTCGATCTAATCTGCGAAGATGGCAGAGAAGAAAGGCAGGATTTCCGGCGACGGGGTTGGAATCGACGCTGGGAGCGGCGTTATCGGCGCAGCGGGACAGCTTCGATTGCCGGCAAAGAAATAGTGGCACAATTCCGTGGCCACTCAGCCGGCTATCTCACCGTGGATGTATAATTCAGAATTGTTCGGCTATATAGCGGATGTTTAATGCATGCCGCGGTCCGTGCCCGGCTCTAACTTCGCCTCGGCATTCAATGTTAATACCCCACCCCCGCGGTACGAGCGGTCAATCGTGCCTCTTACCCACAGTCCGGCAGTCGTGAAACGACGCTGCGCCCAATGATTTTAGGCAAATTCGATCCTCTTCGTCGATCCTCCGGCCCCTCGTACCGATCGTCCCTGCCTCGCTCCGTCTTTATTCGCCGGTTTCGAAGTCGCGCCGCGAATCCAGCAGCCGCGGTCGCCGCTGACGAATTCAAATGGCGCGTTTAACTTCGCAACCGTGACGCGGATTCCTCGTCTGTCCTCCGTTCGGCGAAGCTTTAGGTAGCTTCGCGGGATATTCGAGGTGAATTTTAGAGGATGGTAACGCCGACCTCTCTCCGGCCTTCCAAAATCGATCTCAGCTTTCTCGCGCCAATTTTTCACGGTTCGTTCTCAAACGCGGGCTCGTCGAATCGGATATTTTGGATGCAAAAAAGAAAAAGAATCTATACACTACGCAACTTCTTCTACGGCCAAACTACCCTCGAAAGAAGGGGACTACCGCACCGAGCACGTTTATTTCCATCCATCACGGTCACCGATGCGTCCACGAAATATCAGGGAAATTTTGTTTCTATTTAAGGCAGAAGCTCGTCCATTTTCAATAACGTTTTTCCCTCAAACTGTTGGGCGTTTGTTCAGTGGCCGTATAGCGACCGCTAGGAGGATCCTCGTGGCGCACTAAATCTCGAGACCGGTGATTTAGAAGGCTCCTGAACGCCATTCGGTATGCAATCGGCCATCGATCTTCGCGTTAAACCGCCGCTCCTGGTATCTACCTCTGTTGTATCTGGTTCCGCGCGTTATCCCCCGATCTACAGAGGATCTAGTCAAGATCGATCGATATCCGCTCGATACCGATCTATACGACGCGGAACGCGATCATCGATCCTCTTGTTCCACGGACGTACGCGCGTACCCCTCGCGTTCACTCGCCACGAAAATAACTTCGAGGAGGTCTTTTCGCGAAATCTCAATGTTGCACCGGTATTCCCAGCTCGAGGAAATCGTTTTAGATCGAGCTCCGATAGAGATTTATCTTCCGTACGGCGGAGATCGTGCTTCGATCTTCCGATTCAGGCAGTAGAAAGTGTTGCTTCGATCGTCGCTGTCTCCAAGCAGGCAGAGAGAAAATCGAGAGTAGAATCTTACGTTGGCGGAATTTTTAATTTTTCGACTCGCGGGGCAAGGCGATCGAATCTTTTGTTGGAAAATCGACGGAGAAGTAGCAGAAATTTATCGAGCACTCGCATTTCGGCAAGAAATTTTTCGTTCCAAGTTTCTCGTGAACCTTGTTCGAATAAAACTCGAAAGTGTTATTTACGTTCCGTCGATGGTCCCAAGTAGAATTTAAAATCCGTTCGACTTCACCGCCCACGATACTCTCTGCGAAACGCCATGTACGACAAAGGTAGTGGAAGCTAAGCTACCCTCTTGTACGTCTTCAACCTCTCGAGCTATTCGTTCGCAATATAAACTGAAACGCAACACGTGTCCACTTCAGTTTCACGTTATCACGCTCGAAAGGGGCTGCTTCCACTTTTGCAATTCAGAAAAACTGCCTCCCACCGAACGGTGCTCTCGTTTCCTGTGCTCGTGTTCGATGGCTGGTCGCTTTGTTCTTCGTTTCTCGTCGAGTGTATAAGCAGAGAACCGCCGCCCCTTTCCTCGAACCAACTCCACGAACCAATAGGAATCTTCGTGGCGAAAATTCAACGCTCCGAGAAAATGAAAGACACCGAGAAACCCTGTTCGATTGACGTTGAAAGAAGATCGAAACTCAACCCCGTCCTATATAGCGTGCTATCGTAAACGTCCGTCGATTTCTTCAAAAGCCGCTGGAACGACTTATCGACCGCCCCCACTACGGTTGCAGACGCGCGCATAAATACGTGGAAACGGTGGCATAAATTTCAGCATGCTCCCATACATATTTGAGCGGCCGGTTATATTTCAATCTCCGATGGCCAGTTTCCTCCCCCTCGCGATCGGCGCCAGAATACAACTCGTGCCGGTCGTGTTTCGTGTAGAGAGAGAGAGAGAGAGAGGGGCAAGGAATACGGCCGCCATTGTCTCGGTTGCAAATTTTTCGCGTGTAGAAGCATCGAGGCAACGCTACTCCGTAGGGGGTACATCGTGTCGGTCTCTTTCCCCCTTTCAGCTTCGAGCGTCCGTGCGCCATCGGGGCCGCTTCTGTGTTCAGCCGTGTCGTACGAGTTCCCTCGACAAATGCACGTATTTGCTTGGCTACCGGTTCGCTAATACCTTCGCTGTAGAAGCAGCGCACAGCACACGAAGGGTTGGAAATTTCGTTCGGGACGGCAACTTTTTGTCCAAAGCGTTCGAATTTGTCAAACGCCAGCTGCCGCGGATCGTCGCACTCGCGTTGCTGGCGGTGACGCGCACGCGTTTCTTGGATTACTTGGTATTTCTCGCGTCGAATTAACGCGTGGTAGAAATTGACGCGACAGTTTGTCCGATGAGACTTTTAGATTCGAAAGTCGGATACCGCGTCCCGTAAAGTTGCTGGAGCCTCTGTGTCTCGATTCTTATTGTTCGCACCGTCTGACACTTCCGGGTGCGAGACTAATCAGGCTATGATTAGTCTTGATCGAGTCGCATAGCTGCGAGTCTAGCGGCGCGTCGAGACGAAGCTTCGACTCGATTGCTCGTTGGATACGCCAGCTCCGTCTGTTAGCTACGATTCTCATAGCCCGGCGGATGGCGCCGGAACCTACGAGTCACGGTTATTGCACCCGTGCACGGTGTTGGGCGTGCACGTGACTCGGTGGCACGGTTTGACATTGTTGGCCGACGAGGAGGGCCCATTGTTCGCGTAGCGTGCGAATCGGCCGTACGGGCCGGCTCGCAAATAATAACATTTCTGCGCGACGATAAATAAAAGCGGCCCCTAAAGTGCAGCAGCAGGCTGGCGCCACTAGAATGCATGCATACGGTAAGAGAAGAGACCGGCTGCATGCACTCGATGCACTGACGCAACCGAGATGCCCCGCCGATAGCGTCGAGGAGTTTATGTCACAGCCGTGTTTTTTGCTCCAGCTGGAAATTAATGGGCCACGAACCTCCCTCGATCATTCGAAGCTTGTTCAACTTGGAGAAATGTTACTTTTACCGTGGATTCGATATTAGCCTCGGCTCGGCTCGGCTCGGCTCGAGCCGAAGACGTCTAGGGACATCTAGATTTCTCGGAGGAACAGCGGCAACTGTAGAAACGCGCGTTACACGCCGTAAGAAAGAAGCGTCTAATGCAAATGCACTAAGTCGACTGCATAAACTGCGCGATCTGGCAGAATTACAGCGCCAAGGTTGTCGTTTGTAACACGGCTGTGCTTACGAGTATCGTCCGCGCGCGGTTTCTAATGGAGCGAAGATTACGTATCGCAGGCCAGTGAAAATGCATTCCTATTATTCTTCCTGCGCTTTACGTTACGTTCTTACCTTACCCGCGCGGTATATTCTACCCGTATTTTACCCATTACCGTTTCGCGTACGAGCAACCGATTGCGATTGTTTGCCCGAGTTTATTATTCCAACGTAACGCAGAATCGACATACGCTTCTGTATTAGCTTCGTACAAACGAGTTTCGACTCGTTGTCGATAGAAATTCCTTGACCCTTTGACCGAAAAGTTTCTTTCGTCTCGTGAGGAAATAACGGACACACCGCATTCTCTGTTCTATATTATTTTCGTCGATGATCGTAATGATAGAAATGAAGGAGAAAGTGGATCGATTCGATAAAATAATATCAAACTAAAAGAGGTTGCGCGTCTATTATTTTCTTACAAAATGAAAGAAACTTTCGAAACGAAAGAAATTCGGAAACGAAATCGACTCGTCGACGACCCGAACGATCTACGTGGCGCTAAAAATCTTTTCGACAAATCTCCCGACCCTCGTCCATCGCCGCCTTACGTCGAAATGAAAAAAGCCGAAAGCGCTCGATTCACGCTTGGAAAAGACGACTCGCGTGCACGCGGCGCGCGGTTTGTTCGAATCGCGTAACACACGGCGCTCTGAGAGGAGAGAGCCGGACGGAGGGAAAAAGGGCAGACGGCGACACGGCTGCGGCGAGCAGCGATAGAAACGACAGCGGAGTCTCAGGTGGCCATTTAAGGCACGGACATTTCGTTCTGTCACCGTGTTCCGTGTTCACCGTCGGCCAGCGTTCGCAAGGAGGCCACCTACGCGCCGCTGCTCGTCCTCCCTTAGCGGCCGCATTGTTTTACAAACGGCCGCCATTTCTCATGATAAGCAGAGTAAAACGAAACTAGACACGGCCCTTTTGCTGCGACTGCGCTCGCGGTGCCGTCACAATTTCGCGTTTTAACTTCGTCCCGGAGGTATCGGCTGCGTTCCGCATCGCTGGCAAAACTTTTTCTATCCCGTCCTCTTTTTCTTTTCTTTCTTTTTTTTTTTTTTTTTTGTCGGATTTTCGTCCTCCGCCTGGCTTTTTAATTCTTTCCGGCAGAAGCTTCGAAACCGGAGTTCTGGGAAACGAAGTTGAATTACGTTCCACCTTGTACCATGTAATTTATACCGTGGCGTTCTCAAGTTAGACTTTTACTACGCTGGTAGAAATAACGGAGCCGAAGCGTTTTCTAGGAATATTAAAAAATAGCTTTGTCAGTTACCTTCGACGCACGACGTAAATATCAGCTTTTACTTGAGCTTTGACGATTACCAGTTTCTCCCTTTTATTTTTTTATCTTTTTTCTTTACAACTTTCTCGTCGTATCGTCGGTAAGGAAGGAAATGCGCTTTTATAATTTCGCGGAATCTACAGTTTCCGGTGCCTGCGCTCCGTAAAAATTGGCCATCTTCTACCATTCTACTTCGATACCACGAAAACGAAACGTAGATTTGATTTAAAAAAAAAAAAAAAAAAAAAGAAAAGAAAAGCTAGAAACGTAGGAGCAGGTTTCGATAATTCATTCGCCTCGCAAAGCGTAAAAATGGGCATATCCTCTCAAGTTTTCCTATGCCGATTTCCAGCGCTCGACTGTCTCGGGAATATTCAACGGCTGCCCAATTTATCTATCGCACGTAGTCCAACAAATGTCGCCGTCGCGTTCAACAACCGCTCGCTTGAACTCTGACACCGACTTTCCCCCTCGCTCGCTCGCTCGCTCGCTCGCGTCTTCGCCTAATCTTCTCTCTGGTATTTCCGTGCTTCTCGTTCCTCGTTCGATCTTCTTACGGTCCTTGCGTTTCCTACACCGCGGAACGTTCCGTGCGCGCGTGGGCGTACGACTGCATCGGCGCGTAGGTGCATCCTGAGAGAGTACACCGACATTGTCCCGCGATTAACGCTTTGATCCCGGCGATACTTAAGCGGAATCGTGGGTCTGGTGTTGGCGCTATTTATGAAAATTTGCAGCGAGGAGACGCGCAGAATTTGCGACGAGAAAAAGCCTGGGAAGCGTACGTTCGTAGTTCCAGAGTCGCGTAATCGCACGGCTACGAGAGCTTGCTATAGTCTCGCTATAAATTCGGAGAATTCATGCTTACGTCGTGCTCGTAATCATCCGCGTATCGTTCGTGGCTGCTTCGTAATAATTACAGTCGTTACGCGCGTTCAATTCGTAGCGACTGTAGGAACTCCTAGGAGGCCACCCTGTTACAGTCACAGGTTGTCCCGAAAGTTTCTTTCCTTTCGTAAGGAAACAATAGACGCGCAACCTCTTTTCGTTTGATATTATTTTATCGAATCATCTGCGATCCATTTTCTACTGTTTCTATTATTAAGATCGTACGTGGATTCGATAAAAATATTATAAAACAGAGAACGCGGTGCATCCGTTATTTCCTTACGAGACGAAAGAAACTTTTCCGATAACCTAATAGTATATACGACTTGCATTCGCTCGATACAAGCTTAACGTAACCGATACTCCATTGCGCTTTGACTGAAATCTAACGCGAGAACTCAAACTCGATGCAAACTACGATCACGCGAGAAAGAAGTCCGTTGTCGTCTCCGATGCTACTCGTATCGTTCGATATCATCGTCAACCGTGAATTTGCGTTTAGCCACTATCGATCATTCGGTTACGGAACGTTGATTAATATGTATGCGGCACGTAATCTCTACCGCTGTTGCATCGCCGTTAGATAAGACCGCGAAGGACGTACCGTTACATCGTGTAAAACGCAAACGCATCGCGTGGCAGGAAGTGGACTTTGCGGGCTTTCGACTTGGGTAAATATGCCGCTGGTAACACCTTCGTCCATCGTTAGCCGCGCGATGGAATATTAAGTTCTAGTAACGCGGACGATCGTCCGATGATACACGATAAATGGAATTAATTGGAACGATTGCATTTCATCCGTCTATTAATGCCGCTAAACGGACAATTAGCAAATTGACGGCGGTGCTTTGTGCGTTAAGAGAAACTCCGTTTATGGAAATTAGCGGAACTATTCTTTTTCTCCGATACTTAATATATCAGGTTGTCCCGAAAGTTTCTTTCCTTTTGTGAGGAAATAATAGACGCGCAAGCTATTCGTTTTATATTACTTATATATTTTATATTATTCGGTCATTTACGATCCACTTTCTTCTATTTCTATTATCACGATCATCGATAAAAATAATATAAAACGGAGAATGTCGTGTATCCATTATTTCCTTACAATACGAAAGAAACTTTTCGGACAGTCTAATATTCAGATCAGACGCAGTATCGATCTGCTTGCTGGCTCGTCAGTTCGTTTTCCTTTCTACCTTCCTTTTTCATTTCTTCGGTGCAAATCGAAGGACCTGTGGCGATAGGAAGACGGCTCCTTTTCTCTTTTTTATCTCCGATATTTAATATATCAGGGTGTCCCGAAAGTTTCTTTCCTCTTGTGAGGAAATAATAGACGCGCAAGCTATTCGTTTTATATTACTTATATATTTTATATTATTCGATCATCTACGATCCACTTTCTCCTATTTCTATTATCACGATCATCGATAAAAATAATATAAAACGGAGAATGTCGTGTATCCATTATTTCCTTACAAGACGAAAGAAACTTTTCGGACAGTCTGATATTCAGATCAGACGCAATATCGATCTGCTTGCTGGCTCGTCAGCTCGTTTTCCCTTCTACCTTCCTTTTTCATTTCTTCGGTGCAAATCGAAGGACCTGTGGCGATAGGAAGACTGCTCCTTTTTTCTCTTTTAGTAATTTCAACCGATCGGGATGAAATCATTTCTTTAAACGCGCTACAAATTCATAGTCGACCGATCTCGTAGTAACGAAGCTTTGCGATATAAAACCTGTACCTGTCTTGCTCCTCCAGATGGGTGCGATTTAAATATTGCAACTGTCTTCTTGCTCGATCTCAACTTTGATCGTCCATACGGCGCGAACCTCTTGCGAATTGCAATTTTTTTTTTTTTTTCACGGCCTGGCAGTCGCGTCGCGGCAAGTAGTACAACATTGTACGCGCCAGACGAGTAAAAGCGTGAAAGTTTGTGCGCGCCCGCCGCATGGGAACGACCGATAGGAAGGTTCGGCCGCGATACGGAGGTATGTCGATGATTTCGAGTGGCACTCGAGTAATTCATGCGCCGATTAAGTGCACGGTCGAGCACCGGCGGAGAGAAGCGTGTGTGAACGTGGCTGAAGAGCGTTGTTTTATCACCGGCTGCCAAATGTTGCGACACGTTCTCGAGTTACGTTACATGCCTCGGAATTTATTCGCTTTTAATCGAACCGCTCATCTCGTCTATATTTGTCTTCGGCTTTCCGCGGAGTCTGAGCCACTGTTAACCAGTACGGGTCGTACGTAAATATCGGCAGGCTTGCGTAACGCATCGCGCGTCCCGAAGTTGCTACATTTAGATCGAAAAACACGTTCGCGTGGAATACCGAGCGATCGACTTTTAAGCCCGACGAACGGGCGATTTTGAATCGGTTTTTAATCGGTCGTCGACTTTCTGTCAGAAACCTTCGAGACTCGTTGCTTAAAACGCTTAAAAGTCTACAACAGCGCAGAGTTAATTTCGATATCGTACGATAACGCGGAATATCGTCGACTTTCCGTAAAGTCAAGTACGAGAAAATTTCCTTCTACGTTCTGCGCTGGGTTCAACACGTTGGCGCAACTGCCTCGTCTAAGACCTAAACGTTCTCGATCCTCGATTCGTAAATTGTAAGCACGTTCTCGCGATTTCTTCAACGATCGAAGAAACGGTTCTCGCCGGTTACCAGGCGTTTCGCAGTGGCTGATGCTTGATTTTCCCGCAAACCTTCGTGGCGATGGTCGCGAACGGTGGATCGCGAAGGCCACGATCCGCGAAACCGATTTAACATGCGTGACGCGCAACGCGCCGCATAGACACGCGACTCGCATACGCACGAGTCGCTGATTTATCGCGTCTCGGGCTCGTGCGCGCGTCTCTTATCTACGCCATTATCTTCTCGATTGAAGAAAAGTTGAACTTTCGTGGGTGCGTCCGTTTCCTGGTTGCACCGCCCGTGGCTGGGAAAAATCGCGAGCCGGTGATGGCGCTCCGTGTTGCTCGCGCGTCTTCCATACGCGCCTCGTCTACGCGAATTATACGAAGATCGTCGTTTCGATCGCGCGCGCGCGCAACTCGCCGAAGAAACGATTTATTAACGCAGCGTGTTGGCGACTGTTGCCGCGCCGTTCGCGTCACGGCACGAACTCCGGTGAAAATCGAACGCCTTCGTTGCCAGAAATGACGAACAAGATGGAAATCTCGCATCTCGAATGGCAGGTTTGAAGGAAAATCAATCGGATGCACGATGCTTCTGGAACGTAAAGAGCGAAAATACGGGTGAAAGTAATGGCGAGAATTCTACTGAATATTCAGCGAAAGAAATTCGAAAGAACGAACGAGTTTGTCCGATAAAAAAAACAAGCACATCGTAAAGCGTTCGCCGTGGTTAGTTATTTGACGTCGATTAATTTCTCTAATGGAGTGCCTTTCTATTCGTTTCAGAACGGTGAGAGGCTGTTCATCGGAGCGCCAGGAAGTTGGTACTGGCAAGGTAAGGTTCTTTCGTGGTACGACGCTTCCACGGTTCGATTTAGGTCGACAATTTCGCAATCGATACCACTTTGAGACACGACACCTTGTTCGACTTGTAAATACGCGTATCGATCCTATTTCGATGTCCGTTTAATCGGAGAATATAATTCGAAGAGGCGGGAAACGGAGGACGAAGGAAAGGAACTTTCCAATAGAAATTCTTACCGCCTCTTCGAATATCCAATTTCGCACCCTTCGAAGTTTCGATTTACTTGGCGGCACGAGGTAACAAACTCGAGCAACTCGAGTAATTTATTACGCATTTTCGCGACAAGAGAAATTACGAGAATTCGTCGAATTTCGTCCTCGAAACTATCGAAGGGTTAGGCAGAATCCGAACGATCGACGGAATTGAAATTCCACCGTCGTATCGTGCGAATGGAAATATCGTTCGAGTCAAGGAATTTGCCGGACCTCCCTCGACCAATCGGGCTTCTAAGAAATAATTCGGCAAAATTAAATCCCCATTTACACCCACTAATTGGACGGTGAACGGTCACTACTGGGCCGCTAATAAAAGAGAGAAACAAGTCGGAGCTCGAGCTTTCATAACGCCTGGGCGACGCAACGGCAACACGTAATATTACATCGCGACCACAGGCGCTCAGTGGGTGTTTGAAGTGATTTAGAAGGCTTTCGTTGAACGATTACAGGTCAGATATACTCGATCAGCACCGCATTGAGATTGGAGTTCTTAGCGACGATGTTTGTCATCCCCGAAGCAGATGCATCAGGTATCGCGTACTTGCAGGCGCCCCTAATCAAACGAGAGATAAACACATGTGTCGTTTAAAACCAGCCCCCTGTTTTCAACACCTCTAATCTGCCGCCATTTTCTCTTTAACGACGGCGTTCATTAACAAACGTTGCTTCCTGCTCCGTGACGATCTTTTCGTATTGAGTTTGTTTCTCGAAGCTTCTCAGCGTGCAGCGTTCAAGCAAGTGGAGCATTCTGATCGAATATCTCTGTATAGTTAACCGTGTAATCTCGATGTAACGCTCGTGGCGTAGTGATATCGGTAATTATATCGAGTTCCGAGCATTTCTGCACGAGAACGTCGGTTTCCTTCAACGAACAATAATCAACGTTCGAACATCCTTGGCAAACTGTATTTGTATTTCTACTCGCGGAATCGCGAATTTCGTACTTGTTGCGTGTAAAGCAAAACAGAGATATTTATCGGCACTGCCCTGGACGTTTCATTCTGCACGCGACAAACGTCGATCCACGCATCGATGGCGTTCGCGATAAATTCGAAACGATAAGATTACTTGCCGCGGCGTTCGTTTGCTTGGCCCACGAATAATCAATTTCCAATAATTCCACGTTCATCTGGCTTCCACTCATGCGGATTTACCGCGATTAACCCGACGCCTGTGATTAATAACGATTCGAACGAACTCGTGTTGAACTGTCACGCTCAAGAATATCGCAAATGCCAAAAAAAAAAAAAAAAAAAAAAAAAAAAAAAAAAAAAAAAAAAAAAAAAAAAAAAAAAAAAAAAAAAAAAAAAAAAGGGAAACGAAAGAAAGACAGACAGACAGACAGACAGAGAGCAAAGAGCATCCTTTGTTCCACACGTTAGTTTGCAATTAACGTAGAGTAGAATCTTGTATGCTTGACAGTTTGAGGCTTGTGACGCCTCCGACGCTCCTCCCCCTCAGTGATTAATATCCGATTGATGATTAATGCACCGTATGCTATGATTACTTATTAATTACTGCCAGGTGAGACGAGGGCGGCAGTGTTTAACAGGTGCAGGCCCGCTTCATTCGCAGCTTCGCGTTGCAGCCAGAGAATAATAATAATACGAAGCCAGTCTGTAGTAACAACAATAATTCCTAATTAGGCTCGAGAGAGTCTCTCTTTTAATCGTTGACGTTTAGTCGCAGTTGCATAGTAGTAGCGACCATCGGGATAATATCAGCGTCGTTGACAGAGCTGCGCTTAGAAGCTGGATTAATCGCAAAAGCGCCGCTTTACGAGCGTGTATCGTTAGCAACGTTTTCTGACTACGACTTTCCAATCTTATTCCGATTTAAAGCGGCTATCCGAATGGAACAGGATGTAGCTTTGAATCGCACGGTGCAGCATCGCAAACAACGAACGCGACGTACACGGTGAGATATCCGTATTTTCGATCGAAACGCGTATAAAGTCGAGAAGAAACGTTCGTATCGGCTCGCTAAATTCTCTTTATTGTTTAAATTTGCTCGGTCGATACTTTTACATCGCTTTACCTCTGTGCCACCGATGGTCCATTATGCCTATACGCGCGATCGGATATTTCTTCCGACATCGGACGTTTCTTGTTAAACTGCATACGCGTATATATACTGGGTTGTCCGGAAAGTTTCTTTCGTCTCGTAAGGAAATAATCGACGCACCACGTTCTCCGTTTTCTACTATTTTCGTCGAATCCATGTACGATCGTAATAATAGAGACAGAAGAAAATGGATCGTGCGTGACTCGATAGAATAATATAAAGCGAAACGAGGTCGTGCGTCTGTTATTTCCTTACAAAGGAAAAGAAACTTTCGGGACACGCATATATATGTACGTTTGTATTCTCGCGGATATTTCCCATGTTACGATCAACCGTTCCACGTCGACGCAAGTTTCTCACAGATATTAAATTCCTGTTTCGTGTCGGTGCGCGTTCCACTGGATCGTAGTCAGAAAGCAAATATGTTTGGGAAAGTATGTGTCTGAAATCGTAGGTACAGCTTCGTGATTGACTCGATCGATTGCCGCTTGCTTTACAGGCCAAGCGTTTTCACAGCCATTGAACAGCCGCGCGAGAATAATGTTCACGAAGGAAGGGCCAGCCACCGAGGACGATAGCTACATGGGTTACTCTGTCACGACCGGCGATTTTATTGGAAACGGTGACAGCGGCACCGCCGTCGGCGTACCTCGTGGCTCCGATCTCCTCGGCAAAGTATGCTCATGAAATATTAACGCGGTAATTCGAAAGAAAAGAAGTCGCGCGATCGGAAATTAATTCTCTCTCTCTCTCTCTCTCTCTCTCTCTCGTAGAGAAAGTAACCTACCGGGAGAGATCGTTTCTTCGCGGTAACCGTTCGAATTCGAGTCACTTGGACTCGCTAGAAACGATTCTTTAACAAATCGTACGACGCACGGAGAAACAAGTTAACTAGAAAATTCGATCGGCGCGAAGATAGAAGCGAAAACGTTCGACAACCGTGAGACAGCGGGCTTCGTTAACGAAACGTTCGATTACAGGTCATCATCTTTACGTCGAACATGACGAATCACCGCAACATCACCGGAGAGCAAATGGGAGCTTACTTCGGTTACGCCGTTGCTTCCGGCGACATCGATGGCGATGGTTTAGACGATCTTATAGTCGGTGCGCCTATGTACACGGTGCCGGATAACCCGGAAATGACCATCGAGACCGGAAGGGTGTACGTGATCTATCAAGGCGTCGGAGCTGAAAAATTCCGCAAAGTTGACTCGAGGTACCGTCTCGTCTCGTTCTTGTTACGACGATCGCAATTTTCGATTCTTACGCGTACTACTCGTTTCGTTCGATTCGTTCGTAATTGCACAAGTGGGTTTACTTCATTTACCAGCTGGCCGTTTAGTAAACGGTCGTTCGCGAGGAACACGGGCAATCATCCGACTTAAACTTTATTACGATCACCATCGTAGCGAAGCAAACCACTCGTGGCCGTGGTAATTAAATTCTCTTGCACGCGAACGAATCGTCGTCGTCCGTAGCTGAAACTACGATAGTCCGAAGGAAGATCCTAAGGATCAGCTGGAACTCGAGAACACACGGATCGTTGAACTCTCGCGATAATTGCTTATCGTTATCCAGGGACGGAGAGAGCAACCGCGGACGATTCGGCTTGTCACTGGCCTCTCTGGGGGACATCGACCGTGACGGTTATGGCGACTTCGTGGTGGGTGCTCCTTACGGTGGTTTACGTGGTCACGGTGCCGTGTACATCTATCACGGTTCGTCAAGCGGCGTTCTCGAAAAGCATTCCCAGGTGATCTACGCTGAAAACTTGGACGTACCCGTGAACACGTTCGGATTTTCCGTGTCTGGTGGCCTCGATCTCGATGGGAATCGTTATCCAGATTTGGTGGTCGGTGCTTACGAATCCGCCACCGCTATATTCTTCAGATCCAGGCCGGTCATCAAGATGGACTCGTACGTGTCCTTCGATCTGGAGTCGAAATTGATCTCTCTGGACGATAGAAATTGTACACTGTCGGACGGTAGCCGAGTCACTTGCCTTCCTCTGAGGGCTTGCTTCAAATATAGCGGCGAAGGTGTTTTCTCGAGGCATAATTTCAATATTCAGTATGCCCTGGACGTGAAGAAGACTAAGAGCCCGAGATTGTTCTTCTTGGAGCTGGAGGGAAGGAACACGATGAATCGAACGATCATGGTTGACCGCGATCAACAGTTCTGTCGCATCGTTCAGGTTCGTAATCCTAATCCTAACCCGAATCGTTTCACTTGCTTTCCGGCGAAGAACTTTCGTCGGTTGATCGGACAGTTTGACTGGAAATTTTCAAGTTGTCCTATCAAAAACATTGTTAGATAGTTAGATAGTAAGGCAGTAGCCGTTAGATCTAATTAACCAGAATCCCTTCCACCATCCATAGGTGTACGTGACACCGAACATTCGCGACAAGCTTACGTCCCTGGACGCCGAGATGCGGATGAGTCTGAACGAGGAGCGCTACGAAGACACTCGACCGAGAGACCCTAAACTCTCCTTGCGTCCCGTTCTGGGCTCCACAACGTCCAGGAAGGACTCTCTGTCCATCAGAAAGAACTGCGGCTCCGACAACGTGTGTATCCCAGATCTGCAGATGAACGTGACATCGAACGTGCAGAAGTACCTGCTAGGCTCTGGCAAGCGGCTGCAGCTAGACGTGTTGGTGCAGAACGTGGGAGAGGACGCTTTCGAGTCGACGTACAACTTGAAACTACCCGCTGGTATCGATTACATCAAAGTGGAGAAGATCGAGACTATGGGGGTGCCTGTTCAATGTTCAGCTCCCAAGCAATCGAACAACAATACTCTTCGTTGCGATATTGGCAACCCGTTGCAGAAGAACGGATTGGTTAGATTCAGAGTGTTGTTGCAGCCTGTCACATCGCATGGGATGAAGCCGATTTACGAGTTCGAAATGGACGTGAACACCACCAATCCTGAGAACCCGTACACGACCGACGATAATACGTACACCTTGAGACTACCAATTTGGATCGAGACCGATCTACGAATAGACGGTGAAAGTAAACCCAAGGATCTGTATTACAATCCGGATAATTATACCAGCGAGATAAATGTTACTACGGAGGCAGAGTTTGGACCAGCTATGACGCACAATTACACTATACGGAACCAGGGCCCGTCCGACGTTATCGAGGCGGAGGCTTTTCTCATTTGGCCTGCTCAGACCTTGGCTGGAGACACTTTGCTGTACTTGCTGGAGCAGCCGGAAACTTCCGGACCCATCGCCTGTGAACCTGCCAATGCAAATTATCTTAGTCTGAAGGTAAGTTTCCAGAGTCGTTATGCTTTTATTTGAACACCTTGACAGCCGTGTCGTCTCGGTCTAGATCTTACTGCCAACTTTCACTCGGTCGTCCATCGTCGTATAATCGCGATACATTTTTTGAGAAAATCACGTAAAATCCGTACACTTGTGCTTTGTACGAACGTACGTATTCGTTTCTTGATATACTCCCATACACTTATAGAAGTCGAGATTACAATCCTTTTCCGAGCATTCGCTTTCACCGGGCCATTAGACTCGCAAATTGCCGGTCTTTTCGATGCATTTGTAAATCGTTTCGCTTCGATGGAACGCTATGAAACGCGGCGATCATTTGGCTCGCGCGTAACTGCCGATCGAATTAAAAGAGAAAAGCTAAAGTCGGGTCAAGATCGAAGAAGCGAACTTTGCAAAGATAACCTTCTCATCTCGAAATGGAGAACGTGCCCTTGAATCGACTGACGAGCGAACGACAAAATTCGGACGAAGAAAGGTATATTCGTGCGATGATTACAGCTGGACCAACGCAGAAGTATGTACTGGCATCACCCAGATCCATCGGGAGTGATCCTGGACGAGTCCCAATCGGGCAGAACGATTAACGTGCAACGAGGATTCGACATGGACAAAAGTAAACTGTCCCAGAAAGAAGAGTCCGAGATCAACACCGGAGACAGTTCCAACATCCAGAAATCTCGTCATTCCTCCTCCTCTTCGTCCAAAGCGATCACCAGCGAAACAAGAAGGTTCCAATTATCCGACACTGGCAGCAAACCAGACGTCCTAATCACGACCTACACTCAAAACAATTCAGGGACCAGCTCTATAAATACGGGAGACCTAGCCGCTGGCAACAGAGGCGTGATTTTTCACACGGAGTCTGGCGGTTACGGAGAGACGGCCACGTTGGGCGGTGGTTTCCGGCCCGATGACGGTAACAGCCTAGGTGCAAGAGTGCCAGACTTCGAAGGAGGCCACGGATCTTACGCGAACCATTCGGAAACTTTCGTAAACCGCTGGGGCGAGACCAGCGTTTCCGGAGGTCGCTCGTCTTCGTCGGATAGATACGGTCCTAAGATAAACGAGAACGACGAAAGCTACCAGGAGGAGCTGTTGAGACAACAAGAGGCGCAACGTCAACGCGAGGAGGAGGCTCGATTGGAGCGTCAGAGGAAGAAGGAACAACACATGGCTGCGCAACGACAACGAGAGGAGCAAGAACGTTTGTATTATCAGAGGAGACAGGAAGAAGAACGCAGAAGGGCGGACGAGGAGATGAGGATGAGGCAGGAAGAGCAACGAAGACAACAGCAAGA
The DNA here is from genome assembly GCA_014737395.1 of Bombus waltoni. Lineage (NCBI taxonomy): Eukaryota > Metazoa > Arthropoda > Insecta > Hymenoptera > Apidae > Bombus > Bombus waltoni. The sequence goes on from JACXII010000050.1 coordinate 1,494,907, forward strand.
GGAAGAGATACGAAGGCAGCAAGAGGAACAACGGAGGAGAATAGAGGAAGACGAGTATAGGCTGGAGCAGGAGAAACGTTACGGCAGTTCCTCTGAACATCGTGGAGTTCAGGGTGGCTTCATCAGCGGTGATCGAGAGGAAACTGTACGGGGTGGTGAATTCGGATTCCAACTACGTAACGTCAGCTCCACGCAGGACCTGGCACGACTATTTGGATCCCTATCCAAGTCAGCCACTGGTTACGAATTGTACAACAGACAGGGCAAGCAATACGTTCAGTTTATGGCAAGATTCCGAAATTCTGCCGACAGAAAGGAGTATATAGAGTTCCAGGACGGATCTACGTTCCCTCTTCAGGACCGTTACGGAGGAGAGAGTTACCTTTCTGGATCTACAGAGCCAAGAGACGGCCGATTCTTGAAGATAGAGGGCGAACTTCTGGTCGATTCGAGCGGAAAAGGGTTCATCGTGCTTAAAGATGGCCGCAGGTTCCCTCTGCAGGGCTCGTTTACCTATACCGAGGAAAGAACCTACACGTTGGATCCATATAGTTATCAAGGAGGCAGAGCCGGTAGCGAATACGAAACCAAGGGTTACGGTAAATCCTGGAACGAAGAATCTGGCCAAGTTGCTGGCACAGCGAGCGACTACGAGTCCAAATATACGAGCACGCACGAGGAAAGAAGAACAGAAGACAGAAGAGTAACTAGTCGAGTTTACGGAAGAGAGAACCGCCACATTCCCGAGGAACGTGCATCATCGACTAAGATTCCAAATTCCAACAACGATGCTTCTAGATTCAGGCGAGAAAGCGATATGGTTAACGTGAAGCAGTTTAAAAAATTCGAGAGGCTGCACAGAATACCCAGGGATCTTGAAAACGACCCGTTAATACCAGAAACAGAGTTCGACGAGGAAGATTACGAGAACGATCTAAGAGCGCAGGAACCGGTTGGTCTTTGCAAGACGGCCAAATGCGTGATGCTGAGATGCGTTTTGGGCCCATTGAAGAAGGACCAGGAAGTTTGGATCGGAGCTAGATACAGAGTGGACGCGAGGACGCTGAAGAAGGTCGCTCTCCAGGAAAAAGTCAGGGTCTCGACCCGATTGGAGGCTCAAGTCACCAAGCAACCGTTCATAGGCGCACCTGCCGAACAGGTGATCAAGAGCCACGAAATTAAGACGAACGTCGAGCCAAGCATAACGCCATCTGCGCCGGATGTTATTCCGCTCTGGGTCGTGGTACTCTCCGCCTGCGCTGGAACGATCATCCTATTACTGCTTATTTTCCTGCTGCACAAGGTTTGTTTATGCAAATTAAGCGTTACGCGTTTACGTAAGACGATGTACGATGATATTAAGGCTTGTTTGTTGAAAGTATGTACCGAGTGTTGTAATCTCTCTCGACTTTTCTTATCCTTCCAGAAACGTTTGCATTCTGTTCTCGTTTTAGCGAAATATCTTTGATTAGAAAAGTCCAAGATGAATCTCGAAGGATATTCGTTGAAAGAGTTGTCGATGTTACACAAGTACATGTTCCGCAAAGCCTTAAAATTCAATAAGCCAGGCGAATTGAAACTCTTTTACAAAAAGTACCTTTTTATTTCTTCGACAGTGCGGATTCTTTAAGAGGAATAGACCGTCCGATGCACCAGAGAGGCAACCGTTGAACAGGAACGGCCACTTCCAGCAGGGTGACGACCACTGAGAAAAAGGGGCCGAGTATCCATCGATGGAATTCATTTTGAATCTCGAAAGTCGAACTGAACGAACGAGCCAGGCAGGGCCATTTAATCTCCGAATATTCTCGCGAAGGAAGAAATTTACGCGCTGCCTGGATCACGGCTCGTGTCCTAACTGTAATACGGTCCCGTGTCAAGCACCGTGACTAATATTACGATTATTGTAATTAACAAAATCGCGAGTGCCTTTATCCGCAGCCCCGAACGAGGAAACTGCTTTAGCATTTTTACTTACATCGAATTACGAACGAATAAGCGATGTGAAAAAGAGGTTCTGGGGCGAATCTGCGATTATTTTCTACTGCCACTGAATACTCCTTCCAGCTCCTGCAGCTCGATCATGCAAGTTTCTAGTCAGGAGACGTTTTTCTTTTTCTTTTAATTATTAATATTATTATTATTATTATGTCATTTTTTAATTACCTGTAATTTACTTAAGCCACGTGCTCGTCGATGATTACGAGCGACTACGAAGATCGATCGAACTGCCTCGATGACGTGGAGGTCGAAGTGATCTGCAGATATACCTTGCGAAAATAGATTGCACTTTTTTACTCCGCGTAGAATTCATCGTAATCTTTCCTTTTTTTTTTTTTTTTTTTTTTAAAGGAAACGTCCGTTATGGAGAATTCTGCAAAAAAATAAGGAGATCAAAGAGAGAACGAGTCTTTTATTTTATCGGTCTTGTACAAACGCCGATTATATTCCGGGGTTTGAGCAATTGCTAAATAGTTGGGATTACCAAGAGAAAAATGTCTAGTTCTGTATTGTAAATATACTATAGTATATTTATTCCGGCTTACCTGGTGGAACATTCAGAATGATAACTTATTAATTCTATTTTCCATTAGAGGAACGCTTGATCGGCTCGAATGCTTCGATTCACGTCGATAGAGAGATCTCATTCGTCGCCGACATCGGCAGTCGACTTTATATTTGTTCTCTTTCTTAAAACGAGCTCGAGAACGGGAGTTTTCGATTATTTATTAAAATTTCTACATTATTATATGTACATGTAACGTATGATAGAGCGCCGTAACGTGAAACCGGGGCTTGCCCTGGCTGTATGTGTGTACAATCTTGTAAATTATTAACTGTATTACTAAAAACTGTTCAGAAAGTAACTAGCTAACACAAATTAATAATTGTGTAGAGAGTAAACGAATTCCTGAATAAGCGGGAAAGTAGGAACTGACTTGTACATACAGACTTAAGATGTAATATTAAAAGAAGAAAAGAAAAAAAAATATATATATATTAATTAATAATGTTATTAATATTAAAGACGGTATTTTATTTTTAAATGTGGACGGAAAGTCGCCTCTGCAAAATTACTCGATCGATTCTAGAAAATCTAGAATTTTTTAACGAGAATAGTTTCGAAAATATGTGTCACGAAAAAAATGAAGAATTCGTTAATTTTTCACTGAGGCCAACTAGTAATCACCCCCTTTTTTCAGGCCTATTCCCCGTTTTAAATAAATTCGTATCCTCGTGTCAGAAGATTCGTCACAAAATGATCAGAGACAATTAATTTTTTATATAATCATTTATTAGAAAAATCACAATGACGTAACAACAGTAGACATGAAACAAATGCATGATCATCATGAATATCATATTCACACTGTTGTTTCTCCGACAACTGTATGGGTCGTTTTTTGTTAGATCTGAATTAATTTGTTAAGTTACGTCGCGCACAAATGATAAGAAAATCGTTCCAGATATAAAAAAATATATGTTTTGTTTGATAGATTTTCACAATATTTCTCCTTCTCTCTTCTTTTAACTTTTCATTGTCTTTGATAAAATGTATATAAAAATAATCTTATGAGTACAATCATTTTGTAAAATATACTACCGTATTTCGTTTAATATTTTATTTCTTGTGTTTGAGAACCTCCAAGTAGAAAAGGGCTTTAGAAAAATTTTTGGTTCTTTCAATGATTGATTTGTTTCTTATGAACGAGCGAAAATGACCTGCGTAGATTCGCGAGGCAAAATGAAATCTATCACGGGGACAAAGTAAATCTTGTAAAAAAGTGTCTCCATATTTTTTCCCAGTTTCTGCCTTCTCTAACGAGTTGTCGTCGGGAAAAAACGTTACAAAAGTCAATAGTTTAAAAAACATACATATAAAAAAAGGAAACCATGAAACATTTCGTACAGACATACCACTCACCTCCAGAATTATTGCTAAAAATACTAATATTTCGTTATATACACGTACTGCTAGCCCTTCAACGACGCACGACGTATACATACGTCCTATTTCTTCGTTACCTTTATCAAAACTTTTTAATCCTCTTATTTATTGAATAATAAATAAGATGTTTATACACCAATTTAACTTATCTCGTTTAAACGTTCAGTCCTCGAAATTTAAGTATCGAAAGAGCGAAATAATTTTTCAAACTTCGATAAATGTTTTAAATTTCTTCGATTCAGTGGTCAAAGTAGTTTGTCGTTGAAGAGATAAAACAATTTACCAAGCAAGATGGTTTACGTGTGTGTGTGTGTTATCTTCCATTTAGGATACATCGAGAAATGAAAATAAATATATCCACCATTTCCAGCAGTGTGAGATCGGTACTGCTTTTCAAAAACTAATGTGCTATCGAACAATATGTATGTACAACATTATGTATATACAATTGACACTGAATGCGTGCCAGATGTTTCGTTTCGATTCTTGCCAAAAAATTACAATCAATACGAAATTTTGTTTCCTTTAAAGCTCTTGCTTGATGATTTACAATAATCTCGATCAGACGGAGGCCAACTAAAAGATTTACGATCCACGAACAATAATTGAGTTATGTTTACACGATCCGACGATCCCATGAACCGATGTCGTGAGGTAAGAAAATACTAAACACGAATGACAATATGGTTGTACCCGTAATCAGTAACACCCGCGACATCATCAAGACATTTAATCTTGAAATTTCCCTAGTTTCTATGTACGAATGATTGGACTCGTTTTCGAATAGAAGAAGCGCATGGCTCGTAAGAATAAACGATGTTTTTCAAAGTTTAGTCGCCCGTTGGTTTATGACTATGTTTCAAAATTGTCGTTTAAACTTCATTGTCGTTGCATGTAACTAGATCATACACTTCTTCCTGAGGGTCATCCTCGTATCAGCTGTCCGGAACCTGAAGACGAACAAATTGATTAAGAAACATTAATTAAAAATGTTTATATATATATTTGGCTATGGGCGTTTTAAGTAATCGATCATCCCTACTTTCCATTGTAGTTGGCTGCCAACGCTGTAAAGTTCCTTTAACGACTCGGCCAGCTTTCCAGAATTCTCTAACTCTTTGTATTTACGATACAACTCGAGAGCAGCTCTGGCATCTTCGGTAGAGTCGTGCGTTTCCGATTGAATCTTCTTACCCAAAAAGTGCCACGTAAGAAAACGCAACGATACCATACGATGATGAGGTAAATGAAACAGCAATACTGTGTCTACGATCTGCTCCGGCGGAACGACTAAATTTATCACTCTGTAAACAACAAGAAAAAACATATGTAAAATCAATATGACAAAAGCAAAGAGCAATGCAATTACCTAAAATCATTCTTCAAGCCATGACCAACGAACATGATCCCATTATCAACGAGAAATCGTAGTTTTTGGTACGTTGATTTTAGAGTTGTCAAGTGCTTGCTACTAAAGTTTGCGTCCAAATCACCTGGTTGAATCCCACTGAATTTTGTCAGATAGTCTACTACCTGTTCTTGAGTGCTTATGTAATCGTCTATGAAGGGAGTTCCTTCCAGAGGACCTTGCCTGTTTAAGGAATTAAAAAGATATTAAGCAAGAAACATAGCGACCCAGAAAATGGCTATACCAATTTAAGAATGATAATCAGGGAAAAAATGATTAAAAATTGTACACACCCACGTATACAAGTTATACGTGCAACGGACATGTGACTTGGTTTTATAGTGGACATCTTTCCATCACTTCTAAGTTCAGACTCTTCCTGATTCAACGTTACAAATTCAGCGTCAATTCCAACTAGTTCACCTATAGAAACAATTTTATCAGTTAATATCATTTTACGTATGTAATTTAACGTCTTTTATTTCTATATTCGATTGAGACCTGTTTTAGGCATTTCGTCGGACGTCAATGGGGTAAACGTGATACCCCTTGTCCCTCCACTGCGAGCGACGCATTTATCTTCACCAAATACATCATAGGTAAGCGGACTGACAAACGGTGCTGGTTCGGGTGCAGGCACAGCCGTATAATGAAGGACACATGGAACCTTCCAATCAAGATTGAACCATACCGCTTCTTGCGGTGTCACTGCGGATATACTAAACGAAACAGAAAAATTTTCATTGCAACTTGAAACAAAACTTTGTAGCGGCACATTTCAAATCCCAGCACGGGCGTTGTTTACAAATAACCGTTTTACCGGTTACGAAACACGCGCGTGGTCGGAGAAGACCGAAAGGACATAAGGGCAACCGATCCAGGATTTGAATTTAATTAGAGTCAAACCGGATAGAGAGAAAAAGAAGCGATCATCGAACAGTGTTATAGCGAGATATATTGAGCGACGACATGTTATTTTATCTATTTAACTTGACTTCTATTTGTTAATAAATCTAGTTACGAAAAGCGCGTCTAAGCGACTTTCACCGACTTTACTTAACCGCTTCAACTCTATAAAATTAACGAAGAAAGTAAGATTCCAATTTAGAACATTTGTACGTATAGAAAACTTTTCAAAGCTTTCCAGCATTTATGTCATCCATACGATTTCTCGTCGATTACCCTAGTATCATTTAGTACAGAAAATGAATTACATTTACGTACCAAAAATCGTTAAAAATGTACCACTGCGACACCGCACTGCCAGCCGATCGTTCATGATAATTTGGTCCGACTCGTAATAACGCAACGATATTCCTCCTATCTTCGTTACTCTTATCATCGATGTAGCAAACGACAGCACTAAGACTATACTGAACCTTGCTTATCTTATCCAAATTTTCATCAGTTTTGTTTTCTTTCTCCACATCGTCATCTTGTTCTGTATTAACATGATTTTTAACCACTTTCTCTTCTTCTCCAGAAATCTCTGATTCTTCTATCTTATTATCCCCTTGACCATTTTCTACTATGACCTCATTGGCCGACTTACTACTTTCGTTAGAGTCGTTCTTTGGAGTGCTGATCTTTTCTACGAACAATTCACAATTGCTATTTAAGGAGATCTCTATATTGTGTGGAATCCACGAATGAGAATAGTACAAGTGACTAGGCGGTGTTGTGACCGATTGCGGTGTCGAAGTTGTTGTGGGTGGAGTAACTGGTGGCGTTTGTATATTTTCTAATAAAAAATTTAAATAAAACATATCGAATATGTTAGTCGAGCAAAATATAATGAAAATTCTGAAAAATTGTAAAATAGTTTGTAACTGTACCTGGATCTCTACCAATGTGTCTGAATCTACAGCCAATTCGAGTACAATTATTACCATATCGACATGGTTTCACAGTAATGGGGACAGGACTCGAAGATGGACTACTTTCTTTGCCATTTAATACTTTTTGAACGACTATATCCATTTGCGCTTGCCAAAATGCTTTATCCTACAATAGCGGTAATTTTGGAATGTTAAAAGTCATCGTGGAACTTGGTATGTGCTTGCAGTCTATGGGATGCAGTCATGAAAGAACTCTGATAATTAGTTATTAAATTATTCAATCTGTAGGACATGATTAAGAATAATGAATAACAAAGTATTTCATACCGAATGTTATAAATAGTGACATTTCGGAAATTAGATGTTGATAAAATAATAGTAATTGTAAAAATATCTTTTTCATATTACTCAGGAATATTTTTATATTTATGACTGCTCCCTCTTATAATTGCTAGATTTTTATATGAAACACGTATAAGATTGCGTCTGATGTACCTGCTGGGTATCTAAACCACAATTCAGAGCCAATATTTGAGGTAGTTTAGTCAGTTGTCGAGACTGGAGATTGGGTGTAAACTTCTGACAATTGTCACACCATGCAGGTGTAATTTTTTCGGGTCTTAAACTACGGGTAAGAACACTCGTAAATGGAACTTCTTCTGCTGCAAAGGATAAAAATTCATTCATTTTGTATAATGATAATTGATGTGTATATTCAACATACATATAGTTTAAATAGTGGCTTACAAGGATGCTGTAGTTCCGGATAAACTAAGTTGCACAGCAACATGATGGAATGTTTCGTAGCTTCTTGCCCACATTTGAGACAGCGGTGTATATGCATTTGTTCAGATCCAAACAGACGACTGATCTCTGTCTCTTCATCTCGTACTTCGTTCTCTTCGATAGATTTTTTGTTGTTTTTATCTATTCGTAATAAATATTTGTATAAGTTTTTTTCGAATATCATTTTTTCTTTTTTGTAGTTTTAAGATAGGATATGTTACTAATGGAAATTTATAAAAACAATATATAAAAAATTCAATAGTCTTTCACGAGGATCTATTTACTAGTATACTAGTAAATAAAATATTTTAGAAGAATAGTATTTGTATCGGTAATGCATTATTTTGGTATCCTTTTTTTTTTTTACAAACAATATCGTTATTTAAAATACTCTGGTGATTTTCTCCTTAAAAATATAAAATGAAAAGTTTAATGAATTTATTGGAAATCAAAGCAATGCAGGCACAAAACAAGTTTTTGCAAATAGGCCATGCATTCGCAGAAAACAATGTCTTCTTTCCTATAAAAAAAAGAAAAGGAAGTATAAGTAAAAACAAAATTTAAAAAAACGTGCTTAAACAAGAGACTAAAAAACTTTCTGCATAAACCTAGCACAATAAAAAAGAGGGAGGATTAACTGGCAACCTCAGTATATCAAAAGAATACAGATATGAAAATATACATAAATTTTTATCATTAACAAATAAAAAGAAATCTTTTTAAAAGATGTAAAATTAAATTCTTTGTATTCTTTGGATATGTCGCCACAATGGTCAAATAAGTGCAACAAATAATCATATACAAAATGAAAAATAAACACAAAAAGTGCCCACTAAAAAGGTTACACATGAATTGTGTTTACCTTTCGATGTGATCCACATATATTTACCATCCTCCTCTTGCTTTCTCCTTTTTTTCCTTTCTTCTGCGTGACTTCTATATCGAGAGCCAATGTCCTGCAAGATGCTAGGAAAATCCTGCTCGTTATAAACGAACGGAGGACATTTTGGTCCTGATTTAAGCCGAGCAGCTTCCTCTTCCTCCTGCTGCCGTTTCTTTGTTTCCAGAACTTCGTAATGGATCTGATGTAATATAAACCTGTTCCAACTCTGAAATTCAGCAGTAGTATTAACATATTAATATTTAACACAGACACAGGCGTTCTGTATTTAGAGATATACCTGTATCAATCGTATCAAATTCGTTTTCCTTTTGGCTTCTGGGTGGAGATCGCTGAGTATAAGTCCCAAAGCTGCTGCTTCGGGAACCGTTCTGAAAGCTCGTAGAAAATTGGCTGCCTGGCAAGGCAGTCCTCGGGACGTGTCTAACATGTGAAACAAGAATCCTAGTTCGCAGGATAGGCAGAATTCTCTTTGGCACGAGTGAGAGAGCAGCGCGATTCTTACAGGTTCGCAATAATAGAGTAACTGGAAAACACGTGATAGACATGAGTACATCTGAGCTTGTATATTCATTGTGCTGATTGAACTAAACTTACCTGCAACATAGCGTTGCAATAGCTGTTGGGAAGAGTGGCTTCGAGACCGCAGAAGTTGGTGCGATTATACTGATCAAAATCGAATTCATCGTAACCGAGACGTGAATATTTCACCTCGATTTTGCGATAACGTTTAGGTATGGCCACAAAGGTGCCGTCATCTGTTTTAGACCGTGAATCGCCCGCGAAAAGCTTTGCGACTACTCCCCGACGTTTTTCCAAATTGTAAGGTATCTGCAAAAGAGGTATTATTTATTTTTCTTCAATCAGTCGAACGACTTTCGCTTTTTCTCTTCTTTGGGATCGGTCTATCAACGCGAATCATACACGGGCGAATAACTCTCGTTATATGATGAATGACAAGATTAAAATTACGATGTACTATATGAACGTGATTTGAGCCGTAAAAAAATAAATAATACCTATTGAATACGCGTGGGACCGAGCCAATAAGTTAGGCTTACGTGTATGTCTTACAACCTTTATTTCACTCAGATACAACTTCCATTATTACATTCTTGGAGGAATATATTCTATATAGGCACTAGATATACTAAAACTATTGATTATTAGCCACAAAATCATTAAATGAGAACAACCATTCGAACGAAATGCATTGATTACAAACGCATTGTGCTTCAACGCGAAATCAAAGGTAGCAAACAGTGTTAGTTTTTTAATTCACGCTGGTTCTTGAGATCCAAGACTTCAAAATTTGAAACACGATATGATTTTCCAGTTAAAAATCGCAAAGCTCTGTTCGCAATACGATCATACGAAAATAAATACAAATGCACAGTAAGAAATGTAGTATATTTTTCAAGTTGAGACTTTAGTTTTTTAAATATTCGTAAAAAATAAAAGTCTCAAATCTATTAATATACCAAATTTTATATCGCAAATATAATTTGTCAAATTAAGTTTCTAATATACAAATTACATGCGATAGATTTCTTTTGTTGCCTGTTTCGAAAATAGATAAAAACTCAAATTAAGCTACATACAGAGCTAAGCCTATAGAGAGCATGTTTTAAATAACTCATGGAACTATATCGCGAATTATGCAATGCAATATATATGTACATCGTTTTAGAACACGTTCATTGTAATTCCTAGATTGGCACATTATTAATATCTGTCTTGATAAAAAGTTAGTAAAAAAGTTATTGCTTTTTTGAAGGAATCGAAGCAGATATAACCATTGCTCCTCAATAACTGCATTTTTACACAACCATTAAGGTGCTACTGTTATGCGGACCTTAAAATAAGGGTCAATGTTTCTCAGCCTTTCAAAGATATTTACATAAAATTCAGTAAGACTCTTAAAAATTTAAAATTCGCTTAGAGACAAATTTACTAACGTTTATATTTTACACTAAAAATCTACAGTAACGTACTTTTATCAGTGAAAATAATAGGATTCAGTAACTATACTTATCATATATAGTATTTTTGATCAAAAATATTTTCTTGTTTATCAATATAACAATATTATCATAATTGAAAAATACATTGACTAAAATTAAGAAAAAAACTTGATTATATAATACACGTGTTCAATGTCCTACTTAGGTCTTTTTCTCTCGTACATATTATCATAGAAGAAATTATTAAAATATCGTAGACTAGCTTATGAAAATATATCATGATCTTTTAAGATTGTTCATGGACTACAATATTTATCACGAAATGTTATCAGTCTTAAATCACATCGTATCATTCAGACTTCTCTAAAAAATCAAAAGTATGGAGCTCGAATTTCTTTTCCTTACAATATATTGTTCCAATTGACTGTGTCAATTTATATCACTAAAGTCATAATGAAATCATCAATCAGATTTTCCTAGTTATGTTGTATAACTAATATTGTCTATATAACTGATTCAATTACTAACACACTATATGTGTCAATATATACAAAAACACAACTGTGTTCAGTCACAAGTATATATTCCCTAAACATAAATTTTGTTCTGTCTCAAAACTGATTTAAGACTATATAAAGTTAAAGATAATTGGGGACTGTTCACAACGTTTGATAGCAATAATTTGTTATGTTTTATCACCCCATTGGTTTAACTAGCAACAAGAAAGTTAAACATCAAGACTACTATGATAGTATAATCTTAAACGGGAATCACGGGAAACACTCTGTGAATGGAAGACAGGAAATTCGGATTTTAGGAGAGATTTAGAAAAGTCGGAGAAGAATATTGTAGAAGAGTGGGAGAATATTGTTTCCTCACTTGATTTCTGCGAAATGCCTGAGGATTTGGGGCATAACCTATAGTTCCTTGCATCTTCATCGTACGCAATATTTCAGGATCGATCAATGGTGTTCTCCTGTAAAGACATAGAAAACAAGTTTGGAATTAATTTTTCTACTAACACTATTTGTCCAATTTAATTGTCAGTTATCATTACCCACCTATAAATTTTTTTCAAAAATTCCTCTGGCCAATCGCTTAACAATTGTTGCCCAGTATAAACCATTGGTATTGTACTTAATGGTGTAACATCATCATCGAATGACATAGGTTGAACTGGCTCAACTGGATCGGCGAATTCAGTTGGTCTGAATAAATGAAAACAGAATCATTGCTCATGCTTTCTAGTTTTGGCTGGAACTTTTTTATTTAAAAGATTTAATATATTTACTAACCGGGAAAATGTATTAAACTGGAGCTCAGGTGTATTTGTAGACATAAGGTGTATAGAACCTACCGAATCTCCAAAACATAGACACTGGGATGTAGAAGATACATCAAACGATAATATTACTCCACCATTTGCAACCTATCAATACAAGAAAACTTGTGTAAATTAATTATAGATCACCCTTTTTGCAGATATGACATATAACATTTACCTGATACAAGCATGTCACAGCTGGCTGTACATTAGCATAGATAGTATCAAGAAGCTGCATTTGTCCCAATGGTGCTACAACAGCTAAACGACTGGAATAGCTGGGTAGAAACTTCAATAAAAGAGGGCACACCAAAGTTGCAACAGGGCTTAATGCTCTCATTTGTCTCAAATCATATGCCATTAAGAATCGATCTACCGCCAAACCCTGACGACTGAATCAAGAAAATAAACGAGTTAAAAACTTTAATAATTACGATAGTGTCCTCAATGATGTATTAATTATGGTATTCTAAGTCTTACCAGTTACTGAAACCACAAGTAACAAGGTAATTTCCTTGAACATCAAAGTCACTGAGAGAACCACTGTGGGTATCAAAAGTATGTTCTATTGATAATGTATTTGGATCCCTGAGATCAATTCTTCCAGCAGGATTACCACAGCATATAAGTCTGCTATGCTGCCTTAAAATTGCACAACCATTTTCCCCTACATGTACCTATAAATACAATATAGTACAAATACACGTCCACATGATCATATTATTCTATTAATAAGATGAAACTCACTAATCCAGTCTCTTTCCCTCTTGTTAGATTAAAATCGATTATTTTTTCCTGATGACCGCCCATAAGTAACCTCGTTGGTGAAATTTGACGCACGCATTGCATGTCTATCATATTTGGCGACCTACAAATCATTTATTTCTATACAAAAAGTTCATAAATTCGTAAATGTCATGCAAATACTACAAAATTAACGTACGTGTGTGAAAATATTGGTATGCCACGTCTCAACTGACATCGTAATAAACTCTGTGTCAGGATTAAAATTCCTTCATCTATTGGATGAATCTGTCGAATTTCTTGAGTGGCATGAACTTGAAACGAGGTATACTTTTGTAAACCAGACCCATAATAAGACGTCACATGACCCTATGAAGCATTGTTCTTATTCAATGTAATTTTTATATTAATGTAATAATTATTTATAATAAATATCACAGAGTAACATGGCTTAGATGTTATTTTAATCGTACGAATTACATAAAACAAATGATAAAAGTAACAAAATGCATAATTTGTTAGCTACATCAATGACAATAAATCTTATAATACCCCTTGATTTCCCATCCACATAAGCTCTTCGACATTGTCAAAGGTGACAGTGGAAACTCCATATCTATCTCCCCCATCAGCAATTAAATTACGAGTTTCATGAAATTCAGCTCCGGAAAACTCTTCACCAAATTGCTCTGTTGCAGGTACATACTCATCACTAGGTAAAACATAATTTTGTTCTTCCCCTGTAATGAAAGATGAGAAAAGACGTTGACAATGAATATTCTTGATGCTGTTTCAATATCAGTCAATATCATTAAACATAACTTGTGACAACATTTCAACATTGAATATAGGTTACTGATTATTAACGTCGATTAATCTTTGTTATCATTGTTTATAAACTGTAATATTTCTGCGTGAACGAGTGGCTTTAAATTCCACAGTTGAAAACAACAACGTCACAGCTGATTTGAATCGTGTGTCTAATCGTTGAATTTTGCAAGATCGTTTAGAGTCGAACAGCTGATCGAAACTACGCATCACGTTTCGAAAACAGCGGAAAGAGTGGGAGTAACCAATAACGGTTTATTGAATTGGTGGACAAGAATTAACGAGACAAAAGATATCGTGCGATACTAACGGCTAATGGGACGCCAGATCGCGCACCATGATTCATGCAACGAGTGTCATAGAACAAAGAGGTTTCGCGCCTTTCCGACTCTTCGAATCTTGGGACAAAGAAATCACATTTTGATGTAATCGAATGCATTTTGCCGCGTTCGGAAGAAAGAAAGAACGTTAAAACGATATATATAAAATACTTACAAAGGAGTTCTTGCTCGTCGCCACCGTTATTGGCCGTGGCCTCTACGGGAGGGTTATAGTGGCCCAAAACCGAGTACTCCATAATATTCCCGTCTTCAGGCCGTTCGGTTTTGAATCATGGAATTGCCGTTAGTACGAAGATAGTCGTAGAATCGTTGCCCCAATGGTCGTTCTCTTTTCATAACACACTTTTGGACACGCACACGCACGTACCGTAGTCGCCTTGGCAACTGTGCAACAAGCGAAACACTTCGTCACGAATATTCACACTTTTCTCATTACCGGTGGACCTAAACTGATGAAAATTATGGTTAGCAAGACACTTTCTACACTTGTTTATCACAAAACGTGAATCGACCTGTTTATCGAACTACCTTTAATTCATGATTCCACTTTTCTACGCGTTTCACCCGTGTATAACTGTATTGCGGCCTTGAAGGTGGCGACACCTGCTGCTTCGCGCGTCAAACAGTAACGCCAATGGCAAGGACGCGAAAATCACTAGATTTCATTGTTCGGTTAGTTGCCGCCCAAAATAGAACAAAGGCGCGAAGCTGCGGAGAAAATTGAAGGAAAATTACGTTTAAAGGAGTTAGAAATCGACGGAACTGACGGAGAAAAGTACATAATTCAAATACTTTTACGATTTCATGTAATTTTTGTATTAAAGGAATAATTGAAAGTAATAGAGCAATTTTATGTTTGAATTTTCAGGCCAGACGGTGTCTACGATTGAAAAACTTTCGATTCTGCCGATATATCACTCATGCTAGGCGAAAAGGTAAGTAAAATAAAAAAATAATATTCATTGTATAATTATATCGTGGAAATGCTTGAAATGCACTATAAATTCAAGTCACTGAGATGTATGTATATATACTTTCGAGAAATATTTTAACAATTATTGTTCTAAATTTCTAACGATACTTGTATAGCGCCATCTTGACATGTTACTTTGCCTTTTGTAACAAGATTCGAATTTATTTGGTATTACATTAAAAGATTTAAACTATTATTTCTTAATACATCCATCGACAATATTAAAGTCAATGTAATGCACTTTGTTTTTTAAAAAAGATTATGAAAAGATATAACCCTGTATAAGATGTAAGATATTATTATAAAGACATTCATAATTAGTTTAATTATAAAATACGTTATTTTCAATTGCAAATTACACAATTTTCGCTTAATTATCTGAATATGCTATTCTTTGCTTTTTGAAATATATTTTCGTATAAAATGAGTCGAGTAAAGAATGGAAGAATTTATTTGTCAGACATCGATATACATATGTACATATATATGTTACACAATTTTTGATTAACGTTGTACATATCACGTGAGAAAGGATGAAATTCACAGAAGTGTCGAAGTATTCGCTGTTTGAACGAAGGTACGGTTATTAATATGAAAATATGTATCGAAGAGAATTTCTAACTTTTTCCAAAATACATTCATATTTTGATTAATTTCACACGGTCGTTGCCTCGTATGACAATATCGTACGAATAGATTAGATGTACCAGCCGTGTTTATTCATTTTGCACTTTGATTTCAATTTTGCGATTACCTATTCTCAAAGACGCTTTCTATAGATGTATTACCTAAAAAGAAAGAAATGATATCATTGTATTAACTAACCTTCATAGAAAATGTGTCAATTTAGACCATCGATAAAAAAGGAAACAAAGAAAACGAGGACGGGCCATTTTCAATACTATAACATAAAATTCTCTTTTTCACTTTCTTTCATCTCTAATCAAACTTAAGATACGTTTTATTCTAATATTCGTTTTTAAATATATTTGTTGCATTTAATATACATTTATACGATTTTCTAATATTCATTGTGGAAAGAAAAAAATATTACAATAGAAGCAGTATGTAAAAGTTACCTTATAGAGGACAAAAACGATTAAAATTATGGTTGGTGGAACGGTAGTAAGCAGATTTGTTGTTGATTCTAACAGCAGGGGGGGAAGATTAAGAAGATTGTTTGCTACTGCAAAATTTCTATTAAGTAATCAGAATTGCAAAATATGAAGAGGAAGAAACAACGATTTCATTGCAAGTCCTTTTGGGTGATTTCACGAAGTAGTAAGAATTAAAGAAAAGAAATTCGTGTACATAATCGTTGTGCGATATTGTAAGACCTAACAAAACAATTCCAATGTTATTCTTCGTTCAACGTATTCATGTTATTCTCGAAGAATCTTTTTAATCTCATTTACAATGTTGTTGGAAACGTACCATTCAGTCTAAGACGTGTACCCTGTTAGTGTTAACGCGAATGAATTTTCAAACAATTCAATTGATCGACCTTACTGAAACGGAAGTAAAATATAATTTAAGTTATTAATATACAAGCTTAAGTTCGTGAAACTTACTTCTGCGACAACGAAATTTATTACCGATAATACATATATCGATTCAATTAAAAAAAAAAAAAAAAATCAGCAACACTTGAGAAAGAATTGCGATTCTACTTTTCCAATGGATCTTCGTATTGCCTTTGAGCCATTACCTTTAATGCCGTCGAATCAGGCGTGTGCGATGATGAAGAGCGCTCATGAGGATTCCGACCTCTTCGTCGGATTCGGCCGATTGGCGTCTCGATTTTCGATTATTCGGTGTTCCACTGACCGATCCAGAGCTTTGCTTAGACAGTTGCGTTGGGAATGACGAGCGACGAATAAGAGGCGGCGGTCTCGCACCTACGGTTCGATTTAGTGCCATTTATGTTAAACGATACGTTTATGTAGGCTGATCGAGCTGGTCTAATTATACGGCTACCTAATAGGCGTAAAGCAGATCGATGCATTTCGAAAGATCTCGCACTCTTCATTGGGTACCTCGGTAGGAATCTCCTCTGAACGGGTAACTCGAACATGGACGTTTTTCTTGAGCTCATACTATCTGCCTTAGACGAGTCCTTATGCGTTTTTTAAACATATATATATATATATATACATGTTTGTATACTCGTGTCGTATTGTTTTTCATATATATTTATATATATATATATATATATATTTTATGCAACATAGAATAGGAAAATGCATTTCGGTGCGCGTGAAATCAATCAGTGTAACGTTTCGTTGCATCCATTTTTACAAAAATATGGTTCTACTTGTTAACGTGATATGACATTACACGTCCATACTGTATGTGATTAACTAGTATCGTATGCTACAGTATCTGTTTGCGGTAGTGTCTAATCTGTGATGCTAAGAATTTAT
Source organism: Bombus waltoni (assembly GCA_014737395.1). Classification (NCBI taxonomy): domain Eukaryota; kingdom Metazoa; phylum Arthropoda; class Insecta; order Hymenoptera; family Apidae; genus Bombus; species Bombus waltoni. Next base: position 1,512,386 of record JACXII010000050.1, read on the forward strand.
TTGATGACACTTCTACTTCTAGAAATTCTCTATTCTATAACATTTTTATTCTTTAAATACCTTAGTCAATCAAGATTCTCTGTGTTCTATGAATCTACACAGACCATAGTCGCAACCAAGAAATTCTAGTTCGCATATTACTATTACTTTCATCGATGTCTTTTAGTTTTCTTTTTTTTTTTTTTTTTTTTTTTTTTTTTTTTTTTTTTTTTTTTTTTTTTTTTTTTTTTTTTTATTCTTTAAATCGATATTCTACTATTATATCTTTCAAGGAACATTCATGTCGAATGTTTCGTTAAACGAGCATCTCTATCTCTGCCTCTTAAATGTACCTGTAACGTATCTACACTGATTGGATTTGCAACGACGAGAAATATAATCGTTAGAAATGGTGCGTTATAAAGATCACGGAAAGGATATGTATCGCTATCTGGATCAAAGTTACAAGATAAACAACTAGTGCGGTTTCCGCTGTAATACCTTATCTCTAGCGAAACGTATTCGCAATACTTCAACGAGAGCAGCGATTGCTGAAATGAGAAGCATCGTCACGAGAATGTGTCCGGCGACCAGGACCGATTTCGTTCGACGATCTTTCCCACTTTCTTCAACCTTTTCCGTCGAATTCTCACCGACGATCTCCTTCAATATCTTGGACGTTTCGTTATTCCCTTCGTTAACAGGTTCGCTCTCGACCTCTCCGTTATTTTTCTCCTCCGTGTGGTTAATCGCACAGACTCGCGTGTAAGTACAATTTCCATCGTAATCACTTTGAAAAACCGACATCAACCTGTCCTCGTACTCGAACTTTGGACAGCGTCTCAACTTTCGATGATCCACCGGGATTATTATCTCTTCGACCGTTACGTTCTCCGTCGTTTGTATCGTGATATTCTCGCCGATCGTCTCGTTTCGACTGTAGTAATTCGTGTTCAAGAGCAATCGCAATGGCAAGGAAAGCAACACCCCGAAGATGGTCAGTATCACGAGAATGCTGACGTTGATGCCCATCGAAATCCGCTTCTCGGACATTTTGACGGAAGCTTGTAACCGAATCGCGTTCACAGCTCGTTCCTCGTACGTTCCTGCATCTTGCATGGTTGCACCGCGTTGCAGCCGAAGGCCAGGGTTCTCGCGCTCATGTCGAGTCGTTTCGTTCGCTCGACACGTTTTGTCCACCGCGGCTCTTGCTCCAGTTCACATGGTCGGCACTCGAGACGAGGGTGTAAGAACTTTCGAATCGTTATCGGCTGAACGACAATGGGATCGGCCACGATGTATATCTCCCTCTCTTTCGTTCAAACGCAACTGTTGCGCATTCTGTTGTGACTGCAGTTTCAAGCGAACCTGGATGTCGGTTGATATTGATTTCCAGGTGGAAGCGGTCGCGTACGCGCAAGTCTCACGATACCCCGGCTCCGTCCGAGGAAACTACGAGTTGGCGGTAATTAGACGTCGTTCGAATCGACCCCTGTATTAAACAATCAACGCTTACGCCGCAACTGTCCTCGTTCGAGTTTGCGTTAACGTACGTAATCGATCACACGGTCGATTGTTTCTCGTACTGTGCCCGCGTGGTTTCCAGCGAATCAACGACTAAATTATTAGACGTCCGATAGTTGCACGGTTATTAGTATTAGTATGACTTTTATCGAATTCATGACTCGCCGTTTTCATCCTGGGAATATTTTTAGACGCGGAAATTGTTCCGACTCTTTCGAATACGAGGAATATGTATAAGAAGAACAGGTAGAAGAAAAATACAATCTGCTGGTAGGAATAGGCCGATTGATTCGAAAACCTGAAAAAAACGTGTTGCGTCTGTCGAGACAATTTGCCGATGCAAATCGTGTTTTCGCTAAAATAAAATTCGAAGAGAAGGCGCGCGTAACGGCAACGCAGTTTGTTGGCTTTCGCAAATTTGCCATTGGAGATCGAGCCAGCCTTAGCCATCGCAAGATGAAAATTAACGCGCGTATATCGGTCGATAATCTATAACATTGACGCATAGTTACGTACAACAGGAGAAACGTGTTTCGGTCTCGGTACGTATTCAAACTAGCGACGAAACTTAGTTGCAATGCTAACAGTATGTCGGAACTTTTCTTCCTTTCCTCGCGTTAACCAGGATTAACTACCGCGATCATTAACTGCAGGCCTAGTTTTAGATGAACTTCGAATCACCGATGCAAACAGCGCATTAACTACCGAGATAGCCATCAATCATTAATTAAGTTCAACAGAGCTCAACTTGGACGATCAGATCGAAGTTGGCGCTCGTTCCCTGTTTTTACAGTTATTTACCGCTCGTTGCATCGTACTTTATAATCTTCCGTCGTTACGCAAGGTACTAAAATTTCAGCCAAATTTTCCGACGTTTAGAGACAGGGAATTAATTTGTCTTACAGAGTCGTTCGAGCTCTTATCCCTTGTAAGGAAATCTTAATCACGGTTTTGGAAGGTACGCAAAAGGTATTTATTGCCGATGATACGGTATTTACTGAAAAACATATTAAACGCAAAGGATATCATTATTATATTCCCTCCGTAGTATTTCAGCGTCTGTTCGTCTTCTCCTTCGTCTTTCTTCCCATCTTTTTCTCTTCCTTCACCGACGGTGCGCTCGCTTGCTAATTACGTTTCGCGCTTCCTTACACCTCTTCCTGATTAATCGGAAATCTCGTATAAGACGTGGCAACGGCGAACATCCTACGCCACAGATATCTTCGCGATAGTTTCTATCCTCCGTAAAAGCGAAAAATCTGCATGAAATATAAGGCACGAAGGAATCGTGCCCGCGGTGATAGCGGAGTGGAAGCCCGAAGGCGGCACAACAGTCGATTCATCGCACGATACATAGGCGATTCGGTTTCGCGTGGAGAGGAAGGAAGCGGTAGCAAGCGGCGGCAAGGGTGCAAGGGAACGCTTTGAAATGGGCAGGTTCTCTAGCGCGTGCATACATAAATAATATTAGACAATATCGAATTAAAATTCGCATCTTTCTGGCGAGCAACAATGGACCGTGGCGCGGCCAACAAAGGAAATGCCCGCCGCAACGGCGGCGGCGGAGGTGGTGGCGAGTGGTGGTGATGCTGCGGTGCTCATGGCCGGTGGTGGTGGTGGTGGTGGTGGTGGTGGTAGTATGGTGGCGGCGGCATTTACAAAAGTAATAAAACAGTCGAACAACAACTGGATGGAGCGAGTGGGCAATCAGAGAGAAAGAGAGGTAGCGAGGAAGGTGGAAAGGGCGAGCGAGCGAGATATTCCGCGAAGGTGAAAAGAGGAGAGCGAAAGGAGATACAGAAAAACAGAGCAAAAGAGAGAGACGGAGCAGAGGAGAACAGCGACCCGACCCGACCGACCGGTAGCCCAGCCAGCGCACGTATATCTTGCTCTGCTACACCGCACGCCGATTCTTCGAGGTTCTCATTGATGGATTCGTTCGCCACCGAAACCAAGATGCTCCACCTATCATCCCTTCCTGCTTATCGCCCGCTCAAATATTCCATTTCCCTTTAAAAGACTATAGCTGCGTATTATCGGGATTAATAATAATAATTAATATATACGAGCCGCAAGATCCGCAAAGGAGATCTTGAGAACATGGAAAAGGCGTACGAGCAACCGAGAAAACGCAAGAAATCGACTTATTCATCGAGGCAACTTGCTCGGCACCTTAACCGACTCGATTATTAATCCATCACTCCAGCAAGGTTCGTGTACTCGGCGAATCCCATCCGTATCTCTTCTCGGCCATTCGTATCGTTCGAACATCCGTTTCGCGGATAGCGCGAACGTTAATTCAATCTCGATACTAGTTCCGTTCGTAGAGCCGTAGAGCCGTAGAGCCGTAGAGTATTCACGGTCGACGCGGGAACCAGTTCTCTAAACGAAAGAAGCATAATGAGATTAGCTTAGGGGCAAACATCGAAAAACGATGTTGGTGCAGGATACCGGCGTTGTATCGTTGGCGAACGAGCCGCAGGTGCGTCCAACCGATTATCGGGAGGCGAGTCGGTGCGCGAAAGACGAGAGGTGAGCGCTCCCTCCCTGGAGGTTGAGAGCCAGGGTATGTAGAGCAGATGCTCTGGCCATGGCAGTGGTGGCGGGGTGCGTGATTTTTCACCGCCGACAGCTCCTCCTTCGAGAACCGCGCATTCCACCTCCTTCCTTCTGCTTCTTCGACCGCTCTCGCTTCTTCGCCAGTCGGTCTCCTTCATCCTTCACTCTTCGTTTCGCAACCGCTGCTTCTGCCGTTGCTGCCGTTGCCTTTCGTTCCTCGTCTTTCTCTCTTCCTCTCTGTTCCTCGCGCCCTACCAGCGATAGCTTCCCTCCCTTTCTCTCCTTCGGTGGCGAACATTCGCAACGTATACCGCGGACACGCCACTGGACACCAGTTGCACGATCTTAGATTTGCTGATCTCGCGTCCAGAGTGCACCGACACATAGGGATGCGCTGTGGTGCAGCACAGGAGGGGCACGCCTGTGCCCGCTCGCGTGTGCACACGCACGCACGCGATACACAAACGGCCCGTGACCGTTCTCAGAAATGATTTTCAATAATCGGCCAACAGGGAAATGCGAAAACTTACCGACGGGCCTTGCTCTCCACGCGTCCACGCCAATCTTTTTTACGCCTTTGCGCCGTTGTAATTTTTATCGATTAGCCGCTCAGTGGCGCCTCGTGCCCTTCGCACAGACTCGCACTGACAGGTAATTACAAAATGTCCGTACTATTGGCGGACAGAAAAAATCGTCGCAAATGGTGGAAGAAAGGAGACTGAACCATCGAAAACGGAGACCACCTGAAACACCTCGTTAACTTCACCACCTCCGTCAATGTCTCTACTTTCCTCTACCCACCTGGTGGATTACGATTTACAAGGAGCCGTCGTACCAAGCATCGTTCGTTAGCTTCGTAATTTACATTTGCCAGTCGGCCACATACAACATACTTGAGTCAGCGTTGAATAGAATCAACACCGGCCGTTTTGCCGGCGTACCATGTTGAAACGAGTGATTTACGTAAGGTTGTCGATGTGTACCGCGGCTCGGCTTCGATAGAAAGCGAGATCGACTTGTAAATCGGCGTGTCATTATGCAGATAGCCGGGATGCACGAGCGGTACGTCGAGCGAAAAACGCGGTATCGCGCGGTATCGAGACACGCCGGTGTATCGGGGGGTCCCGGGGATTTACAATCGACTGAGAGATCGGAAATCACCGGCCATGCCAGGCATTAGCCGTCAGGAGGTATCGAAGGCGCGAATACGGCTAATTGGCGTAGCACGAGCCGCGTATAGGTGGCTTAGGGGAGTCGCATAGCTGCGAAATTTCCAGGGAAGGCGTTTATAAAGCGCGTACGGTCAGCGAGCAGGAGGGCCGCGAGGGTTTTAACAGAGTCGCGTCTCGCTCGAAAGAAGAAGCCGGAGAAGAGGAGGGCAGGCATCGCAATTACGCAAATTGCGGCTCTGTTCTCGCCTGCTCCGGGCTGACTGCCTGCGGGAGGGCATCACGACGACCGGCACAGGCTGTGAAGGGTGGCTGGCGTTACGTGGAATGCTCGTGGTTCATGCTCGCCTTCATCGACGCTAACTACTTGCTCTGCGATTGTTTGCTTACAAAGGACGGACCGCGTTTGTAGGAATAGTTCGATAACTAGGATATCCGATTAAGGTTTCGCCGTGCAATTTTTCCCCCCCTCGTGAAACGTCGATGGATCTTTGATCGAATTTATGGCTGGACGACCACCAGCGTAGGCCCGATTTAAAAAACAAAACAAAAAAAAAAAAACGCATCCTGCGGTAATTTGCTTTAATTCGGGGATACGACGTGCGTCGAGGTGTGCGACGAATAATAAGATCGGTCAATTGGTAAGAAGCACCGCTCACTCTCCTTGCACAGATTTTGCAAACGCGTCAGCATGCGGCGATCCGTTTCAATTGGTCTTTCGATGTTCGACGGGTTCACGCGGTACGCGCTTTTTCGATGCTCATACGCGAGCTCGTAGTGTGGAAAAGGTTAAACGAACGATACAAAGATGGAGTTTGTTATCGTAGATTCGACGTGGCTTTCTCTGGTCTGGCGGATCGTCGGCGATGGCTCGCCTACCGCGAACATTCACTCCGGAACGAGAGGGATCGGTCCAAGAGCGATGAAAAATGCTGTTTATATCGGGGAAACTGGTTGAACGGCGGTCCGTTTCGACGGGCAGGCAACGGAGCGCGTGCCTGCCGCGGTCTTATTAGCGCTGATCAGCCTTGCGATAAATTTATGTGCCGTGCAAGATATATATGCCGCGAGGCATCGCCACGTGGAAAAAACGACGCCGTTACACACACGGCATCCCCGTAGTTTCTGGTTCGATTCCGCGGCCGTGTCGCGGCCGTTTTTGCTCCGGCGACGCGCCGTACGCACACGGCGCTGACACCGCGTCTAACAGAGAGCGACAGAAAATCTATCAGGCTTTCAATGAAAGCGCTGGATACACCGCGGCTGGAATTTCTAATGCCAAGGCGCGCGCCAGCTATGTCGGGCACGACGATTGGCGAGAAATCGTTTCACCACTTTGTTACGTCGTTTTTTGTCGCCACCACGAATATGTTCTATCGCCGTCTCTTCATCCTCTTCCCGTTCTTCTTCTACTTTCTTCGTGGGATAATCCCGGGCAAGATAGATCTCGCGTCCGAGAAAAAAAACCTATCCGCGTTGAATATCTTTGAAATATCGAGTACTGTACTTCTTCGCTCGCACAGCGTACTACGTTTCCTGGAACGTGCGCGTTCCACCGATTCCATCGATTCTACCGATTAGCAGGATCGTTCCACTTTTTCCTCTCGCGTCCTGTGTTCAACCGTTGCCCTGGAAGGGTCGAAACGGGACGGTCCCACGATTCCAGAACAGGTAGACGTAAAAAGCAAAACGAAGAAATAGGAGTAAAATCTATAATCTGGATTGATATACACGCTTAGGCCGACAGGAAGGGTGGCCGTTTTAAGCGTCACGAGTCGGAGTCGCGTAAAGTAGAGAACGATGCAAGCGTGAAGCCGCTCACCAGGGGCGTATTAACGGCGATGCCATAACGTGGGCATTTATTTCTCTATCGGCGGCATCCGTTGGAAGCTGGGAGCCACGGCCACGGTAGGGAACGATGGAAATTTATACGGAGCCGATAATTAGCGAGCCGAATCGGCTCCTGGGAGGAGTAGCTCAGTGGCCGCGGTAATCGCCGTAATTTATGCCCGCTCCTCGGGATATAAGCTCGTTGAGATAGGCCAGGAGCGTAAAAAGGCGCACGGCGAAAATGTCGCCCAATTAACGGCGAATTGGAGCGGCCGAGGTCGCGCGCGTACACACCGTGCCATTCCGCTGCCATGTGTGGACACGCGTGTACACGCGTGTCTGCTGCACGTGTGCGTGTATACAGGGTGACCCGGCGAGATCGCATTTCCATAAAAGAACCGAGGATGGAACGACGTTCACCGTTGTTTATCGGCCGCTTCTTTGGGGGCTGAAGTTTTATCGAGCCAGTCTTTGCTTAAATTTCTTTCATCGTACGATCGTATTGGAGCCAGTTGATTTGCGAGTATACCTGTCGAACGTGCTCGAGAACCCGAGAAATATCGCGATTTTTCTAAAGACAATGGGGTTGCAGGGTAATTTATAGCGAAGTTTTCTGAATCAAAGAAATACGTACGTTCCTCTCTGATAATTTGAGCTACGGAATAATTTACGCTATTCCGATCGACTTTGTTTCAGTACGACTAGAATAATTGCGTTCGCTTCGAAAAAACGAAACTGGTCTGTCCCTTGGAAAATTCAAAGTTTCATGTCGCTGGTATTATATCCTTCTGTCTTTTAACTCAGGCCGTTCTTATTTCCCGTACTATGAATCTACACTGTACTAATTTTGTTACAATGCGTTTTGTGTTAAGTAGAGCGCAAAACCTCTATTGATTCCTCGCGACGTGAAAGCTGAAGTTCTTCTAATTTTGGAATCCGATAGATCCGGATCCATAGTGCATGAATTCAAAGAGGATCAAAGCCGTTTCAACTTTGATATTCACTGATACGCGCGAACCTAATATGACGCCCCTCCTTAAAATATTCAATTTTAGAATAACAAAGTCGTCGTTCCTATGCCATCGCTGTTTAATCCTCGTTTAAAAACGCTCGAATAACAAAAAGAAAAAAAGAAGAAAAAGACAATCGACAAGTATCGTACAAGACATCCGTCCATCGAAGATTCTACGTAGAACCGTCCGAACTGGCAAACTTGATCGTACGATTACGAAAAAGGGCAGCGAAAATAGAAACGATGTCCGTAGTAAAATATCGGACCATCGAATCTGGACTGACAACGATCTCAGAAACGATACGCGTCATCGAAGCTCATTCGACTCGTTATTCGTCGTTTCCATCGTATTTCGATCGGCAGAATTCCCAAACGAATTCGAACGATAACGGAAACATCGGCCACGCGTCGAAAATGTTCGTTTCGTTTACGCCGTACGTATCGTCAACTTAACTCGCTACCTTGTTGTCTATACGGTTGCCTATATTTGGCGGCACGTTGCGGAACTACGAACGTATTTCCAAGTTGAATAAATAATTCCCACCGCTTGTGAGAGAAATTGACGTTAACAAAGGCAAACTAACCTCGGTTACATCGATTTTTAGCCTGCGCAAATGTAAACGCGACACGATTTATTTTTACCAGGAACGAAAACGACGCGCAAAGAGATACCGGCTCTCTAAATAAAGAAATTATTACGTCCGAGGGATTGGTACTTCGCTTGACGAGCTAACTCATCTACCCAGAGTTAAACGGGTTAAAATCGAGCACCTTGTATATAAATACATACGGATATTCTTAAAGATTCTTACGTGCGGTCAGGTACATAGAGGTGGCGGTAGAGGAGCGTACGCTTAACGAGTCGTTGGCGCAAAAGCCGCCGCTTCGCCATTAGCGAGAGCGGACTGCGCGAGTGAAACCCACCAGGCTTAAATAGCGCGAGCGTTCAACCGGACCAGGAGGCCCGGCCTCGCGTTACCGCGCCTCCCTTTTGAACTTCGAGCCACTTTTACGATTTTATTATTGGCTCTTACGCTCGCGATATTTATGCGACGTCGCGCGATATTTTCCACGGCGCAACGCGTCGACTTTAATGGTATCCACCCTTCCCCTGTGCGCGCGATCCACGACCCTCTTAGGATCGGCGCATCGCGCGATGCACTAATAACGCTTCGACCGAGCGGAACTTAATTAGGAGGCCGCGGACAACGAGCGGCGAACGAGCATCCACTCGTTGCACACCGCGCCGTTCGAACGGCCTCGAATACTGCAAATTTCCAATTCCATCGGGATTCCGGCCACGCATTCGTTCGATAATTTACCTGTTTGCTGTTCCCCGTTGATTACGCGGCGCGCTCTTTCGCAAGAGGAAAAACCACACTTTTTCTGGACGGCTACGTTTCATCGCATCTCTGCCGTAACCAAATCGCACGGTATAGCTTGTCACTGCTATCGCATGGCGGCCTAACCTACATCGAAATCCGTACAAATTTCAGGCGAATGTCTTCAACTTGGAAATTGCGACGCAGGAGTTAGAGTAGGCGAAGAATTTCTATGAAACGAAGATCATGGCCGAGTCGCCGGAGAAATTATGCCAATCTGCGATTTCCTGATTATAAAATTGGCATTTGAGAACTGGTTGTTGGCCGAAAAGAGATAAGATCGACGCAGGAAATTGCAGCGTACTTTTCAAATTCTTTTCCGTTCAACCAGCACGCTAAGCTTCTCGTCTTTGTACCCGAGAACGTCAAAGGCACGTTCCTTCGTAATTTGCACCGTTCCTTCGTTTTTCTAGACGTTATTCGAAAGAAGAAAACCACGATGCGATATCAGAGGGGAGTGCAGTCCAATGTTTTGTGTCTTATTCGCCTTTGACGTTCGATCGCTTGGCCGTAATGTTGTATAGAAATACTTCTCTAATCACTCGTAGCACGGGAGTTATGTAAATAACGCGTCATTCTGTTGACCGTTGCCAACGAGCTTTTCTCCTTAGGCTTTTTACCGTGTTCGATAATAACGTTCGACGAAGATACAAAGTGCTGTCAAAAACCTATCCATTGCTCGCACGACAAACCGTACGAAGGTTCGACAATCTACCACGTCTATCGCATGTTAATGATCCTAATAAATGTTACCGAAGCGGGCAGAAGAGCATTGACATTGAGATAAATCGATGTATCTACGCATCTGCGACGGCCACTCCGGTTAATATTTATTTATGCATCTTTACCAGCCAGTTTCAAACTCGTTTGGCGACGTAGGACCTTCTTCTCTCGCCTTCGTTCACGAAAGCCTTTCAGGGCGAGCCTGCGAGTCCTCGCGTGCCAGCCATTTTCCATCAGTTTCAAAATTTCAGCCGCCCATCGCCAAAGTATGAAAAGATCAGAAGCGTGTTTGAACGATTAGAGAAATGTACGGAGATCTACCGAGATTACCCGACATTCCGAAGTAACTCGCAAGCAACTGACAAAATTGCGAACGTTTCTAACTCGAACTCTTCCTCCTTTCCAATGGCAAACTTTCCCATAATGCCTTTCCACGAAATCGCGAATGGAGAGAAGGGTGGACTGGGATCGTCCGCGTGAACTTAACGTACACCTTGATGTAGCTGTTGAGATACTTTGGTCGCGGAGATGTTATCGAGAGCGTGTTGCCTATGGTTTCTACGAGCAGCGTCTCCATATATGCAAAAGAACGAATCGCACGTTCTATTTGTTCGGCGATCGGTGCACGTGTGTGCGTTCGATTCTCTGTTCTGGCTCGGGCTCGAAAGCGGCTGCAGGAGGGACCGTTAGAAGTCGATAACGATATTCAAGTAGTTTAAAGGAGGTCTGGTCGCGTTGCGTGCCGATCGTGTCTATTTTACGAGGCGCGAACGACGGTCTTTCCTCGCGATCGGCCATCACCAATGGACAACGCCTCGCACGTAGCCGACAGCGAGGCCAAGCAGCGCTAAAGTACCCGTGATTTTCAAATTCTCCGTTCGGCGACTGTGTACACAGCAGGACACGCTTGTCTCGAAGCGCATTGACGACTCCGAACATGCTTGTTCAGCTTCGTGACTTTTAGTATGTGACCAAGTTCCAATCGTAAATTGCTTAATATTTCCGTTTAATGCGCGTTATCCTTGCGTTCGTTGCTGTTTAGATTTCTCTATTTGCCAATCGTTAAACCGAAGTATACTACCTTCCGTGGATGAACGCGAAGCACGAGACGCGTGATTTTATGTAATTAGAAACCTGCACCGTGTACGTACTTGAGAATAGTCGTAAAGTATGGAGGAGGTACCGGAAACTTGCGATGGAAGGGATTGTTACATCTCGATATCCGATATCTCCAAAAGTTTCAAATTTCGTTGCGATTAAAAGAAAAAGAAAAAAAAGGGAAAAGAAAACGGGGATATTCAAATTTAATAGAAAATTCTAAACCAGCGCCCGATACAATTCGCTAAATTTTTGCTACTTGGCGAATAATTTGCACAGTCGGTAACCAACGGACGAGCGCTACGTAATCGCGCGGTACGATTGAGATATCGTAAAGAAGTCGATATTTTTTCACGAGCACCGATCTGCGATCATTGGCGGGCAATTAGCCAGCTCTTTAGAACGAGCAATTATTTGTCACGGCCGTTGTCGAGCGATCCAGATTGGTTTCGCGATATTGTAAATAAGGACCGGGCACCGACAAATCGTTATCTTCGCCGTGAGCTTTCACGAACTTTCGATTAAAATTATCTACGTCGTTTCGATGTAGCCGGCAGCGAGATTGTAAAAGGGGCGCGCGATGGCGGTGGGGGGGGGAGGTGGGACGTATGTGGCGTATACAATAGTAGCGCCTTACGATTGAATCTGTTGCTACCATCGTACGGAACGCGAAAACCTGGAAGTCATTTCTGCCACCATTCCGCATGGCTGCTCATAGCTATGCCACCGCTACTATTGCTCGTTGCAACATTTCTTTCGCGATTTTAGCGATAGACGCGTTGAAGACTGGAGCTGATTTCGATCCAACCTTACGATCCTCGAGAAAACTAGAATCGATTTTACAGAAACAGATTTCATCTTTTTTCCCGACCTTTGAAATTCCTTCGACTAATAACGATCCCGAGTGACTCGATGTTTCTCTCGATTATCGACTCGATCGAATATTCGAGCGGCAATTCATCGAACGACTATCGACGGCAGTCGCGGCTCGGTACATCCAGCTACCGTGGTGCAGCGACCTTTTTTCTATCTCGTTCGTCGCGTTCCTGACACGACGATCGATGTTTACCGGCAATTCAGATCTCGGTTAACGGCTGGCAATTTAGAGTCGCGCGTCTGCTCACGCGACGCCGCGTGGTATTCTAAATATTTGGTGATTTATGCCCGTGTTTCTTGCGTTAGTTTCTTTCGCTCTGTGGTGGAAGCGAAGAAAAAAAAAAAAGAAAGAAAAAGAAAAAAAAAGGAAAAAAAAGGAGAACGTTCGGTCGATCACGAGCTCCTAAGCGAAGCTGTTGATGGTGCCACGTGGTTTACTTGCGATGAAGATTTCTAACGAGTCATGTCGATGATTAATCGATCCTGGCCGGCATTCTTGTAACGAGCAGCCGCGTACGACAGGAAAAGTACGAATGAAAAATGCCTGAATCGAGCGTAATTTATTACCGCTATTATGGATTCTTACGAGTTACAGCCTCGTGAACTGAATTTCACGGGATCGCTTTGCCTAGCCTTCCGGATAGGTGTAAGGTTTTTACGAAGTTCAATGCTAATCCGGTATGGTTGAATTTCATTTTTCTTCTGCCTTTTTGTTTTCCCTTGATTGTCTGTAATTTCATGCCGGAGATTCGTCGGTATGTCGAACGTTAACGTGTAATTTAGTAAATGTGCGAAATAATCTAGGTGGGAAAAAAATTTGCAAATAGAGACGTCATGCATCGAAGTATATGATTATCGGGAATTATTCTACTCGTATAATTGTTCTACTATTTTTCAACTGCTGTCGAGAGGAAAATGAAACGTTCGCGAAATCGTTGTGTATTCTTGATCGATCGTTGCGCAATTTAAGAGAAGAAATAAAAGAACGACGACGTCGTAGACTGGGGCGTCGGATTATCGTATTCTATTTTACTCGTAGAATTGTTCTACTTTCGAACCGCTGTTAAGACCGAAGCGTTTGTCAAGTTATTGCGCATTCTGATTAATTATCCTGATCGTTTGATCGATCAATTAAATTTGTGTAAGGCGTTGTCAACGTTCGGTGGTAGGTATTCGAGAATTTCCGTGTTCACCTATTGGAATTGCGTTACGCGTTAGATATCAGGAAATGGTATCGAATTGTGCAGTATCTTTATTTGTGTAGGTCCGATAAATCAATTACTCGTATCGCCGTGTCGATAATTTACAATGTGTTTCTTACTCTCTTGTTCACTTTCATTGCTCGAGCTTTATGTTGTAAATCGCGCACCGTATACATTTTACTATTTCCACGCTATCAGTGGTGGCGTCAAAGATGTTTTACGACTTTAATCAGTACCGTGGTGCAGTCGACATATATCTTACGTCGTGTCGTTGTATAAATATATATATGTCTTACCTTTTAATCTCTGCTAGATATAAAATCGTGATATACTCGATCTTTTTTATCCTTTTTCGCCAAACTATCTTCTTCGCAAAAGTAAGGGAATATTTCACGGTTTTGCTTTAGAACGAACGTTTTCTATTTTGCCGTGTCTTTCTTCGAAATCTTCGCCTTAAATTCAACGATAGCTGGACAGCGTTAAAAATAGTTTCCAATCCGAAGGATCGATCTCTTCTACTAGCTTCTAAAACAGGCGATAGTACTCGACGATTACATATCCCAAGGATAGAAATCAAAATGTTTGCCATCGTTTCTTAAAATTCATTTCTGTTTCATTATCGTTTATCAGCTCGTAGAATGAGATTTTAATACTCGTTTTATGGCACCATCAATCCATTAGCTTTATCTTTCGTGCAACCTTAGTCACGAGAATGAACGCAGATAGGAACATGGTTTGTTCAGAAAATTCAAAGTTCTACGATAATTCTAAGATCGGTACGAGTCGGATGATCGTCGAGCAACGAAGAACGCAGCTATAAAAAAGATTACGACGGAGAAAATTTGATTGCAGATTTGATACGCAGTTCGGCGGCACAAAGGCGTACAAGGATCCATGCAGCGATCGTTTCATCGCAGCACTCCGATAGAGGCAATCGACGGTGGACGAAGCGACAAGGAAATCGGCGGGACAAAGGTCGGTGGATCCATACGAATCACGGCTATTTTGACACTAGTTCAAATAATCGGGCTCGCGCCAAAATAATTTCGCCTCGGTTCGATCCCGTTCGTGCGGTTCCGGTTCCGCGAGCATCATCGTCGCGGTTAATCTTCGTTTCTTGGATCGTTTCGCGCACACGCGTCATATCACCGGCTCTCTCACGTTCTATAATTAAAACGGCAGAGACCCGATCAAACAAACCCTCCGCCGACACGGTTCCATTTACTCTCTATTACAAGCTCGCGCGCGCGTTTACCAAACGATTCCATTAACTCGCCTAATCGAATCGCACCTAATTGCCGGCCGGCGATGTCGAAACAACCGTGTGCTCGGGCGGAATCAAATCGAGCGTCGGTTGCTCGGAAGAGTTCGTCAAGTTTCGTACGAGCGGCACATCGTGTGCTCGTTTGACCCGTGTAGCTGTACGTCGAATACGCTCGACGCGGCAGTCCGCGCGACAGAATCGTTTTGTTTACACGCGTTACGCGACAGCCGCTCGATAAATCTATTCGCCACGCTTCTGCATATTTTCCGAATCGACGCGTCTCCACGTCGTACGGCTACCGTCGAATACCCACGAGGACCAATTTCGATGATTTTAAGTGGAATGCGTCGGTCATCGTCCGATCGTCCAAGTACAATCAGTCGTAACGTTCGAGTCGCTCCTCCTTTCGTCTACCCGTCGAGTCGTACTCGATGCGTACCTGTGCATCGAAGAGGAGAGGAACGTCGGATCGGATATACCGACGACAATGCACGACGTACACGTGGATGGGAGAGTAGATTAGGAAGAAATCAGACACGCGGGCGATATCTGAATCGCCGGTCCTATACCGCTTCAATACCGTGCTGGATATTTTCCAGTTCTTATCAAACTGTCTTACGATAGAAGCTCTTTATACGTTAGAAAGACGAGCGTGGATGGTCGGATGTAGTCAATGGATAATCGAAGCAAATATACCTATACAGCAGTGTGAACGCGCAAAGAATATTGCACGACAGCTAAAGAGCACCACGGCAAGAAGCGAGACACGCGGACAGAGTCGGAATCTCGTCGGTCCACGTACAAGGTGCTCCAATCGACTGCATTAAGCTTCAAAGAATCCGAGCTCTTTTGCACGTGCAGTTAACGTGGCGGTGCAAACACCAGATCCGGAAGCGGGAGTGCGGCATGTGTGGACGATCGAAGGAAACGTTGAACGTATTCGCGGCACTCCGGATCCGTCGTTCGGTTGTGTTCGTACGGCTTCGTCGGCGAAGAAGAGCGTAACCTGCGCCCGAGGTGCACGTTGGACATCGTACACGGTAGCATACAAGTTAAACGAATATTTGCTTCGTCGCTTTGTTTACGCGCGTATCAGCGACGACAACAACAACAGAGAGAAAGAGAAAGAGAGAGAGAGAGAGAGAGAGAGAGAGAGAGAGAGACTCAACAGAGATCGGTGAGACTCATGCATCGAGCGAGTCGGCCGCGTTATCCGACTTGGAAATCGCGTGTCGCGTGACGACGGCTCTCAGTTGGTTTTCGCGCGTGCAACGGTGTGATCGTCGTCAGACGTGTGTCGACGTGCGTCGTCGTCTCCTCTTCCTAGCTTGATCTTCCGACGGGAAACGCGGGGCTGAGGGCGCGTCACGTGCGTATCGTGTGTGCATCGTGCGTCGTACGTCGTGGCAACGACGATCACATGCTGGAACCTCGTCGTCGTCGTCGTCGTCGTCGTCGTCATCGTCGTCGTCGTCGTTGTTGTTGGGTTCGTGCTCGCGAATCGCTCCGATTGTACGCGTTCCACTGTCGCGAGAGTTCCCGCGTGTGACCTCCTCCGGATGACTGGGAAAATGAGACGATCCATCGGCAGTAAGACGTTCTGAGGATCATCGAGGAGGACCAGCAACGGCAACAGTCTCTCATCGATCCGGTGAGTCTTATCCTCTACACGATCTTGTAATATTCTCAACGTCTCTTTCAGTTTGTTACACGCGCGTTTCTTCTGTGAGATTGCGTCTTTGATTTTGCGTTTCCTGGAATTAACGTCGACCTGGCTCGATTGTTTTGGAGCGTGAAAGGTACGCAGCGGCCTTCGGCCGTTCGTTGGATATCTGTGTCAGGTCGGCGGAAATTCTTATTTGCGTTGTTGGTCGTGGAATGTCGTACTTTCCCGGGCACCGTGTGCTTTCGATCTTTCCTTCTTGCTTTTTCTCTGTTTTTTCTTTCTTGTTTGTCGGACGCCGTCTTTGTCCGACGGAGACGCGAAAGGCGGAGCACGTGTCTGCGGTTTCCTCGATGATCTCTCGCTCCGCGTTTAGAAACGCGAGTCTCGAATTAGATCGACGATTGCTGCGAGAGGGATTGATCGACTTTGTCGTCGAAACGCGTGCATGTACGTTTGCGGTCGCGGCGTTGGCGTTCACAGAAAATCCGTGCGTCGTTATTTTATGTAACGTGTGCTATAAGGTTATAGCGAGATAGAGTTGGCTGGCAGCGGAAGTACAGGCTGCTGATAGCGGAACCCGTGGTGAATATGGAGTCGCACAGTTCGTGTACATTCCGTTGGAAAAGTTATTTCGGTGTCGCGCTCCTCGCATATTTTTCGCGCATTATCGCTCTCGTTTTCGACGTTTCCGGTGGTAACGGAACGTAGCGAAATGGCAAATTGATTCGTTGGAATATTATTGAGAACGTGATGTTAAAAATGAAATTCCGTTCTACTTGCGAAACATCTTGGTCCGATCATCGGGGAATACGGCGGGACTATCGTGGTTGCATAGAATAACTTTTAGAACGCTGTAACGAAATAACATTCTAAATATAAGACGAGGCGATAGTTGCGAATAACACTTGCGTTAGACATTCGTGTTACAGCTCTCGAAGATAATAAAATAAAAAATAGTTTATTTGCGAACAGAAGCTGCGCGTAATCGCTGATACTTCATACCGTGCGGTAACTCGCGTATCCGCTACGCTCGAAAAGATCTAGTAACACGCGGATTTAGAAACAAGCTTACTAAACGATCATCGATGAGGATAATCTTAAACTTCGTCGGACACGTTCGTATCTTTGCGAGACGTTCAAGCTCGAGACGCTCGACGATTTCATAAAATCGACAAAGATTCGTAGAACCATTAGACGGAGTAGCACACGGGACATCTTTGTTTCTCGTAAAAAATAGCAATGGAACGTAGACGCAGCAGGATCGTTTGCTATCGGTCGGATCGTTTCGACGCGACGGAACGATCGATGGTTCGATTACGTCGGTTAGCCTCACGGTCGTTAACGAGTCGGGGAAAAGGACGTTGGCGTTGTGTCGATCGCTGGCGAACGACGAGCCTTCGAAAAGAAGGTTTTCCAAACGAGTAATCGTTATTGCTGGAGGAACACGAACGTATAGAGGCGTTGAATCTAGACCGATTCTCTATCGTTGAAGCACGGTGTATCGTGGCGAAGCGTGGAAGATAAGATAGCGCGGGCCGGTTATCGACTCGCTTACACTTGGTTCACCTGCGTCCTAGGTGCTGTTATCTTGGCCTTTTATCGGCGACCTCTGCTCCGTGTACGCGCGGCTCACGGCTGATATCGCGCAACACACGAAACGTCTGGGGCCCTGCGTATGCACGACGATACCGTCGCTATAATGTCTACATCGGAATGGTGAACACACTCGCGGCGACCCACCTACCTTCGCGTTCGCTCGTTCCAATTTCCAGGATTGGCTCTGTCCTCGTCCGTCCCTCTTTTCACCGGCTCCTTGGCTCTCGGTCTTATTCGCATTCCCCGCCATGCAGATCTTACCTTTCCCCCGGACGGTGTTCCTCTCGGTTTGCCACCCTGCGTCACCTCTCTCTCTCTCTCTCTCTATCTCTCTCTCACTCTCTCTCGTCCTTCTTTTTCTCTCTCCTCGTCCCTCTTTTTCTCTCTCCTCGTCCCACGAAGATGCGATCTTGTCCACCGACGACCACGCCTTCACGGTGTACGGAGAGCAGAGCGTGCGTCGATCTCGTTTCGAGGAGACCCGGCGTGTGTCCTTCCTTCTTATTTCACCAAAGAGACGAGACGAGCAAAACTCAGAGGGGAGGGGGAGGGGAGAAGAGGAGAGGAGAGGAGAGGAGAGGAGAGGAGAGACAGGAAAGGAGGAGAGGAAAAAATAAAAGCGAGAGGAAGGAAGAAGAAGGAGAAACGTACGGAGCACGCCACGGGTATAGGCCGGAGAAGAGCCGCGTGGCGCGAGTTTGACGACGTCGATGATGGTCGTGGTGTTTCGTTTCTCTCGCGGAGCTATCCGTCGCGTCCGGTCGCAACACTTTTCCAAGGTAAATCTCGTTTCGTGTACGCTCGTCGTCCTCTTCTATTAGATGGACGGACTTCCGTCATCGTGCACGTTCCTCGTCGTGGTTCGATGCGTCGCAAAAAATCGACTGCGCTCGGCTGGAACGTCGTAACCATAGCGCATAGGCTTATACGCCTCTTATACGACCTCTGACGATGATTTCTCATTCTCGTTCGTCCACTGTACGACACGTCGTATGTAAGTACGTCGCGACGCGTCGTCGTGCACGCAATTCTTCTTGTTACATTCTTATAGCCGAGTAAATTCTCGCTGTACCGATCGACCAGCTTTTTTGTCCTCGTAGAACTGGAAAAGATAGAAAGAGAGACGAATATCGAACGTCGTTCGTTCGATAACGTGATATTCTGATTTCACGTGGCGGCAACGGGTCAGCGACAGGTGTATGCCCTCTCGGAGGCATTTCTTGCCGGATGAGAGACTAGCGGGGGTCTGGATATATTCGCGGCAGGCTTCGATAGATTTTATGGTAACGCGGATAATTTACGGTCACGCTGGAAAAGCCGCGGAACCGTGAAGCCATCTCTTTGGTCTTCGTTGCCGTGAGCCAGGAAAGTTTTATCGGCCGTTGCGTCGCTTATCCCGGTGCGTCATTACCCTGATAGCAGTGCGCGTACACTTTGAAAAAGAAAGCTTATCGGGCCTCTTCCAGGAAATACGACGAACACGCGATACTGGCGGGAAATCCAATCGTATCACGATCGTGGCACGAATGTGGCGCTAAGCTTCATTCTTTCGTTGTTTTTTTTTTCTTTTTTCTCTCCTTTTCTTTCTTTCTCCACCTCCCTTTTTTATTTTGCTCGATTTTCTTTAATGCCGGACAAGTCGGTATCGCCGGCGTCGTATCGACACACGGGAAATCGGAATTCAAAGTAAAAATCGCGGTGTTTGCATTGCTCTCGAGTCAAAGGCGCGGAATCGACCGTGTAGTTTTTCGCGGGATTGATAAAAGAAACGAGCGACCTTTCGTCCCCGATAAGGCAATCAGTCATCGGGGCGTTGTAGATGGTCTGATAATCGAGCTGGTGATAAATGGAGATCGATACCGAACTCGATCGCCCGAAAATCTTGCACGCCTCTCCAGTTTTTTTTTCCCCAATTATTCTCCTTGTTCCTCCTTCGAGATCGAAACCCGGCTTTAAGTCAAAGATTATTTCTACGAGATAGAACGTATTGGTTGATCGATAACAAAGTTACCAGCCTCGTACCAATCGCAATAAATTACTACTAGCCACGATGAATTATTCCACGGTCGTTGGTTAACGACCGATTTAACGAAAAATCGACAAGTCGCTCGAACAAGCCGTTGCGAACAAAACCAAAGAAATTGGAAAACCTGCCGCATTAGCCAAAATAGCTGGCCCTTACATCGAAAGCCGCGAACTAAAAAATTCAATGAACGAGCTGCTCCTCTTGGCGCGTCCTATCCGTGCCAAGGCTCCATTACGCGAGGCCTAATAGAAACGCTTAACATTCTTGCCGGGTATTAAGATATCCGGGCGATGAAGTCTCCCATTATCCGTCATACGATGGCGCCTAATATTACGGTACGCGGTTCATCGAAGCTCCGTTTCTCTTTCCTTCTCTTCTTTCGACCAACGTGTCGGACATTTTTCGTACGCCGCGTTGCCCGATAGTGGATGCGCGTCGTCTTTCTGGTAGTCACCGCGCCGATCTCGTTCGGTTCGGTTCAACAAAAGGAGAGACAGGGGTGGCGGCGGTGTGCTGTATATGTATGGTGGCCAGTGAACAAGAGGGGCAGGTGGAAGGTTGTGCAACCTGTTGCTTCGTTGCTGAGACGAGAGAAACGAACGGTAGGATGAGAGTCGTTCAGGTTTGGTTGCGGATCGGCATGAGACGGCACACACCGGAGAAACATTCTGCCCTTGGGTATAGCAATCACAATGGGGCGAGTCTCCTTCTCCTCGTGCTCTTTCTCTCGGTGATGTACGCTCTCGTTGCTCCTTCGTTGTTTGGTTCTTCTCCTGGCCTCTTCTTCTTCTTCTTCTTCTTCTTCTTCTTCGTCGTCGTCGTCGTCGTCGTCGTCGTCCACTTCTCTTCTTCTTCTTCTTCTTCTTCTTCCTTTGGTTCGTTGTCGTCTTCTTCTTCTTCTTCGTCTTGTTCTTCCTGCTGGCCTGACGCGGTTCTTTTTCTCCGGCCACCTCTCCACCTCCTTCTCTTCTTGGACGTCGCGCCCTCGGGACACGATCCCGATCTGACGCGATTTGCATAATTCCAGTATCCCCGCCCAGCCGTTCAGCTGCTCAATTATTAGCTGGAATTTAAGACGTGTTTAAGAAAATAGCTGGACCCGGCTGCTTTTTGCTTCTGCCGATTCGAGTGGCTTCTTTGCTCGCGGTGCCTCCTTCTTCCCTCCTCCTCCTCCTCCTCCACCGGTAGAAAGTTTGTTCACGCTGAAAAGTGAATCCGCTCGTTTCTTTCCTATATATTCATATTCACCCGTTCGTATTCTTTCTCCTTTCAGACGCGGCAGATAAAAAAGTCTTTATGTTTGGGACGGCGCGAGTAGTAAAAAGGGATACGTACGAGTGTACTTTTAACCAAAGACCATACGTAACGTCCGTATTTAACTATTTTTCGTGAATTTTCACATCTTTCGTAGTATGGTATCGCGATTTAAACCGCGAGTCGCTCTGATCCATAAAACTGTTTGAAAAGAACTGAAAGTTACGCGTTTGTTCCTCGCATTGTTATGTACCAATCGTCGTGCGATTCGTTGCATACGAGCCGAGGGAGAAAGAGTCGGTGCGAGAGTTCGACATTCCTCGAGTTTTACGAGTTCTGGTTAGATCGAACGATACGTGGTTAGCCAGAAGGATAAGTGGTTGTCAGGGCGTTGAATCATTATTAGGTTGAAACAACACTTGCCGTCAGCAGTGAAACGAGCGATACTCGTACACTGTTATCACGAAACACGGTTTTATCAGTGCTGCGATATGGTAACGAGGTCTGTACCTACGGATGTCTGTTGCGGTTTTTTGCGCTCCACATCTCGAGATTTCTTGCTGGTTCTTGATTAAAACGTTTACGCTCCGCTGCCTCGCGACAATTGTACTTTCCGCGAGCAATTGACTACGGCGAAAAACAAACAAATACATAGTACGCGAGTGAAATATTCGATCCAGGCTTGCGTATGCGAACCGGGCTCAAGAATATTTTCAATTTACACAGCTAATAATCGTTCCTTGTTTTCTCGACGCTGCTTCTCGCGCGTATGTTTTATTTTTAAAGAATACCGCCTTTATCCACGCTAACCGCCAATGCCATATGAAATTTCGCTGATAACGTCGATTCGGTCGTGCGCAAGAGAAGAACGCGTATAATAAATGGTTTTACGAGTAACTATAGCGGCCTATCGCGACCAGAAACGTAACGCGACCCGGACACCCTTTCCTCCCGGATGCACGGATGTACAACGTCAGTCTCGCGTGCTCACCAATTTCGTTGATTAAAGCGCGCCTTCATCGGTGATATCCTCCATTAATCTCGCATCGGGTCGAGCGCATCGCGGATCGCATTCCCCGATGCGCGTTGTGTGTCTCTGGCGACCGAGAAGAATCGGGCGCAACGTGTTAGGGCACATTCTCACTGGTCAGTCAAGCACGAAGCGTAGACGCGCGCCATGCTAATATCCTGATCCATCCTGCCATCGTTATAATTCATTTGATCAACGCCCATTTGTACCAACGGATGCTTTTCAAGTTTGCGCGTGCAAGCTCTATCGCGAATCTCTTCGTCTCAGTCTTATGATCGAACTTGAGATCGCACCAATGATAATTTCCATTTGACGCGTAGCAACGCGACCCGCGTTTATCCATGTCGCTTAATTTCTTCCTCGTTCCCTTTCATCCTTGCCTGTTTTTGCCTCAGATATTTTTCTTTACACGTACGTTGCTCGAACTCGTGAACGCGTAGAAATTCTCGAAAGGTTACGGATAGGAGCGCAAGTCGAATACGTGAAATTGGAGTTGAGCGTTAGCGGTTATTCCAGTGATTTAAGAGGAGTTTCTTCCGGTATTTGTAGGAACGAGCAGACATAGTTCGGATCGAATAGGAACGTTTGGACTGTTAGAGATATCGTTTTAAAAGTCTTTTGAAATTTATCGAGATATTCCTAGCGCGTTGGCGAGGGTTCGGAACGTTCGTTGGTTGGGGCCGATCGAATAAAAGTCCTTCGAACGATCAAAGTTACTTTAGATTTACCAAAGACAAAGATCAGATCCTTTCCTTCGAAAACGTTTATCTGCTCGCGTAGCTCGTTCAGCAATCGAAGATAGGAAAGACACTTATAACCTTTATCAATTACCTTTTTACCACCGCTCTCTTTGAAAGCTAGAATTCGATTGCCTTATTCTCCATGTCCTTGGATGAAAAAAAATAATCGGCTCGAACTACCTGCGATTAGCTTCTTCGCAGCTTGCAGCTTTGTCGAATATTCTCCGGGACGACGGATGACCACTATTCTAAAACCAACTATCGAGGATACAAAAAGTTAATCGCCACTATCCTTACTAGTTTCAATCCGAAGCGAAAAAAGAATCGCGTTACTTTGAAAAATATCACGAAAAAAGTCCCATCGTATTTAGGTTAAAATCGTTCCTTTCACCGGAAAAGTATCGGAAGCGATCGGTGGAAGATTCAGACGATAGTAAAAAGTAGGATACCGATGGAAACGCACCCTTGTGTCGGAGACGATTCAAGAAACAGGGCGAGGCGCGACGTATCGCATCTGCGTGTTCTCTTTAAAGGCGTTGGGCGTTCACCCCGACCTCGCCAGCCCGGTGCAACTGGTTCAAATGCATATTGCCTAGCGCGGAGGTGCACTACTGGTACACTGCTCTCTCCTCCTTTCTCTCTCTCTCTCTCTCTCGGCTTAATGGAGCTTGCAATTCTGGACCACGCTCTGGCAAGTTGCTGGCGTATTTTGACATTTACTACTGGCTCGTCGTTGGTGATTTTGCATAGACGACGAGCCGACTGCAAATCGAATCACGAGGCTGGCAGAGCGTGGCGAAAGCTTCGGCGCGCGCCGTTCGATCGCCGATCGATAATTGGTTCGCGCGCAACACGTGCCGCGTTATAAATCCAACCAGCCATCTTTTATGACGAAACTTTAATTGACAGTGGTAGACGCTTTGTGGTTTAATTAGAGATTGGTACAACGGTTGACAAACGAGAGGGGTCGATGATAGAACGGAGGAAACGTAATGGTTGTTTAAAAGCTTGTGCAAATAACGACGACGTAAAGGGATAATTAGACATTGCGGCGTGGTTTAACTTTATGGAGATTTTAGTGCTGGTAATTCTGATTGAAAGATTAACGAGGCATTACTTAACGAAGCGTTATTTAACGAGGCGTTTCTAGATACATAGATCTGGTATATTCCTTTACATAATCAACGAAATTCCTCTCGATTCCCTCGAATTGCACGTTTACGCGGTAATCAAAGTTGAAACGCAGATTTTCGAACAAAGGGCTTTGTCTTTGCTTGGCATAAATTCCCTTCCTAACGCAGGTATACTAGACCGACACAGACCGCGCAACGAACATATGGTACTTTTCTGATTGCACCGCCGCTATAATTTCTTAGTTTACCCCCTCACGCTAATGGATGCAAAAGGATAATGCCCGGGTAGCGCCGCTTCTGTAGATTATCGCATAACAGAAGCAAGAAAGGGACGGATGACCATTAATGGTACAGTACGTTCGATAGGATGCTTTTGTTTTATCGATACAATTGCACGGCACGACCGCGGCAAAACAACTACGATCTGTAATGGATACCCTCGAACATATGTGCTGGTCATTGATGAGGACGATAAAGTCGATAGCGATTCTGGAACGAGCGTGGGCGATCTTTCAAACACGATTAATGCGTTGCTCCGTTTCGATGCTGACGATACTCTGGCTACAATGAAGTTTTTCAAGGCGGAACGAGTTGCTCTCCACGAAGAATATCGTTACGAACGAGTTACGCGATCAGTTACAGCTTGATTTTATAGAGGGTGACCGACGCCAACTAATCCCACCTTTTCAGTTTTCGATCTTGCTCGTTTTTATTCGGTCGACTCGATCTGCCTATCGAGCCCTTTGCTTTTCAAATTTTATCAGACTCGTCGCTTCGCGCCGAATTTGTCAATTTTCAATCGTTCTTGGATAAGCGATAAGCAGCGACGGGCGTTCGAGTCTAAACTTGGACGCGATTCGAGGTTTCGCAAGACCGTGACGGAGATCGGAGCTTAGAACTCTCGAACGTCTTGATAGTCTGGATAACGTTGGAAGTCTTGAAACTCTAATCGCGAGCCGCGAAAGTTTCGACAGATACTGGAAACTCGACGAGTATTTCATATCTGACAAGCTTTTTAATCGTCTCTGTTCGAACGGTATCACGGATATTTTTCTCCAAAGAGATACGCAAGCTATAGGAAAAGTTTCGACGATCCTAATCGTTTGCGTTACGTTTTCAGATAAAAACGTCGTATAAATGCGCCGCGCGTGGTTCGACGAGTTTGCTAATCAACGAAAAATCGGTTGTTACATCGGATCGAACCCGTGTTCGCGATTCGCCATTAAAGTGGTCGGACCGAATCGAGGTACTGGTCGCGCGAGCGCTCGCGTGTAGCAGCGCACAGAGGCATAAGCGGCGGCGCATGCCTGCAGCAACGTCGTTGGTCGGTTTTTCTGGTTCGCGAGGGCCAGAAAGAAGTTGGCCGCAATTAACGGCTCCGTAAATTTACATACGTCGGCGATCGGCGGGGATAAATGGCCAGAAGTCGTCCTACGCCGCGGAACCAGCCGAAGACGCGGATAAGTAATCGCGTAAATCTCCGACAGGAAAAAAAGGCTGGATGTTCGTTCGCAGAAGAGGCGATTTCGTAATTTTCATTCGGAAATTGATTTCGCGATCTATCTTCGGGGCCCCCAGAAAATTATCGTTAGTCCTTCCACAGAAACGATTTCTTAAGAAACGAGTACCTTTTTTCTTTTCTTTTTTTTGGATCGTGCGTGTCTTTTTGGAGTCTTTGGAATCTCTCAAGACGTTCGCAAAGAGCTCGTTGAACGTAGAACGATCACGGTGTTTCGTTGGATTCGAAGGCGTTAGCTGGCAGACAATGTGTTGATATTTCGTTATGTCAGTGATATTGCGTTATCGCGTAGTGCGTTTTAAGACGTTTTGTAAGATTCGATAAGGAAGTTTCCTTATTACGAAGCTACTGGTATTTTTCTTTTTTTTTTTTTTATCAGATGTTACAACGAGCTGTTATCGAGGAAACAGTGATTCAACGATACAGCTGTTACGAACAGTTACGATGGTTGCCAGTTATATACAAGTGGTATTACGTCGATTTAATAGCTGATCGCCGACACTTCCGTTCATCTTCGTCCTTATAGC
Organism: Bombus waltoni; assembly: GCA_014737395.1. Classification (NCBI taxonomy): domain Eukaryota; kingdom Metazoa; phylum Arthropoda; class Insecta; order Hymenoptera; family Apidae; genus Bombus; species Bombus waltoni. The sequence goes on from JACXII010000050.1 coordinate 1,538,495, forward strand.
TTGACGCGCGAAAAATCGAGTTTGGGAAAGAAAATTTCAAGATCTCCCATCGTCGAGTTACTCGCGAAGAACGACGCGCGGATCGACTTGGATCGCGAACGTTCCATTGATCGTCTCTCTCCATTAACAAGTTCCTCAAATAAATTCCTGCGTGGTAATTAAAGCTGGAACCGGTGGATTTCTTGCGGGGAAGCGGATGGCCGCGTCGCGTCGCCACCGAAAGCAGATCAATCACACGCGCCGCACGAATCGATCTTTTTTTTTTTTCCTCCGTCCGTAAAGACGCATCGGCCAGGTCCGAGAGAACGGTCGAACGGATGCAAACGAGGATTCGTCTCGCCTCGGCTTGCCAATTGGACTCACCGATTCCTTTTCGCTAATGAAGGAATCGTCGGTTCGACTTTGTAATTAACCCGCCACGGGCACAACGACTACGTCAATGAAAGTCTCGTTACAGATATATACATATATATGTATATATATATACATATATATATATATATATATATATATATATATATATATACGGAGTCGGAGAGAGGTTGTTCGAGGTTAGTGCATCTTCCTCGTTCTCCGTGTCTCTGTCTCCTTCTCATTCTCATTCTGCCGTTTCCTTCCTCGTCCCCTGCTCCTCGTCGCGGATCGTGGCTCTCGGCGCAGCCACGTCGCAGAAAGTAATTACAATAATGAATGTTTATTTTCGCAATCAGCTGAACCGCGGTAGGTAGGCTTCTACCATTCCGTAAGCGAACCTCTTGACTCTCTTTCTCAACCCCTGCGGCAAGGTGGTCCCTTACTCTTCGTCGGAGGCATCGACGTGACTACTTCGAGACGCTGATCGGACTCTGCCGCATCGGCCTATCCTCCGCCCGATTCTGTTTCGCCCGATCGACCACGTTGACAGATATTCGAGAAGCGTCGCGAAATCCCTCTGACAAAGAAATTGTAGGAGGATGGCCCGGATTAGGCGTCGCGAACGAGCGAGTTTCAAGCGTTTCTTTGGCCATTTGTTTCTCCAGTTCGTTCGAATCGCCACCTTAAATCAATAGCTAAACGAGACGCAAGTACGACGAACATCGAAGAAACTCACCGTTCTTCTCGCAGGTTAGGCTTTTAAAGCGCTTCGAGCAGTTTTCTTTCACTCGTTTCCTCCCGTTGATCGAACGTAGCCGGAGGTAGAACGTTTACAACGATTTATGTCTTAAGATTATATTCAAAGATTTACGGAAAGCGAATCCTTCGGAGTTTGGCGTTCTCTACGTCTATCTATCAGGCGTCTAGCTTTGATCTACTACCATTGCGCTCGAGCACAAACGCGAACGTCCGATCGTAGAAGGTCGAAAGCAACGAGTTTATTATTAGTTTTTACTTATGTAAAACGGGATCCTTGGTTTTTGTACGCGATTCTGTTTTATTGTAGTATTACCGATCTGGTAGAGATGCAACGGAGAGCAGAACAAATTGAATATGTATTCGCGTGATTCATGGCCTGGAACGTTGCGATAACGTATCACGGCTTGCTCGTCGCAGTAGGTCATTAATAACTTATTGCATTCGGCGAAATAAGCGGATCGTGTTTCTGGCCGGTTTTGAAAAATGAAAATGATACATCAGAAACGAAAGAGTCGCATCGGACGGAGAAAAAAAGAATTATACTCATCGACTGTGTAATTTACAAATTATTTAACTCGGACTCAATATCAACAACGCGACTATTGGAAATTTCTCTGGCCTTCGACAAATCGGTTTATCGTTCGTTACGTTGTCGCTTCTGCTCTACTTTATACGTTTCTGGCGAATGATTTTACACGGTTTAGATATGAAAGTTTTCTATTCTTTCATGTAACCGGTAATATTTTTCTATCGTTCTTAAAATATTCTCATACCTCTTTACCTCGCGCTTTCGGTGGCGTTTTGTAAAAGGTTAACGCGCACATCGATACCTATACAATTTCCATATTAAATCGCTACTTCCATTCACATTTACCATTCATACCGACATAGTAACGTAAATTTACACGTTAATGGTAAATTTACGACGTAAGGAGCTAGCCCGCTCCTCGATTTATCGCAGTTCACCTCAAGCGAATTCTTCGCGATACGGATTCGGTTTATGATACGGCGCCGGTTCTTCGCTATTTTTACGATGCAGAGTTCCTATGCTTTTTTTATCTCGGTACGTTCCAATTCCAACGATTCTGTGTGCTAATTGAGAAGCAAAAGTCTCGGGATCGTTCGAAGGGAGCAGCGACTTTCCAAGTAGATTTTCTTTCCTCGCTAGTTTCCCGATTCTAGATAGTTTCTAGACTAGACAGTTTCGCCAATCCTGTCGATAGGTTCGAATATTCTGCCAGTGCTACGAATCCACCGACTACGGCGAAATATCGTTTATCGGTCGATCGACGTTAAAATCTCCACACAGAAAGGTCGCGTCGTAAAATTCTCATACCCGCTGCTCTACGCCATCCTCCATTCACCCTCGTCAGTGTACGCACGACACAGCGTATCTTACTCGTCATCGCGGCCGAAATCACGCTGCAAGACGGGAGGATCGTCGAAAGGTCCTTAGCGCGAGTGCGTCGACCTGTTTCTCGACATTCTTCACCGCCGGTATAATCAAGATCGACGGTCTCTGCAATTAAAAAGAGAGGCATCGACGGCTCGGTGAACCGTACTCTTAAATCGTTGTTTAGCGGAGCGACACGAAGACGAAAAGGAGAAGAGGAGCTGTGGCACAGCGTGTCCCGCGAGAGGGAAGGAAAAAGAGCGAGCTGTCCGGATCGCACGGATAAACCGTCTGGCGTGCACAGTGCCGTGAATTAATTATCACCCGTGGGCCTCGTGTTCGTACTTTTAATCGGTCTGCCGGGGCCCCGACCTCTCGGCCCACCTCGTGCCTCGTTTCCACCTATAAAATGTTCTCCGTGCGGCAGTATTTCACGCCAGCCCACGCGCGCCCTTTACGCCACGAGGAGCAGTCGAGGACAGGGGCCCCTCTCGGACGGATCTTCGAGCAAACAGAGCGCTTCTTCTCTCTTCTCGTCTCGTCTCGTCTCGTCTCGTCTCGTCTCGTCTCTCGACTGTCTCCGTGGCTCTCGCGTACTCCGCGTTGCAGGTGCACACCAAGGGCTCACCTTTGCGCCCAATGTTCGCGATATTGTACGGTTATGCGCGGCCTTAACGCGCCAACGTGCTTGTCCGCGGCTCGTGTCGCGTTTATGCGCGAGTCAGCGTATAGTTGCTCGTTCAGGTTGAACGAGCCTGCTCGAGATAATCGACGATGTTTCTGGGGAAACACGCGTGTACCGGGTGGCTGCGCAGCGGTGGTTGGTAATCGTCGGGAGGGGGGGGGCATGTTGCGTTTAACGGTGTACGCTCGCGCGAAAGTCGAGAAAGTTTAAGGCCGATCGGCACTTTTGGACAGGGATCGCGTTCCCGAACGAACGCGGATGTACTCGGAACGAATTGCTTCCGCTGGACAACGTAATTCACGGTCAAATTGAGAAACGGTGTACGTTGGGAAGAAAGTGGCGACATTCGATCCTATTTCGTCGTATTCGTTGGAGTTACTATCGCGGGATGAAAATATCTCGAGTCTTTCGAATTAGGTTGTAATTTTGATATTCTTCGAGCGTATGGACGCGGAATTCGCAACTGCGGATAGCGATATCTGGTCTCCGTGGCAAGGTTTCGGCGATTAATTCGTTTTCCTGTTTCCTGTGTTCCTTGTCGTCACACGGGATGCGCTATGATGCAAGGTTGCAACGATATCGGCTGTATGAAAGTTGACGCACGAATATATATTTATTCGAACGATGGGCGATCATTAATTTCTCCGTGTTATTTTCCGTTCTGTTAGGCTTGCGCATGGATTTCAGAGTGATCGTATTATAGAAAATCGCGTTCATATTTCATGTCACCACTTCGGTTTCGCTGGAAACGTCGCTGATAAATGCAAGTCATTTGTCATTCGAGATCGATCCCTTAATTGATGAGCCACTCTTGGTCACGAGGTCTGCTACTCGTAAATATACGATGACGGTTAATTAGGTACTGTGAATACGCGCTGATTACCGTCCACCAGTTACCTAGCCGTTTTATTTCGCAAAGTGTCCACTGATGGATGGGAGGAATTCCTCGCGTATTTTACTTCGTCACGGCGCGCGTATACTTAGATTTGTCTCGCGAGCAAAGTTTCAACAAGAACTTTGCTCGCAAGATAAACAACAACCTTTGCAGATAACGGGTAATTCACTACGGTTAAAAGTAAGGATAAGGTTCGTCGGACTCGAGCTTTTAAAACTACGTTATCTATGTAATCATCTACGATTGGACAATCGAAAGTTTATTTGTAACGGTTCGCTGCAAGTTGACGTTTTTTACCACGGACATCGTCGGGTCGTTCTGGTAAAACGGATTTCTTTCTAATAGCCAGTTACTGCCACCGCGGGATAAACGGGAACGACATTAGCCCTGATCGCTTGGACATGACTGAGAAAATCGAGCGCGATTACGTGCAATCCGTCGCTGATCTACTTGAAACCGAATGCGGTAACAAATTGATAGGAAATTCCCTTTATGGCTAATGGTGGTACAAGGTAAAAGCTCGCTCTCTCTTTTTTACCCCGGCAAATGGGTATGATCGAGTATCATGTTCCTTTCTATCGACGTAGTTCCAAGCAAACAGATATAGATTCCTTTTTAGGTAACGATTCCATGAGAATTGGCAAGAAGAAGAACCGATCGAATCGTCGAACCGCATTCCACGCGTTCTGATCTCGATTTTTTCTCCATTTCGCGGAAATGAACGAATTTAACACCCTCCACGCGCACACACACGCACACACGCACGCACATCAGAGTCTTTCGAGTCCCTTTCGAATCAACTTCTCTGCAAGTGGTTGAATTCTCGTTTCCTATAGCGTCGCCGCCCACGATCTGTCCGCGTTGCCAATTGGCATTCCCCCGTTGATATTCGATGGAAAGTGTGTCGAACCAAAAGTGACACTCGGAGAGTGACGCGAGAAAAATCGGCCGGTGGAGGCTCTCATCTAGCAGGCGCGTTCTTTCGACGCGAGGGATCGTCGAGAATGCAGTTGTACCGGTCTGTACTCGTGGTCCACGGTGATTTCTGCGGTTCGGTATGAGCAACGCGCGCCGATATCATTGCTCATACCAGCCGTGTAATCGTGCAGTCGGTGGTATCGAAAAATCCCCTATTTTATTGATAATATTCTTCCGTGGCGAGCGTAGCTTGTCAGTAAATACGATGGTTTTTACCACGAACCGGACCGTTTACGCGATTTACGCGCCGCCGACCGCACTTTGTATTCCGCTATTAGTTTTTACGCACCTTGATAAGATTATCGGTTGGGCTACGGCGCAACTACCCGCTCCAACGAATATCCTGTTTCCTCGGTACGACCGATGCTAAATATTCGCGATGCAGTTTCTTCGATGCTTTGTACAGATATCGGTTAGTGCCGTTGTGCCGCGCCATTCGTCTTCCGCTGCTAACGATTATTTTCAATGGAGATTTCTTTGCGACCGTTTTATCGGACTCGACGCTCGTAAAGGATCGCGATTTGCGATCTGAAACTGCAACGTACTTCCACCCCGAGTCGTTCTTTCGGCGTGCTTTAATGTTGATATTGTGTTTGGTCGTCCGATGGTTCAGAGACATCGTTACGTGTCTAGATTGCGCGCGTTTAATCGTTGAATTAAAGCGTTACGCGCACGTTGCACGTGCTTTGTTCGTGTCGGTGCAACGATCGGGCAAAGTATAGCGTTTCGGATAAAAATGAAATTTGCCATACGTTGGCGTTCGGCCGATCGAAAAATTCTTCGACCATAAAAATATTCACCGCTCGAAACAATAAACCTAGAACAAGATCTACATACTCGCGTGCGATTCAACTAAATCCCACACCAACGCAACACCGGTTATACGCTCGCTACGCAATCGTTCGATTGCACCAGTCAGACACTCGAAATATCGTACAGCACGTTATATAGTCCTCGACTAATCGTGCTCTCGGTAAATCAACGCGAGTCGAAGATAAACGTATGTCCGCATTGTCTCCCGGCCACACGTTCGCGTCTCCGCCAGTGCTACCAACCGATCGAGCATGTTATTCTCTTAGTTCGTACACCTGCGGGCATTCGAAACGCGTACACGTACGAGAGCTGTCCGTGGATTCACGCGATCCCGATTTCATGTACGCCGGCAATCGTATAGATCGTGGCAATTAATCTAGCCCGCGAACGAGCCGCTCGAGTTTCACCGGAGGAAATTTACATTGGCCTGCTCGCGCGAACCTCTCCTCTTAACCGATCCGCGCCGCTTTCAACCGCCGAACATTGGAAAAAATCGATAAGCGGATCGCCTATTGTAATTAGCCGGAATGATACGTTGCCCCGGGATTTATATTGGAATTTACGGGATCGCCAATTAGTTCTATATAGGATGCTACGTCGGCTCTCTCCCACGGAGAAGAGAGATTGCGCGAGGAAACACGCGCCATCGCGCTTCGTAATTCCTCATCGAGCGTTTGGGAAGACGGTGAGTCTGTATCGATGCTGCACGAAGGGAATAAGTTTTGGTAGCTCGCGGTAAATATTATTCGACGTTTAAGTTACTTCGATATTTAGAACGCTCGGCATTGTATATAGATGGGTAGATCGCGATTTTAAAAGTTGGAAATTCCCAGTCGAATATTCCAACGTCGTCCGCCTAATAACGGCCAAGCGGATTACGTTCGCGTCGACTGGTAAACCGCGCAACTGCCGAAGCACCAAAGTCGCATCGGATCAGCTCTCGTCTGAATCCGTCAGAGAGCCGCGCATCGAGCTTAATCGATCGAAACGGTTAGAATGAAATGGGCTCGTGATACCATTAAATTGGCGAAATATTGCCGGTTAGTCGTATTAGTTGAATACGCGATGCGCTGCCGGCAGCATAATTTGTCTAGACGATACGTATAAACTCTCGGACATTGATTCTCTCTCTTTCTCTATGCAACTGCTCTCACTCGTTCGTGACCTTTGATTTTAAAGCTGGCTAACGCGCGCATGTGCTTTTAAGGCCGAGATTCAGATCGCCGCTAGATACGCCGGTGGGTGGTCACGTTTGCTATCTAATTAATTGAAATGTTCGGTAGCCAGAGTCGTTACGCTGTGATCGAACGCAACTCGTAGCGCATAGAACGAGAGGAAGCGTTTCTCCCTCCTGGTATATTAATTAGGCAGCTACCTGTATGCGGATCCTGCCAGCAATTTGTCTTCGAATGCCCGGCAAAATATACTAATTTCGTTGGCGATCCGTTTCGAGAAATCCCCAATGGATCGGTTAATTCAGCGGTGAAGCGCGCGGAGAACGAGGCGGATATCGTGTACGTTGATCAACTGTCGTTGCGTTGCTGGTATCGGCGAGGAGACGTATATAGATCCTAGAGAAGCGGAGAGTGGATCTTGTTTAATTAATCGAATCGATGGCGAATAGCATGGTAGCTAGATCTTTGATGTTACATCGATCGAGTCGCGTGTTACTCGCTCGTAACGCTCGCTCGATGTTGCTTAATTCGAGGTGATATATTGATCGAACAATGCTAATTAGGAGCCTCGTTCCATGCGCAATGATGCGTTTCCCCTTGTTATTTGTCCGTCCAGTTTGTCTAGCTCACCGATCGGATCGACGAGCAGCGTTAATTCGTTCGCTGGAGAAATATTTTCGTCGAGTTTAGAGAAGCTTCTTCGAGAAAGGAGTCGCGAACCGTTCCTCGTTTGAAATACCGAAACGGTTAAAATTTCTTCCTGTATTTTCCTTCTTTATCTCCCTCGAATTCTCAATAATAACACGCTATTTTATCCTTTATCGCCGCGCAAAAACTCGACGATCGTACCAAAAAGTGAGCGATCAGCGTAAAAAAAAAAAAAGCAAATCACGCGATTTATCGCAAAAAAGAAGAGAGAAGCGCCCCGCTGCGCGCTGTCGTTTCCATTTAAAAATCGGCGCGCCAGTAGATTGTGCCGTTCGACGTCAGACTTCCGCGTCATGTATCAAACGGCTTATAAAAGAGCGTGCCTTTTTATCAGTTTTTCAGACCGTGGATCGACTTTATCCGCTCGTACGTGGTCCAGATCACGCTCAGATATGCCGCTGGCCGGTAATGAAGGTACGTTTTAGTGACGTTCGCGATATACGTCGCAAACCGCCTCGTTAATTAACCGACCGGAACTCGAGCGCCATCACCGCGTGCTAGTAAAGCAATTATTTATTGGCATGTATGGCGACCCTTTCTGTAAGCACTTAACTAACCATACGTTTCTACGCGTCGAGCCACGATCTAGCGTTGCAACGTGTTGAACCGTCCCGTTCTGTAACGCTTTCGCAGCCCTTTTTCCGGAAATTACGTTCTCGCCGTGGAAGGTAACGCGCGCAATCGCCCCCTTCCCAGTCCGCGTAATTCTTCTGGATTTTCTATGTCTCTATCGTTGGAATAGTTCCGCTTTTTGTTACCATCCACGGTAAGCAGAGCAATTTATTACTCTCGAAGCATTAACGCCGCGGCCAGTTGTACGCGTTACTGCGTATGATGCGTCCGGTCTTTCAACGATCGGCAATCGGCAGATTCTTCGACCTGTTTCTTGCCTCTGTTCGTTCCATAAGCCGTTTGCGGTACGAAGTGGAAATATCTTTGAATCTCAGGGAGTATCGAAAAGTTGTTCCCGGCGAGTACGATTGGCGAGTGATTGGCGAGTGATTGGCCAAAATGCATCGCACCGCTTATCCACTTATCCACGGGTGACTCGTAAGTTTGTTATGCGAAAGATTGGCGGAAAATACGCGCAAGAATCGTTGTTAGTCGGCCGAGTGCCATAGATTACACGTGCTACGCTATATGTGGTTTTACGACACTTGTACGAAGATGCCGACAATGCCTATGGTCTATAAAGACACTTTCCAATAAATCAATCTCAAGGTTGCCGCTTTGTCACTTGCGTCAAAGAAAAGTAGGTTTCACGGAACTCCCTTTGAAAGTTACTTGGTCGCTTAGTCGAAGCAAACTTAATTTACAAAGCATCAAGGAATATCTAACGGTCGTTGCTGAACGACCCGGTAAAATGAAACGCACGACGCAGACAGTTCTCCGATAATCCGATAAGAAGCGTTTAGTCGCGTCGAGAAACGCGCCAGAAACCGAATTTCGAATTGTAAGAAAAATCTCGTTCATTCCCGAGAATCCTTCAAACGTTTCTCGTCTCCTCCTGTCCAACGTGGCGAAGAGAACGAAACTTTTATTTCCCGCGAACGGCCAGTCCTTTTTCTCTGACTAATCCTTGCACGATATTTTCTATTTGAACATTTGCTTCTAAACGATTTCGCACGTTGAATCGAGATTTAGAAACCTACTTGACACTCTCCAGCGTCGGTCTGTCTGTTTTCCCGTGGCCTCCGTGTCTCCTGATCCGGCGAGAGCACCGTCACGTATCTCGTGCCATCTTTCCCTCGGCAAATCGCTATCGATCGCGATCGCGGTCTTGTAGGAACATTACGTTGAAATTGCACTATCCGTTTGACCCCACCGCGGGATCGATCGTCGCGTCCATCTCGTTCCTCTATCTCTTTCTTTCTCTCTTTCTTTTCGTCGAGCGGTTACACGTTTGTTGGTTCGCCCGCGTCCCGACTAGGTTCCGTTCATCCGCTCGTGGCCCATTTTCCTACTGAAATTGTACCGGCTATCTCTTCCGGGATAAACTCGGCTCGATGACAAGGCTCCATCGACCCGAAGATATTTCCTCGTGACTCGATTATATAGCGGAGATGTTTGATCGAGGAGACGGTTAACGCAATTAAATTCGAATGCTAGAAATCGTCGGAGACTTGGCTGATCGCGTTACGACGACAGCGCCTGTGCGTTCTACGCGCACGCGATTCAGCTTTCTTCAAGAACGTTCATTCTCACAGCTTGCATACCGTAGAGCAGATATCCCGATCTATTCGAGGAACGAACGACATCGGATTGAAATCCTAAAATAAATTTTTCAGCGTTGTCAGCAAGCCGTCTAATCGTAGCCGAGGCGCATTCTCGGCTATCGTTGTAAATACGCGAATACCGTGTCGTGGTTTCGAGATAATTGTGCTTTCGTCGTAAAATTGCCGAATAAAAAGCTCGCAGCGAAGGGGCGGTGGACAGTGGTTGATTCGGATGGTCGATGACGTCAAACGAGGCAACGTGGTTATTTTCAGAGGAGGCAGAGATCGCCGGTATGAGAGGAGAGAAGCGAGGTCGAGTCTCATGCGACTCGACTTCGGGTCAGCTCGATCTGCTCGCGCGAGTCACCCACGCCACCCTCTTTTTCTTGGCGACGATCCAGCGAACGGCGTCGCTATCGCGCTCAAGACCCGCTAGAATCGCGTTTGATAATACCTCGCGGGAAAATTGCTGTTTTCGTAGTCGTGTCGCCGTTTCGTTTCGATTTCTCTGCGACTTTTCCCCTTTTTAATTTCATCGAAAACGGGCGACGCGCGAGCCGATTTTATTCTCGTTCGAATCGATTAATCGCGTATTTAAATCAACCACCGTCGACTACCGTAAAAATGCTAAAAAAAAAAAAAAAAAAAAAAAAAATAAAGAAATAAAAATAAAAGGAAAAAAGTTGGTATCGATCCGCTTGGAAACTGCCATCGATTTCTCGGAGGCTCGGTTCTTCGCGTAACAGCGATTCTCCTGGATGATCCTTGTATCTCTTCCGTTAGAAGGTTTACGTTCGATCCTCCGAAGCTGGAACAAATTTCTACGGCCATTATCGCTGACTTATTCCGGCGTATCGAGCGTTTCGCATTTCGTAACGGCGAAATATCGTCATTATTCACGTCTTGTTAAAGTGGCCCGAAGAAGGCGATAGAAATTTCTATACACCGGGCTGGGACCAGTGGCGCAAGTGGTAATCGTTGCTAATATCTGCCATGTTACGGCTATTATCATATTTCACTGGGACGTAGCAGTAAATTCTTTCCGTGGCCGAGTGGGAGCGCATTACAGGGCGTTTCAATCGGCCTCTTTTCAGGCCTCTGCCGTGTCCTGAACCGGAGAACCGGTGTGCCTTACCTTTTGCACTCTTTCACGTGTCTCTGACAGACACGCAAGCGTTGTTCGCCTTGTTGCCGATCATCCTGTGCCCCTATTAATAGAACCTGATCCACGAAATGCCTCTTCTTATCGATCCCCGTGCAATCGTACAAAGATACCATCGATTTTTGATGTTCGTCGGATAAGCCGGTTCTACTCGTCTTTCGCGCGCGGACGGACTCGAGATCTCGAAATAGGTTTAAACGGAAAAGGCATAAAACGATACCGCGTAGTAGCGTCTTCGTCATCGAACATCGAACGACGCGTGAAAGTCGATAGAAATCATCTAGAAACCGTTCCAACTTAATGATCCGTAGAACAAAACAGCAGAGAATAAGAGAAAATAGTGTGCCGTTTGGTTGGCACGCGTATCGAGTTTCAATTGCATCGCGATTACATTCACTTTCGCCGCTAATTCGTAATCGTTAGGACAACCGGTACGAGATGGTCTGTGCGTGCAGCATCCACGGGGGCCAAGATTATTTTCTAACGAGAGATGTGCGTGGCGGGTATTATTTATAGAATAGCGTGGAGACGTTCCGACAAATTGCATAGGTGAGCACGGTAAGCAAGCTGTAGCAAGATGAATTCTCGTTGCGCGGATCTCGTAGATCACGATCCACGAAACGCAGGCTGCTCGAGTTCCCGCAGGTTTCTCTTCCCTCTGCGCTGCGTGGGTGTCGTGCTTGGCAGGGTTCCAGGACTCGTGGGAGGCTGACCAGGCCTTATAGACTGACCTCAGCCTCTGACCTCACCCGAAATAGTCTCTCGTTCCCTGGCTCGTCTCTTCTGCATTTCTATTTCGGAATTTTCCCCTCTTGCACAACGGGAGACTGAGAAAGAGCCGCGGCACACCACTCGGGAGTTTCTGGAGTACGCGTATTTCATTTCCTCGTTCGTTACGTTGAAATTCCGTAATCGCATCGGCGGATACTTTCCTTCCAGCAAAACGCGTCTTCGACAGATACGGCCGAGATACGGTCTTGGTATCGTGCAATTGATTTTCGCGAGTGAACCGTTATGGCCGACGATAATGTTCGTGGAATTCAAAATAATCGATGCCTGTCACGTCGAGACTCTACCACGGTTTACTCGTCGCTAATTCACCTTTGTCCGTCGAACGTTGTTTATCGATTATCCGCGAGAAATTATTCTCCACCGATGGCCTACCTCGATATAAAGTAGCTGGAAATTCACCGTCGAATTCCGCAAATCCAAACAATCCAGCGGCACGACGGACGACTAATCGACTCTGCATCGAACGTCGTCCATCGATTATCTGCGCAAAGCCTATCTTTAACCAGGCGTCAACCTTCGTGGCGCGCGTCCTTCCTGCTCGAGACCGTCTATTTTCTGCGTAACCCGCATCCGAATCTGACATCCGTGAAACAATGACTCGCGAACGACGCGCATCAAGCGGATCGTCCGCCGTGGAAACGTCGGCTTTCGCGTAAACGGCCTGACGTGCTCTGTCAGATCTCTCGGCGTGGCTATTTTCAGAGGCGTCGTTTTTCTCTTTGGCGTGGACGGTAGCGAGCAGCGGCGAGGAATTATGACGTGGGCCGCATGCTACGGGTAGGTAGGTAGTTCCATTAAGATGCAAATTTGCCAATAATTTCGCCGCTCGGCCGCTTGTCGCCCTGCTCGCGTACCCGCTCGTAATCGTTCATGCCTCCGCTGGATCGGCTCGAGAGAAGAGGAGGAGGCAGACGAGGAAGATGAAGAAGAAGAAGAAGAAGAAGAGAGAGAGAGAGAGAAGGGAGAGGCAGAGACCGTTTTCCAATTCCCCGTGCATCACGGGCGCCTACGACGCCGAGAGTTAATTATTGTCTTGGGGATTTAATTGCCCGCGTATCGCGATACCCCGTTCCTTTTACGGGGGGAGAGGTTCGACGCAGGAACGGACCGTAAACACAACGCTGCTTGGTTGCTTGCGTGTGGCGTGGAAAGCTGGATCGCCACGCTGTTCTCTAGTATGTAGTACCGGTATCTGTTACAAGTTGATGTAGCAGATATTTCGTTTGTTTGGCTGATTGTCGGCGCTGCAACGTATATCGAGTATCTGTTGGAGAGACACACCCCGTGAACCTTGGGTCAGACGTAGGTCTTTTGCCTGGTCGAAGTTCTCTGGTGGAGATGTTAGAGCTAATGGCCGAAGGGATCGATCGGAAACGTGGACGCGGTGATTCTGTCCAGACATTTTTATTTCGCTTTAATACGTTCGCGAGTTTGCCAAGAAAACACCATTAGGAAAATATAGCGGAGATAAGAGTCATTATAGGGAGAGTATATGCGGTCGTACGTTGAGAGTTGGACGCGTCGAGGTTGATATTTCATTTATTCGTACATGCCCACGAATATCTGCGATATAGTTTATTGATATCTATCAATAACGTTATAGTTGGCAGTCTCTCTATTTCTCCGGTGGATAGAGGTAGGAATCTGTATTCTTTAAAAAAAAAAAAAAAACGTCGTTCGCAGAGTATAGAGAAGGTCGGCTTGAGATATTTTCCTTAGTCTAGGCATTTTTCGTTTATTGGACTGTCCGGGATTTTTTTATAAGCAACAAAGAAAAGAATACAATTGACACAAAGGACTTTAAACTTCCAAGTTCACTCCGTCGAAGCGATTCTTTCGTTTCTCAGCCACTCTTTAAACGGAAGAGTTCTTCGAGATATACCGCTCGCCTTTCAATCTCGATAATGATCGTAATTTGTTCCTAGATCCGCGGAAGAATCACGCGGAAAAGCTTAGAAAAACAAATTACACAGTTCTTCCACTCTACCACCGAATTTCAATTACCCTAGCTACTTGCAGAGTTATGGTTATCGGTTGTTGTCTGTAGCAAAACACAAAAGTGTTACTAGAACGAATCGTATTACGCAGACGCGAAATGGAACTCGCAAGAAGCTCGAACAGCGGCGGATCGTAGATCAACGAAACGATCGTGTATAAACGACGCTCGCGTCATAGTCGAAGGTATTGCACTTTTTTCATAGATCACGGGCGGAGCTATAAAAACGCGAGAACCGTGCCTGGAAGTTCTTCGATTATCGTTCTCCAACATAGTACTCTATAAATCCTCTGAAAATTGCGCTTTAACTCGAACAGTCATCCCCCTTTTTGCATCTTAATCAACCTGCCTCGAGTATCATTTATTATGCAAATCAAATAACAACTTTGTCGACAAATTCTCGTACGAGCAACGTACACCATGTACTTTTCCAGCAACTCGAGTACCAGCCAGTAAATACGTTGATAATTCTTAACTCATGCTTGTCTGGAATTTTATGCAGTCGCCAGGAACACCGATAGATTATGGCTTAAACGTATTATGTATGCGTGACCAGAGATCGTATTTCATACCTTCATAGTCAAACATCATTGAGATATTAATGCTGCGCGCAGCGCGTGCTTCTAATATCGAACCAGTGTCGGCCGATAGTCTTTCCAGCCAGCGACCTGACCCGGACAATGCTGGCGCGTAGACTCGCAACGAGCGCCCTTGAATCCGACCATCGAGAAAGAAATGATTACGCGGTTCCAATCGCGTTGCGACTTAGGCGATCGTTAGTTCGCGATAATAGGCCATTTCTGGCGTAAAAAGGATTTTTCTCGCAGCGACGCGAAATATCTGGCGGGCAGCGAAATTTGTACGCGTGTTCGCGTCAAAGTGAACATTCCGCTTGGCGAACGCTATAAATATTTCACTACGAACATTCGACTGTGAATATTCTACCGCGAATATTTTACTGCGAATATCCCACTGCGAATGTCACTAAGTGGCAACGAAGTGTTTACTCGTGGCAAATTTGTAGCGACAGCGAACTGAACGCGTTGAAGAGTCGAATAAAACTGTCGCAGGTAAAAGCACCGTAAATTCGCGATCTTGGCGAAAATTTTTCACGTCGACGCGAACAGACGCACGACTTGCTACGTTTATTTTACATTGACTCGCCATGAAAATCGTCAGTCGTGTCCTTTCTACGTTCGATCTCGTACTTGACTCTCCGCGGACCGATCTTTCCATGCAAACGAAAAAATTGCAATTTCTCTCGTCTACGAAAAGCATAGTTTTCGTTCATCGGATTCTCGAACGAATTTTCGCGACGCAGGCAGAATAGCTGAACCGTCGTGGGCATGGCTATCGCTTTTCCAATCTCGTAAGCCAATATCGCTGATTCGCCAATGGCACGACGGTACTTGGGCTAGAAACTCTCGGGTCCGGACCGTGGTCTAACGTATTTCCAGGGATATCTAATTACTTGAACGATCTAAGACCGAACACCTTCGCGCGCACGACAACAGCTTTGGACGGCGTTTCCTATTTTCAACGCGATTAACACACCCGTTGTATATACCTAAGTGAAACACGGACTACGTACAGCTTGTACGTGTGTAAAACGAGAGAATACAAGCGGTCAGGATTTTCGAAAGTCTCATCGAGTTAGCGAATGACGTGGAAAATCGATGAGAGTAGAGTGGAACTTTACCATTGCTTCATCGCAGATTTAACCGAGTATTCCGCTGCAAAACGCGTTTTTTAAGTACTAGGTTGTCCGACAAATTTCTTTCGTCTCGCAAGGAAATAATCGATGCACCACGTTCTCTGTTTTATACTATCTTTATCGAATCACGTATGGTCGTGGTAATAGAAATAGAAGAAAATGGATCGTACGTGATTCGATAAAGTAATATAAAACGGAAAAAGGTTGTGCGTCTGTTATTTCCTCGCAAAAGGAAAGAAACTTTCCGGACAACCTAATAGACTTTAATTACGAAAGATCTATGCTCATCGCGTTTCGCTAAGGTTCGCCGATTGTTTGATAAGAACGAATTGAAATTGACGGGGAGAGACAGGAGCGGCGAAAAGGATAGGTAACGTCGCACGGTTAACGTTAACGCTTCGTGACACCAAATGATCAAATGCCTAATACCGTAGGCGGTTCGAGATTCCAGGACGATCTTTAAAAGAACGACGGCTGCTCGAAGAACGACGTTCGTTTGTTCCCCGAAAAGAAATCCATTATACGAACGAACGATCAAAACTGGATCAGTCGTGTAACAGAGATCCTGTTCTGGGAACGATGGTCGCGAGGTTGATCACCGACGAGGATGAGTTGCCGCTGGTATGAAAAGTCGAGGACCTGCACACTCTGCGATCCGTGGAACGAATGTTAAGTCGCAGATGTTATCGTTCCAGATATTTACTGGCTTGCGAGCCATCAGACCGTTCCAGATTAATGGCGCGATCGGTAATGAACGTGGCAGCGAGGGCCACGGCAATCACGGCTTCTTGGTACCACAAATCCCGACTTCCTTGTACCCTCGGGCTCTCCGCGTCGGTTTATCGTATATGCACGTGTGCATACGCCGCGTCCATACGCATTATTATCAATACGGCCTCGTCGTATATGAAACTTACATGAGCGCGTATTCTTCTCCATGTTTCTTTGATGTCGACGAGTAAAAGGGTCTCGCTCCGATAGAAAGCTTCCTGTAGCGGTCGTATTATTAACGTGAAAGTCGCTGCTCGTTAGTGGTCGCTAGCATAAATATTGATTCAGTTATTAATATTCCTACGTTAGTTATCGACGTTCGTTCCTGAGCAACGAATAGTTGCCGCGTAGCAGGAAATCTCTAGATATCGAAGGAAATATCACAATTTTTGATACGTAGGAGGCAGGGGTAGAGCGACAGCGAGATCAGCGAATCGTACGTCGTGCTCTCGTTGAAATATCTAGCCGTTCCTGCAGAGTCTGTGGTACGTGGATAAAATTAAAGCACGATACACGATACAACGAGCAACGGTAGATATTTCATCGCCACGATCTCCGAGCAATCTATTGTAACGTCACAACCAGCGCTACGTTATCCAGTTCTACGAATAAAAAGACAGCGCACGTAGCACGTCATAACATTGTAGCAAAACTTTTTCCTCGCGATGCGCACGATCGGTCGATCAATGGTCGTAAAAAGTAGGCTATACGGCGTTGGAAAAATCCAGATCGAACATACTTACGTAGCGATGCTGTGCAAAAAGTGGCGTACGGGAATGGAGGAGAACCGTGTATCACCGGTTGATGGGAACGCCGGCTACATGGAATAATACAAAATTCAACGACTTATCTGTGTGCTCGTACGGATGGGTCTGGTGCAACGCAGCATTTGTTCCAATCTAGGCGGCCTGGGGTAATAAATATGCCTCTCTGGCTGATATAATGCGAGCGTGGGTTGGTACCACTGGAATCAGTCGTCGCAGCTGCTTGATTTACGCCATATGCCGCGATGCATCACGAGACTATCGTTCTGCTTGCATTTTGCCGACCGAAAATAGGTTCGACTCTCGTAACTCGATGCTGTCTCCTTCCGTTTCGCTCTTTTCGTTCTTCCTCTCCCGCTACGGTGCAACAGGAACGCGGCCGGGTTAGGCGGTCGATCCATTTCTTCCTAAATCCTTTTCTCCGCTCTTATCCTACCCTCGAGACTGCCTTATCAGGCGTCGTTCGTTTTCACACGCGGAGAACCGCGTCCACCGTCTCTCTACCGCTTCTTCGGAGGACCGTTGGCTCGCTATCTTCCGCTATTGGCGCTACGATTTAGAGTTGGAGGACAGTTCCTTTCCATTTAGCCTTTTATTTAGCTTCGTTTTTCCTGTATCTTCTAGTCTCTTCTTTGTTTCCCTCGACTCGCTTCTTTAAACTCTTCCCTATATACTCGATCTGTTCGTAAAACAAACGAAAGGAACAACCGTGCTCCGCATTCAGCCTTCGTCGCGTAAAATAAAACGATACGATCCCTCGACAAGACGAAAATAATACTCTCGTCTGCTTGGGCTCATCCCCCGAATCTACCATTCGAACCAACTATAACCCCTGGGATAACGCTGGGAGAAACACGCGGCGTCAAAAATGACGTTTCCACGAACCAGTTCTCGACGGCGCGAATCGCAAGTCGTGCACACGGACGCGTTCCGAACCAGGGACTTATCGACGGGCTTGGTCCCGTGAGCCGATACTCTGCGCCAAAGCGAAAAAACGGGAAAAAAAGGAAACACAGCGTACATCCCGTGGCGTGGAGGACGGAATATCGCGTGTCGTTCTACCCCGAGCATTTCAGCATTTTATGGACGCGGTCAGCGAGGAGCGAGAAAGAGAGAGAGCAAGAGTTGGCCTGGCGTACGAGGTCGTGGTTGCCGTGCAACAACGTGCACTCTTCTCTCCGTCTGCCGTTCCTTTCGTCTTCTTCTTCTTCTTCCTCTTCTTCTTCTTCTTCTTCTTCTTCTTCTTCTCCTATTTCTGTGGCCTCTGTCGTTGCTCGGTCTTCGGCGATTCGACCTCCATGGACCGGTTTCGACCCGTGGCTACCGGCGTCAATGAAAAACTCGACTTATGATAACACTATGGGTCTGGATCTCGAATCGAGGCTTCTGCAAACCGAGACGGTCCCCTCTGATTGGAACGCCGCACCGTGCTCCACTCGAGGCTACCGTAATTACTAATTGCCACCGTGGCTTAATTAGCGATTCACGTCATCGCGGTCGGTTCATCAGCGCTTTCTGACCCTCGGCCACTTTCTTCTTCTTCTTCTTCTTCCTGCTACCGCGGTCCACGATCGTTTTTCATCACGGAATCGTGAAAGTCACCGGCTCTGTCGACGTCCGTTCCGTTCACATCCGAAGGAAACGAAGAGAGAATTCCTCGTACGATGGATGCAATCCCGCTTCTTCAGGATTGCTTCATTAGACGGCTGCACCTGCGCCACGGTCGCTCGCTTCCCGTCTCTTTCGTGATTTCGACTGCCTTGTTATTTCGCCCGTGTTACTTTTTACGCTTTGGAATAGCTCGCGCCCAGATAACGGTCGCCCAATGGTTCGCGTTTACTCTGGATTTTCATACAGCCAATTACGTAGCAAAGGCGTAGGAAGAAGATTCGGTGTTTCAGCGTTCTCGGGAGAACTCGAATGTCGAATTTGACATTCGAAGGATCAGACTCTGGATAGTCGTACGACTGCGCTTTCAAGTACCAAGCAGAACCGTTATTTTCATCAGAAGCGTAACTGTATTTAGGATTTTTTCAACGGACGCGTATCCTCGTCTCTTGAAACGCAGAGCTTGCAGCAGGCACGAATAATTTATTCTCAACGGCAGAATTCCGAACGAGAAGCAATCTTAACGAAATCCCGCGTCTATCGAGGATCTAGCCAAAGACACTGGACACGTACCCGTTGCCTGTTCGTGACCGTACGAGCGGATCGGCGTGAACGAGCTACCGGGGGCGAGGAAAGTTCGGTTCGTTAGCACCGGTCGTGAATCATGCCAAAAACACGATCGCGATCCGAAACGGGATAAATATCCTCGGTTTGGCCGGATCGACGGATAGGAATGCAGGCTCGGTCGTATGTAGATTACCGAAGGCCCTCCGGAATCGATATATACACACTGTGGTGGCGCGTATGTACATCGAGAATGGCAAAGAGAGAGAGAGAGAGAGAGAGAGAGAGAGAGAGGGAGAGAGAAAGTAGAGATCGGATAATAGCCCTCTATGCGGTGCAGCAGCCAGGGCAAGCCAGCCATCGACAAATGGCCGTGGCCATGCAATAAACAAGCCGCGCAATTAAGAGAGCAGGTTAATTAATGTGGACCAACTAGGAGGAGAAGGGTCTCCGCTCGCTCCCTTTCCAATCTTTCTTTCTCTTTTCGTCAGCCAGTTTCGCTCCTCTTTATCCCGTTCTCGTCTCTTCTCCTTCTGTGTTTCCAATAGTCTGTCTTCCTCCTCCGTTTCACCACTCGATCCTTCTCTTTCTCTTTCCCTGTGCCCTCTCCTCAGCTTCGTCCTCCCTTTCTGTCGGCGTAACCACCGGCGTGCACGGTAGTTATCGAGAACCGAACCGACCTTTTTTTGCGGTACCGGGGCGCACACACGGCAGTCAGGACGTCACGGGATTTTCTTCTGTCCTGGCTGACATGCGGCCAAGAAGAAGAAGAAGAAGAAGAGGAAGAAGAAGAAGAGGAAGAAGAGGAAGAGGGAACAGCAGAGAGCAGTAGAATAGAGAGAGGGGTGGCACAGGGAGATGGAGACGGTGGCAGGATATTCTGGCTATTCGTGAAATCGGTGAAATCGATTCGACACAGGGACCATGCCACTCGTAAATCCTGCTTTACGGGTTTCTCTCCGCACCATTCTTCCGACGTGATTTCGCTCCACAGCCAACTGAATGAAGCTTGCGATCTTTGTGAGTCGACTGTCGACGACTGTACGAAATTGGGACAATTGATTCTGCTTAAACGTTGCTTCGTTTTGCTAAAGGTTTTTTACAGCGGGGCTAAATTAAAGAGGGTATAACGAGGTGTTGGATACCGTAGGAATTTTCCACGTACCCTTCGCACCCATCTCTATCCAGCGTTTCTTTGTTTAAGTTTACGTACTTGACTGTACGAATTTCAGCAGAAATTCCAATGTAAATGTATGCTTCCTCTGAATAGTTGTTGTTAAAAGCTCGTCGCGTTAAGGCATCGTTATTTAGGCAAACGATTTTAGAATTTACGATACTATCTTATTTACTTACTGTCTTACAATGTAGGGAAATCGAGGATATTTAACCAATTATCGAACGAACCGCCACGAAAGACTCGGATACGGATATCGAGCATGAAAATTGAAATCGATACGAGATCACGGTCGAATCGAAGCTGTATCGCTTGCATCGATGTTGCAAATCAGATCATCGACAAGGAATTCTTAATGGTAAACGCGTAACGTTCAGCCGGGGTATATGTTGCAACGATAATCTTATTCGTAAGCGCAAAGGAAATTGCGCGTGAAACTTGTCGACTGTATGTGTTCATGGCTGTATTAGATATCGATTATGGAGAACGTATCGCGCATAGACGTATGCTAGTGATCATGATAATTATCAGGCATTTTGCGTGGGCATTCAGCCGTGTTCACTGACATTTTGACGTTAACACGGGAATTGGAAAACAGAAATCAGATACGCTTGGATCGCTCTGCTTCGGCTCGTCGAGGCAGGTGTTAATGAAATCCTCGTGTTCGCCAAGTAACAATGACTCAATCCTCTCGTGGAAATATTCATCGGCGCGTTATTGCGAATCTTTATCAACGAGGATGCTATTCCAAGCTTAGATGGAAATATTCGCTTGTACTTTCTGTGAAATTCGAATCGATACAACAGGTTCGACTAGCAACGGAGATTGTTATTTTCCTATCCATCATGGGCAAACTGTAATCCCAGGATTAAATTATTACGTGTCTGTTAAGATAGTCAGCTGCCGTATTTCTAAATTAATTTATGCCAATGGATCCCTAAAATATGCGTTTTACGTAGCCGACTGAGAGATTGATAAGTAACGTGGATAACAGATATTAGAAATTGTAACGAGTTATCGCACCCTGTCGCGTTCTAACTGGCGTCGATTCGATCGGCTAACTATTCGCGTAATTATTTGCTCGAACGACGTCGACGTATGAAAACCAAAAATTTACCACTATATCCGTATATTCGATTCGAATAAAAATACTCGTTGCTCGTATCCCACAGCCTCTGTTACCGAGATCAAACAGCCTGTCAAAAGTGCTATCGTTATTACGCGAGTAATTAACTATAAAGACGCGAAGAAAAAATGCCTGAAAAACCGTTGACTTTGTAGAAAAACTCTCGTCTCGTTTCGTCCAAGAACGATTCCTCCAGGAAGGAACGAAAGTAAACGAACGTTTCCTCCCGAGACCGCATCCTAGATTTCACGTAGTTCCGCCTGTTGTCGGCCTCGAATACGATTTCGACGTTTATGGAAAAGTCGGCGCGCGAACAGCGATCCGATTTGGCGTTCACGGAAGAGAAGCGCGAGACCCAACGAGGAAATTGCGGAGAACGTGTTGCGGAGCGTACGATCCTCTCTTCAAGGCCGTGTTAGACCTTCACCTCTTGACACGACAGTGTATTCGAAGGCTCGGCTGGATATAGCATGGAATACCATGGAACTTATGAACCATACACACCCCGGTACTTAAAACATACTTGACCCTAGCCACGCTATTCAATCACCTACACAAGCTCGTTAGAAATACCGCTCTGCTCCATTTTATGTCGTTTTTTTCTCCGAGTCTATCATTACGACTTCTTCTAATTTTCTCCTTTGCAATCCATTTGAATTAATCTTCGTAATGGTCTTTGGCGAGTCTGCCCTTTTTCGAACGCTTCGCAACCTTTCTACGTATAGTAATGTTGTTAAAATAGTATATATTCTCCGATATGGACGGCAGAAAGCTGTAAGAATTGAATTATTCGTTTTTAATTGCAAGCAGTCGGCAGTACAAACACACGGTAGTAGCTGAATTAATGGAAGTTAATGGGACACATTAATTATTAAAGAATGTTACGATGTTGTAACGATAGGTCGTACGAATTATGCAAAGACATTTCGAGAAGTAATTTGAATTAGCAATTCGCGATGACTTAACGATTCGAGGAATTGTATTATGATAATCCCGCTCGGATTGTCTTGTATCGATGCTAGCGTGTATATATAATTTTATTCGCCGCTTTGCCTTCAGGAATCTTCCGCTTCTATGAACTCGTCTTCGAAGAAATAGAGTCGTTATCGCGAATCCAATTACGATCGGGTATCTGTGTAAAATTGTACGTTTTATGTTACGATTAAAAATAATTTTACGTTCTAACGTACACAGCAGATTAGCAACCCTCGTTGTTACTTTCAGGCAAATCGTTTACAGCGAATAGTATAAGCGACAACCTATCGTTCTCTTGATACGAAATCTCGATAATTAAGCAATTCGTATCTTTTCTCTCTTTTTTTTTTAAATCAGCGGTCGTGACAAACTCGCAGACCTCTTTCCACTAATTTTCTACGTTTACTCCCGTTCTTACTTACGTTACTTACGTTCGATAATTTGCAGACTTAATCGCGTACTAATTTTCGAACGAACACCGAACGACGGACGCGAAACTCCTAGATCGGCGTCTGTACAAGCGCGAATTGCGAACGGTACTGCGTAACTTCGTTAATCAGATAAGAATCGACGCTTTCTCCGCGACACAATCGTTGACAGGAATTTCAACTTGGATACCGAGAAATACCATTGCCGAAGGTTCGAAACAAATGTCAGAATGGGAATACGTTGTGTGGTAATTTACCGGCAATTAATATATCCACGGCTAATGCTTCGATCGAACGTTCAAGGATCAACCTTTTCCATTTGCGGATCGTAAGCCTGTTCGAAATAGTTCTTTATCGCGATACCTATTAGGATATAGGAGTTTATAATTTATTCCGAGACCATAGGTAGACGATTTTAAAGAAATAAGAAACGGCCAAGATCGTGTTACTTTTTTGTCGAAATATCTGGAAATTTATCAAACTCGGCCACAACTTAATCGACACTGTCTCGAAGCAATTGAAACACTAAATTGCAGGGCACGCTTCAAAGAATGTTACCCGCTATCTTCGGATCGGACTTAATTAAGCCCCGTATCACCCCTATTATTACCACAGACACGATAGGACATCTTATCTAATAACTTAATCGGACATTAAATCACCGTTTGCCTACTCGTGCTTCCGAAGATGAAAAAATTCCAGGTCGATTATTAAGACGCGTAATCTGACGATCTACGAAATTATACCGAAGATAAACGATCCTCGTTAATTTATCGTAAAATCGTGACAGAAATCGTTAATTGTCAACGCGTTTAAACATCTGGACCGTCTGTTGGTCCTTTTGGACGAGTTTTCGACCCCAAAACACTTTTCTACGCTTTCCTCGCCTCTCTTAACGAATTCGTCCTTTCAGATGCGTACCGTTCTTTTTGCTTTCCCCTTTTCTTTCTTCCTTCTTTTGGATTATTGAAATATTAGAATTACTCAGACTCGATACAATTTCAACACACGATTCGTTGCCGTAATTTACGATTCCCGGACTAGCTGCATCAGACGCTTAATAGCCACGAAGCGGTACTTAGAGTGACAAATGTGCACGCGTAAATAGAAGACACGTGCAAAGGGGACAAAAGGGAATTCGCGAATGGTTTAAACGCTGCCAACAACGCTAATCGCCTGGGACCACCTACCAGCTAGTGATTTCATAATCGACGCTCGCGGCACGAGGATACGCGGCGCGGCCTGCGTGTGTCATTATCTTCGACGTTCGAGTTTCAATTAGCTCGGCAATGCGCCTCGCGAGTATCGACCTCGAACCGCAAGAATCCAAATGAAATACCGTTGATTAATGTTTAAACGAACTTGGTACGCGATTCGGCCATCCGCTGATCTCCTTTTCCAGGAAATTATTTCTGTGATTGCAGATTACATACCGATGCTTCTTTAGAATGTTAAGTAAAGAGAAATCGTTTGCCTTGCGTGGTTTATTAAACGCAACAGTGGTCGACCTCTTTTGCTTTCCTCGACTTCCAATTATTTTTGGCCATTTTTTCTTATAATTGGACAGTGCCGATCGAGAAAGCGTAGTTCTTGGACGATGCGGTGATATCGTTTGTACGACGATACAAGAATACGCACTGCTTTTTATTATCGCTACGAGAAGGAGGCTTCGTTCTCGTCTAAAATGTAATTAATCATTTTCCAAATTAATTTTCAACCGTTTGTCCGTGACGTAAACCGTTTTAATTACATTTTTTGCCCGGTCGACGTTCAAAATTCGTTTTCTTACTTCGCCAAACGAAAATTCGGCTCATCGACGTCGATGATTAATTCACGACGAAAATTCAGTTATTTTTGAAAATACGGGCAACGCAAGTATTCATTTATCAAAGTCCTCTAAGCTGTCACTACGCTTCATTCGTTAAACGTTCGTTAAAAGTTCTCCCCGAAGAATTTACAA
This sequence comes from Bombus waltoni, assembly GCA_014737395.1. NCBI lineage: Eukaryota > Metazoa > Arthropoda > Insecta > Hymenoptera > Apidae > Bombus > Bombus waltoni. Next base: position 1,563,505 of record JACXII010000050.1, read on the forward strand.
TTTCTGTAACCTTACTTTTACTCCAGGATTCTCACACTTTTTTTTTCACTCCTCTCTCATTAACCTTCGAAGAGTTATCTCATCCTTGTCCGCAGCTCGGTTCACATTCGCATGGGTGCTAAAGGGCGCTACTGAACTCTGACTTGGCGCATTAATATCTCTAGTTGCGCCACTTTTTCCCCCGATTAGTCACAAGTTATTTTCTTCATCAATACCGAAAGGTTACGCGCGTTACTTGTGAGAACCGTGATGCATAATGATGGTGATCGATTGCCCCGCCACATAATCAGTTGGCATTGCGGCGCGAGGAACGCGTTCCCCGTGAATGTCAAGAACCGATTCCTAGAATTCCAGTTTAATAACACGCGTATGTGCGTGTACGATCGCGGGAACACCGGAGAAAATGTGATTCGACGTTGTTTATCGTCTTGACTTGTGCACACCCGCTATTTTCCACCAGTCGCTCCACTCGATCAAGTATACCATTAAAAACAAGCAGCGAGACAATGCGTCAAAGTCACGCGATATTGCCGAAAGGCGAATGGAATCATAGAAATGTTCAGCCACGTCGTATCGACGTTTAAACGCGACGTTCAAATCGGAATATCCACTTGTAAACGGACAATGTACCTCGTCGTACTTTTCACCTGTGATTTTTAGTTCTAACGCGATAAGAAAGAAATTTATTTATCGCCGCACTTTCACCCGCGAACAAAACCACGATTAAACGAGTTCGTTACAGTCGCATCGGTCGTTCAACTTTCCCCATAGCCTAATCGCTCTTTGCCCGTGTACTACCTTCCTGTCTCTCGATCGTTTCGCGCCGATGTCGTTCCACGTTCGAACGTCCCGCTCGCGATCGATAGTCGCGCGAAACGATCCGATTGCTCTGTCGATCGAAGCGCCGATCGGCTATTACCAGCTACCGTGAGTTTTCGTCGAAACTTCGTCGAACTTTGGTCGCAGTTAAGTCGGGAAATAAGAGAAGCGCGATATAGTAACGTAGAAGGAAGCTGGTAGTGGAAGAAGAAAGGCAATTAGATTGCTTTGAGAGTGGAATTGGCGATTCTTCGACGTAATCTCGCGGCGAATTCATTGCGGTAGACGCGCGTCGAGCAGCGTTTTCTTATTAGCCACATATTTTTCTTTATCGTGTTTACGTAACGGCCACGCTTTTTTGCATTTGGCAGCGCGAGTTGCAGGGAATTAGTGAACCATGAAAACCGCGGTTCTCTTTGCATGATACCACAAGGAAGCGTACTGCCGAGAAAAAAGTTGGAATTTCTGGCGATAATCGGTCTTCTGCGCAGCCACATCGTTACCGAAGAATCTCGTTTCCTCAAAGGAGCGTAGCTTATACACGTATCGCGTCGAAGCTATATGGCGCTGGCTGGGTATTGTCTTCGTTTAAATCACGCGTAAGGCTGGAAACGTTGGAAAACTTGCGTACAAGCGATCGTTCGAGGTTTCGATGATCATCGAAGAAAGGATATTGTTTTCGTCTTCGATGGAATTTTTCGCACCATCCAAGACTACCTGGCCATGGTTAGACGAAATAAAGTCAGCGGTTTTTTTTAGAACGCTCCAACGATCTATCGGTCGTCTCGGATCTCGAAACGAACAGCGTTTCTCCTAATTATCTAAAAATCCGCTGGAAATGTCGAAAAATGAAAAAGTAACGCGGAGTTTAGCAGAGCAGAGTGGAAAGCGAAAAGAAACACGACCCTCTTACAAGAGAAAGGGCGGAATTCAATTTGCTCGTACGTCGGCCGTGACCCGGATTTAGCAGGTGCACACTTCCTGAAGATTGTTCCGGTCGATAAGTGTCGATGGTCGATCACTCAACGTTCGCGAGTCCGGTTACCATCTCTCGCATCGCTCTGACCGTGCAACATATAGAAAGCGGCCGGTGAAAGCGTGGCAAAATTTGATACATCATTTAAAACCCCGCCTCGCGGACGGTGATTTACTCGAATGTATTAAAATTCATCGGAATACCGGCGTACGTACGTATGCATCTGGGAAATCTCTTCCGCGTGTCTGCAACGTTAACTCACCAAAGCGCGGTTAGAAATTTTGCAGGTACCTTTCACGTGTACGGAATCGTTGTTAGGGAGATGCCATCTCTTAGGCGATACGATCGCTCCTTTTACTCGTGCCAGATATAATTTAGTCGTTTTCGTAGTTGCCATGTTAATTGGATAGACAGGTTTGACGAACTTTACGCGGAATTAATTATCATTGACTTTTTCCACGAAAGCGGAATCCTCCGACGAGGAACGGTCAGCGCTGATGGAACAGCGGATCTTGGCTACCGATCTACTCGCGCTCTTCCACGAAACTAATACAGAACGCATTACCATCGATTTTTTGTCGATTATTCACAAGCCCACGGACTGGATTCTGAGACCAGTGCCGGACAGACTGAATGCGGGCTTGATCGATGTTATTCTTCCTCGACGGTAGCAACGCGTTCTCACCCTTTCCCTACGGGACGTCCGCCGAGTCTTTCCCTAATGCGTCCTTGATGAGAGCTAACCTTGCCAGAGGTCTTTCATGCCGCCACCTCTCCACCTCTCCCCTGGATTACTCGGTTTATCGATGCGGACGATTATTTTGCTCATCACGTTCGTCATCGTCTCTGCGGGTCATCTGGTTGTTAACTTCGGCTGACAGCATTATAGAGTCCTGCGACGCGGCAAAGTAGCTAGGATAATCTTCTGCTGGACGGTCGCGTACGGATGCTTTAGCGGCGATGTAAGGCGGTCTTTCAGAGGCTGCGGACTAATCTTCGGATGAAAAATGATCTCTTTCGCTAGACACTTGGAACGATGGTGGTCTTCCTCGGCATACGGTCGACGGAAGAAGCCATGCGAGTAGCTAACGGTGAATTTCCGCGAATTTTTCATTCATCGTCCGAGACCAGACAATCGATCTACATAGAGGTCGAATGTTCGTAGACGACACGCAGAGGACGTGGCGCTCTTTCAATCGTCGTATTTTACGCTAACGCTATTTTCGGTAGCTCGCGACCAACGAACGCGAGTAGTAATATCTCAAGCGCGTATCCGCTAACAACAAAGGTGACAAGTGTCGCTGTTTATTTAATCCTCGACACGGATCAATCGCTTATCTCGAACAAAGTCAATTAACATTGCGCAAGTAACCGACATTATTAACATAGTTAAACCATGACTGCGCCCAACATTCTTGCGTAAATACAATTCCCCGTAAACGAATCGAATACCAATTTCATAAGTTTCCGCGCAAGTAACTGGCATTTCATCCGACATATTCTCCAACGAATCGAAACTCCTAAACCGCGATCGAGCCTCCGTTAACGAAGCCAGTCTTACGCGAAATAGGGCCGATAGATGAAAACGGATCTAAACGATCCGCCGATTCTTCCAGAAGTTCCAAGGCAACGTCGAAAGACCGTGTGCGTCGTCGCTCGGTTCGAAACTCGGTTAACCGGCCGAGCAGGGAGCAGTAAAAATTGGCAAAACGAGGCTCGTAACACGAGCTGGCGGGTCGAACGATAGAGAGCAGTAAAGCACGGAAAGGGAGCGCGTACGTACGTAGGTGCGGAGATGGCGCGTGTTGCATGGGAGCTCTAAAAGCGTGTGGCCGGTGGAGCAGAGAGCCGTAAAGGGGCAAGGCGGGACGGAGGACTGACGACATTAGAGGCACATTAGCGTGCGCCACTCGTCGACCAGCTGGTAGCCTACCGGGCCAGCTAATTACATGCCGATTCCAGAGGATCAGCCGCACAATGCCGTGTCGACATACCGGCGGCTGGTCGACGTGCACGGGGGGTCCTCGATACCGATATAACCGTGTAGCCGCGCGCGGCTTTCGCGGAAAGGTTTCCTCGGTTACACGCTGCCCGCTAATCGCTCTAAACCAACCGAAACACACGAGCTGCCGATTCGTGGCCGTCGATTTACGTCACCGTGATCTAGCTTGCAGAAGAGGCCGACGGTAATTGTTTCGAGCCTGCGTCTCTCTCGGATATGGAAACTTGGCGCTTGGCTGCTGGTTTGCGTAGCTGCTCTGTATGGCACTCGACGAAAGCGATACTTTTGCGAACGATCGGTTCGACGACTTTGAATTTTTTATTATATATTATATATTTATTTACACGAGTAAATAGAATCAACGAATCGCGTTCGTTGTACGATCTCCGACCGATTGGCAATTTTTCACAGAAATTGTCCTGTTATCTCGAACTTGTTTGAGAGAGTCGAGCTTCGTATCCCATAGTACGATCCAAGTACTTTGTAGGTCTCGCGATCGACGCAGGGTTGCGAGAGGAAGAGTATAGCGAAGCCTTTGTCCCTTGGTAGAGCAACCTTACGAGGAAAATCTCGGGGGTATATGCTTTAACTATCTGTCCGAGGCTGCGTGTTCATAATTCTTTGCACCGCCAAGAGATACGCGTTGGAAGTTTTTCGTTGCAGGAGAACACGCTGCATCTACGTTGGTTCGCGGATGTTACCAGCGGGTGTTCTTCAGGTACGTATTTGAAGAACGAGCGCTCATTTGAGACCAGGCTGGCTCCCACTGCGACGAAAATTCAAATGTTAAGATATGTTTTCCACGTGCAAAGATCAAAGACCCTACGCTTGTTTGCTTCGTCCTTTAATTAATCGCGCGCTTTTGTCCCTCTAATAAGGTTCTTGTTGTCCGTGCCCGACAAACGGTTCTTCGAGACAATCTTATTCCCCCGGCAGTCTCGGGGTTCCTCTCGTTCCGTTCAAACGGATTACGCGCGAAAAGAAATTGTATATATATTCAAGGTGAGCAAACAGAAGATTCCACGCGTATCAAATATTTTTCCTACACGGTGGAGCAAGTTCGGCGAGATTGTACAAAAAGTTCCATCTCTTCCTCCTATTACAATTATCACTGCCTGACAAAACGCTTTCTTCCTTTACTTACCACCCATCGCTCGCCAGTAAAGCGATTCAAATGCGAGTAGTATTCGCGAAGACTGACGGAGCGAATACAAAAATTTCCCATTATAGTTTACCGTGTCACCCTTGACACGGCGTTCGAATCACTTATTCTTAGTTACTTGGCAGCGAAGGGTCTCATTTTCGAACGATCTTACGCCACGAAGCTCCTTCGACCGGATTCTTCCCGGAAAGGACTTTCGAGACACATCGTGCGCGTCTCTATCATTTTCACGAGTGGCTACGCTCGACATAGCTCGTCCCAGGTAGGGAGAGACCGCGTTGGTTCCTCTTCGCTATTAACGGCAGGATGTCTCGAGAGGGCGAGGAACAACCTGGACAAACCTTTTCCTCTGTCGAGTGCGCCGGTTTCGCGATGGCAAACATGCCACGTCCGTCGACGCGGACTCGAACCTTGCCGCGAAAACTGTCGGCCGTTGTCGTCGCCGTTGCAAACCGCTGATGACACTCTATGCCACTTGAACGAAGCCGCTTGTTGCGCGCCGCTTAGTTTCCTCGAAGAGTCTCGACCCTTGTCGCCGTCGTCGTCGACGATGAGGAGGACAACGACGACTGCCACGGGACAGCGGCCACGATTACGACCGACTCTCTTCGGCAATTACAGCTCGAGTGGTACCGTAAGAAAGACAGGTGGTATAAGTCGGCGCATCAGCCTCGTCTTCGGCCTTCTTTCTTTTCTTCCCTTTAACGCCACTACTACAAATTTATGACAGGATACATACATATATATATATATACATATATACACACGAATATTTCGATATATAAGCCGAAGAGGGGCCTTGTTCCTTCGGTGCTTTACGAGCCTGTTGCAACTTAAATCGGAGATCCGTTCGCTCGGCACTTTTATTTCTCCGACGGAGTTTACGTGAAAGTTTTTCTCAAAACATCAAAAACTTTTTTTGTTCCGTCGAGAGGGGATCCGCGTTGGAAGATAGGAATTCCTCTAAAGAGTCCTCTTGTTCGCCATATTTATACGCACGATGTGGTAAGTGGACGTGCTACGACACCAACGAAAGAACCACGTTATCAAGCACTATTTTCTTTGCCCCGGGGTGCTTCAATTTCGCCGCCGATGTAACAAAACGAGCCTCGTAATCGACACCTTTCTCATTACCCGAAAACCGGCATCTCGCGCCGCTTGTACCCTGCCAATACCACTATATGCCAGGATCTCGTTTAAAAACGTTCGATTAAAAACGCCGCCTCTGCTCGAGCGACTGATAATGACGCCGCATTATACCGGGCGAAGCACAAGCATACGCGCCACCATGAATCATCCAACACGATGTACGCGCGCTCGTTGTACCTGCATACACATATAGTTGCCGACAAGCGTCGTACGTTACCGATCGACAAATTCCCGTTCTGGCCCTCATAAATCGACGCGTATGCGACGCGCGTACAGATTAACGCCGGGCCTGGACGAGCGGGGCACCGATCCGCGTTTTATCGTAACACGATCGATAAAACTGGATCCCGCCAACGGTCCCCGGCTGGGATCCTGGATAGCGCTTCGAGCCCGTGACACGTTCGCCAGCCGATAAACGTGGCCTGAAGCGCGGAAACTCGATGCCCGGATCCTCGTCGTCAAGGGCTGCGGATAATCGACTTAACGACGAGGCTTAACGACTTCTTGGTAACGGTCCTCCCGACTCTCCAACTTCGTCGTCCACTTGGTCGTCGTCGTCGTCGTCGTCTTCGTCTTCGTCTTCGTCTTCGCCTTCGTCTTCGTCTTCGTCTTCGTCGACTGGTCCGCTGGTCGTGGTCGTCGCGTTGGGTATTACGATCTTGAAGGGAGAATTCTAAACTCCGAGGCCAGTGTCCAGGCGGAGGAGAGGAGGAAGAAGAAGAAGAAGAAGAAGGAAGAAGAAGGAAAAGAAGGAGGTTGGAGCGATCGAGAGACGACGCCCGGGCTCTATAATGCACGGGCGACACCGCCATACGTGTCACGGGGAATCGATCCGATCCGGTTGTAAGCCGACCTAACCATAAGTCCGGAGCGGATCGAGTCCGCTCGTCGAACAAGAGTACTTGGCCTGTTCGGTCCGCGAGCGACATTATCCGACTGTACAGAGTCGATTTTGTTCTCGTTGATGTACGTCGTTCAGCTGTGAAATATCTCACAGATACGTGGATCTAATTTTTTTCTCCTCTTCCTTTTTCTTTTTCCCCTTCTTATTCTTATTCTTCTTCTCCTTCTCCCCCGTCTCTTTTTCCTTTCTATGCGTTCGATCGAATTTCATGTTTCTACGTTTTATGGGTTCAAAGAGTCGGGCACGATCGAGTATCCCGACGAGTAGGTAGGATTCTCATCCTTCGCGCGACTTTGGGATATCTCGTATTTAATTCGAGAGGAAAGTTACGAGCTGTTCGTGGAAATTACACGTAAAATGTTTCCTGGCTCTTATACTCTGCGATAAACTGTACCAGAAATTAAAGGTGACAAATATAAATGATGGGCTAGGGAAAAGACGTAAACGGGCGATTCAACGGGATTAACGGTTTCGAGGATTCGATTAAAATTATCGCCGCTGGAAAAGCTAAACCTCGATTCTAGGACGAGGCACCTTGTGGTTTTGTAAATACATTTTTATGGTGATTCGGGATGTAAGCGGTTTTCGGAAGATTTAAGATTAGCGTGGTCTTAAGAGGCGTAACCCGTTATCTATTTTATGGAATTCTTTTCTATCATAAATATCCTCTCACCGCGTGGTTTCTGAATCCCTGCGCGACATCGTTGTTGATTCAAACGAACGCATCCCCCCTCCCCCCCCAATTTGAATAGAAGAGTATATTATTTAAAATAGCTTCAAAAACACACGTTTATCTGCCGAAAGGGTGGCAAGTCTAAAAAATCTGCAGAAGCTTCGATACTTTATCAGCGATCTTTAAATCCAAAGACGATCGGTTAAATTAAAAGAAGGAAAAGAGTTTATTCATTGCTAATTCATCATTTTGTGCTTCAAGTTTTTTATGCCACAGAAAAATTTTTCTTTTCTTAATTGAACAACCACTCTTCTAGCAAAACGATTGTAGCGTGACAGACGACGAGAATGTACGTGGTCAGACGGTAAAACCTTTATTTTTGCACTCGTTCTCTGTACACTTTTACCAAGTACGTTGACGCTATGACAATCGCTCTCGTTCGCTCGTAAATCGCTGTTGGTAAGATATTGACTTTCCGTATCGAGATCCGTTTCCTTATCACTGATGAGTCATCTTCTCTCAAGGCCAAGGTGACGTTTTCGCCTTTGACTATGTTTATTCGCTTTCGGTGTCCTTGATTGGATTCGAACGACAGGTCAACGTCTTTTTTTCTGTATTATTGTTGCGTTTTTCGCGAGTTGTCTGTTTTTCTTACCCCGCTTGAAAACGATCTGGAAAACGGACTGTTCTGTCGTATCGCGCGGCGTACCCTTCGCTCCGAATCGCCTTCCGTTCTCCGCGGATTTCTGTATACGGCTGTTGAGGTATCCGGCACTTTATAGCTCGATTGCCGAAGGTCTGGTGGTAGTAGCATACTCCTGGCTCTCTAGACCGAGACCGGCGTCTTCTTAGAGAGCTTCTCGAGGAGCCTCTCGAAGAGTTTCTCGCGTATCTAAGCTCAATGCGTTCATACGCCACATCGTCCAGTTCCATCGTTCATCGCGTTTGCTGCGACATCCTCCGGGCGGTGGCTCGTCCAGTGTTGCTCACGCTTTCGTTACTTCCGGTACTTTGTACGCTCGGTCGACGCACTCGAGTAGATTGTCGATACTTAAATTCCCGAAGGCGGCCACGAATCGACGTACCTCTGTTGGCAGGTGGTTTTTCCACACGGCCAAGACTAGATGGTCAGAAGCGTGGGGAGCGACGAGTTTTCTCAGGTCCCGATAAAACTGGGACCATAAAACTTCCGATCTCCCATTTCTTCGCCGGCCAGGAGTCTTTGCGTTCTGTCGTGGACGATCTCTTCCTTCAGGTACTCGTGTTTCCCTAAAGTCGGTGGGTTATTCGGTGTGTCTTCGACGTATTCTACATACTGTTCTCCCAATTTGGACATAGCGATGTGGAACTTTGCGTCGTCGTCGGTGACGCGTGCTACTCTGAATTGCGTTTCGTGTAATTCGCGTGGCCCGGACGGTGGTGCGCGGTATATCGGGCTGTCTCTGTCGTGCTGCTCGGTCTCGCGAGCAGCGGATGCTGCTGTTCGGTTGCTCTTCGTACTCATCGTCGGCAGGTCACCAATGAAGCGAGTTGATTAGACGACGGGAGTGTACGTAGTTAGATAGATAACATCTTTATTCCGTCGATCGTCTCGTACACGTTTGCCAAATGCGTGGTATTTTATAATCGCTTTACGTTCGCTCGTAGGTCGCTCGCGATTCGCTTGTTTGTAGGATACTGACTTCTCGTATCGGGATCTGTTTCCTTGTTATCTATCGAATTTTTCCCACCACGCGCCGACCTGTAACCATCTATGTTTGTTGTCATCTATGAGTCATTCTCGCTCGAGGCCGATGTGACGTTTTTGCGTTCGACTATGTTTAGTCGCTTTGTTGTTAGCAATTAAACGGTGTCTTTGGTGGGGTTCGAACGATAGGTCAACGTCGCGTGTCGCTACGCGATTCTGTATATGAAACGATGAATGGACAAAAAATTGTACGAGGAACAGACGATACCAGTTTCTAACAAATAATGTAATACCGAATGTGTATTCGTAAATTACTCGCGTTTTCGTCGATCGCCCGAGGTTTTGCGTACATCGTATTATATTCAGTTTGATTTCGACCGTGGTAGGAAAAAGTTGAGTTTGCGGCGTTGTATATTGGTCAAGCTGTAAGCGTGGTATTTTATATTACGGAAGAAATTAAGATTAAAGGAGCGTAAGTGACATTTGTATTTTCCTTATTACGATAATCCTAGATGCCGATTGTTCGATTCGCAACGTATAATAATTAACCTTGAATGTACGTTCTATGCGTCGTACAAGAGTCACGTCTTTCTTAAACTTGGATTCTTTTCTGGTTCCATACATCGTTATCGCTAATTTTAATTACTTCTCGAACTCGAGTTCGAGAATAACGCGACAAACGTTCTCGTTGCTATCTACTTCACTCGTCTATGTATGTAAAATTGCTCGATGTTCAAATGAAACGATTACACGCGAATTATATTACACAACGCCCCTTATTAACATTGTAATTCCATAAAGAACAGAATTACGTTGAATCAGAAATCAGGTACGATCGAATTGTATTTCTTATTTGATCCGCCAGATAAGACTTAAATTCGAATCAATTTCCTTGCGTTTTGATTCGATTGCTTTTCCAAATATCACGATCCTCTCACAACTCTGCTTCGCTTTACCCTCATTACCGTAGTCGACGAGAAACCCATTGCTCGTGTACTTGAATCACCATGCGCTCGAGGACGGCACGCTTTGCGGTGAAGCGTGGGAAATGGTAGAAACCAGTGTGTTTCCGTCATCCTTCGCCCCCCCTCCGTCTAATCTTCTTCTTTTTTTTTTCTGCCTTCTAGGATCGTGACAACCTGGCGGACGGCCCGGAGCGTGACTCCCCTTGGAGCTGTGGGGGTGGCAGCGGTAGCGGCCGCAGACCCCTCACCTCCATTATCGAGCATCTACGCACCTGCAAAAGCAGACTTTACAATGGTGAGCGAACAACGCTATCGATTAATCTTTTTTTTTTATTTTCACGATTTAACTACGATTGGCGTCGATAGACGTCGGAGCGAAATTTCTGCGAAGCGCGGATAAAACGTCAATAAGCGATTTCAAGGTTTTAGTCGGATTTCAGATACGAAAATAGTTTCCGCATGCTCCATTTCGATTTGTCGTGTAAACAAAACGCGGAATGTGCGACGAAATACATCGAATGCTACGAGACGTTGTTTCTTCGTTCGACGAACGCGACAATGCTGAATGTACGTAACATATACTTGGCGAATATGGTATCGCGAATGCAAATGTAGGGCTTTGCGTCTAACGACCGATACGACTCTTTGAAACGTACACTTAGCTAAAGAATTGACGCTCGAGCGTTGCTTAGCGCAATTCGTAACTGCTCGTAGAAATTGTATACATCGACAGCCGTGCATTTTTGGAGACGCGAATGATTCTTTTTAGCAAAAGCTCGTGTATGGACAAAAGCCTTTTGTAGAGTAAAGTGAGAATTTTATACTTGGATCGTGGGTGGTTGTAGCGTTGATACGTTACGCATCGAGTATCGGCGCATACTTGATCTTTGTATTTTAACGATTTGCCAGTCAAATTATTTAAACCGTGTTTTATTTCGTCGTACCGTTGTAACTTCGACGTTTACATTGACCTATATTTTATCGCTAGTTTAATAACTGTCTACGTCGTCGCGTGTCATGCTACCATAGTTTGAGAATACCGCCACAATTTTTGGATTGTTCTGTTAGATTTCGGGACAAAGAAATCACTCGGACCGAACTGAAATAACTCGATAATACACGCGAAGAAGAAGACGAAGTTTTCCGACCACAGGCAGCTTTCACACACACACACACACACACACACAGCGCACCACGTATAGCATACGCGTACCTTGAAACACCATCGGCGCACAGTCAGTCTAGAAATTCCCATCGCCGTTGCGTCAGACGATATCTACTCGCTCTCTTCTTCGTCCATCAATCGAGATTCTCGTCGAACCTTCCGTCCTCGTATCTATTTACAATCAAAGATCTCTTTATCCCACCCCGCGTTTCGATCGGACCGGTACGCGACCGCCGACAAGTGGACGACGAGGCCACGGCTGCAGGAAAGGCCTAAGGGGATGGGGACATCCGTTTCACCGTAGAAATAACGTCCTGCTTATGTGCATCCTTGCCTCTAATTACCTGGGATGAAGACATCACCGTAGTCTCCAGCGATTCTCCTCTCTTCTCCCTCTCGTCGAGATCCTTCTTTCCTCTTCCCTTCGAGAAAGAGAGAATCGCGCGCGGCCACGCTATCGGGGAGAACGAATCGTTTCGCGTTTCGTTGCTTGATATTTCACCGATTATTTATTATCGTTACACGACGTGGTCATCATTCTTCGAGCTTATAGCATAGGCGTGCTCGTTACTTGTAATGATTCGTCCACCGCGAACGTGTATTAGGCGACTCGGCATTATTACGGGCCGGCCATCGCGAAACACCGGTAGTAATTGGATTCGGACGTTGAAGTATTTTGGACCGGTGATTAATTTGCTGGATGTTAAGGAGTTAATTGTGTTTGAACTGTTGCAAACGATTGCGCGGCTTTGACGGGTAATAACGTTAATGGGGAGCGGAGCGCGCCGCGCCGATGGAAAATTTGGCTCTCGGGGGGTTGATTTATCGCGCGACTGTTATTAAATTCTTCTTCTTTTTTCTTCTTTCTTTTTTTCTTTTCTTTTTTCTTTCGTAGTTCTTGCAGCGGTTTCTTCGAGTCTTCTTCTATCTTTGTTCGGAGAGTCAAGCTTAGCGCGCGGTGGCTAAGTGAAAATCGTCGTGTTCGATCGTGGCGTGAAAGCAGTTGTCCACGCGCTAGATGCTTGCAGCGACGAAAATTCTTCTCGCGTACTTTGTCGTAGAATTACGATCGATGCCTAATCTTCAAACGTAAACGCCGCCTAGTCCGCGAATTCTTGTATCGACTGATCAACGAGACGGTTAAAATTGCACGCGTTACCTTGAAAGACGTGCGTGTTTTTCTCGCACGATCGCGATCTTTCTCGATCGATCGACATACATTTTTCCGCGATACGTCGACGAAAAAATAAAAAAAAAAAAAGAGAAAAGTAAAAATAAAAACTGAAAGGATGCGCGTAAATGGATTCATCAAGGGACAATACCTTGAAATACGTTCGGCAATTTTCGATATACGCTGCAGAGAGAAGTTTATTAGCCAGTAAGTAAGTAGAATGGAAAAGAAGCTGGCAGGAAAGATCCGAACGTCAATCACGATTACGGGATGAGTTTTCAGCGCGCGTCTCATTAGCCCACGCCCTCATTATTACGTTATCAACGTCCCCGGGCTCGCATAATGGCCTCTGAATATATTTATGAGGGTAATCCCCGTGGCCGTGCGCGGCCATACGAAAGCTACGCCGCTTCGACTCTCGGTCGGTAACAATAATCCTTATATCCCCCACATAATTGTGCCCGCGGAGGATTTATAGAGCTGGTCCCGGCCACCGATCCTATCTAACGATCTGCCCATTGAGCTTGGCTGCCTAGGAGTGCAACAGGGATGCAGCCTGGTGCCTCGGGAATGGGATTCATTCAAGACCGCGAGCGTCTCACCGTATTCCAGCGAGTCCTTTCTTTCTTTCTTTCTTCCTCTTCCTCTTTCTCTTTCTCTTCCCTTTCTCTCTTCCTTGCACGCTTACCGACCCTCCGTAAAGACGTTTCTCCTCTTGCTCTTCTTACTCGTGCCGTGTCTCTTTCGTTCTGCGTTTCTCTTTCTTCGGACGGAATCGGTCGGGTCATCGAGATTTTGTTCGGTGTACGGAGCTCGTTTCGTATGGCTTGATTGGTTTGTCGACCTTTCGCGAAACCCCGGCCAGAGTAATTTCGTGGACCCGCGGCAATTTGGTTGTCCGCGGGCTTATCTGATCCGCGACGATTAATCACGTCTCGAAGCTGTTGCGGTTTCGCCGTTTTCAATCCTGTTTCGCCGTTTCGTGGCCGAACGTTGGCCGAACTTGAGCAGCTCCGTGGGTCGCATCGTTTCGCAGTTTCTTCCGATGAATTGTTGGCAGTCTTGGGTTTGGAACGTTCTTCTATTCGACGTTGGTTTCTTTTCTTTCTTTTTTTTTTTCTTTTTTTTTCTTCTCGAGGCAATTGTTCGCCGTCGAAGAGGATCGTGGTTTCGTTCGTAATTACAATTTGTCGGTGCGACGTGATTGAAAAAATTGGCGTTTCTCGAAAGATTATTTCTATATAAAAATCAAGCGATCGCGACGTCGAAGAAGAGAAGGAAAGACGGCTGCGCTGTAACGCGTAATCGCGTTTGTCTAGAATTTAAACGGCATAAAAATTGCCCTTCTGTCGGCAAAACGTCAGAGTTCCATTACCTTACCCAACGTACGCAGCAGTCTACTCATCAGCGGTATACCGTCAGATCGTTTTGATTGCTCGCTCGACGACATCGGATTCTACCCGTTTCTGAATAATTCCACTCCTTGCTCTTCTTTCGCTCCTCGCTTGGAAACAGCGTCCTAACGCGTGTCGCCAAATAAGGAGTCGCTGATGATCCACTAAGATAGATTCGCGCGTCATTAGCGGCGACTCCAATTCGAATTGCACTGTCAATTGCGCGGGAGCGGTCCACGTTTCCCTCGGAACGAACCTCGTTTCGCACAAAGTGTTTCGCAGGTACGGTACCGTTAACACGCGCGCTCGTCGTTAGAAATGCTTCGTTCGGTACAGGAAAAAGCGTACAATTTGGCAGCAGTTGCGCGAATAGGATCGTTTCGTACTTTCAGCGGGCACCTGGAAATCTAGAAAGAAGCATTATCTTTGCTCGAACAATTTCTTCTCCGCGCAACATCGTCTCACAGCCTCGCTGAAACTTTCACTTTGAACACCCACGATAACGATCTGCCTCGGAACGCCTTCGTAGCGCCTTTAAGCCACACGGAGGCAGCAGCCGGCTGCTGCTAAAGCCCGTGAGCTCGGGACGTCGATCCGCGGGAAGAAATTGAATCTCCGCGGCGCGGAAACGTATTCTCGAGGTCGAAGCCGGGGTCTCCTCCCGGCTTCATCCAGCCAGCATCCTGGAAGCGGTGATTCGACACGCGGCGGTAGGGGTAGCGCGTTGCGCTGCGCGCTCGCCAGGATGTGCAGGCGCATGCACAATTTATAATGCAATTAGAGCCTCGGATGGTAGCGCTCGGATTTATGGCAGCTGGAGAATCCTACCGTCCGGGGCAAGAAAGAGAGAGAGAGAGAGAGAGAGAGAGGAAAAGGAAACGAGAGAAGAAGAAGAAGAAGAAGAAGAAGAAAAAGGAGACGAAAGAAGAAGAAAAGAGACGGAGAGGAGAGCCGGAGCGAGGTCGATGCAAGGGTTATATTCTCGTGGAATGAGTTATACGCCTCCCGCGGTTCCAATACATTATTTATCGCTCGGCTTTTCATTATTTCTGCGTCGTGCTCAACCGCTCAGCCGGCCACGAAACTCGCCGGTTTCCGGCGGCGTGCCTCCTCCGTCCGTTCCTGCGTCTCCATTGTAATTGGCTTTATCGGCGTTGTTGGATCGAAAGTGACGCGCAGTTGCCGAGAACCCGCGACGGCCGAGTGGCGAAAGAGTTCGCGGGCTAATTCGCAGACGGTTTAGAGGCCGCGTTGGATTTATAGCGCGCGCTAACGAGAATCACCGTGACGCGCTTCGGCTCGCCAACAGCCACGCGAACGCAGATGGATCTGTTCGTATCTAGAGCGAAAATTACCGTTCGACGTTTCTCTCGATCGATGATTTTTTGGATGGTTGGCGTCGTTTTCGGCGCGGTTGGATCGTGGAACGATTCGACGCCGATCCATCGAACTCGTAGACTCTCGTCTCGCTCTTTTCCACGGACACGTTGCAAGTGCCAGCCTGGTAACTCGTAGTGCAAACTCGTCGTACGCGCAGGAAATTGAGCTGGGTCGAGCGTTTAATCGATCTTTACACGTGGTGGTGTTGCGCGTCGCTACGTTACGATGTTACACGTGTAAGATGTTACGCGTGCAAATTAATATCGCACCGGTGTAATTAGCGCTCGCGTTGTATAACCGGACGTCAAATGAATGTCGAAGCTGGTAGATGTTGGCGGCGCGAGAACCGGAAACGCGGCCCCTGGACAAGTAGCCGCGAGATTAGTCCTCTGAAAACGTGTCCCGCGTTGAACCGGCGTGACTATTTGCGTTCGATGATAAAAATATAAAGTTGTAAATAACGACGGTGGCTTCTGCAACGAGTCCTCGTTAGCATCGTAATGTCGACGTAAGTTATTGCGCCTAATGATAGAGGCGCCTGTAAATGTGGCTAGAAGAGGGGGAGGGGGAGGGGGGGAGGGAAAAAAGAATCGAAGCTACCTGGATGGAACTGTAGAACCGGAAGGCTAAGCCCGAGAAAAGAAATACGAAAGAAAAGGAAGAAGAGAGAGGGGAGATCGCGTATGTTTAACGAGCGAAAAATTGACGAATATTGAATCTATTGGAAAAGTACAGTTTCCAGAAGCAAAAAGATACGAATTTTAATAAAATATTACGCCAAAGATTTCACAGTTATAGCGGCGGGAGATTGGATGAAATAGCGGTGGAATTACGATAATGGTTGGAACGGAAAGAAATATAGTGTGTTATTAAAACGGTATGTCTTCATACTCGAAGCTTAAGTTACATTTATGATTTTTGCGACGTTAAATGGATAATTTAGAAAATTACGACATTTTAGTATGGAGTATGAACGTACTGGAGTGCGTCTCTTCCTTTCGTTATAATCGGACAATTTTCTCGCAATTGTTACGAGTTAGCTTTGTTACGGCACGAATGTCTCGAGTTTCGAACGTCGAATTTCGAAAATTCATCGCCTCGGATAGTCGAATCCCAAAGGATTCCGGTTTCGTAAATATGTATCTGACTCGTCATAAATTGCGATAACGCGATAACATTTCCACGCGATAATTAGAGGGAAAGAAGTTTCTGCAAAAACTTGTTAACGCACCATCCTTTTCCGAGACAATTTGCTCGAATCGCCTGGTAGTTGGTAATGTCAGGATCGTCCAGGTATTAGAAAGTCTCCCTCGTCAGGCTTAAAAGAACACGAGCTCGCGGTTGCGGGCGTGAAGGAGGCAATGCCGTGCTCGAACCGTTAATCGCAAGCGTAATTACGATAATCGTTCATTGATTGCCTGGTGAACGTGCCTTCTGCACTTTCCTACCGAGTACATGGCCTGTACGGAGCGTACCGCATCCGTTGCACCAGCCGCGGAACAGAGAGATACGGCTTGAGAAAATTTGTAACTTACTCGAAACCCGTGTCTCTCGTATTTTTTACCTCGAGCTTATTTTTCACAGACGATACACGCACCCTTCGTACGCAGTTACGACTCGTGGCGATTGCTGGAATAAATACTTTGTCGATTCGCTGGTCCTTGGACGCGGAGCGCGTATAACGTTACAATGGCAGCGGTACCGTGAATGTTACGAAACTCTCGTTATCCTCCCTTTGAGTCCGCCTTGCGATCTAAATCTCTCGTCGCGTCGTTACGCTTTGCGTAAAACAGCGCTAAACTGGCTAGCCATTCCTCTGGCTCGTTCTCCCGTCAAATCGTTGATGCTCCACTCGTGCATTACAAATCACCGCGAAAGTGCTCTAGCATCCTCAACGAGGTCGTGGACGCTCGTTTAAATCGCCGCTCGCGGTGCCGAGTTGATTAATGCCGCCACCCACGCGTCCACCGCGATCCAATTTCCAGAACCTCGCGTTGCTTCTGCGACGATGAGCGCAATTAGCCGAGCGAAAGCGAGCCGGTTAAAGAGTTGCACGCGTGATCGACGTAAAGCGTGACTTGTCCGAGGGCCGGAGGAGAGCTCGACGGAGTTACTTCACGGGCCACGCGAATAAAGACATTAATAAAGGCCGTGCGTGGCGACGAGGGAACGCAGAACGCAGCCAGGAAGCAACGATGGAATACAATACACGGGTGAGACGCGAGGCTCGGGAATAATGGATGCCGGCCTCGACGGTGTAACGGATGCTGCTCTAGATGGTGGCTATCGTGGCCCTCTGATGGCTGCTCGGATATACGCGTTATCGGGCCAGAGAATCGCCGGGATCGAACAAAAACCGACCAACCGCCGCATTCTGGACGCGGAAGCCGCGGATGACAGCGGCGTGTTGTCTTAATACGAAGTGCGCGCTCTCTCACCGCTATTGTTACGCAGATGCCGCGGTTCAGGCTTTCGCTCGCGCTTTTTTTCATTGCGAGCAACAAGGGCAGATGTTTCGCGCTCCTTTTAAAGCGCCCTATGATACGCCTGGATTTGGATAATTCGAGAACGCGTTGGAATCGGATCGTTAGATCAGCGTCGAACTTCTTCCATGGATTCTCCGTTGCCCAAATTTCTCTCGGGACGATACACCGCGTATGGACGCGACCGATCGAATTCTCGATCGACCGGAGACGAAATCACGACGAACCAGAGTCTCGGTTGCCTCGAAATTTCGAAATCCTTGGACAGAGAGAGAGAGAGGGAGAGAGAGAGAGAGAGGGAGAGAGAGAGAGAGGGAGAGAGAGAACGTTCAATTCTTGGAACAACGTATCGATGAATCCCCGCAGTAGGAAGTATGGAGAGAGGCAGCGTGTAGCGTTGGATTCGCAGCGCAAAACGCCCTCGTGGCCGCGTGTAAACGAGAAAACGGGACGAGCCTGGCTTACCCTTGTCCGGGCAGCTTTATCTCGTACCCTTCGTGAGCCTCAGCTCGACCATTAGTCGTTGTCAGTTACGTCCGGCCTCTCCTCTTCTGGATCAAGAACCAGGAACCAAGAGCGTTGCGCACTCTGCCGTCCGTGCACGGCTGTGCCGCTCGTAACGTGACCCCTTCAGCACCTTCGAGGAATTAAGATATCGAGTCTCACCGAGCCAACGGAATTATTCCCTCGCTCGATCTTTCTTTACGGCTCGTACGCGATGATCGATCGCCGTTTTAACGTACGAACCAGCGGCTCCAATAGTTTCTAGGAACTGAGATATCGCCAAGTAGCCGAGGCAATGCGAATCGTTTGTCTTCCGCGTTTTGTTTCCTCGAGTGGCGGCGGCTCGTCGATTCATCTATGGTTATCTATGGAACTTCGCAGTTCAGCTGCGGCGCGTTCAGTTTCGTTGCACGGCGCTTCGAAAGTCGAATTCGATAAATTCGCTTCGAAAAAGTCGAGAAAGCGTTGAGAAATTTGAGACGATCGTACGAGTTATTACCTTTGCTTTGGTTCGTCGGTTTCGGTAATTACGGCAACCAGGCTTAACGAGGCTCCAAGCACGCGCTTCGTTCCTTTTATCGTTCCATCGACGCATCTACGAAACTATCGAATTATCGTCGACAAATTCTTATAGCGGGGTCGTTATCGCGGGGTCGATTTGACGCTGATTCCTATAACAATGGTGAACTTGGACGAGCTTGCTTTCTAAAATCTCGCACACCGTAAACGACACGATCCGAGAGAAGATAGGAAAACGCAAAGCTACAGGATAATCCTTCGGACGGGTGTAAGGGTCAAACGATGGGTGGAGGAAAAGTGTCCGCCGATATAGTCTTCCCTGAAGCTATCAAATTCCGCGTGGATAAAGACGTGGGATACGTCGGACGGCTCGTGAATGGGATTATTAATATTTCCCTTCGCTGCGCTTCTCTTCTCTCGCGGCCTTTCTCCGCATCGTATCGCCTCGTAGCGATCCGAGCGAGATACCCTTGCCGATAATTTATGCGAAATCGTGAAATCAAGTTTTACCACTTCTCGCCCATCCACCTTTCTTTGGAGACCTTTTTCACGCATAGATAATTAAGATATCCGCTCCCAACGGATTTATTAATATACTTCTTGCTCTCCTCGATAAAACTTATTCGCTTCTTTCCTGTCACAAAGCGGTATAAGGAATTTTTATGAAAGCGTCACGACCAATGCCCTCTAATTTAGTTCTCGCGATTTATCTTTCGGTTTGGTCGATCCCGTCAGGTCCGAGGTTTGTCGGTATCGCGTTAGAGGCACGGACATTCAAACGTGTCATTCGATGTACCGTCTGTCCGAGCTTCGATCGTTGCTCCTTTCAACGCGAAAGCGGCAACGCCGTATTTCGAATTAAACCCATCCCATAGATAACCGATCGTCGTGATAATTAACTCGCTTCTTCGCCATCGCGAACGTCGTTCTTTGCCCTCTTAAAAGTCCGACGACAGCCAATGAATTCCAGTATCGATAGCAGAAACCAGTTGAGAATCTCTGAGCTGGATCTATTCGAAAGCAACGACCATTACGCTCGCCTGTTTCTATGTACACATAAGCGTTCGCTCGCTTCTACGTGTACGTTCCCTGATAATTTCAACATTCCACAAATCATTTAGCGAGGCACACGCGACCAGTACGCCCACAGCTGGAAACACGTCCGATAACGCTCTCGATGGCCGATCGAAGCTGTTTCCATCCGGTTTCCCTTGAAACGCGTGTCAACCCCGTGTCGAAGTCCGCCTGTGCTTGGACGCGTGTCGCTTAGAAAGGAGAAAAACGGGAGAAAAAAGAGCCTGCGGAGGAGGACTTTTTTTCCCAGCAGACACGTTTGCCCGCGGAATTATGCGCGTACGTGCGCCGCCTGTGAGAAAAAGATACGTCACTTGGTATTTCGCGATGGTAGCCTCGATGCTGTATTTTTGCTTGACCGTTCTGCCGCCGGTAATGGCGTTCGTGATGGGAGATAATCGAATGGCTAACTTATTTTGGAAACGACCGGATGCCACTGGAATTCCATGTACGACCGAATCCATCGCACGGCTCGAGAGAATGGGATTGCGTGAATTCAGACGGTGCGACTCGGATGAAAAAGTCGTTGGATTATCAGCGGCTAATCTTGATTTAACGCACCGTTACGTTTTACGAATTTTCACGCTCCTACGTTGGCTCGAAGCTTCCATATATCGCCGCTGCCGTGTCAGAGTCTTTTCGGTCTTATCCTCTTCGTTCTGACGAAGCTCGTGCTCGCAAGTCTCCTCCTCCTATAATCCTATCCCGTACGCGTGTCTTCGTAATCTTCGTTTTTAAAATTCGACCAGTTTGTCGAACGAAAAAAAAAAAAAAAAAAAAGAAAAGAAAAAAGGAAAAAGGAAAGAAAAATAATATTTCTTTAGCGAAACGAGTAGTAGTCTACACGAGCACGGTTACCCCCGGGAATAAAATACGTATTTTTACGCGGCCCCTTTCTCTCTATACGCGGCGTATCATTACTTTAATGCATCGTTGTTGCTCGCGAGCAGAAACGAGAGAATCGAAATCGTCTTGATCGTCGGTGGTAACGTAGTAGGTTACTAATGGTGGGCTTGCTGGGTCGGTGGGTTGGTAGACTGGGTTGGGCTTCTTAAAGGTCCACCGAGGTCAGCTGTACGGGAAGGATATAGTTGCCCAAGGCACCGATGACATCGACGAACGAATAACCAGCCTCTCGAACGAGCTACGCCGAACCAACAGGGACTTGCGCCTCTCAATGAAATATTCCTGAACAATGATGCCGATCCACCTTAAACCGAGAGCCCTGTCTCCGCTTGTTTCACGGTATTCGTCGAACTCGGGCGATTTGTATTTTTATATCGGTGGATTTTCTTAGGTAACGGTAACGAACGTAACGTTCTGTTCGCGATACTTTATAATCCTTTGTAATTCCTACATCTTTAAACGCTTTTCTGTACAAACGTGAACCTTCGGTTGTTCCATCCACCGTACGCGTATCCCTTTTGCTCGCCCCAATTTCACGAGATCTCCGTCTCGAGACTTGCAACGACCGCGTGACGAGATATACACGGGCGAATTCGTCTTAGAAGTCGCTCGACAAATACGACGCGGACAACTGGCATCTTCGTTTCGAAATAATTACCCGGCGTGCTCCTCTTTCGACCGGTCTCTCTCTCTCTCTCTCTCTCTCTCTCTCTCGCGATCGTGCGTCCGTTGCAATGTATAAAACAGCGTCGTTTCGTGCGGCAGCCACGGCTCGGCGTATGTCTTTGCCCGCTGGAAGGAAGAAGCAGGATAAAAAGAGCGGAGAAGCCTGGATGGGTCGGAGGGGTGAGGAGGGCAACCGAGAGGAGATGCTGAGGAAGGCACAGGTCATGCAACAACAGGAAGGTTAGTTGCTCGGGGCGGCGACAAGCGAGCGAACACCATCTTGCCTCTTACATACGTAACCGGCTCTCGTAATAATTTCACTCAGCCACGAGGAACCCGACAGGACGTGAAACGCGCGTTTCCTGGAAGCTCGTCCCGAGTCTCTCGAAGAGAGATACGCTTGCGAGGTTTCGTCGATAGAAACGGGGTCGAGCGCGAACTCCGGTCAGAAAGCTGAAGCGTTCTAGACGTTTGGCAGTTGGATCGCGGTACCACGGAAAAGGGGACGATATATTCTCGTCGAACGAAATACAACACCGCGGCTGAAAACTTTGGGTTTACTGGTTTTACGAGAAGGGAATAGAGAGTAAGAAGCGATATTCGTTAGTTGGGTATTCTAGGAAGATTACTCGGCGTGTGGTATAAGGTTGGACGGATGAATTATTCGAGAATACGTGTTTCGGTGTTTAAAGGATGCGTTAAAGATAGTTTAACTTGTCAGGGGAGTCGTAAATTTATGAAAGATATCGTGGCAGCTATATTTTAATGTCTTAAATTACGACTTCACAGTCTGTAGATTTATGAGTGCGTAGTAAGTTGTAAGTTCTTCGAATAACTTCTCCGAAGACGAAGTCGTGTTGGACTAATTGAAGTTCGTACTCAACGCGATAAGCAATATTTTTCGTTCTTTGCAGCACGCTAATTCCCAAATTCGATACTCTGTCAACCAGTTTCGTATCCCGTATTACTTAGGCTGCCTTTTTAATTAGCTTCGAGATTAAGCGCGTAATTTTTCCACGTTGATAGTTGCGTCGTTTGATTTATCACTCATTTTGGAGAGATTCGTGCTCTTGGACCCAACAGGTTGTTCCTCGTTTCAACTGTATATTATATCGGTGCACTTCCCTTCCGCTTTCAGCGATCGCTTATGTAATATCGTATCCAAAGTAATTTTCGATGTATCGTATCCAAGGAGACGGATCGAAATTATCATGGAATCGTTGTTGAACGAGAAACTTTACTCCGGAACTATAAATCGAGGAAAACGAAGATTCTCGATAATTTCCTATTTCTTCTTCTTGTCTGTCTTGTCGAACTCGCGCAGTATCCTTCGGTAATCGGCCCAGAAAGAATTCTGAATTATTAGAGTAAACTTTATCTTCTTACCCAAGAGTCATAAATTCAGTTGGAAAACGGTTCTCCAGGTTCTTTATTAGAACGCTAACGATTGTAGCACGAGTTTGGGCAAGCAGGTCGATCGTAGGATCGGCTAATGCAGGCTTCGTCACCGTTAGGTTGTTAATTAGCCGTGGTTCGGTACGTACACCTGCATGATTTCACGCAACGTCCAGGTGTAATCGAGCACGGTTAACCTTTGTCCAGCCCCGAAGCCTGACGATCCACGGAATCTTTCGTCAAGCTTTTTTTTCTCTCCTGTTGGCCGACACGCTCTCGTGATTACGATCGATCGATCCTGGATGCTCTCACAGGTAGGCAGCTACTTATCGATGGGATCATCGCGAACAATTCGAGATCTAGCAGAGGAGAACTGTTCCTCCTCGTAACTGGATAGCAAGAAAGACGATCGAATCGGTGGTATCGTTTTGTGCGCCGTTATAAAGTGAAAAACGGGGAAATCGAACGAGGAAATTGAACGTTATAGAAATACGCGATTATTACACGGAGATTCAAACTCGTTGTCGGATCACATATATTTACTTTCGTGGAACGTTTGAAATATAATCGCGAAACGCTGTGCTTGTCTGTGTATTAGACGTTAATTTCTTGCTTGTGCCTGGTATCGCTTTGCAACGCGTCCTTGTTAAATTCGAGCGAATCGAATTAAAATTTATGGATGCGAAATAAAAAATTCCGCGCGACAACGACCAGAAGGGTCCTCGATGGAACGACGGATATTAAATTTACAGCTGTGTTTCCAAACCCATTAACAATGCTTTATATCTTCCTTCGTTGGGTCTGACTACGACGGTACTGTTTCCATTGACTTTACTGCCGTCGATTTACTCGGATTTTTACCGTTTATTTCCGTGTCTGCATAAACTGTTCGTTATCCGTTTCTGATCTACATAATTCGCTTTTTCGATAAATTGTCCCTGTATTTTACGTAGTTTCGCATACCAGCAAATTAGACATTTTACATTAGAATTTGCACAAGTTCTTCGACTTTCTCTACAACGTCGTTCCTTTATTTTACGAACGTCGTCTATACCTTATAAATATTCGTATATCACAGCGCAGTATGCAACGCGCTTGGAACCAGTCACGGATACAGGTTACAATTGTTAATATAAATTATCGCAGAAACGTTACATTTGATAATTCCAAAACAAACGAATCGCATAGAAATTCTTCTCCGGCGTGATAATATCGTAACGCATCAAGTAGAAGCCTGTACCATGATCTCTGCTGACCGTCTCAATCATGTACAGAGTGTTACGATTTCCTTAACTGATTTACCAAGCCAATCTTTCACCAGTTCTCCCGTGTTCCTCGGTTGATGGACATCAGGAATCGTTTGTTCACTGTCGTGCCTCTACCACGGAAATCGCGTTGGAATCATTGACCGTGACAGATAGCGTTCAGGGCGATCCAGTTTCTCGCTCGACTCGTTTGAATCTTCTAGTTTGACGAGCTACGCGCGCCATAACGATAATCGATCGTTGCACGGCGTACGCGATCGTTTTTTAGATCCCCAGGCACTCGAAAGGCAATTAAGCTCTCGATAAAGCAGAAAAAATCTTGGATCGATATTTCTATCAAAATAACGCAAGAACAGAGCGTCTCTAACCATATATTTTCCCGCGTCGCGTAAGATTATCATGGATTATCTCGTATCTTTATGGGAACTTTGTTCGCCTTTCTCCGTTTAAAGAAACTCTGAAAACTTTCCTCCGACAATCCGACAAATTCTCGAATCGAGAATATTTCTGACGCGACTATTCAACGTTTCCCGATAGACGATTGAATCGTCGGCCTCTATACCAGAAATTTCTCGTTCCTGCGTAAAGATCTGGAAAGTCCGCGAGCTTTCTCCCCTGTAGATCGTGCACTCTGGCCGAAACACCGGTCGATCCATAATTTATCGGTGGCGAGGCGCGGCGCAATTACAATTGAAAACGGAGATCTTAAAAATTAGTCGGGTCCGGTTGGCGGTAAGATTTATTCGGTCCCCTTGGCGGGAAGGTGGAGCGGCCGCGGCCTGGCGATTTTGTTTCTCGTCGAAACGCGAACTCGCCACGGAACAATGATATCTTAACTGGGATCTCAATGGGGTTAATTAACACGAGCGGGAACCGACGTTCGCGAAGGCGAGACACAGAGACAAGAAAAAGAAAGAAAGAGAGAAGGAGAGAAAAAGAGGAGCTACTCTGTCGACGATACCGCACGCCCGGCCGTGTGGCGTTAACCAAATTGATTAATCTCCGCTTCTCAGCGTCGATTAATTATTGACACGCTTTTGTTATCCAGACATCGGCAATTATCCGGTCGGCGGCGACGCCGGCGATCCAGGGAAACACGCGGCCGCGAGAATTCGATTCGATGGCTTTCCTCCGTTCGCGTTTCTCTAATCGCTCGTTAAAATCGCCAATCGGGAAACCAGAGCCAGTCGTATCTGGTCGACATCGAGATTACACGTATCGCTTGCGTGTTACGGATACGCGCGTCCTCGCGGAAGAAAGATCGTAAAATACAGGGACAATTTATCGAAAAAGCGAATTATGTAGATCAGAAACGGATAACGAACAGTTTCCATTGGAAAATTTGTCCGTGATCGATGGATAGAAGAATCTGAAGATTTCATTGACGAGAAAAAAGTCCGCGAATAACTCGCGATCGAATTCTCGATTCGCGAGAAGCTTTATTCGATCGAAAGCTTCTGGTCTTTCCAGGCACGTGTACATCCTTCCAACGATCGTTGAAATACCTAGACCGCTCTATCCTTGAAATAGCGAAGAAATATCGCGGTTCCGTTATCGCTGTCTTACCTTATATCGTTCCAGGCGTAATATCCGCGCGAAATCGTGGTCGTGAAATCGGTTTTGATCGAGTGACGCGTGTAAGCTCGTGCATCGAAGAGCGAAGAGGGAGGGATCGCCGACCAATAAGACAGTAGCGACTTCCTTGTTTGGCGACCGAGAGATCGAGAGATGGCAATTAGGCTCGCCGCGTCAAACGTTCTGGCCGGTGGCCCCTTATCTCGTCTCGGCCGCCTTGTTCACTTTCTCCACTCGATCGGACCTTACCGATTTCGGGGCAAGGCGAGATCGTTAAACTGCTCGTCACGAGAGATCTTTTTTTCCTGGAACTGCGAGTCAGCGCTGGAAATCGTTCCACCTTTCGTGAGATCGCTCTGCTATAAAAAAGTTGCCAATGTAAATCGTGGATCGAAACGGTGGCACGGAATGGATTCCTTTTCCCATTTTGTACGACCGATCCCGTGCAAAAGTACGACTGGCTTTCGATTTTTATTTCACGCCACTTTTTCTTCCCTTCGTTTCTTCATATAGAATTACGTAAAAGCAAAAAAGTAAGTTTGTCGCGACTCGAGAGAGAAAGAGAGAGAGAGAGAGAGAGAGAGAGAGAACGAACTTTTTTTTTCTCCAAGCGCCGATTACAACGCGTTCGTAGCTTTTCGCGCAACAGCTTCAATTACCCTGTACACGCTTAATTTCTACTTGCAGCGAGACAATTTTTCACGGTGTTTAAATGTCACAATATTTCCATGACGCAACGCCAACTCGCGTCCGGATTAATTTACTCGAGCGCGTGCACGCGCTTTAAGCGGTCCACATTACTGTCAATTACTATGCATTCAGCATACGAGCACACCTCGCGCGGATAATTGAAAGGCATTATTGCTGCCTGGACTACAGCTTTCCGCGAACAGGATATCTATCGCAAGAACGATTTCCTGTTTCCTCGAAGTCTTATTTTTTCCCGCCGTTCCAAATCGTTTTATCATTCTCCTAATTATTATTGCTTTTTGCTTGCAGGACTTTTTTTTTTTTTGTTTTCTTAAACGATTGGATATCGATGTCGTAGAGCTCGTCGATAAAGAACGGTACATCCTTTTGTTCAGCGAAAATTGTAATTTCCACGAGCAATTTTAGTACAGCTACGTTGGCTATTAAGTTTCTTCTGGATGTAGCGAGCCAAAGAGAAATAGATACACTGGCACTTGTGCGCGTCACATGCTGCCAACAAGTTTTTACCTCGCGTTCTGTTAAAAGTTGTTGTTCCATCGTGTCGAGGAAACTCGCGGCTAATGGAAATCTTCGTTTGAAAAAAACAAAGAGAGAGAGAGAGAGAGAGAGAGAAAAAAAAATGACGGCGAATTTTGCCAACGTCCCGCTTCGAAGAAACGATCGTATCGAAAGAACACGTATTGGCAAAATAAAATCGAACGAAAAATAATCGAACGAATTTGCAAAAAGTATAAAAATTGCTTCTCAAGAAAGAAACCGTACGAAGCAAGTGGTTTCTTTGAAAAGTAAAATACCACCCCTCCTTAAAAGGGTGAAAGATTCCGTGTATCCGAGATTCTGTGATGCGAGGATTCGACGTGCGTGCCACAGAAAACGGTACACGGCCCCCTCCGCTTTCGCATAATCGTCGGTCGGTAGCTTCCGGTATAATAGCTTCTGAGAGAGGCTCATCGTCGGCTGCAACGACAACTTTTTGCTACTCTTTTTCTGCCTGTTACCCCGCGACTGGTGTGCCGCGGTAGTTAACTTCTTGCCGTGTGATCGAGCGACACGGTCCACGTGCCACGTGTTCGGGCTAATACCTGAAATGCTTTCCGTTGATTGTGAGCCGCCTGTTGCGCGTTCCTCTCCTCTCTGCCGCCTAAGAAAACCTGGATCGTTACTGAATCTCGCTGCTTCATGATAACGGTGTTCACGGTCGGAGACGCGTCCATTCCCGCTGGAAAATTTGCTTGCAACGCGTAGACAGGTGTGTAGCGTGTACGGTCGAATGGAGGTTAACTAAGGATCACTGGCGCCAGAGTGATAAAAAAATTTGTAACAAGCGTGAATCGTCCGAAGTTTAACCCCTGTCGTCGCTAACGGGACTCGTGTGTTCCACATAGGTTGGAAAAATTACCGGTGGACAAATATCTATGGCCAGCACGGAATATCGATGGAACGTGTGTCTGTTCTATGCGTAGAATTTGCCGTTTAAAAGTAGAGAAATATCTCGCTGAGACGCGAATCGCTCGAGTAACTCCGAGGGACGAGGCAGACGATATTATTAGACGTGTGCGAAAGTTTTAGCCTTTTCTTTGCAATTTTCTTCTATTTATACATAACGCGTGCATCGCGAATTAACGGTCGCAACGTTCTCCCCCATTTTGTACGACTTTCCGTCGAGCTTCGGATTCCGCCGCGAGAAAACGACACGTCCAAGGTATCTCGTTTCCAAACTATTTCATTTCCAACGTACTGGCCGTACAAGCGAAAATCTATCGCGGTCGAATCCGGAGAGCAGGACTCCGGCGGAGGAATTTCTCGGCTCGAGTCGAGGACAGACCCGGCGTTATCGTCGTCGCTCGTCGTTCTCGCTGTTGCTTTCCGAGCTTGTCGTCGTCGATCGATCACGAAGTTGGCGTTTCGGATAGATGGACCACGTCCAAACGATTACGCGAAACGGCAGAGAATTACGCGTATCGATGAAAAGTAATCGTACACGAAGGCTCGAAAGCAAAGAGGCCAACGCTTCTGACAAATAATACGAGAAAGGAAGCTGACATTCATCTCGGGAAATCGCATCTCGTGGTCGATAGTAACGCAACTTATAAACTGAACGAATCAAGCCTGTCCTCGTCGTCGCCTCGATGATCGATCAGCCTCGATAAACTCGAGTCCGCCTCTTAACGGCCCTAATCTCTTCCTACGAGGAACGACGAAGAGGATGGATTAAAGTGGGGGAGCTGGAGCATGTGCCCTCCCCTCTTGGTTGGCCGGGTCTCGAGTAGTCATAAGTAATCACGTCGACCCGCGGTAGTCGCCAGGAAATCGACGAAGAAGTGGTTGACGAGGCGTGAGAGGAGGATCGTGGCAAAAAGAGGAAGCTGGAAGAAACGCGGCCGAGAGTATGTAGCGGGAGAAAAAAGAGGATCGGAGTTGAAAGAACGAGCACAGCTGTCCGGGGCGCGGCCCTTGGCCAAAACGAACAACCAGACAAATAGAGAAGCGCGTAGAAACCGAGCAAACTGCCTTCTGGTTAGACGCATCGTCTCTGTGTCGTGCAAGGATTATTATTCTGGTTCGTCTGTCACGGTCGAGCGAAACGACGCTGGTCTGTAGAGACGTTGCCCGCAGAGATTTTTATCCGAATGTCACGGACCATGGTCGATCGTTTTACGAAGTGTACTCGAGCAGCTTGTAGCAACGCGGAACGATCGAATTTGCGGAAAGACGACGTTTCGAATACTTCGCGGTCTATTTCGCGATGAACTTTAAAAGTCGCTTGCACAACGCAGATAGCATAGGAATTCTAGCTAGCTTTTCGTTTTACGGGTACGGTTGGTCGGGTTCTAGAAGAAACATCGCCAACCCTCGTCGTTGCGCCATCGCTTTCGACGAGAAATCGATCATTCTTTCTCCGCCTCTGTCCGACGATCGAACCACTTCTCTTAATCTCCACTTTTATCGAAACGATAGACCCCTTTCATTCATCAACTTCCAACTCGTTCTCGAGTACGATATAAATAATTTCTTCCCGACTGCTGACCCCGTAGCCACTTAATTTCATCGAGCTCGGTAATCTCCCTCCGCGCGGGATGATCGATAATTGCGATCAGCGATCGTACCAATAAAATCCACTTATTGAATACCATTGAAAATGTATTTCTTTCCGGCTGACCAACAGCTCGGCGTATCGGTTAAGGCGGTACTATGGTTTCGTTTGACAAGTTCGGTCCAGGCCGAAATGGAAACTGGACCGAACTATCGAAACTCTTCTTCGAACGACGTTGGTCGAGATAACGGAGCGCCCGGTCGTTAATCAGCAATAATTACCGATGGTAGATACGTCATAGCGCTTGCGCTCCATTCAGGATCAAGCATCCGTCCATGGTGAGAAAGAAAAATCGAACAGGGGGCCCTTCTTGTTGCGGGCCTCGACTTGGCCGAAGATCGAAAATGAGATGATCCCTTGTCTCGATATTTTTCATCCTTCGGCCGCTTCGACGGAATCGTGATTGCTTCCGCTCGAACGCCCGGTGCAATGGATTCGGGCGATAATTAAACGCGACCGACGCGGTATATTCTTCTGCATCGATCTTGCTTCGAGTGAGATACCGGTCAATATCGGTCCTGGTCGAATTTGTTTCGCGCTGTTCGAAGGCTGCAGGGCCGAGGAACGGAACCGTCAGGGTAGCGAGTCGACTCACTCGACACCGAGCTGTCGTAACACGTGGAAGACTAAGTGGAGAACGACCGTCGTTGTCAGACGGAAGAAATTTCACAGGTATAACGTAAGACGCGAAGGGTTAAGCGAAGAAAGGCAATTATCGTCGGACATAGTTTGCAGCCCATAAACGACACTCGTAACCTTTGACGGTAAGTGGCTCTCGTGAAAAATTGTCTCGGTCCTGCTTCGAACCACGAATTATCCGGTAATAAAAGTTAGTGGTAGCGTAAAATAAGCACAATGACAGAATCGTAGCAGCGTTTCTATAATTTTCGATCGATACCGATCCGGTGGTCGGAATTTCGCGTGTTAAATTTCCAATCGAACGTAATATCGTTTGCGGATCCATTTTTTTTTTTTTTTTTACAATTAATCGATCCTCGTACGGCCGAGACGCCTTTAGCAAAGTTCAGACCGGCGAGTTTACGTAACGCAACACCGACTCGGTCAGCTAATTGGAAAAAATAGTCGCCGTGAAAGATTATTTAAACGGTAGGGATTACAATTCCACCGATGGCTTACGCAATAATAAATATCGGTCGTTAAATCATCGCGGGCAAAGCGTAATGCGCAGTGGGCTGCACGCGTGCGCGCGAGCATTATTAATCATTACGAAAAAGCGTTAAGTAGATAATAAATTACGCTGCCGAGCCTCTTGGAAACCCAAGTTACGTGAAAACTTCCTTGGTATTCAATTAGCCGTATCTAATATCGCAATCCGACTCGATATTTCAAACTTTCGTGGTATCCGGTAATGCACACAGTTTTCAACTAAAAGTCGAGGCCGAGATGCCGACGAAAGTATCGAACGTCGTTGCTGGAACAGTGGTTACGAAATGCCACGCGAATTTCTAATATCCGTTCGATCGCGGCCAATCATACGTGTCCGTGTTAGCGGACACTGTAATTCAGTCATTGGGTCAGCGTTTTCTTTTTTGTCGCGGTCAGTCAGCGACCGCTCGCTTTTTTCTCTCCTTTCTTTAATTTTTTTTCCTTTTTTTTTTCATTCTTCAAACGTACGCGTATTTTTATTCATCGGGAAAGTCGGCTAGCGCTTTGCGACCGTGTATTTAGCGAGATCGAAGGAGAATTTCTTGCAAGCTTGCGTCGAGTAACGAAGAAGCGATAATTTCAGATAAATGGCGCTTCACCGAGTCGTTAAAGACCAATCGATGAAACCACGAAGGTTGATCCTCCGTAGACAAATATATGTATATTCTACCTTGGACTTCTTTATAATATATTCGTACAAATCGTTCAGTCTACTTTCGTTCGTTACGATCACTTGGTTAAGTGCTCGATCTTGCGCATAATTAAGACGCACTTAAGTAAGTATTATCAGAGATGGAGCCTTCCAGGCTAATTATCGCTATTTATTTATGATCAGTGATTAAGCAACGCTTTGTATATGTAACCGATTAAAGATATCTCGATAAAATCGATTGGCTTAATCAAAGCTGCGACGTTGCGTGACTAACAATGACACGATCCTAATATTTTTCACCATAAATTAATATCAGCATATCGATACGAGAACGGTAGAAAAGTTCGTGCGAACAGAATTAGTAAGTTTTAATATTTTACGAGCTGTTGGTAGTCTAATAGCCAATCTGTCTTTATATTTTATCTACTGGTTCTTTGCTTCCTTCGTCGCTTGTGATTGCAGAAATTCCGCTCGCAAAAGCAATTTGGCTTCCATAGGAAATATTGGAAAGCAAGTGTCAAAGAAAATTCTTTTCTATATCGGTCTATCTAGAAAGCGAAAATTGGTTACGAAACAGTCGGTTCTGATTCTTTTCTGGATTAGACTCAGCTGTGTACGTTTCCGTTTCCCTTCGAATTTATTCATCTTTCCTCCATCTTCCGCCTGTTTCTACTCGGTTACACTAGTTTCACGGCAAGTTGATTATAAACAATCGCGATGTAGAAACAGTATCACTTTCCGATTCGTGTTTGTACGATTATAATGTCTCGATAATGCCGCGCCTCTCTTTCATACGCTCGTGATCATTTTATAATTACGAGAGGAAGGATTCGTTATCTGATTTCGTCCAGTCGTTTTATGCTGTTTTGCTTCTGAACAATTGCACAGATAACATTGTAATTTTTCTAGTTTTGAATATTACAACCGCCGCCATTGTTAACGATATACTAATATCGCGAATTCTTCGACTAGAAAATTACCTCCTTTGAATATAATAGCCGAGTGAAAATCGTCGAACTTTGCTTTCAATTTTCCCTCCTACGCCGTTTCACTCGCCGTACATTCCCAAGAATCCTTCGCATTCTTCATTCTGTCGCGTCCAACGATTTATCTAACTCGACGACGTTCCGACTCCGCTTCTCGAACGTCGCGCGACGACCGAGGTATCCCCTATCGAACTTCGCCATCCAAAAGCCGCCTCGTCTCCCACGACACGGACCACCGAATCAACTTGATCGTACCTCCGCTACTTTTTCACTTTGCATCAGGCCGTGAGACAATGCATCATACCCGGGACGATTTATAATAATTCACGTGGCCATAACTCATTATTACCAACACCGTGGCAACATCGATTGCCGAGGCCCAGCCGGGGTCATAAATATCGGCGGCTATCGTGGACAAAATCGCGACCAATTGCAACCGTGCTTTCGGGGCCGCCGACCCCCTTTTATTTTTCCCACTGTGCCCTGTGTAATCGCTGTGCGTGCACTCTGCATACGAATGCGAGCACGCTAGAAGCTCACGAAAGGGACACTCGTATTTTTGCTCGTATCTGTGGATTGCCGGGCTGTGTGCGAGCCGCCACGAGGCACTCGCAGTGGTATGGCGTGGCGTGCGAATAGCAGCCCTTCTATAAATCTTCATTTAGTGGCCACAGTTCGGGGCCAGTTGTTGAATCTTGGCCGAGTCAGAATTTCCAGCGCCGTGCGCTCATTTGCGCCAACTTTGCTCGTTCGCGTCTTATTGTACATTCGCAAACGCTCGAAGGGGTGATTTTGGGAGTGGTTGTTCGCTCGGCATTGCAACGGAGAACGATGCTCGGCCGAGTATCCTGTGGTTTCTGGTCTGCGAGATTCCGTAGGATTTCGTCGCGGGAAAGACGGATCGTGATTCGACTCAGCGTCCCACGCTTTCTCATTCGTACAGTCTCGCGGCATTTCGTCAGATTTTCCAGCAACCTTCGTAACCAAATTACGCAAAGTAGCGGATCGATCGGAAGAAAAGTGTCGAGCCGATCAGTTTCCCTGGTTTCCTTAAAAAAAAAAAAAGCCAGCGAGTATCTGTCGAATCGGCGATCACGATCGTCGAGGCTTGTCTGGAAGCGACGATTTGCTATACACGTTTCTTCCGAATCGACAAGTACTCCTCGAGGCGAGACTGGACCGAACGTAACACGCGATTACCGATCTTTTTATTTTCTTTTCTTTTTTCATCTGTCGCCTCTATTTTCTCGTTACACGTTGGACTTTTCGCCGAGTTTCAGTCACCGCGCACATCGCGTGTCGTCTCAGCTTTCGCAGAAGGGGCAACGAAATCGCGAAATCGGCCGATTCCTGGCGGCTTGGATCATTAGGCGGTTTCTAATGGCAAGAACGGCAGAAACAATTCTCGTAATAGCGAGCGCCGTGTTCGAAGATTTATACAGTCATCGAGCCCGCTAATGGCTTCCGTTTTTGCCGGTGAAATTGTAGAAACGTGTCAGCCACGCATTATGCCAGGCTCTTCCTCGTAAAAAGTTCACTCGCCAGGCCTTAACTCTGTTATTGAAATTAGTTCCGTTATTTAGAGGTTCGTTTGCCTGTGCCTATTGTTCGTCGTTCGTTAAATTTGCCTTGCGACGCGTACGGTTCGAGGGAAAGCCGAATTCCCAGCGAAACGCGACGAAATCCGACCAAATCCGTGAAAAAAACTCGTCCCATCCCAGAGACAAGTAATCCTCGTCGCCCGAAACTCCATCCGAACGTTCATTTTCGGACAATTTCGGATAATGCCAGCGAGCAATCAGCCATCGGCGTTCTCGACATCTCAAATTACTCGAAACCCCTTTGCTCTCAATACCTGCATCATGCTATCCGACGGTCGAACCGACACAAAGAATCCCATCAGTCAAAGATCCCCTCTAAACCGAACTCGCCCCGAGACACAGCTAGAGACACGGGTGAACCTTCGCAGATTGTAAGGGAACGAATAGTGCCGCGGTGCTGTCGTGGTAACACCGATTCCCAGAAATTTCGTGCCTCGATAAGTTTTCGTCAACCGCAAACAGGATGCGTGTAAGAATGTTTCGCCATTGGCTCTTCTCTCTCGGCTCGCCACGATTTCTTTCCGTCTCTCTTCTTCGTCGTCTCTTTTCAGGGGTTTCGCGGTCGAGACCCGGTCAGGTTACCGGTGCACCGATGGCTAACCTCTTGCGAGATTAATTCGAGGTCGGGTCGGCCGCGCGCGGATGCAACCACGGTTTCGCCAACTTTTTATCCGGGCCTCCCTCGCTATTTCCTCTCTGCCAATTGTGTCGTTCGTTTGTTTATTTATTCGTCGAGATTAACCGCGGTTAGGGCTCATTCGGCGAAAGATACAATCGTAGTCGTGGGATAATAAAAACTGTGATACGTTAGCTGTCCGACGTAACGGATAGGCGCGCCTCGACGCCGGCGAAAACGCGATCAGTCCAAAGGAAGATACGATTTCGGGACTCCGTTAGGCACCCTGTGCGATCAGACTCAAGACGGTGACGCTCGGGCGACACAAGCTTAGGACGACGCTACGATCGTAGATCGACGCGGGACAGTCTGTATCGCGAGCGGCCAAGCGTAGGAATTTCTGGATCGTCGAACGCTCTCTACTTGGACGCACAGGTGTCGGTGACGAGGTGACCGAATAATCGAAACTCGAAGCGTGGGCGAAGTAAATTCAAGATGAAAGAAACAGGACACGCGCGAAGTGGCCTTAAAGCTCTGGCGGCAACTCGCGTCGCTCGTTTTCCTTTCACGTTCGCCTCTCGACGAAACGGTAAAATCTCGCGGATGAATCTTATCAGAGAGGAGCGTATCGGGTTTGTTTGATCGACGATGCCGGCGAAGGCTGGTAGGCCGAGCGGAGCGAATAAAGAGAGGCCGGTTCGGATCGCCTTCTGCTCAAGGTCGAATCCGGAAAGGAAACTTAGAGCAGAGCAGGTGCTGGCACCGTCCGATAGCGACGCGGCGATCTCGAACCTCCTCGTGGTCTCCTCGTGTCAAAATGCTGAACGTGAAACGCGACGGTTCGCTTTCGATTAAACTGTCTACTCGGCTGACACGCTTCCAGCGATCGCTCGACCGTTTAATCCTCTTACGGTATTGCAGCTGCTTAATCGATACCGCTTCGTATCTTTATCCAAATTTATTCGATTTCTACGAGACGCGTACCGGCTTTATTCGACGAGGAACGTAAAAAGAATCGCGTTCGTCGAACGATCTCTCGCGATCGTTGTGCGTCTCTCGCGTCTCTCGATATCGAGAGGTGTCGAAGGTCAGACCTTTGAGAAAACGACCTTATCATCGAGTCATTGTTCGGCACGGTTCGCCATCCGCGTAATTATGAAAGAGCCGCGCGCCGTTCACGAGCGTGATCACAATCAGCGTCGAGGTATCGAATGTACGAAATCGTGCAGGCAACATATGTATATGCAGGTGTCCCGGGTGTACCAACCGGATGTAATAAATCGAACACGGTGAAAAGCGTTGAGCGAGCGCCTGCCGTGACTCGATGACAGCTTGGAATATGCTCGGTGATCGTGACTTCGCTGATCCAGAAGTAAATACAGCATAATAGAGTTCATTTCGCTAGGAGTGTGCGCGTCGCCTTTGCCAGCCGGCCTCGGGCGATATAATCCTAACTGTATTTCGTAATTAAAGGCGAAGTCGTGCGCCGATTTTCCTTGCTCTCTTTCGTCTCAACTTGGATTAATTGTTCGGGGCAGGATGGATTAAGCGGACGAGGGAGAAATCGGACGGCCAAGTCACGAGACGTGGAATTACCGAAAGTCCGAGATAACGATCGCGGCGAATACGACTGAAAATCGAGCCAAGGATCGGAATCGCTGCTTCTCGATTCCTTCCGCCTTAATGCCGCTACAGTCTTCGAATTTTATAGCCTCGATCTCGCTCGTGTTTTTCGGTAAACGAGAGGATGTTTCACGTTTCTCCGAACGAACATCGTCGATGTCAATAATTCGCGGCGAGGGAAAGACACGATCGGTTGAAAGATGAGATTTCCAATTAATTCTCGATTCCGGCTGTTTTATCATCGCAGATATAAATATTAACCGGTGTTTAGACTAAGGAAACTCTTCGCACGAGCGGAATAGAAGACTCGATAGAGGGCTGATTAATCGCCGACAAATATCAAGAGCACGATACAAACGATACGATTGAGATCGTTACCCAATATACCGAGCACGAGGATAATTAAGATCTACCGACTGGCAAAAATAATCGGGATCGTTCGTAATGTCTTACTTAATCGTTCTACAACGAGCCTCCGCGCAGTTCAATTGTTGCAATTCGGCGAACCGTGTCGTCAATAGGCGACCGTCGAAGAAACGGCTGCTCGTTTCCAGTGAATCGAGGGTGCACAGGGGCCAAGGGAGCACGTCGTGCAACGGGTAATCACGATATATTGTCCGCGGTTATGGGTGAAACGGCGCGTGATCGCGAACAATTCGAATCCCTATCTCGTGTATGGACACGCGGAACCGTGTTCGCTGCATATTGCTACACGGATTTAATTAATTCGCGATCGCTGGCCCGTGCACTCCGTGAATTCTTTATCTCGCCGTAAACTGGCCGCAACTACCCTGCAACCGTTTCCTTTGACATTCTTACCGAGTATATCAAGCGTGTACGACTTACGCGTCTTCCTTTTACGTGGAACGCGCGCTCGTTGCTCGCCGTTGTCGTTACGAAACTTTTATTCTCGCCCGAGTTTAGTAGAGTAGGCACGCGAACACCGTTATTCGGAGGGAAAGGAAGAAAGAGGAGCTGTTCATTTCGCGTTATAGCCACGAAAACATGGTACAACCGAGAGGACGTCGAAGATACGTCAAATATTAAGAGACGCGTTCGAGCTTGACGGTACGTTGTATTTTAATTCTGAGCACAGCACACCGCAGTACCGAACACGTTAACATTTAGTACTCTTCATCTCCTACGTGATCCGCAGTCGAAACGCGACAATTCCAGCGTGATTTCGACCGTACAACCTAAAGGCAATAAACTCGCGAACAACGTAAAAGGGCAAGTTTCCAGTGATAAATTTAAATATGCGTTAAATGTACGCCTGAGTAACAAGTTGCTACGAGAATTACCTCTGCACCTACCGGCTTCACAAAAGAACTTTGCGAACCAAAGGTCCACTAAATATCGCAACGGAATACCATAGCTTGAATATTTTACGTGTTTTCACGTATTACACGCATTCTCTATATTTTCCCCTCCTTTTTCTTCTCTCGTAAATGCACAAGCATTCGCAGTCCGCCGATAAAATATATTCAGCAATTCCCATCCAAATTCAACGCGCTTCAATCTCTTGGCCGCTGCGCTCTTCTCGTTAGACAGTCACACATTCCAGCTCGCAAGAAAAGCAGCTTTACCGCGCCGAACATTCCGACTAGCAGGAGGTTGAACCGCTAACGCGATCAGGTCGGCCGAAGGAGGCTGGAAAAGGCGGCAGCGCGTGCTGGAAATTACGGCGGCCGCCGTCGATGACTAATGAGAAATTCACGCAGCCGCTAATGTACCGTATCGTTATCACCTTCCACGAAGCAGCCGACTATCCGGCTGCGATTTACCTTACGGCCGTGGCAGGAAGCGCGATCGGGTCCCGGTCGAATCGCGCCGACTGAAAAACGCTCGCGAGGTATCGCTTTGCGGTAAGAAGCGAGAATCGACCGACGTCCGCGCCGGCCACCAGTTTCTCCGCCACAGGGAAACGCTACGAGTAGAGCTCGATTACTCGCGATACCGTCCCCGGGAATTTAACACGGTCACGGGGCATATTTGCACACGGTTTTGCACATTTGCTCGAACAGGATTTGGATCGGCTTCGAGAACCGAGCGGAGCTGGTTCACCGGTGTAACGCGAAACAAAGAACGACGTAACTTCAGAGGAAACGATAACTACGGTGGAGCCAGTGTTACGCGAACACCCTAATGTTCGAACGTTCCGGTCACGGTGGAACTTGGGTAACTCGAACCTCGAGGAAGAGCCGAAATCTTCGAGTTACAGAGACTCGTCGCAATTTCCGAGCAGAAAAGAGGTTTAACGAACGGAGATTCGACGTACAGAAGCTTCGTACGGAGGCGCAGTTTGCGCTCGCCTTTTGAGAAAGTGGCGGTACTTTGAGCTTCCTCTTGGAACTCGTTTCATTCAACGCGCGTGAATGCGAAAGTTAAAGACGCGAGAGACGACGGTAGTTACGCGTTCGACCGACGAAAAACGGCTAGCTTGCATGGATACGCGCCTGGTCGAAGAAGGAAGAAGCAGGGGCACGGTTTGCGCGACGGCATAAGCGCGACAGGATTGGCGAAGATACGCGGCGTTGGAAAAGTTACAGTTACAGACATTTGGAAACGGAAACGTGATATCGAACGTTATGCAAAGTGTTCGCGCGAAACTGCTCTGAGCAAAAATCTGAAATATTCCGATGTAATTGGGATGGTTTGGTTGCGACAAAGACGATAATAACGACGGTTTTACAGAAACGGACACGGCGAATGAAAACGACAACGAAGAGACGCCTTCTCGCGCCAAAGTATTCGCGGCATTCGATAAAGGGTTTTGTTGGTTCCAAGCGCGACTGAGAGAGAGAGAGTTGCGCGACTAAACAGCCAAAATGATACGGGATCCATAAATATCTCGAGAAACGATCTTAATTCGTATTCGAATAGAACAGTTTCGTCTCTCCTTTAGCCTCGATACGGGAGACTCTAGCGCGGTTCAACGACTCGCTACGATTCATCGCGATGATCCTTCGATAACGAAATTACGCGCGTCAAACTCCGTATCACCAAATACGTATTTCCACTACCGCGTTTCGTCATTTTTTGCACGTAAGTGGGACAAGCGTATTTTCAAAACATCCATTATACCATCGCACGTCGGATAAAAATTTCTGCGAAAAAAGTTTCACTTTACTCGATCGATACACGAACCATCTAAATCATTCTCCGCTACCGTGAGCTTGTCCTATTAATATCATGTCGAGCAGCGTGCACCTATACGTTCTCGAGAACGGGTTAATGCACGCTTTTAATGTCCGCCGCCACGCTAAAGTACGAAGACAAGCATCGATACGCGCTTTCACGAGTTCGCAGCGGAGCGAGCCAGCCGTCTATAATAATTGTTCCGGCTTTTTCGACGATCGATCGCGAAATCGAGACTACCACTGTCGTTGTTATTAATGCTCGGGACTGTCGTCGATTATGTTGTAGCTCGGTACGGTGAATACGAAGCGGCTGAGAAATGAACGCGATCCGTCAGCGAGACAATGGTTACCCGGCTGCCATGGGGAATTGATGAGTAAAGGCATGCCACGACGATGATGGGATTACGCGGACGAAATTGTGATTACATGGTCATTTTTAGGGAGCTACCTAATGACGATACGGGGAAACGATGTTCCCGGGGTGGTCGATAGCTTCTGGGATGGATTTTTTTTTTTTTTTTTTTTTTTAGGTCTTAAAACTCGAAAGGCCCCATCGCGAGAAGATGGCATTTACGCTACCGTTCGAAAGTATACGGACACGTGTTCGTCATCCGCGAGATTGAATTCACCGAATTACGGATAAGTTTAAAGAACGATCTTGTCCTTTGCACTCGAGTAATTTAGAAACCGAAGATCGACGTCCTTGTCGCGATTAACGAAAGTTCGTCGTCGGTGTAATTTCCCTACACAGAGTATCCTGTATCGAATATTCGGCAGATTCGGTCGGTTGGAGAAGAGACGATCGTATATAAGAGATTATAACGTCTAAAAAAGGAAAAGAAGAGCGAGGTTGCATAGGACTTTACGATGACAACTTTCGACGACTAAATTGCCAGAGAGTTATACCTGTCGTTATTTAACGTGGCAAGTTCGAACGCGCTCTCCAATTAATTCAGCCGATCGTACGCACACCGTCCGGTATAATAATTCAATAATAATCAGTGAGAAATAGGAGCAAGGGTTTTTAATTACGTTAACTGAATTAACGAATGTAATTGATAGTTTTACGATTATTAAGGTTTAATCTCGATCAGGAAATTTATTAAGTAGCTCGATGTGAGGAATTACGTGTTCGTAATTGGATCGAATCGAGCGCGAGAATGTAGCGGCGCGGTAATAAATGGGATTCATTGAAAACTGGCACTTTCACTGTATTCGCGGATCGGTGGATTATCGCTCGAGCGACGACGATCGTTCAGCCGGAATTAAGTTTTTTCGTAACGACGTGAACGAACGTTTTATACGAATATCTCGTAGAAATTGCGATTAGCGAGAGGTAGAGTATACTTTTTCGAACGAGTAGCACTTGTCCGATAATTGTTCACCTCGCGATACGAGATTCGATATCGGTATTCGTTGTGTCGAATAGCTAAAATCGATCGAATAACTCCATATTCGATCTATTCGATGGAAAATTGAATTTCCTCGGATTTTCCTGGCAAATTTTAGAAATCATACGCGACAAATTTAAGATGGGAAGTTTAACGCCCTCGTCGTTGGCAGAATTCGAACCATACGCCTGGAGCGTGCGCACAGAAACGATTTCCCGTCGTTCGATCGACCGAAGTCGATGTCGAAGGCGAGATTCATTGAACAAAGAATCGGTGACCGCAAAAAAATTCACAGCAGCTACGCCGGATTCCCTTGGCGGTGCTGCTTCCTCGAGGGGAGGATCGAGAATCGTCGAGTGCGCGTTAGGTATATAACCCTTTCTGCAGTCATCGTGGACCGCGTCGTATCGCGTGTTCCCTATATGGAAATTCAACGTAAAAAGTAGCTAGCAGAATTTACCCGGCCGTGGTCAGCGACTGTGATGAACGAAGGTGACACCATGGTCGTTGGACGGTGATTTGGTCGGGCGTAAACTGGCTCCTTCTTACTGTTCAATTACTATGAAATTACGTGAAAATTTCTTATCGTACGCTGTTAGACGGTCTTGCCTTCCGCGCAACGCAACGAAGCGTCAAATTTTCCAACGCGCTTACCAAATTCCTCTCTCTCTCTCTCTCTCTCTCTCTCTTTCTCTCTCGGTTCTTGAAAGAGCCAACAATTTACACAATCCGCTGTTGGCAAGCGGCGCCGCGATTAAAGGAGCCGCGCGCATCGTGGCGACCATAATTTGCCATAATTCTCGCTGACAGCGTTTTGACACTTCCTAATCCCAGCAACTCGGATCGTGTCTCCGATTAACGGCGATGTATCCTACCTGGGCTGTGTTTTGTCGCGGCGCGGCGCGGAATTACGAAGCGGCAGGCTCGTTGAAAGTGCGACTAAAGGCAGATACCCGCAGATAGGATTCGCCATCGTTGTAGAACATTATCTACGATGATCAGCGATTATAGAAACCGCTCTTATCGAGAGAGCGCCGGCTGTGTTTCGAATATTCACGAAGATTCAGGGAATTCCGTAAGAATTCCCCGTAAGAGCGTGGAGGTACCCAGTCGCGTCCTTGAGGGAGGCTCGGCGCTGCCGAGGTACTCGCGAGGCAGAGGTCGTGAAGTTCGAACAAGACCGGGGGAATTCGAGATGCTCGAAGCGTTTCGACGACTCATCATCGTAGAGGATTCCCGATGTTCGCCGTAGGTCAGATAAAAGGGAATCCATGTGCGATCGGTGGGAAATGGCACGTGTACCTACCGTGCTGCCCAATGATCGGAATCCCCGCAGTACT
The DNA here is from genome assembly GCA_014737395.1 of Bombus waltoni. Taxonomy (NCBI): domain Eukaryota; kingdom Metazoa; phylum Arthropoda; class Insecta; order Hymenoptera; family Apidae; genus Bombus; species Bombus waltoni. The sequence goes on from JACXII010000050.1 coordinate 1,605,660, forward strand.
TTCGTTATTTATGAACACACCGGCGGTCTCTCCCTCCAGCCTGTCTCCGATCGCGGCGAATTTAATTTAATGAATAAAATGAATAAAATAATTTTGTTTCGCCAAGTGTTAACTCGGCTGTTGGTAGGGACGATTGGATCGCTTAGGTGGTTGGTCGCGTTTCAGGTTAGAAAGGTTTCACGGTTTCACGTTTGCCGAGGTTAGATAGACGAAGACGCGGAATACGTTAAATCCTCGATACGGTGCTTGAGTAATTTTTCGTACTCGCGTACTTTATATCGCGTGCAAATGAAAGTAGCTCCTCTGGTGGATACTTGCTGATAATTTCTAGTCGTTGTAAACGTTTGTCAAACGTTTAACGATGGTTGAAGAGATTGCCGGATTTTCGCGGAGAGCGACGTCAGGTGTCAAATTTCGACGTCTCCCGGGGGATGACTTTACGATGGAGTCGCGAAAGCTGATCGACGCAAGGAGATAACCGCCTGTATTCCCCGCGCCTACCATTTTCTTTTTTTTCTTTTTCTTTTTTACGCCTTTACAATCTGGCGTTATAAAAGTACCTGACGACACACGCAATGCTCGTTTATTAGCCCTCCGTAATTCGGCTCTCGGAGTGTAAAACCTTGGTGAAATTTCACGAGACCCCTGCCGCTGCAGAAGAATTGCTTTTACGAGTGCAAAGACCTCGAGCTCGCGTATCCCCGTGTATAATCGACAGATCCTTGAGAAACGTTGCTTCGAAGAGGCTAAAAAGATTCGGCAAAAGAATTATATAACGATCAATTAAAGCGTGGAACGAAAGGAAACGCGTTTTGCTTTATAAACGAAAAACGATGCGAAGGAATTTCTTAATTAAAAATTCTGTTCCTTTGTACGACTTCCATAAGTTTTGCGCTGCGTTGCTTCCCATTTTTGATCGAAGCCTCGCGCCTCTTTAGATTCATAGGCATCCAAGTACGGTAATGCTTTTGCCGAGTTAACGAAACTAACTTTTACTCGTACTCGATGTTAACTTTCGAAATCTTCCAAACGGTGCGCGTCGTTAGAAATAACTTATCCACCCACTCGTGTTCCGCCTACGAATAAAAATCGTCTTTTCGTTAGAACGTCGTATCATTTCGAGTTTCGACGTGGAATAAAAGAACCGTTAGATCTATCAAGCACGCTAAGTCGTAGACAACGATCGTTTAGAATATTAAATATAATCCGGACAGCTCGATCGATCAGAGACCAGTTATCCAACAGCCAAAGGATTCATGTACGAAACTGTGTTCGCTTAATCGATCGATTCCGTTCCTCCCTATGCGAGAACTTTCGCCATAATCCGAACTAGTTTGTACGGAGAGGGCGGAACGAAAGTTTGATCGTTGACTCACGACGAAAACGCTTGATTTCTCGGCGAAGTTTCCGTTTAATCTGGTCGCGGTTGATAGATCAGAGCTCGCGACACGATAAATCACAACGGGCGGAGACTTTTCTGTCGGAACGGGACGTGTTAATTCAAAATATATCGACTGGTCGGGGCCATGTAGCTGATAAACGATCGCGACGGCGAGGCAACGTTGCTGCTCGAAAACTTTCCCTCTCAAAAGAAAAAAGAAAAAAAAAAGGATGAAAAAGAACAGAAATTGAAGGGAGATATCGCGAACGGTAGGATTTGATGAGAAACGAAACTATCCTTTACGGTGTTTATCGATCAAAGTACCTTTCGCCACGTGCATGCGTAATTAAGACGATTCCGCAATCGCATTGAAATCGACTTGTTCCCTTGTACGGACAGTGATATCCGAAAGGAGAAGTAGTCGACGTTGACCCTCGTAGCAGGTCGAAAGAGAAATCACTGCGCGACGAGTTCACGGTAGAAGCACAAAGACACGCCGTGATCGCTGCAACAATCGTTACAGCGAGATTTACTTCTGCAGCTCGAAGAGAATTCATCGAAAAGCTGTCGAGCCTTCGATCGGCGCGTTTTTTGAAGATTTTGCGCGCGAATTTACGCGCGAATATCCACGTCCACCGCATTTACCGCGGTGTATAGTAACGCGACTCGGATTCGAAGCAGAGGAACGCGTCGACTTCTCGACCTTTCAGAAAAAAGTAGAGGAAGAACAGGAAGAGGAGCAAAGATGAATAGAAATTCTCGCCATCAGATTCAGAGGCTGATAACTGTCGTCGCGTTCCCAAGACAGAGAGTCAGGGAGAGAGAGAGAGGGAGAGAGGGAGAGAGGGAGAGGAGCAGAGAAACGAAAGAGCCCGGTAGGCGTTTCCGTTAGACCGTAACGATATTGTCAGGTTGCATAAGGGGGGCCTCCGGTTATGACAGATTACGAGCGTATAAATAATGGTTGGGCGCGATTGTCATCCCGCGTGCGCGCGTACACACCGGACCCTGCCACGCCGCTCACGTGCACATACACACGCGTGCGGTGGTGTGCACGCACGCGTGTACGATCAACACGGAGGCTCGTACGTTCACGGAATGGTTCACGGTGGCCGCAGCCGTATATATCGAGTCGAGTGATCTACGCCAGGATCCGTAGATCAATGACTGACCGTGCCGACCGACACAGCTGCTGCCGGGTCACGGGATGACCCTGGCTCTGCTGCTTGATCGATGACTTGGACGATGACCTCGGTGGCCAACCAACGATCACCGACATTCTTCTGCTCTCTTCTCTGTGATCCTCTCGTCGTGCAGGCGAAGCAGGAACTCGACCGTCCGACCGCCACGGTGACGTTTCATCGTCGACGACTATGCAAAACCGGTACATCGTAGATTGCGCTACGACCTCCGTGATGACGCGCTGTCGATTTCTGAATGTGGTTAGGGTTAGATGGCGAGTCGAAGTTGGTAATGGAGTATTCAGATGGGAAGATTAGCGTGCATGGCTGTGGCTAATGTGTGACGATCGTGGGAGGTGATGGGTGATTTACGTGGCTTAACGTTATTTAGAACGCACAGAAACGTTACGAGCGTAGTGGTGCAATTTTCTTCTAAAGAAATTTCTACAACTCGTAATCCGATGTTCTTTTGAATTTAAAACGTTCGCTCGAGGCGACTCCACTGCATGGAATGGTCGCATCTCTCATCGCTCCTCACCCTAGGGCTGCCCTGGGTCTCTCGCTTTTATCGTCGTGCCCGGACACGTAGTTCGTACAGAGGTCTTATACAGAGGCCAATAATGCAAACGTCTATCGGCCGAAACGTAACGGAGTGCGTTCGACGAATTAACGACAGACGCGAACTGCGTTTGTCGTAAACGGCGCTAGCTGTACTACGGTTGACCGATCCACGAATCGTCGACAAATGTTAAATGTCTCGCGGGTCGAAGAAAGCTTTTCTTACCTCATTATAGCGAAATTTGTAAAATCGTGGCTAGAGCTTCTTGCGCGAAGAATCTCTCCAGCGAGGTAAAAGCAACGTTTACCGATTAAACACTCACGATACGCTGTCCAAATATTCACTTCTCTTGCGCTCGTTGCCCTCTTCGTATCGCGTACACCGATCTCGGAAACTTTGTCTTAAAACCGTGCAATATCCGAGATGGGCCCGTTAAATAGGAGCACGTCCGCGGTCGAAAATACACGGCGGCGTTGCGCAAGGTACGCCGGTAACCTATCATCTCGTACCTTGGTTCTATTAAATCACGCTGACGTTTAAAGGGCCTGGCGAAATAACGAAGCGGAGGCGAACGGTTCGAGATACGTCGGAGATTCGCGAAATTAAGCCGAGGGAACAGTAACGTTAACGGTTAATATCGAAGGTTGGCGCGTACTTTTACACGCGTGCCAGTCGGCGTAAAACCGCGTGTGCACGCCTCCTCGATACGGCTCGTCGCCCGGTCGAACACAGCCGATTCTAGCCAGTTTGGAACGAGCTGCGCGGGCCTGATTGTATCGCAATTACCGGTAAACAAATTGCCCCCGTCAATTTCGTAAATTGCAGGTTCAGAGAATGAAATCTCACAATCTGAACTGCTCGTGTGCGCTACCTCTGTTTCGATCGCACGCACACACACCTCTCCACTACTGGCTAGCCCTGCGTGATCACGCACGTGCTCGCGAGCATCTGCCACGGCGAAGCGTGCGCGCGTTTGTTTAAGGCACGCGTGATTTAGCGAGAACGTATAGCTGCTTCGGACGAAATTAACGTCCGATAAAGTCGCTCTATATATTTTCTCTTTATCCCGATTCCCCTTTCCGCTTCTTCCACTCTTCTACGATTATTGCGTCTCGATTCGTCCGAAAATCGTGGAAGGAATCGCGACAACCGATCCTGGATAATCTGAGCTTCTTTCGTAGCCACGTCTCCCCTGTTTGTTTATTTCTCCCATCCGTGAAATCGTGGGTCGGACACGCTGGCAGACAATAAAACTACCCCCTTTTAGTCGCTTCTGTTTACTCCGAAGCATACAGCGTGCACGAGAACCAAGGATACTGGTGCTTGTGCGAGCGCACACTAGCGGGATGGCTTGCCTTTAAACTGCTGTTTTGCATACAGTAACGTGGCCGCGTTCACAACGGAGCCGCCTCTTTGCCGTCGGCTTACTTTCGATTTTCTTCGCGGACCTGAAACCGCCGCGTGCATACCGATGCACCCGGCGACTCTATATTGCCATTGCACCGCCGTCAACTATACCTACACACGTGTAAGCAATTGCTGATGACGTCTGGATAGAAATGGCAATGTACAGGGTGTTTCATGGCGCGTAATGAGAAATTTATTCGCCAATTTGGGCTAGGTTCGCCGATGGGGCAGTTAATTTCTAGTTCCTGGCGATTTTAGAATCTGTACGCACCGTCGAACGAACGCGATTCTCTCGTCGTTTTCCTCGAAAGGAGTTGGGTAAACATTTTCGCACGTTCGTATCGAGTAATTCGAATCAGATTGATCGATGCAGAGTTGCATCATACGTCTAATTAGTGGCGAACGGGGTGAGTTTGCGAACGAAGCGTTCACAGGCTCGAGACGATTTAATTGGACGTTGTACAACACGAGTAGAAGAAGGTAATAATTACTTTGATGCGCGAACGATGAAAGGATGAGGATAATTGAGATTGGCTCTATTATAGAATTCAGAATTTATGTGGTTATTAGGATGATTGAACTAAGCGGTAGCGTAGGAGTTACAGACATAAATGACGTATAAAATTATCGTTGACTGGTTTACTTTAATCCTGATTATATAAACAGCCCCAAGCGGAACATTATCCATCAAAGCTTGTCTGTCAGCCAGGTGCTAAAACAATGAATGTGTATTTAACTCGATAGTATCGACGTTCTGAAAAGATTAAATCAGCGTAACGTGAAAAACGGTACATTAGAAAGTAAGTAAAGGAAATGTATCGCCTTGTTACCACCCAGTGCTGACGATTCACGAACACGTTACCGTATGATCGTTTGAAAAATGAACCTTCGTTGCTGTACAGTCCTTAGAAATTGTACGATCTACCGATAGTACGCCTTTTAGGCAACAAAATTCCCCTAACGCTTGTACCTTGATAATTCCTGTTTCCCCTTACAAAATGATGATATTAAACATCAGGTATATATCTCTCAACGAAAATCATATTAATCATTAATATCGTTGTTTAAGAATCAGTCCCTCTGTTTTCTGTTGAATATCTTTCACTTTTTCGCTGCATCCTGTTTTTTTTTTTTTTTTTTTTTTTTTTTTAAGAGCAATTTCCTCGGTAGCAGCTTTACACTCGGCGTTCTAACTTCACGGCGCGATGCATTATTAAAATCAACCGTACATCAAAATATTCATGAACCACTTCAACCCTAATCAACGATTCTTGAATTCATCCCAGCTGGGACCTTAACAAGAACTATAACGTTATCTTGTCTATCGCGGCATTTATAATACGCTTAACTGCGCGATAACGCATCGCATATACGCTAAATTATGTTTATTAAAAACGTGTTCGCGATCTCTCGCCACCGTTCGTTATAAATCATACGGCGGAAGCCTCGAACTTGATCTTCGTCGGAACGAGTTTAGAACCGAGCCACCCCTCGTTTCTTACATACAGGTGATTGCAAGATAATGATTTGTCCCAAAAAAAAAAAGTTAAGATCTGGTTTGTCCAAAAAAAAAAAAGGAGAAATTATTATCATTCACACAAAGAATGTCCAATCTATACGAATATTCTAGATCGTTATTATTAATTTACCTGACGTGATTACCAATTTCTTTAGCTTTTTGAAGTTCGACTCACTTTTACGCAAGAAATTACTCCTTCCCTGCTTATAACGAGAACCTATCATCGTATTTTATATACGACTCTTCTTCTCTGACGATAAATTCTCTTAACAATAAAAATTCATCCTATTCATTATGTAAATTATCCTTATACCATACAGGATATTCCGTTACGCGATCGCAAATGATCGTAATAGGGGAAAGGGTTAACGTTGGGGTCCAGCTTCTCTTTGGGCACAGAGATGTTGGCAGCGTTCCGTATTCGTGACAACCGTAATATCCAGCGGGATAATTAATTACGAAGGTAGAGCGGCGCTCGACCGAACTCGCTATATCTTCCGACATCTGGGCCCGTTTTACATTGTGACCAGCGGTGCGTGGGCGTATCGCCACTGACTGCCTACAGGCTGGATCAGGCACTCGTTAATTCGCTTTCTTGCGAGTCCCGCGTGTGCTTTATTAACCGTTCTCAGGTAGTTACCTTTTGCTTGCTTTCCTAGCGTTTCCTCGAGTCGAAAACTTTCGTTCGATCGCGAGTCGCGATATAATTTGGAGACTTGGCTGTCGCAAAGCTGTTCCTATCTTTTATCATTTTTCACTGCTCTTATTTCGACGATAGACTGTGCAGTTCGGAGCGAAAGTCAAACAGCGCCTTCTTACGTCTACCAGATATCCGTTTCGTGTCTTCCAAATCCACCTTACGCCGATTGCAAAAGCCGAGTGAGCTCGCGATCAACGCGATCATCGCCAGTATCGCCCAACCCGTACGAATCTTACACGCTCTCGTTAATCCACAGCCATAAAATTCAGCCGATCCGGACTACAGCTCTTCCTCTTAACCAGCGCTACAAACTCGCTGCCTTAACATGGCTCGCGTCCTCGGTTTAAAAGCTCTCCCCGGCCGATCGACCTTTTAAGGTTCAACGATCGCGGGTCGATCTCTGGTTCGATCTTCCGGGAGTCCTCTGCCGGAGAGATCTCTCGACGTACTACAGCCTCTTCTCGTGGCTGGTATCGAGGGTGTAGCGTAATTTCAGGCCAGGACAGATCAGGTGTTACGACCGCTCGGGAGCGTATTAATCTTTCGGCAGGCAGAAGCAGGAGGAGGAGGCGCAACAACGAGGAGGAGGTTCGTACGCGAAACGGGTATCCATAATACGCCTATCTCGTGATCAGCCGCGGCTTCCGCGGCCTTAAGCCGCGTGCATACTGTTTCTCGATCGCGATATTGGCCCGTAATTACCGGCTTGCCGCTATCTTCTGCTTTGGTCGTCCGTTTAGCTCCGTTTAGCTCCGCTTAGAACGTGCCACGCCACCTGCCAAGGATCCCCGGAGACCAGTCAGCCTCTCGAACAGCGATGTTTGATCCTCGAGAGGACGTTTTCGAATTCCGCGTTCCGTTCGCGTGGAAATGCTTTTATCGGGATTCAGGTGGATTCTGTTCCATTTCGGACACGGTTTCTGTCCCTTTTGGCTCCTTCGATCGTTCTTCTCCGTTTCTGGCTCTCCGCGTTTGGGATGGCGCAGGTGCAAAGAAGATGCTGTGATCTGCGATCAAGGACGCGAACGTACGTAAAGGGTATAAATATATTTAGCGGAGCAAGTGTATGTATCCTCTTGTTTAATTGGATCGACGCTGTCGGCGAAATGACCTACGTACGATAGAAGCGTACAAGCTAGAATTGTTCGTTTATCAGCATACGCGTAGCTGGAAGGAGCGCGAATTTTGTCTGCCGACGCGAAGATATATCTCTCGGTCAGACGAGTTCATCGTACCTGGTGCAGCCGTGAACTTCACGTGCGTTAAAGTGATATAGGACCGCGGCGACAAACGCACGTACCAGCTTAGGTATTAAATTCGCTAACGAACCTTACGCGGTTTATAATCGTCGAACCGGTCGAACCGTAACGATTACCAGAAGAATTATAAACGTACGTTGTCATCGATGACGACTACACGAGCCTCTTCCGACTGGTTTTAATAGGCCTGTGAATTCCGGAGTAACACGCCTTCTGCGAAATATCGTTTTATAGGTGATTAAATTAACTGCGAGTAAATGGATTTTTAATGGCTGTTCGTAGATTCGTAGTATTCCTTTGATTATTAAACCACCTGTTGATTAAGGAGGAGAAATGACTATAAACGCCGACACGCGTCGGTAAATAATAGGTTTCTCCTTTGAATTTCTCGCGGAATCATTTTGGAAAGGATTCAACTCGCCGTTTACTCGATAATAAGGTTATTAAACGCGCCATGCTTATCCGCTAATTAACTAATTATGAATGGTTAATTGGCGTATTTCGTTTAAGCATACTGGTTTCTAAAGTCCCGTTTAGATAGTACCGAATAAATGAATATCTTTGACGAGGTACACGAGAACCGTAGAATTTAACAATTTCGTAAAACAGTACCGTTCATCGTAAATCTCCTAATGACTCTTTCGTAGCGCGATTTAACCGTCTCGCGTACGCACCAGTGTCCAAAGAAGATACAGGCGTACGCGAATACGTCCTTCGGCAGATCGGGACGAATTCCGATCAATAATCCGCGCGTTGCGTTGGCCATTTGGAAACCAGAGAAGAAACCGACGGTCTCGCCCGCCCCGATTCATCCCCGTCCCCGTCTGCGGCTTCATCCGTGCACCCTCCTCTTGCATATAGCCCGATACGACGGCAAGCTGGTCTCGCGCTTTCGTCTCAATTTTACGTTCGCACTCGCGGCACTTAACTACGGTTAAGGGTCGAGGTTCGTCGCAGGGGCTTCGCTCGATTAAAGCGATATAAGGCCCCCGGCGTCGGCGGCAGCGGCGGCAGCGGCGGCAGTATTCAGTGGCTGGCATTAAATTAGCTAACGAACGAGTCCGTGCGGCCAGCGCCTAGCTTAATAAAAGAATATTCGAGCACGAGCGGAGCAGCATCGAGAGAGAGAGAGCGGGTCTCCGGGTCGACGATGATGCCCTCTCCGCCTCGTGGCGGCGCACAATCAGCGGAGCGTGCTCGTAATGACCATTACCGTCCGACTCGCTACCTTCGGCCACCACGGTAATGGCTCGTGTCTGGTTGCCTCTTTCCCGGCTGTGTGTGCTCGCCGATACCCCTTTGCTTCAGGGACGGATAACCGCTATCTACCGTCCCCTCCCTCTTCGTCTCTCCGCGAGGCAACACACAGGGACAGATAAGGGGGCCCAGGGAGAGATTAACGCGCGCGCAACGCCGACACCGGGGGAACTTGAAACTCGCGTCGGATTTCATGGAATCGCGTGGCCATATTTTACTCGCGAAAAATGGTAATTTCTAGATAGGCTAACGGATGGGGATGCTGGACGCGGTGGCACGCTGCTCGATTCCAGGTGGACCGCTGGAATCCGTAGGGCGAGTGGACGAGGAAGTATGGGGAGAGCGCGAGGGAGAATGCCGTGCGGGGTGGTTCGGTTGGTTTGGGAAGAGCGAGAGATTCGACGATGGCAACGAGAGGGTCGGAGGGAGGAAAAGCCTTTTCGACGAGTTGGCGATCGTCTAGGTTCGATAAAGCAATTTTCCCTGTCGTCGTTTAGAGCTAGTCCACGGTATTTCGAGAAGTTTGCAACTTGTTGATCGATACGCGCCAATGCGATCGAGGAAGACGAAATTGAGACGGGAAGGAGGACAATCTGGACTTTTCTGTGTTTCGTTGAGTTAAACGACAGACTTACGATTGTTCTTGGATTTTGTGGATGAGCGAAGTTTTCGAGAAATGGAAGAACGGGTAGATACATTATTCGCGGAAAAGTAACAGAGCAACGAGTTGAAAGAACGGACTTTCAACGTTGATGGAGTAGCGTGTTTTAAGTGGAGTAGCACTTCAGCTTCTTATCAGTCTTCATTCGATTAAATCAAATTTAATTAACGGGTTGAAAAACTAATTACTTCTTAGTTGCTAACTGCTAGAATGTTAATATAAAGACGTAGAAGAAAATAATTTGTTGCATTGTTAATTTCAAGCAATTTTCTATGATACCGTTTGCCGTAGTACGTAATTAAACGAATTTCCTTCATTTATATAATTCCTTAGATTTAATTAGCCAACCTTGATAATGCGATAGAGTTTTCTGTCCTAGTAGGGGAGAGGTGCTACGAAAGGGGCGATATATTCTAACATTCGTTTCCGACAGTAATCTTTTTTCATTTCTGATAATATCATCGCGTTTGAAACACAGGTCGATCGACAGAAAGTATGTTTATCGGCCTTCGGCGAATATATATTGCAAATTGATCAACGGTAACAGAAAATGACAGAATTCCAGATTTTTAAACAAGTCGAAAGCGTCCATTTTACGACCGCGCGTGGTCAAACTGCAAATCAAGAAAATCGCAGGCGAGATCATAGAAAGTTTGACCTTTACGTCGAAAGGACGTCGATTGCGGATTACTATACTGTCGCTAGCGAGTATGCGTCAAACGATTAGGCGCTGGCGTTGCGTTATTGTCGCGACGCGATTCCTCCCACTCGAAACTTGTCCCTTGCACGGGGCATCTCGTCCCTGTTTCAAAGGTCCGGTTTTATGAGAAGAAAAAAAAAACTCCGTCTCGCCAGAGTAATTTGCGCGCGAACGGAAAAATTTCGAAATCGTTCTCTTTGTCTCGAAATTTTCCTTCAAAGACATTCCTACGAACAATATCGCTAAATATCGAAATCATCGTCGAATAGCTCCCCGCCGTAATTTCCAAGCCGTACGCTGAAAAACCGTCGAGATAAAAATCAACCCTCGCTGCAACAAAATAAAAAGCCTGCAGCTCGATAAATTTCCTGGCTACGGAAACAGCGAGGGTAACTCTGAAAGCATCGGCGAATCGTCGACGGTGGTCGTTGGTCGTTGGCTGGCTATTAGGACGCACGCCGGCGCACGTACGTATAATGGCAATCATGTTAATTATTGTAAGTAGAGCCGCGCGCCACCGCCGCGGCCACAGCCGCGGAGAGTACCGGCCGGCTGTCTTTCTTCCTGCGTTCCGTACGTAGTGGTAACGGCGTGTGCCACCATTAGGAGGAGCGCCTTACCGTGAACGCACGCTATTCATTCCGCGGGGAGACCCTGAAGAACGGTCGAGGAAAAGGAAGGCGTAGGAGAGGAGAGGCCTCGAAAGGAAGGAAGGTCGAACGAGCGAACCAGAAGCGCGCCTTCGAACCGCTTCATCTCTATCTCCTTGTAGCGTAACGCGTTACGGGCCTCGTTTTTTCCTTTTTCGGTTTCAGAAGGTTTCTCGCGCGATGCGGTTGCCCGTGGGTTTATGGGATCGAAAAGGAATTTTTATCGAACGATCTACTTTGTACAACGATCCTTTAGGGTTTGATGCGTCGTTCCGGTTCGTTTGAAATCGCGCCGGTTGCAGCTTTTTTCCACTTTATCGAGGAATTTTGCCATGCGTTAGGGTTTAGATAACGCAGCGAAACAGGAATCGAGCAACAAACTGTTTAAATTTAATATCGTCGACACGGAACGTTTTTAAGGACGTTGCTCGCAGTCGTTCTCGAACGAATTTCGTACAGTTCAAAGAAAATATGAAATATGAAACGAAGTTATTGAGGTAAATACGTTGCCAAGATCTGATAATTGTCACGCTTTTCGCCTGCGATCGTCCAATGTTTTTACAAACGCAAGAAAAAAGTCAAATACCTTCCTGCGTCTCTTGCCTGGACCCTTCTAGTGACCTCTAATTAGACATAGTCCAATTAGCCCGGTTTTGCATGGCCGTCGGAGTGACCGCGTTCGTCCGATTCGTGTGCGCCGCGGCGTGTATCATTTTATCTAATTATCCGGGGCACATTGCGGGGGCTTAAGTACGCGTAGCTGTTGCTGTAACGATATGTTTTCACGATTCTCTCGCTCTGCCGGTGCGTGCCGTTGGTCGCGTGCAATTGCACGTTTAAATAATTAAAAAACGAACGAAAAGCTTCGAGGCTTGTCGCGCAGGTACGATACAGATCTCCTCCGTCGTGATTGAAATTACTTCATTAGCCCTGTTTCCCACTCGTCTGGCCTTTGTCGAATCGCTCAAGTCCCGATTACGATCGGAAAGACTTCCAGGTGAGAATTTAGAGCGCCGTTTAGCAGATCGCGAGACCCGATAACGTTGTACCTCGGTAGTCGCGTAGCAAACTTTTAGAATATTGTTCCTCGCGGCCAAATATTATTTCCAATCGAACGTCGGAGCAACAAAATTCTTTCAGTCGTTCTTCGACGGTGCATCAATTGCGAGGAATTTGATAATCGTAAGCGCTGTTCGGAGCGGATCCAGCAACACCTATCGAATTTGTGCACGCGCGAAAATGATTTTATAATGGGCGATAGAGCTCGCGAAAGCATGCATTAAGGTCGATCTTAATTAGCGGTAATTTAATTAGGTTCGCCAGCGTGACGGTTAGCAATGGGCCAGGTCTAAGTCGTAGGTAAGAAAATGTCGGCGTGCGTTATTAAGGCGGGCAGCCTTCCTCATCGTCACGGAAGTTGAACGTGCTGCATTCTCTTGTGTGCTATAGCTGCTTACAAGTTTTATCTCTCAGTCGTTACCTTCCAATTTCTAAGCTCTCGTTCGAAAGATCCTAACAACCGCTGGATCTTCTTCTCTCTTTCTTTCTTTTTTCTATTTACGTAAAATCGAAAATATTGAACGCATCGCGCGACGTTGAGTTAGGTCCTCCTCGCGCCCTTTGCCTTTGTTAAATCCAGTCAAAGTATAAGAAGGTAACTTTTCCTGAAAATGGCTCGAAGCTTGATAGCTTGCAGTTGGAAAGAAAATTTCCTCTTAACCGTGCAATATTTGCGAAGATGCTTATTTGTCACGCTTTACATGTTTCACGTTGTATGTACAGTTATGCGCTCGCCTAATGAGTTCCAGGCAATGAGTTTCGTACACAAGAACTATTTCCCCTTGGCAATTGAAAATTACATGTTCCGAACAGTCAATCAGAAAGGCTAAATTACTGTGTCGAAGTGTTTGAACAGACACCGTTCCTAGAATCAATGGAAATTCTTTCTCGTGTAATTTTCATTAGCTCTTTTCTTTTATCGTATACCATTTTCTAATTTCATAGAGGAATTCTTCGGCAAAAGTTAACTTTAGATTCGGTGCGCGCGCAACTCTCAGATTAATATCGAATTTGTCGACCGTACGCGGTTTGCGAGAAACGTACGAGCGAGTAAGATCCAATTTTCCAAGGTATCCTGCGCTCGAGCCGAGAATCGCGTTTGCTATTTTCTTTTTCGCCGCGTCAACCTTGCTTCGTTTAAATCTTCCCCGAGAAAGGAAACATTTGTCAAATGCTTCCCTCCGCGAAACTCTCCGCGAACCATGAATGAATACCCCGTTCCCTTTAAATCGCTGAATGAATAGCCATTCGAAACAGAAATTCTGCGTATGCTCGACTCGGCGAGCAGCGGTTCAGCTTTCTCTCGTCCCTTTTATTATTCTTTGTCCCGTGAAACAAGACCGCTGCTCGAACACAGAGGTTGGCTGCGAACCGATGCAGCATCGTACTCATTTACAACGTTATCCGAACTATTATAAAACGGCCATGCCGTTCTAACGGCCTGGCGATAATCTGAATTCCAAATGCGCGGTACAGGATACCATTAACGAACCGTGATCTCTCTCGGCGAGACGAATTAATTGAACGGACTGGCAAAAATCTTAATACTTACCGTGGATCGCGTTTTGCACGGGAATAGAACTCAGTACCGAACCGTGAATTCATTAGATATCATCGAAAGCGCGCGTGTACCGCTTGAAACGCGATGGATCGATTCCCGCTTGAAACGCGGTGGATCGATTCCCGCTTGAAACGCGGTGGATCGATTCCCGCTTGAAACGCGGTGGATCGATTCCGCGTGGATCGAGACGAATCTTGCTTCGTGCACGATGGGACGAACGTTTTCGGACGTAGCCGTTGCTCTTCTTTCGCGTTACGTCGTTTTCCAAGATCGGGAAGGTTATATTTCTGCTTGTTCGATCGACGAAGCGAAGCCATTGGTTTCTTTGAGTAGAGCGGAGAAAAAAAGTGGTTGCTGTCGGAAGGCGGTACGACGATTGGTAAATTAATCCCAGACGAATACGAGGCATCGATGGGAACTAAATCAGTTTCTTAATACGTACCTACCTGTTCCTCTCTCGAGTATCCCTGTCGGAGTCACCTTTTTGCTCGATACCCGTTGCCGTTCCGCGGTCTAAGCCCCCCTCCCCTTTCCTAACCCAAGCAATAATCTAAATTCCAACCGCTCCACGCAGGAGTTACCACTAACGAACCGTGTTTCGCTGCGTGGTGAGACGAATTAATTGAAGGAGCGCGGAAAAATCGGATATTTGCACCGCGCGAGGCACGCAGCTTGTACCGTACCATAGAAAAGGAAAGATAGAGAGAGAGATACGGTGCTCGACATCTCGAACTCGTTAGATCGCATCGAAGGCTTGCTCACGGTCGAGTTGAAATTCGGTCGAGCGCGGTCTCTGAACGCTTACAGCTTCTACCGGCCAATTAATTACCACGAAAGGAAGAAAGGAGCAGGATCACGGCCGCGTTTGAATTTCCACGCGAGTCTCGTCGCGATGTGCTTGAGCCACCGAGCGTGGCATTCGCATATAATCAGCGGCCTGAAGCTCGATTATATTTCCCTTACGGCCGCCGCCCCCCTCGTCCCTGCACGCCAACGATCCACCGTATGCTTGGCGGCCGTACGTATACCGCTGAGCCTCTTGTAGCCTTCGTTTATTTATTTAGCAGGCCAGGAAGCCGTTCGTTCTACCGGCAGCCCCGCGGTAACTAATTAAAGGTCAGAACGTAGCCGGGTCTTATCCGGGGAACGAAGAATCGTAAGCGGTCGCTTCCGGCCCTCAGGGTGGACTTTCGTATCGCGCCGATAAACCACACGCGCCTAGCTTTCGATCTTTTACTCGCGCTCTTTCGCCTCTTACCTCTTGGCTCTCCGATTGCAAGAAGCATTTTTCTAGCTGATTTTTCTGTCGTCGCCGATGTTTGCTTCCGATCGGTGGAAACGGCGCGTTGACTCGCGATAGCGTTACGAAGTTGCGCCTAGTTCGAGTTGCGCTTGACAAATACTAGCGCGATAATTTTTTTGAAAATTCGACCGTTCGATTCAGCGAACTTTTCGATCGAGTTCTATCTGCCCCCTCTCTGTGGTTTCTTGTCCATTGACTCTTCGAATAATTGCGTACTTGCGTGCCACTGTACGTATATGGCGTTAACGAGGAGCGCGAGTTACGAAGATCGGCGATGGTTTGAATGGCGTCGGTGGGAAATGAATGAAATATGAATTTTAAGACGCGGTGAATGAGCGTTCCTTTGAATGGAACGAACATTGTGTTGAATGAAACCGAGCAAGTGTGTTCGTTCTTGTAACTAACTGGACTTTTTCTGTTTGTTTCAGGTAAGTTGAAGATGTACAAGGCTCGTAATTTATTCAACCCATTTCTGACCAACAATGGACGAAGTCTTAGGATCTTCGACGCGCATCGTAAGTACAAACGCGTTCGAACAATGCTCTCGAGCATCAACCGTATTTACGTACGGTTTAACGTTCGTCTAATCGGGGAATAATTAAAATTTCGCTGAAACGAATCTCCGGGACCATTGACTCGATTTGCAGAGATCTCGCTCGAATTCGCCGCAATAACGTCTGTCGCGAATCGCCAATCCCAGTCTACCTACCGTTTCCCATCTACCGTTCCTCGTGTCATTAGAGGAGATCCAGTCTCGCGTACGGCAAGCCAGATCCTCGGATCGTACCGTTTCTAATCGCGCTCCAATTTGTCCGCGTGTTTCGCAACTCGACCACTGTATTTACCGTCTAATGACATTTCCCCGATGACGAGCCCCGATGTCAGCGCGGAGCTTGTCGATGCCAGGCACGCAGCGGCCACGGTCCCCACGATCCATTGAAATGGATGAAACGTCTCGATCCCTTTCGATCTCGAGCCGGCTAGAGAGGTCGAAATGAAATCATTAGCCGTGGAAAGAGCTGGCTTCGTAGCCGCTAATGGCCAGCCGTATACACCGGCTAAATAATGGTATTGTATCGATCGGATTTCTATCGTTAACAAGCCGGGGTGTCCGCGTAAAAAGACATCGTGGCTGATCGTAACTCAGCCGCTCCCACAATGAGCAGCCGCGAGCGGCGTTAACGCACTTCGTGCCGTGCCGATCGACAGAGACCGGCCGCCTTCTATGGCATGCGAACGCATAACGCACGGCTAATGAAACTCTGGCCAACGTATCTCGCGTGTTTCGCCGCGTTTAGTTCGACGCAACGTTGAATAAAATCCTGGTTATGAGCTGCACGAGTTGCACGGCCGCATAGGGGGCGCTTTGTAGAAGGGCGTTTAGCTGTTGCGTCGATCGTGTGTTACTTTATGTACACCTAGTTAACGCCAGAGTGCTATAACTACAAACTGTTCGCATTGCTGATTAATTTGAGACGTTATCGGCGAATGGTACTCCGCGCGAATGTACTCGATTTACGGAATCGACTGCACAGAGCGTTGGATAGAACGAACAGACGTCGTAAAGTTTTCAAGAGTAGCGTACGCTCTGAAAATAGCACAGGTGGCGCTCCGCGTTCGTTTCTTAACCGGCGTATATTTCCATCGCCGATGGAGAAGTTTTCAAGAGGTTTGACACGGTGTTGTAATTACGCTTCTAGATTGTTAGCTGCATAGAGGGCAGCGCTCTTCGCGATACTGGACCTAACACGCGAAACCTTGTGCCAGTCGTCTGCGCCCGATCTCCGTAATCTGTCAACTTGGCAAAGTCCCCCCAGTACCTTGGTGAACCGAATCACCGTACATCGAAACGATGTCGAGAACGCTCGGTCGAAGATCGTTCGTTTCCATCGAGGTTTTCCACGAATCCTGCATATCGATCAGAGCGAATCGAGCGCGGCAACGTTCTCTAGAAAGGGAATCGGGGATAGCGGCGAGATATAAATTTCCCAGGATTATGTAAACCGGTGGAAGGATAAGCAGCCGACAGGCTGCTTGGTAAAAACGGATCGCGATGCATGTTACGGGTACGCATAACGCACTGGCACACTTGGATGCAACGAGGGGAACCCCCATAGTCCGACATACGCATTCGACCGTTGCTTCTCTCGTACGACACGGCGGCGCGGCTCGTTTGTGAGGCCAGGATCGTTTCTTACACGGGCGAGTTCTGTTCGTGGGACCCGCGAGAGAGGAGAACAAAGTTTCATCGATTCAATAAATTCCCATTAGGTCGATCTTGTCGGGATTGTAAGGTCTCCTTGGTATCTGCTAACTGGTTTCTACCGTTTGTACGTCGTTACTCCTATCGTTCCAGCGCACGTCCTTCTGTAATATTATTTGTTAAAGAATCTGTCGCCGATGAGACATTTGTCCTTGGGCGATTTACTATTCCCCGCGTCGTTAATTTGCGCCCGACGAGAAAGATCTGCCGGTCTCAGCCGCTACCGACGACTCTCTTTCGTTCTTGACGCTCTCTTGTCCAACGTTCTTAAAAGCGAATCGAATCGGACGCGCGGTATTTCGCTCGGAGAAAGGTACGCTCGTTCGGAGAGCTACCAGCGGAATTCATTCGTTAAGTACACTCGCGATTCCCTTGGTCAGAAGTACATCCAAGTCGTGGCAATATCTTCGTTTACAAATAATTCTGAGATTTCCAAAAGGTTTCTCCTCTCCCACCTACGGCAGAATTTTTATCCAAGACGTTAGAATAAAATTTCGACATTTCGCTGCTATGATATAATGTAAGAGTGGCCATTCCTCGCTGCCTTCGCTCTCTCGCTATTTTTCAATGATACGGTATAGCCGGCCAGCTGTGCAATTAGATGGGACGATATAGTGCGTTAATCATCGCTGAAAAGTACATCGGCAGCGTCAATAATTACCAACTGGGTCTCTGGCGACAGATCGCGGGAGGCGTTGGTTCGCTTTCGCGCGATGTTCGCCAAGAAACCGGCGTGTTATTACACGGCCGACTGTATATATCCACGTCGCCAGTGTCGGTGGCAATTAACGAGCTACCGGTTGTGCGACGGTCGCGGCAATTAACAACGTTCCTCGTCTATTTGCAGCCGAGTCATGGCTGTTAAGCTCGGGTAGAAAACGATCTGTGACGTCACGGGGCCAGGATCGATCGTAGTAAATCGGTATCTGGCATTCAGGTCGAATCACCTCGAGTCGATACGTGACCGTACGACTCGATCGACGATCTCTCGGGGACCGCTATACGGGAGAACGCTTGATTGAAAGTAACGATCGGCGACCACGACGTTGTGCACTCATTTGCAGGCCTGTTCGTCGTTCCTTCTTGCCACAAATAGGTTGGCCGCATCGCTGTGACGGCTTCTTCCGATTCGTCGTCTCTCAAGGTGTGCCCATGATCTTTCTACACCGAGAGAATGGATGGACGATCGTCGTTGCCGATGGCTCGCGAGCCGTACGTCGGCGACGCAAGCGTAAGCGTGTGTGTCCGAGGCTTGCATCGGAAAACAGATATATCGGTTAGTAGGCGCCGGTGTGGTTCAATTTATGCGAAAGAAAATGTTATCTTCGTCGGACACGACTGCGTTTGCAAGGAAAGTTTCCAGCAAGGCGTAATAACCGTGTCAAAGTCTCGTTCGCACGGTTAAATTCACCTGATGATATGTCCACGACGAAGCGCGTAACGAGAAGGCGACTGGTCCGATTTCGAACGCGGGACGAAAAGAAAATTACGGGGATTTTACGGCGGAACGTATTCAAATAAGGCGGCAACGACGAAAGGAGAAGCACGCTGCAGTAAAATTTTATTACATTCTCCGTGTTAAATCATATTGTATTACGTTCTGTTGGGGTATAAAGACATAGAAGACGCGTCGATTCGTCATGGAAAAGCGTAAAGGACGCGGCGCAGTAAATTCTGGTTTCGCGGCACCGCTATTGTAACCGCTATTCGAGCGTCCAGTCAACATATCGTAAAATAAAATTTGTGGCACGTCGTGTCACCGGTTCGAAGCTCGATTGTGACGCGTCGTAAATGCAAACGCCGCTCGCGTAAAACGTCGGCCCCTGCTCCGGGTACAATTCGAATTTGATTAGGCCCAGAAATACGACAGGGGCGATCTTTTGTCGCGTTTCGGCGGGCCTTTGACATCTTTACTCGAGTCCCTCGTACATTGATTCCAGCTGTGTTGCTCCGCGGACGTGTAAACGTTGTTCGTAAAAGCTGTGCGAAATTTTATTCAATGATACAGCGGATGACGTGGAAACGTTTTCGAAGAGTATCTTTCGCCTTCTTTGTTCCATATCTCGACCAATTTTACGTCTTAACTGGTCGCGCAAACACGCGTCCTTTTCGCCTAAGTACGGAACGCTTTTTACACGCAACGAAAATTTTTATTACGAGTAATCCACGACGTAGAAACTAATAAAGTATCGTTGTCTATAATTTCCGTAACGACCACCAAACTCTACCAATCTTCGAGTACCGATTGCGACGAAAACCTTTTCAAAAAGATTCGGTCGCGACTCTCGCGTCGCGCGAGCCCGCCAAAAACGAGATTCCACGACCTCTGTCTACGTTCTTGCCATTAAAGGAGGGCCAACGATACCCGGTGGAGTTGACAAAAAGATCGAGACTGGACAGCAGGGCTCCGGCGAAATCGCGAACGAGGCCACGAATTCACGAATGGCTTCGTGAATGAAACCAAGCCAGGAGTTGAATGGCGAAGAGATGACCAGGCGAACGAACGAAGGAAGAAGCGGAATACGACTGGAAGAAGAAGAAGAGGACGAAGAAGTTCCTCCACCATCGTTCGGCTGGTCACATAACGTGACGTGTGAGCGATGCTTACTCTCCCACAACGAGCACCGGTAGTAGATGATGCTATAATGGCTGGGAGTCGGACATGTGAGCGCGGACAGGAAGTCCAGGTTCCTATACCAAGACGTAGAGTCACGCGGATCTTCGCATGGAGGCCTTGCAAACCTCCTACGTGTCACGCAACTCATTCACCAGCTTTTCCACGTTGCATTAAGTCCCATTACCGACCAACGCTGACCGATGCTCGTATGCTCGTCTCTGTTGCTTCTGTCTAGTCTCCGTGTGAGCTTTGATAAAAAAAAAAGAAAAAAAAAATTGATTAACCTTAAACGATACGGTGCTCCGTGAATGAAGTATGTAGCGCGACGAACGCGAACGAGAGCATCGTTGGAAGGTGCCGGATTCGCAAAGTCGATTCACCTTGTTCGCGAATCCCATATTCCGCTTCTGTTTCTTCTCGTTTCTCCTTCTTCTTTCGCTCGATTCTTATGGAAGAATTTTACGGTTAGAACGTGCGGCGAGCGCAGAGCAGCGAGCAGCCTTCGAGGTCTGTTGGTTATACGATGCGTCGGTGTTGCGAATGTATACTTGTTTTCTTTTTTCGCTTTTCTACCCGGAGTCGTACGCAGTTGTTTATTCATGTATGCGGCGGTCTATGGACTTGTTCGCACGGCGAAGGAGAAGACTAAGGAGTGCTGTTGCGTAAATTCGAAAGAGCGATTAGATTTTCTTTTCCAGACGATTCGTAATTCGTAATTGTAAATGTAATTCGTTCGTAAAGGATCTTATCAGAACATTGATGTTTCTCTGACAGATTTTGAGACAGCTTTAGAAAAATCGTAAATTACGACGTTCGTAAATTGATCACGAATAATATTCGCGACATCGTCGCTGTCCTCGACGTTTCGATTTGTAAAATCGATCGGTAAATCCCGAGTGGTTCGTACGATCGGAACAATGTCCACAGCTTTCTTCCTAGCGTTACTACTTACCGTGGAAGGCCTCGCGGCATGTCGTTGACCCAGCGACAGGAAGATCATGACGCGTTGCGTAAGAGGACATTATCGTAGAGCCGCGCAGCAGGTTACAATTTCATTCATGAATCCCTCTCTGTCTCCCTTCCGTTCCCCTGATGTACGCGCGTTTACTTTCTCTGAACGCATCCTCGGTCTCTTCTCTTCCTCCTACGCCTTCTTCGTTTTCCTTCGATTTCTTTTTCCTTCTCTCCCTCCCCACCCTTCCTCCCCCCCCTCTCTCTCTCTCTCTCTCTCTCTTCTATCCTCGGTTCCCATGCGTGGGCGGAGGACATCCTGACGATGTCTTCTCGACGAACGTCGCTTTGTAAAAGAGAAAAATACCTGGAGAATCGTGGATAATTTAAATTACGTTTGGTTGCGTTTGCTTCGTTACACCGACGTTGTCTTTCCGCAGTGATTTATCGACTAATTTTATTCTGCAAAGTGAGAAAGTAAGAGGAATCGAAGTATATCGTCGACGAGTTTTCCTTATCGAACGGCAACGGGTTAAGTAAATATTTTTGGATCGCAGATATCACATTTTTTTCATTATTGAACGGCCGGGAGATTTAGATAGAATCGAGATATAGACTTGATTCGCGTTGCCGAGTTTTATCGTTCAAATTATTCGAATTACTCTGGGTTTCTTTAACTCGACTCGTACAAACGTTTCCGAGTTTTCTTCGCGATGTTAATCTTTCTCGTTGTTCGAATCATTTTCTTCTCGTAGGTTTAAGCACTCTCGTTTGTTTCGAAAGCAGCAGATTTCGCGATTTGATCGGTTTGCGTGCGTGGTATCGTTTGTAATAAGATTGAACGTACGAGTATCGACCTGTGACCGCGTTGAAAGTGACCGTTTAATATTTGTTTTATGACGGTAGCCATAGCGACTGTCACGGCAGCGTTTAATGGCTGTTCGTTTCTAGTGCGTGGGAAGCAGATTTTTTTCTACCGGTGTGGTTTCGTACTTTCTAACGTGATTGCTTTATCGCTTCGAGCGGGCTACCGTAATAGTTCGCGTAGAATTCCTTGCAAAAATGCCAGTAACGTTGATTAAGTTCTATGCTTTTACGTGACTAATAATCGATCGTTTAATACGCGAGCAGGCTAGTGTTTCAAAGTCGAGAACGTTTCATAAAGCCGCGCGTGTGTCTACGATGAATTCGCTTGGGGAAACTCTTGCGCAATGACTTTCGGGAAAGTCAAATATTAATTTATCGAACCTTTCTCGTCAACTTTTACGTCTCGCTTTCGCGGCATCGGACGTTTCCTGGCCTTACGAAGATATCGCCAAACGGCACCAAGTTTGACGCGACTGAAACTTAAATAAAATTAATTGGCGGACCAGCGTTACTCCGGTCTAACGTTTTTCGCGCAAAAGACGCGTTTGCCACTTTCCCACGCTCCGCCTGTCCCACCTTTACCAAATATATCGCAAAGTTGCCGAAAACTTCGTCAAGAAGTTCGTCCGCGTAAATCTGCCAGCGGCCGTAAATCTGCGACGGAAGTGGCGTCAGAGTAAAAAAGAAAAAAAAGGGGCAGCCGCCGTGGGCCAGTGGAAAAATTATTGCTAGCCGCGCGAGAGGAATCATACACGGGGCCCAGGACCTGGTAAGAAGCGGCGCGTTCAACGGCAGTCCGAAGCGAAATTTATAACATCGCGTCGCGAGTAAATCCGCGCCCTCTTCTCCCTGGACGTTTCTTTCTTGCCCGGGTCGGTTGCTCGCGGCTTTCCTCCCCCCTCGGCCGGACTTAGAATAAAGAACGTTGCGCCTTGTCTACAAGTGTGAGACAAGAGGGCCCCGATATTGCCGCCTTATAATAAGACAGTATCGCATGAACGAACCGGCATCGGGGCCCACAGAGGGCGGTCCGAACAATGGGCTGAATATCCGCGGAGAGAGGCCACTCGCACACACGATGCGCGTTGCGTGTGTAACAAGAGGAGCCAGCCTCTCTTTCTCTTTCTCTTTCTCTTTCTCTTTCTCTTTCTCGTTCTCGTTCCCTCCGTTGTCTTCCTTTCCCCCCTTTTCTTCTTCTTCTTCTTCTTCTTTTCTTTTCTCTTTTTCGTTCCTCTTTCTCCGTCGCTTTGCTCCGACGGTGGAGACGGTTGGCGGTGGAGAGAGCAAAGAGAGCACACAGGGCGTGGATGGAGGAGCAATGCACGCCATATATCAACATCGTACCGATAACGAGGTCCCCAGGAGGCTACCGGTCGTGGAAGACGCCGACTAACTTTGGTCGCCGCACGAACCGACTCTCTCGACTCTCTTCTCTGCCTTCGCTTCTTTCTGGGATCCTGCTGCGGCCTCCGAAGGCGAATGAAAAAGCGCGAACGCGATCCGACGTCTCCCCCCTGCCCCGGTCTCCGCCTCGATAATTTACGGTGGCTCGCGCCAATTTCCAAAACGTTTTTTCCGCGATTATTCTTCGGAAATTCGAGGTTTCTCGATGGCGTGTCGGGGCGAGTCGCGAATGAGCCGAAAAAGGAGGTGGAACGATCGATGCACGCCGGAACGATCCTCTTGCGCAATTGCATCGACGTTACACTAGTCACGAGTTACGAACGTCGAACAGCTCGCATCGGATATAACCGAGAATGGAAAGTTGCAGCGGAAACACCGACAACGGGATATTATTCATAGAATTGTCCGGTAGAATCGTATTTTCCTAGTTGCCACGGTACCTCGCAACTTCTACAAGCTTGACGCGTCTAAATCGACTCGCAACAAGCGTTTAACTCGCCGAGCGGAAAAACATATTTAGAGAAAGAAAGAAGCGGAGAACGGTAGTCGAGCACCGTGGCAAATGAATAATGCAGCAGGCCGACAAATTTATTAATTGCACGATGCGAATCCGCTGATATTCCCGTGAACATGCAAATCGAGCGGTGAGCATTATTGTCCGGCATTGTTCGCTACCTCGTTCACGACCATATTGGACGCCAAGAGCAGCGTAGATCCGCCTCGCGAAACCAAAGAAAACTACGCCTCTTAAATTAGTTAGATAAGAATTTTAACACTGATCCGTTGTGCGCGCCGAGCCAATCCGCCGCGGCAATTGTGCCGGCGGAATGCTCGCAGAGATAACGCGGCTAAAAACTCGTATTTATTTCGTTGTTTCCAGCTACTTTCGATCGAGCTGCTTTCCGCTAACGTGGTTTTCACCGTGGAATGCGCGTTCCAGTGTTTATTGGAGATATTATTGGCGAAACGTCGAGCGGAATTATTTAGCGGAGAAGAAGTTGAGCGCGCGTGGCATTGTCCTCGGTTCACGGATTCTGTAAAAGTTCGTAACGTTTCTAGCTGCGTACGCGATCGTTTTCGTAAGGGTTTCGCGGTATCTCGTTGGCGTTAAATCGATCGTTCCTCTCGTTTCTCAATTCTCTCCCAACGGCCAGTTTCGGCCACGGTGTTGCGACGTTTCGACTTCTTAAATCACCTTCCCTTCCATTCTTGCGGCCCTCGCTCGGACACGCATTCATCAAAATCCACGTAGAACCGCGGCACCCGAAATTTCGAAAAGAGCAACTTTTTGCCAGGTGAATTGGCTCGAGGAGGCGGGTTTCGCGGGCTCGATCCGGCCAACGTGGTACGAGTTGGCCGCCGCGGACATTGTAGGGCTTATATGGCGATCCGGCATAAATCAAAGGGCTAATATACTGGCCGGGCCCCGGTAATGCAGCCGCCGCGCGGCGGAGGTCTTTTTATCGGCGGGGTAAGACAATACGCATTTACATACGCGCGAGCGCTGCCGCGCGGCGTGTAGGCCTTCCGCGCCGCGCCACGCCACGGTCCCGGCCGCGCCACACCACGAGCATATGGCATGGCTTATTGGAGCGGAGGCCGCGCCAGCGCGGCAATTACCGCGCTTCTGGCCGCCGCGCCGGCTCCTTCGGCCAAGCATCAAAGTGCCTGTCTCTCTTCTCTCCCTGCCTGGCTGCCTCTTCCTCTTTTTTCTCTTTCTTTTTTCTTGCTGCCGCTTGCTTGGTTCCCCCCCCCCTACCGTCGCGAGGGCTGATGGGGAGATTGCTCTTATAGGGGTGAGTCCTCTTTTTGCCGAGATTCTTGTCTCCTGTTTGATTCTTTGTTTCTTTGTTTCGTCGCGGGTGTACCGGGGAGTTTGTTTTGGGTCGTTGGCGAGAGGGTGTCCGAGGTTCGAGCAGCTTTGGCGGGATGATGAATTGGCTGACGTTTGATTAAAGCGCGACGTCGTGTTAGAGGGACGACGGTTACCGCGACGTTTACAGTACTTGGAATTTATGCGGATTCTTTAGGAAGTTGAACGTCGAACGTCGACTCGACGCGCAGCTTAATCGACCCTTCAAATCTTTCCCACGTATAGCTCGCAAATATATTCGTCTTCTTTATAACGTTGCCATTAATTACACGAAATGCTGCGGAAAAAAGCTATCCCCGTCATCAAGCAAGCTGCCCATTCACTAAAGGTTCCAGTAAAAATCGTCCGGTATCTTTCGTCGTAATTAACCACACCCATATCCCATCTGTGCGGTTGAGAGAGTCAGTCGATTAAAAGCCCCGAGACGGAAAGGTGGAAGGGATTCGCGACAGTGCAGCGGATGAGAGGTGTATGTCGCAAGAACGCCGTCCCGTCCGTGAGGGTTAACGAACGTCCCTTCGTAGCAGTATTCGTACATAATGCAGAACGAAAGAGAGAAAGGGAGAAAGAGTATCAGCCGAGGAGTAGAAAAAAGAATTACAGGAGGACCGGCGAAGGGGCGAGGCAGAGGGGTTCGCGGTCACGGGGACCGTGTGGCTTGACGTAGAAGAATTTAGGAGCGACGGCGAGAGCAAAGGCCCAGTTCGCGAGCGGCCAGGTCCCTTTGAAGTCTAAAAACAATGGCATTGTCTCTTCAGTCTAGCGAAAGGCTGCATCTCCCTCTTTTTCTCTTGCCTCCGCCCGGTTTCTGCTCCTCCGTGTCCTCCCGCTGGCCACTCCGGCCGCGTAAAGCGTTTTAGATGTTTTTTCCGTTCACGGACAGAGGTCCCTCGGGCCGAAAGGCCGCGATCGGTAAGGGCAATCGGACCAATTTACATTTTTCATTTACATCGACCGCAGGACACCGCACGAGAGACTGCGCCCGGCACCGGACGACCAGCTATCCCAGTCACCCCTGCCGGGACTTCCATCTGGCCTTGATTGAAGATGCTGACAGGCTTGGAAATAATGCTTCCTGGCGTCGTGGGCATTTATTGGCAACTACCGAGCGAAGATTCCTCGGGCTTCTGCTTGTCTCTTATGCCTTCCACGGACAATGTACGGGCTTCGATAAAGATTCTGGACAGCTCGTGAGATTCTTTGCTGGTTACGTTCCACTTGCTGCTGAAACGTCGTAGGTACTTTCGGCTCGACGAGTTTGTAGACAACGCCGTTCCACGCCAGATTTATCGCTATTCTCGTTTCTCGCGTATTTTGCACGAGTTTCTGGCAGAACCGAGCACTTTTACCTTTGCAAACTTATAATCGCGGAGCGTCTTCCCGTAGCTCTGGTATTTCCTCTAAATTTATCGGTACGAATTCGACGCGTAGAGCGATTCGCTTTTAGTTTGCCGCGTTCCTTCGAACAAAGAATCCGTCGTTCTTACGAGCGTGTCTTCGGAAGACTTTTGAAAACCACAGAATCCACGGGGCTGGTCTCTTTGCCGCGGAGCTTGAAATTTCGCTACAGGCAGACGATAGAAAGGGAACGGAGGCATTCGGTGAAATTTGTACGGCGCTATTTGCATGGTCCACTAAATTATAGGAAACGGAATCCGTACTCGGTAGGAGCTGCGCGAGCGAACGCGCGTTTCGACGCAGATTGAAGAGGAGGTTGGCTTTCGAGGCAGAAACGTCGGGTCGTTATTTCGTTCCATCGGGCTTCCAGGACAGAGGAATACAGATTCGGCGTGTGTGTCCGTTTGCGGTGGCCAGCGGAGGCTATTAGGTCTCGTACAAGAGCGTTCTCCTTTTGTCACGACTGGAATTTATTCGTCTCGATTCGGTCCAGGTCCCCTTCTCGTCAAAAAAGAAGCCGACCTGTCCAGCTCCCGAGTTCCAGACGGTAGCCTGCCCGCCTTTCTAGCGTCTAGATCCGCCGACGATTCGAAATTCCCGATGCACCGCACGCATCCACCCCCTTCGCTTCTCGATGACCGATGTCACGCGTCCAGGATACTCTGCTTGGCGCGAAATAACGGCTAATACGGCCGAGAACGGCGAAACAGCCGTGGCTTGCGCGTTAAATATTTATAGAGAGGAGAATTTTTTGAAATTCTTGAACGGTTGGTCGAGCTTCTGAGCATTGGTGGAAAAAGAACGTAGAGGAACTCGAAGTTGGTGTAAAACGAGGCGAGTTGAATCCTACGATTGGCAGTTGTTTTTCTGAAGTACGGACGACGATGCGCGTCGATCAAGTCGGGTTAGCGAGAAAAGTTATTATTAGTTGTCTTATTTAAAATCGTATCGATTACCACGATCGTTGGCGATTATTTTTACATTCGGTGGCCGATTCGGATTCTCTTCGACGTCTTAATTTCCTTCGAAGAAGTCGATAATCTTTTCGACGGTATCTTTCGTTTCTTCGTCGCATACTCGTACAGGACACTCCTCTGTGATTATGCGAGTTATCGATAGCGTCGCGCCACGAACGTGGTATTTAACAGGAGGATTTTACTTTGCAGTATGTACGTACGTATGTCGACCGAACGTGCCTCGTCTTATCCTGGTTATTGCGGTCTGTTCCTCGCGATTGAACTCTTTGCTCGTCTTCGAATCGTATTTCGGTTTCTTTCGCGTTCTCCCTCGATACGTTTCACGGTGTCAGATGCGTGCGTTGCACTTGGCAAATTGATACAGTTCTCCCGCGGATGCAATTTTTTTTTGTCAGATCAGCTACTTCGGATAGCTTGTAGTATAAACTCCTTTCTTTTCTCTTCTTTGCTGTCCTTTACTTTGGCTGAAAAAGTCTATCGATTCGAAATATTTAAGATAGTCCGCCAGATTCTGTCAATGATTACGTTGCGAATTCCTCTAGCCTCGAATAAAACTTGTTCGCGTGGTTATTTCAGAATGTTTGAAAATCTGATAAAAATCGGAGTAATTGGTGTTGCTGGGACAATCCGCGGCGCGTCCAACCGCCAAGTTTAATCGCGCATATTCGTTGGATCCGGTCTATCGCGATCCAATTAAGAAAAGTCGAGGCGTGTGTGCCGGATGCGTTGTCTTCGTCCCACCTCTTAAGGAACCGCAATTATCGAGCACTTGGAGCGGAAGTCAAATTGAGAAGTTCCAACGGCAATGTACGAACGCTTCTGTGCTCGTTTGATTTACGCGTCCGCGCGGTTTCAGGCTGGTTTTAATGAACGCGTCCGCTCGACCGTGTCGTTTATTTTCGCCACCTTGTTATAATCATTCGCCTCGCTTCGACGCCATATGTCGGCCGTGAATTTTTGCGAAAATACATAAATCGAAGAAACTGGATTTCAATTACGAGCCAGGTCGAGTTTTTAGTTATTTTAGAAGCCTGCCTAACGAAGAACCTCGGATCGCCGAGTAATTGTAATTCTTTCCGTCGACGATCTGTTTGCACGTGCAGGGTCAATTTTTAACGAAGCGTTAAAGTTAATTAGTATAATCCAATTTCGGTGACTCCTTATTAAGGGGCGAAGTACTCTTCCAACGATGAATAATTATTTGCCGAGCGAATCAACAACAATTGCGTTGTTCTCCCCATCAACGATAAGAACTGTCTTCGATCTTCAAACGGTCGGCCATCGTCGTGCAACAGGGAATCGAATCACGACGGCGATAATCATTTTCCCTCCGAAGCTGTGATACTTCATCGAAAAAAAAAAAAAATATTCATCATCCTCGAGTCTCGACACTCCGAAAGATCGATCCGAGAATCGCCGATGATTCGCCGAAAGTCGTCTGTGAATTCGGCGATATCGGCGGACCTTATCTGATTCCGCGATCACGCCGTGGTCCGGATTAAAAGTGGAGGGCGCGTAATTAACGAGCGACCTGGACGGAAGTCGATTTGCGAAATTCCGGCGGCGGAAGGGAGCGAGAGGAGAAGTTGGGACCAAGATCGTATGAAATCGATCCGCACGTACACACGTATACGGTAGCACGAGAGCGTTTATCGGGCGACACCGGGATCCCGCGGGCTCTCCGCCGTTCTTCTTATTGATCGCCGCAATTAAAAGCGCGCGTCTCATTAATTGCGCCGCTGGCCCTTAATTAGGAATCATCAATTCGTAGACCGGCCACGGTTACGCGCTAGCCACCGTGTGTATGATTAACGAGAGAGAGAGAGAGAGAGAGAGAGAGAGAGCCTTTCGGCCGTTTACACAGCGACCTGGTCGCGATAAATATCGATATGTCGTGATCGTTCGGCGAAATTCTGCTTCTCTAAAACCGATTTCATTTTTCTCTTGTTCTTTTACCCTCTTTGATTTTTTTCTTTTCTTTTCTTCTTTTTTGTTTTTTTTTTTTTTGTTTTTATCGATCGCTTACTTTCCTCGATTTGGATGTCCGGTTTATTTGGCCAGTTTCTTCTGCGACTCTCGCGCTGACAAATAAAGAAACGCTGAGAAATCAACGACGATTACGAGAACGACGATTCTGCGTGAGATCTCGCGTGTTAAATCGAACGACGCATGTACAGGGTGGCTGGCTGCAAT
This sequence comes from Bombus waltoni, assembly GCA_014737395.1. Lineage (NCBI taxonomy): Eukaryota > Metazoa > Arthropoda > Insecta > Hymenoptera > Apidae > Bombus > Bombus waltoni. The sequence continues at coordinate 1,635,400 of JACXII010000050.1, forward strand.
CGCTCTGTTTCGATATTTATAGGAATTTGCACGGTGATCCATTTATTTTGATCGGACGCTGCGCGTTTCGATAATTAAAGGGTTGCGGAGGCGTGGCAGTTTTCTCTTCTTCTTTGATTCGGCTCCGTCCTTTTTGTTGGTCTCTTCGGGCACGTTGATTGGTTGATTGGTTTTTGTCGGAGGATAAGTTTTAATATCGCATATGCAACCGTATTAATTATCGGGACATGGAAATTAATTAAGTTCGAGCACACAGAGATGCAAATTCGCGTCGCGAATAATTGATAATGGTACTTGTAGGTAGTTGGTAAATGAATCGCTCGAGGAGACTGTACATTCCACGCGTCAAACGGAAGGCCTCGTTTAAAAATTGGGTAGGCAGAAGAGGTTTGAATATACGCGGAGATTTTTTCTCTTCTTCGTTTCGTCTCAACTCGAAGGAAAAATATAATTAGTATTTAACTATCGCAACGAAGCGAGAATACTTAGCCGGATAGCGACAAACGCTAGGGTACGAAATTTTGCTTTTCGATAGATCGCAAGACGTCTGACTAGGAACGGACTCGAACTACTTTCTCGCACTAGAACGAGAAAATAAAAGTACAAGGAGGCTTACGGTAATATCGTCAAAGTTAAACCTTGATAAGTCGCATATCGAGCGATTTCTGCGCGATTCGCTGAAAATCGCTATCGCAATCACGATTACGATCGAATCGTTAGTCCTAAACGCGGTTCAGTTTGTCACGTAACACAACCGGTGGAGGGACGAGGAGAAGAAATTCGTATCCGTAGATAGAACTTCTTCGTTTCAGTTATCTCACCGTATATGTTAATAAGACGAAATAACTTTGGTGAATGGTTTATTCGCTTTTAGAAAATACGGTAATTCCGGTAGTAGGACGACCTTTAGCGTCGGATTGCTCGAATTAAACTAACTATATCGTCGCTTGTTGTTTATTGCTATGCGACGTGGCTCGATGAAGAATGATTAACGTTTTTCTTCAATCTTCGTATCAGAGGATCGTGTCACAAGTTTCCATTAAAGTTCCAGACTCGCAACTGTCGAACGATTTCAGAGCTAAAAATGCCAGTTGTATCTTTCATTTAAGCTACGCTTGAGGCTCGATTCGACGGAAATTCGTAGAATCTTCGCTTCGCGATAACTTCTCCGCCAACGAACGAAATAAACGTATCTCGGCGAAAGAAATCGCCGAGGATTAAGCCATTCGTGGCCGACGATCTTCTGACGGCCTCGTCCACGTGCACGGCGGTGTAGACTGCGCATCGCGATCAAGGCTTATTCAGAATTTAATCTACGCGAGGTATCTGCGCGTTGGCGACGAGAGAGTCGCGGGGACTCGCTCGAACAGGCTCGTAGAGACGATCGAATCGGTCACGTCGCTGCTTCCCAGCGGCGCGATGCGTGAGCCACGATGACCTTTGTCCCAAAGCTTTGGCGAAACGCGGCCAGATCGCACGCTCCTCTTTCCTGCTATACCGCCGCTGCACGTGCACGCGTACACCCCCCGTCCAGAACCGCTAAAGTTGCGACAGTCCGAGGTGATACGTGAATTTATTTCTGCTCGATGGCGTCCGACCTTGGACACCAATTGGTTCGTGCTTTATTCTGTATATACAGGGTGTAACGGAACACGTGTGACCCACTTCGGTTGTCGATCGTGCAGCTAAAAACAAGGAGAAAAGCCCTTGTAAACGTACGTTCCATCCGTCTTCGTTTATGAAACGTAACGAATCCACTGTGCGCGCAACATCCACCGCAACAGGTTGAAGCGTTAAGATTCGGAATAGAAGAAGCTTTTCAACGAAATCGGCAAAAACAAGCATCTATTCGGAGTGTAACCGGATCCATGACGAGACGTCTACCGGCTTGCCTTGAAACGCAAGGTAGAGTAACCAAAGCTTCGGACAGAGCAGCGTCGCTCTACGTTTCCGACTTGTCTTTTCATCTGCGTTTATCTCCTTTCGGCTTGTACCGTCAGTTTGGCGACATCCTGTACGTCGATAGTCCGAGTCCGACACGTTTAGAGACGGGAGCGTCGTATCTACAAAATTGGATTCGTACGGCATTCTCTTACGAAGGAAATGGACGACGACGATGAACAACGAATGGCGTATCGATTGTATTAGCCGCGATCGGAAAACAGGATCGATGAGTTTGCGTTGAAAGCGAAATATCCTGCCCTACTACCTTCTAATTCTCTTAACTCTTTCTACCATGCGCGTTGCCATAAATTCGTATGTTCTTTTACCTTGTCCGAGCATAAATTACCGGTCGTTTAATCCTTGCCCTGATAATCTAGATTAATCGCCACGTTTCGTGCAAGAGCAGCGGGTGTTCCGATACTTATGAACCGAGCTGTACGTGTTTCCGCCTTTTTGCACGCACGGCGCCGATTCAACGCAACGGACCCGTTGACGAAGCTCGATGTTCCCATTTCGCGGTGTTCGCCGCTTCCTAAAGTCAGTCGAACACGTATTATTAGCCGCGTTACGTAAAGATATCCCGCGAGATGCGACCTTTTGCGCGACACGTGCGCCACGAACGCGCGATTTCGATCTGCCAGAGGCAATAAAGACGCGATCGTAAACCGATTTCGATTGCGTCGATGCCGATGAAATCGGTTCCGTGAAATTGCCTGTCTGTTTGTTCAGTGCGTGGAACGAAGTTGCTGGAAGAGTTATACGGGCTCTAGGTTCGAGGGGCGAGTACGTTCGAGTCGACGATAGTCGTATAATCTGGAATAAGTTTGATCGAATGGCGATCGTAATATCGTAGTTGCGAAATACCGCGTGCCATTAGGTTCCGTGATTTCCTACGAAAGACGTTTACGTTTCTATTTCTGGAATATGAGTTTCTGCGTAGCGAAAAACACTGCCACTTTCCTCTTATTGTTATCGCATGGCGAAATTATCTGTTAAACGCTCGTTCGACCTCCTATTCTTCTAAATTATCGTCAGACCCAATTCCGTCGATAACGATTGTACCGTTGTACACTTCGTAACTTCGATATACAACGATATTCCGCAGAAACGAAAGAAACCCGGCAACGAGCCAGGCACCGCGCGAGCTGCGACGATCTATTCGCTTTCGGAGTTGCTTACAGAGATGCAACGGGAATCGATTGAATCGTCGATTGGTAATTCGGCTGGTTCGTAAACGAAATAGAATCAGTCGGGGAAACGAGGATGCGGAGTGTTGTGCGTGCACGGTAATTGGCCACGTTCGTCCGCGTAACGTGGAATTCTTGCTGCGTTCGAGGCAGCCGGTTGGCTGATGGTCCCGATGCAGGGGTCATGGTTCAGAGGTCCGATGCGGGTCTTCCGCACACATCCATATTAAGTGGCTCGCTTTCATGCGCGCGGCTGGACACTGAAACGCTCTTAAAACCAGCGGATACAGAGGCTCGATCGCTGCGAAAACATCGCGTTCCTTCGCCACGAATTTTTCTACGTCGCGTGTTTCGCTCTTGGAATCCCCGTATATTTGGTATATATGTATATCGTATTAGATCGGTGCGTATGAAACGTTGTTCCCGCGAACGAAACCTCGAACGCGATTCGATCGAATCGCTCAGCGATTCCATTTTATTCAAGATTTATAGGATAAACACTTGGCTATACATTGTGCATTGTAAATTTTGAATCTATTAAGAACGAATGTCATTACGGCGGTGGCTTTTGTGAACTTTAATTCACATTTAAACTTTGGCTGAATCGATAAAAGTTTAATATTTTGAGAAGGAAATATCGTAGGAATCCATTGTATTCTAATACCTTGATACTTGACGCGTATTACTAGTACTAAAATTAGAGAACTTTTTCTATGCTACGCGTGAAATGATAATGGTGCAAATGAAAAAAAACAGGGGGGGGAGAGGGGATCGGCGATCGATCGTATCGCGAAAACTTTCAAAGAGCAAACTTTCGATAGAAGATATTTATCGAGAAAGAAGCGAATGAGAGAGCGTCACAATCGTGCGTACATCCGCGACTATGATTCGTGATCGTTTCCAGTGTCCCGTATCGTCGTCGGCAAAAATGCGGAATAACCAGAAAGCTCGCAGAGGAAACAGAGATCACGTTTCGCCATTTTTCCAGAAGCGAGGAATCTCACGGTGAGCGGTCACTTGGAAAAAAGAAATGCAGTCACGAAGAGAAGAAGAAACTCGACTGTATCCTCACTTAGCTTGCCATATTTAACTCTTTCGCCAGAGATACACATCCGCCAAGTACATCTATAGATTTCTATCGTGATTTACGTAACATTCGTGCACAATACCGGAGAATTCGTTGCTTGCGTGAATTAAAATTCATTACAAAAATTATCGCATCAGCTTTTTAATTAGAAAGGTAGTGTGTCAGGAAACAAGATACCGGGCATGACCAGCGTAAAGATGGTAATTTCCTCTTTTAACGTAACAGTTACCGAAGAAAAATATGTTACTTAGACGCGCTATTAATTTTTATAACTTGGCGTTTTCGTATTATTACACGATATCTGCTTCCTCGTCGAAGCGACGCGCGTGTTTCACGACCAGATTGAATCGTAAGAAAAATCGAGTTTCTCGATGCATCTACTTCGCAAGGCACTGCCTGAATTCGTCAAAAAAAAAAAAACAAACAAAAAAGAAAAAAGAGAAAAAAATAAATCGTAATTTACGAAACACTCCATGTCCGCATTACGTGCACAAACGTCTTATAAAATCATAGACACTTATCTACGTTCTCTTCTATGTAGAAGGAAGAGGAAGAAACACGAGCGCGTAAGAACGAAAGAAGTCTTGATGTACACACGTACATGCGCTATCGCATCGAGAATCATTGAAATTCTACATTTGCATTATTCGCAACCTTATCAACAAATTCAACGATATTCTCGTTAGCCGTGATTCAACGTATCGTCTATTTTTAACGCAAGTTCCATCGCGTCCGATAGTTACTATATAAAATACCTTAAAAGCATACTCTTTTTATACCGTGCACTAAAGATACAGCAAAGATTTATTTTTACTACTCTATCTTTACTACTATGGCACAGCTGTTGTATACTTTACCGCGTGTATACGCCATATAGCGAAGGTTCCTCGATCAAAAGATGATTCCCACGGAAACGTGCCATCCGTAATACAGCAAAGAAAGAAAAGAAGAAAGGGAGGAAGAGATGGCGACGCGTCTGGCGGCGTCGAAACGGCACAGAAGAAGCCGCGGAGAGATGAGGACGCGGAGGAAGAAAGAACAGGCTGGGAGCGGAGGGGAGGCAGGGTCGGCCGGGTCGGAGGGATCGAGAGGGTCATGGGTCACGGGTCGTACGGCATAGCCCTGACCTTCGACCTTATCCCCTTCCAGCTCTTCTCGAGACCCCGTACAGACCCCTACCAGTCGTACCTAGAACTCGCTTCTACTTCGTGTTCGACTCCGCTTCGGGTCTCGCGGTGTACCCGCGGTGTCGTCTTGCGTTTCTTCCAAAAAATTCCTTTCGCTGTTTCTAATCGGTGTGTTGTCCAATGATATCGACTTGAATATAGAAGAAAACAAAAAAAAAAAAAACAAAACAAAACAAAAAGAGAAAAGAGAAAAAGGAAGAGAACAGAGTGCAGCGAAGTGGCGATCAAAGTTTCGTTCCTGTGAAATGTGATTACAGACCTTGACACAGTTTAGCGAGGACAGCGGTTTAACGACGCGCAAGTTTGGCATCGGTATTTATGTTTCGGTAGGAGTGGATTAGCGAGTGTGCAAGTGCATCTGGTGCAGACGCATGCAGCGGCGTGCAACGTAGCCTCGTGACACGGTGTAACGACGCATTGATTCGATCTTTACAACGACCGGCCACGCTGATGGAGCCTGTTGTTCGTGGCGTGTGACCGCGTCCGCTCGGCTACGCGCCTCCGCCTGCCTTGCTTCTTTGTGTCACGCGACCTCCGCTCGGCCGGATGGTGAATTGATTTTGCTCGTCCGCTGTTTCTGGATAGACGAACGCGTGGAAAGGGAATATGGGAATGCGTTTGATAAGAGTGGTGGGGATTATGTAGATCGATAGGTAGATTGGCGGGACGGAATACGTAATATCGTCTCGATGTTTTTCTTCGTGGTTTGGTGACATTTTATCGCGACTGGTTCGCAGTCAATAAACTACTTTCAAAGGTCGTTCGTAATTTGGTTATTTGCGTGTTACGGTTTCGCAACCGGTAATACGTCAACTTTGACGTTTTCCTAATAAATTATATAGCGAAAGGTATACGCGTTTTATACGTTGAATTTTCAGTAGTCGAAAGAAGCAGAGCTTTTGGAAAGGAAAAAAGACAAACTTTCAACGATATATCGGATTTTGCGTACACGACCACGGAATACCAAGTTCCAACACTCGATAAATCACGAACGATCGACAAATCGAACAGTCGAATGTCCATAATGAAATTTGTTCATCGCGCTGATTTCTTTATCGTCCTATTTCGTTGATACACTGGTATTACGTAATTCCTATCGGCTGACGAAATATTTCTAATTTCTAACTTACTTTTTCCCTTATCTATCGCGATTAACGATACGGAAACACGCGATGCGATTCGTATTCCAAACTCAACGGATATCTAGCCTCCTTTGTGTCGAAAGTTTCTCGCGGTTTGTTATTCGAGACTTGTCGCTTCATTATAAAACGTCGCCGTTAAAAGTCACGAAAATGTTCACGCGTCTGGCTTTCAATTCGATGGATAAATTACCGGTGAAATTGTCGTCCGATGCTCGTCGATGGCGTCTGTTAAACGCATGGACAAATGTCGCTCGTAAATCGGCGTTAGTACCTAGTAACGTTACTCCAGATGCAGTGCTTTCTCTTCGAACGCGAGTGTCGCGCATTACAGTCAGCATGATGAATGTAATGACAATAAATTATTCCGGATATCGGCAGTAAAGCCGCTTTATCGCGAGGCAGTACGTAACCCTCGCGTCCATTAAGAAAGAAATCGACTTGGCCGGCCAGAAAATCGTTTCTTCTCCGAGCCTTTGTCCAGACAAATTGCTGTATCTCCAGATAACGGCGTTACGTGTCTCTTCAACTTGCTGCAAAAATTCCTTTCCACCGAGTTCAGATTCGAAAAGTTCCAATTAACGCGAGAATCGATCTCGCGTGCTAGAAAATGAAATTTCCAAGTAGCGAAATAGCGATTTAAGTTAATTCTATCCCTGCCGAAAGTTACGGGCTTTTTCTTCTTACTCTGCAACAGAGAAATAGAAAGAATCTCCCTCTTAGTAGTTCTTTGTATAAAAAAAAAAAAAAAAAGAAAAAAGAAGAAAAATTAAAGTCGCGCGAAAATTATTCGGAAGATAAACGGCGTCGTACTTCGACGTTTCCGCTGCTTCGATTATAAACCGCCGAGACATTATCACAGCGGCACTCTCGTTTTCCATCGTTATCGATAATCCTCGCGTGGAACCGTGGAACGCATCGCTACGAATCTGTATCGGATGTTGTAAATGTAATCGACGCTCAGAGAGCGGATTACAGTGTTTAATTACAGTCGCAAGCGGCGATATCGCGTAATCGTAAATAAAACGAGACTGATGGATAATCAAGGAGGCCATTCACGGGTATGATTAATACTGTTATCTGTCGAGTAGCGTGTCGGTCGTTTTGCCGGCTTTATAAACCGATCTTAGATAAACGCTAGTTGCACATCGAAAGAGCTTCATTATTGTGTCGTGGCTGGATAATCTGTTGGCTGGCTGCTTCTCGTTTCGCCACTAGAAAGAATTTCGCTTCGATTCTTCGTGCAATTACCTGCTTCTTCCTGTTTCGCTAACGCATCAACCTCCGTGATTAACGACACGGTTTAAAGCGCGAGTGGGACGAACACGAGGAAAAATCGGCCGAACCGAGCGTTACGATCGGTATTCCGATTATTTTTACCCGAGGGCCAAACCGTTTCCATCGAGTCCCCTTTCACGAAGGATGCTTCGCTCCGAGCGAGTCAGTTTCTTAAAGAGGAAGTAATTGCGTCCTTGGCCCTTGATTTATTCCCTTGCCGTTGTTCTGCTTCCGCTCCGTTTGCCATTTCGACAAATTTCAACGAGCAACGTTGTAGGCTAGACGTTACCGTGGCTTTGTAGATAAACGGAATGGAAATTTTGTTCGTCTCTTTCATTACGGTATTTCGAACGTCGACGAATGTTTCGCAATTCTCTGTACTTGTTACGATCACGCTTAGAAAGCTTGCTTAATTCGAGTAACCGTAGCACGACAGGTGGAACAGCATATTCCGGCACTGGTTCGATCGTCGTTCCCATACATTTTTCGTTATCTATTCCAAATCTCCATAATTAATTTTATTTCTTTCGCCCCGACAACTCTATTAAATTCGTAAACTTTTTTTACACGGACAACGAGATTTTATAGGCTTCTCAGATTACGATCGTGGTGCTTCGGTGCCCCCATCCAGTCCCTCGATATAGTCTCAAGTAATTACCTCCATAAACACAGAAACCCTCAGCCAATAAAAATAAGAGGCGATCCAACCATAGCCATAACAAAATTCCACTTTTTTCTTTCTTTCTTTCGTTCTAAAGTGTCCGTCGTCCATTTCACCGTCAATATCGCAAATCTGTCTAACTACGGAAAGTCAACGTATATCGAGGAACAAATAGACAAGAGACGGTCGTGGAGTGAATCGCCGCGTTGATCACGAGCACGGACTATGTTTATACGCGTGTTCGTGCGCGCGTAGGTGCGTAGGTATATCGTAGATTACGCGTGGCGCACGAACGACCTCGGCGCACGGTTCGTTAGCAAGGATCGCCCTCCCTCCTCTTCCACCACGGCGACGTTGACCCGACGTGGGCGCGGGCCACGCGTCGCTAATGACGAGCAATCAGCCGCGAACTCGATGCAAATCCGGCGTCCAAAGGGCAGTCGGAGAAAGTGATTAGAGGATTGGCTCGTTGCGTTGCCTCGAGCCTGTTCCTTTCCAGAATGTTGAGATCGTCGAGGAGATCGTATAGGAACGTCGAGTTAGCAATAGAGAAGTTGATTTTACGCCATCGACGATGACATTTAAGAAAGGACTGCGCGTAAAGGAAAGAGAGCTCGTGTTTGATCTCTCGGATTTCTCAGCGTTATTTTTCCAAACTTCCATAGCTTGGAAAAGTACGGCGAGCGTACTACACTCGGCAATTTTAATACGGTTTACAAGAAAACCAATTTTCTGCAAGGCCATACTACGGTCGCAGAAGTTTGTCGCGAATAGCTGATTCGTCGCACGCGGCTTGATTTTTATCGTCCGCGTAAAAAAAAAAAAAAGAAAAAAAATATGGGTCAGTCGCTGGGAAATAACTCTATGGGTTGTCGTTGGTGTTAGGTTGTCCCGAAAGTTTCTTTCCTCTTGTAAGGAAATAATAGACGCACAACCTTTTCTCGTTTTGTATTATTTTATCCAATCATCTACGATCCATATCCTTCCATTTCTATTATTATAATCGTCGATAAAAATACTACAAAACAGAGAACGTGGTGCATCCGTTATTTCCTTACAAGACGAAAGAAACTTTCGGGACAACCTGATACTTGCCAGAGGCGTACCCGAGGAGAGATCGTTCCTGAACGATCCGTTTTGCTTCCGAAATCGTAATTCTCGAGAAGCAGGGTATAAAGGCGAAATGAAAATTCCAGAGCCAACTTTCTCCAGTTGTTTCGAACGCCAGCCTCTCAGAACCGAGCTCGAAGCTCGGCGAAAATTGCACGTAATACGCGAGCGACGAGGAAAGTCGGCGTGCTCCGATCGGGAAGAAGTTGGAATCGCCTCACCTTCGTAGGTTCTGGTTTTATCTTCGCCGGCCCCTACCAACGCCGCCTCCTGAACCTCCACCACCTTCTCCGAGGTCCGCCCACAACGCGTGCTCCTTCGTTCCCTTCGCTCCATCCCCGCAAACTCCCACGCCACGTGCTCCTTCTTCTCGCTGATCTGCTCCTTTTGGTCCACCAGGAAGCCTCGGTTCCTCCATCCATCACGCGCAACTATCGCGACTAACGAGTCCGCTCTTCATTCACGACGTCCGGTGTAAAACGGGCTCGCCACGGGTTCAGGGGTCGTGTTTCATTTGGCGAACGATTATGCGCTACTTGGACCAACGAGCGAGCGAACGAGCCTCGTTGTTCCAGTAACAATGCCTGTAAATAATGAGATCGTTCCGTGGAAACTGTAAATGGGATTGTCGAATGGTGTTTGGAGGTTAGGGTTTAACCCTTCGGCAGTGTAATAAAACGACGAGGAATTCAGGAAGCGATTATCTGCTTTATCTTCGAAATACTGTTAACCTGTTAAATACCGTAAAACCGCTGTTGGATATGGTTAAGCAACGGCGAAATCCAGAGATTAGTTTTCGATGTTTCAGCAAGTCGAGCACGTCACCTTTGCGTTATAGCGTGCTACCTGTTCAATGCCTTGGTTCAGTTGTACTTTGATCAGCAATCGAAAAAAGTGTCTAAAATTTCTAACAGTCTGATCGACTCGAGAAACGGGGTAAAAACTTGAAACAAGCAGAACCAGGACTGGTATCCGTAGACTTGGAACATCAACCTCTTTTTCTTCCATTCCAATTACCGCAATTATAGCACTTGAGTCACGCTTCGACGCGAATTGATTTACCCTAGAATTCTACGACTCGTTGTTGCACAACCTACAAAAAACGGTAAAGTTCACGTATTCTCTCTCTCTCTCTCTCTCTCTCTCTCGTACTTCCCGACAGAAAGGAAGGTTGTCTCGGTAGCAACGTTATTTTGCATGACTTCTTTCTTTCGGAATTCCTTAGTTTTTCACGCTGTAGATCGTTACGTTACGCCTGTAGTAACTGTATAGGCTTGTGAGTCATAGTTTAAAGGATAAAGAATGATCGGCGCAGCGATGGCGCGATTTATTTCTTCATGGTCAAGCGGTATAGAGAAATGCGCGGACAGTTTGTTTCACGCTTCGGCCAGTTCGCCCGGAGAAGCCGGAATGCCGGGCGAGCAGGACATTTTTTATGAGGGGAATACATGGAGGAACGCTCGAAGCGCGCTTTCTACTTTCTAAAGCTTCCTAGTATTTCGATTTTATGGAACGAGTTGTCTGGTCTTATTGCCGTTAGTTAGGATGAAAATAAAAATACATTCGAGCCGAAACAAACAAGCGTAGTCGAGGCGCGAGCATTTTCAACGTATCCTTTTGCTGCCTTTTGTCACCGAATGAGATCGATCGAAGCGTTTTATCGTCTATTATCGTGTCATTCGACGGCAGTCAAACGAACTGAATTAACCGCGGCAAACAATTCCAATTTATTTCTTTATTCCTTCGAAACCGCAAGAAACATGGAATCGTCTGAAACCACGTCAAACAACCTTCCATGTACCTTCGATCCGCGCCCATAAAACAAATCACCCATCGCTACGGAACATTATCGATACCTAGGAGCGCTTCCACAGAATCGCCCTCGAATATCTCCAATTTCGTTCCATCGGCTGGTTCCGTTTCGCAAACACGTTCCGCGCGTTTAGCGCAGGAAAACGGCTGCCACCGTTTACCGCGAAAGAGTCGCCTCGATTTAAAATACCGAGCAATTGCCAATCGAATTGCCCGCGGATAGCGATGGGAGCAAGTTCGACGTGAATACACGAAGCACAGCCGCGATCTACGGAGGTGTCGTTCGTTTCCCTACCTTCTATCTATATCTCTAATCTATCGATAATCCGCTATATCGTTATTTAACGATAGTCTCTTATAACGTTATTTCGTTCGCTTCGTTCAGCGGTTCGTCGATGTATCAGGTTGTCCCGAAAGTTTCTTTGCTTTTGTAAGGAAATAATAGACGCACAACCGTTTCATTTTCGTTTGATATTATTTTATCGAATCATCTACGATCCATTTTCTTCTGTCTCTATTATTACGATCACGCGTGATTCGATGAAAATAATAGAAAACCCGAGGATTTCGTCATACGCGTTTGCAACTCTTCGATGCACGTTCTCTCGAAAGAAATTCACGAGATACTCGAATCTGCTTGAAAGAGTATCGTTTATCGTTGGCCAAATTGTCCAATCGGATTCGAGGCTACTCCGCGCGTACTTGTTGCCATCGCTAGCGATCGATTCGAGCTGGTCGCGGATCGTTCCAGCAAACCGCACGATTCCAGAAAACATCTAATCCAGCGGATAGGAGGTGGCATTACGGCGTGTTGCGCTAACGCGAAAAACAGTAGCCCCGTTCTGCATGCGGAGAAGGATCGGCACGCCTCGTCTGCGTGGCGAGCACAGGCCGCGAGTCTGCAAAAGCGGACTATCGAGCAGGATCGCGCGAAATAGTACGGTTACGACGTGTTTTATGATCCGCGGGTAAGTGCGCGTTCCTTTCTAGCGGCAAAGTGGCAAAACCATCGTGATAAAGGAACGCGCAGCCATAGGGAACGCCGCCGATGCTGAAAGCATCGAGTTCTACGCGCAAAAGGGAAATCCGCCTGCGCGTTTTTCCCTAAGCCTCTCTCAGACTTTTTGTTCAGCCTGTTTGACCGCGCCTTCGTCTTTCAAGGTTGTTTCGTTGTACCGCAAAATGGTAATACGCGTTGTAACGAGAGCGTGTATTGGGTTTGGACGTTGCGAATAGCGGTTGGCCTTTATGGCAAGATTTTTTGTTTCGCGCGCAGATGTTTAGGCGATGGAACGTTTCTAGACGATTATCGAAAGACCCGACGGTGCGTACGGTTTGAGACTGTATTTTGTACAGCGTCGTTTTTGGTAGCAAAGTTCGGGAATGTCGCGAGTTTCACCGAACGTCGTCGATTTTCTTTAGGGAAATCGCGTAACTGTACCCTGAAAGTTTCAGCAAACTGGCATAGATTCGTGAAAAGAGTCAAATCGTTAATTGAAACTTAACCGAAGCGAGTTAAATTTTCTGTGCTAATGAAAGACACGGTTTGATACTGCTTGTGAAAATATATCAGTGTTCTTGCGCTCGTTAGTCCTAAAGAAACCTTCGATAAATTAATGTTACCGAAATACTCTCGCCAAGATCTGCCAAAATGTTTAGCCTCGACTGGGGCTTCCACTTCATTCCAGAAGAATATGAAGGTAAGAAAAGGCGCTTTAATAAGAAGAGTTATCAATTTGCCACTTGACAAAATTCTGGGCCCTTATTAACGCCCACCCTCTCCCATCCCCTATTGTACAATCGTCCATAAATCAAGCGTCGCGTGAATTTCTCAAAGAAAATAAAAATCCTTAACGAAGAAATTCAAGGATCCAATTCCGCCTTGGGCCGTCAACGACCCCAAGGCTCTTAATATCATTAATAAATCCTCGCATTCATATAACAATCCAAAAAATAAAGGAGCTTGGCGAACTTCCACGAAACGCAGCCTAAAAAGGAACGACGTTCCCCTACGTTATTAATAAATTGTTGTACGCGAAGCGACGCAAAATTTGTCTTCGAAAACCCTGGAGAAACTTCGCGAACTCAAATGAAACGTAAACTAAAAAGAAACGAAACTTCTCTCCTACGGATCAGTGTTATTAATAAATTTTTTGCACGCAGGTCGGTACCAAATTTGTCTTCGCAAAAAGGGTACACTTCGCAAGCACGAAGTACGCTCCTTAATCCCGGCGAGGCTTTAGTCGCGAATTTATGACTTAATATATCGGTATTCCGACGAGCCCCGACGTTGAAACACCAAGAAAACGAGTAATCGCGCAATTTCACTGTCGTGGTGCTCGCACGAAGCCACCCCATGCTGGGCGTCCGCTGAAGCGACCGGCTTCCAATCCGCTGGAGCGCGTGGACCGAGAAAAAAGTCACGGTCGGAAGTATGGAAAGCTCGGTAGCAGGTGCCCCGCTGCGTGGTTTTCTCATTTTCAACGTTTTGACGTGGCTCGACGTACCGGTCTACCAACGTGGAATAATACATACCGCTGACCGAAGACCAATTAAATCGATCCGTAACGACAGCTCGTTTCTGTTAGGCTATCGCACTGATTTAATTAGCGATTCGTCGATAGCCGCGCGTGTAAACGTTGTAAATTGTCCGATCATCATTGTTTCTATTTGGTTTCCTCTCATTTGCATTCACGTTGCAGGTTGCTTCGGATCATTTGCTCGCGGCTGATTTAATACTCGCGTATATATCTTAGAAACGACCGCTCGGATTCTAAGGATTTTTCAGTCTTGGAAATTTGCAAATTTTTGTCTCTTGTTCTCGCGTGAAATTTTCCCTGTACAAAAATAACTTCCTCTTGCTACTAATCGTTAGAAATCGCGTTTCTTTCGTCGATTCATCAACGCGCTTCCAATCGAAAGAGTATCTGCTCGACCAGGGAAGTTGTATTAGTTAACCTTGTCAGATAGGTAGGTAGCTACCTTCTAGCTGGTCGTGCATGCTAAGTAGCCACTTCGTGGGTGGTGCTCTCGACTACCACCTACAGTTGCAGTCGCGGAGCACGTGGTATTCGTCGATCGATCGATCGATACGCGTTCCATCCCCGAGTGATTGGAATTGCTACCCCCACTAGCGTGCTTCAGCTCGTCCAGCAGCGCGGCCGAAGGCTTCTTTGATTTCGATCTTCCGTTTAGCAAGTGCACGCCTGGTAAAGGTTCCTGTTCTGCTTTCTTACAAGTGTCGTCTTCTCTTTCTCTTTTTTCTTTTTTTCTGCTTTAGAAACTGTCAAGATCTAATTTGACACGGTAATAAATTCGACCGGTGGCGTTTGCGATCGAAGAATCGGGATATAGATAAAACGCGTAACATCGAATCGTAAAGATAAAAATCCACGGAAGATGGTCCGCGTTGGAAAGAGAAATTACGCAACATCTGCGTCGTGGGATTGGCGGAGGAATTAATATTCTTCGTCTATTAATCTCCGTACAAAATCTATTACAACTGCCATTTAGCAGTACGATGATTGCCCGTTATCCCTTTAACCTATCACCATTATGATAATTAACCTGCGTTTTCCAAGCTTTCTCTTTCCAAACAGGATTGCTCCTACTCGGCTCGATAAAAATCTAACTTCTACCATGGAATCGATTCTCGTAACGAACCTCGCGACGTTACAACATCGTTCGATATATGTACAATTAAAAACCATTATAATCCTCGGCCGTTCGATGCAACGGCGCACAACATCCGCACAATACCAACCATTAACATACGTTCACGTTACCATACACACGCTCGACATCGTCGAACAATGAAACGTAGATCCCACGAATCTCGATCGAATCTCCACGATCGATTTGATTAAAATCTCTCCATTGAGCTCACGCGAGTCCTTGGAACCGACATCTAGGGCGGTCTCTTTAATGACAGTCGAGGGAAAGGGTTACGCCGTGGGTGGTGCCTTGCATCTGCATTTGTTCGATTCTGCCGTTTATCCGTCTGCGTTTAACCCGCTATCGATTCCTCCATCTGACGATCTGTCTTTCGTTTTTGTTCCAGGTTCGGAGAAGAATGGATTTCCTGATGCCGGTGCTTCGTTCGCGTGCCAATTTGGTGAGCGATCAAACAACTTTTGTTCGCCTTTTAGTCTATCGTTTTTCTTTTCTTCTTTCTTTCTTTCTTTCTTTTTGCTTTTTGACTCATCGATTTACCGTTCGTGGCTATGGGCTATCAGGACCATTCAAAATTGTTACATCTTCGAGACGAGTTTTACGTTTCGATCGACGCTCGCTTTCGAATTAACCTGTTAACTTTGCCGTGCTTGCTTGCAGTGTCGGTACTTGCCTCGCGTTCGTTGAACCACGAAACGATATTCGTTCGTCGTTTAATTTGCCATCTTTGCTGTTTAACTTGGCAATAAGTGGCATTAACTTATTAACCTATTAATTTAGATACTTAACTATGGCGATATGCTTGGTTAAATCGTCTTAACGATAGGACGATCAGTTTTTAAGCAATCCCGCGGTTCTTATTAGCAACGTATAGTTTCTTATTTATTTTTCTAAGACTGCTATCCGTGATTACGGATAATCAACCGTGCAATGATCTTTTTACAATTGGTCGTAAGAAGTGGAATTCATGCGAAATCTCGTTGAATAACGAAAATGATGAAGGTAAATGAGCGCGAGGATGGTTTTGCTAAAATTGGAAATATCAAGCGAACATAAAATGCCGTTTATAACGACAGGATGTTATAATGGAAGGTTAAGCGTTGTTTGTTGGTAGACTGTCGATGATTTTGCAAATAATATACGTAGATATAACCGAGAAGTACGCGATGGCCAGGTTATATATTAAATATTTTTGTTCCTCCATTTGGTAGGTAAAAGTTAATTCGTTTTATTTGACGTGTCCTTTCCTTTCCGCGTCCCATGCAAATTGGAAGTTAGCTTGTTTCTTCTAAAAACAAATTTGATATCAATTTGTTTCGAGTTCGCGTTTCCTCCGATCCAAAGGCTTCGCTTCTCCCCCGATATTATTAGTTCCCTTTAATTTTCTCGTTAATCCTCCTTTTCCCATAAAATCTGACACAAAGTATCGCGTTAAGAGGATTCCCTTAGAAACGGCAATTTCAATTTCCTTTTCATTTTATTAGCATCGCGGTTATTAAAATAATAGTACCAATATCGGAGGGAAAAGTTCCGAAATCATCATCCTCCTCGAAGCTATTAATTTGCACAAGCATCTGCAATCAGCCGAAATTACGCGAACCTACAATCAACCTACGCTCTCTTCCACGCCTGCCTCTCCGTCTATCGACATTCCAATTGCCCCTACACGAAAATCATCGGGCCAGAAGTGGCAAAAAGCTGCATCACCGCGGAACGAGGCACGTTTCCAAGGTGGCAGCATCGTCACGATCAAAGAATCACTTTGAAACAACGAAACACGCTGTTTCCGGAGTCAATCGCGCGTAACGGAGACACGTATCCGAAATAAAACGGGCCAGATATTTCGTTGGACCACGATATATATCGATCTTCGGGACGTGGTCGTGGTCGTGGTCGATGCGTAACGAAACGATTAGGGTCTAGCGATTATTCGTGGTCCTATGTCGCGGTTAACCGGTCGTAGAAGTAATAACGGCCGGCAATCTGGTCCGGCAATCAATGAGTACGTGTTTATGTAAATCGAACGAGCCACGACACGAACCACGCGAGCAACTTTTCCTACACGCCCGGGACCTGCGCCGCTCGAGGGTTGGAATGCTTTGTTATCTCACGAGGAAGACGATATGTCCCCGGTGCACGCGAGGGCTCCTCGCTCGCTTGCTACTGCGACTGACGAATCTCGTCCTGCGAAGAATTTCGGATCTCGTTCGATGCATCGCCATGCAGTTTTGGATGTTTTAAAATTCAGCGACGGTCGTTCGGCGTGGTAAATTGGCGCGGTGGATCGGCGCGTAGATTCGACGGCTTTAGGATTTTTCGAATTGCTTGGAACTTGGCCCGTGCCACGATCGGGCTTCTACGTTATCTTCGACGTCGGACGCTCGAAGCTCTAGCGAACCGTTCGAATTTCTCTCCTTATCTCCTAGAAAGTCTAAAGAGGATAGAGATTGAGCGATAAACCATCGGTTTATGCGTTCTCCGGACAGCGATCGTGCAAAGTGAAAAAAGAAGCGCGGTTTCAATGTAACCGAGTAGCTGACACAATCGCCGGCAGTTGTAACTCTTCTTGATCGACGATTATCCGCGGTAAATTGCACCGTCTTCGTTCGAAGGTACGTCGGATCGTGGCCGTGGCTCCGCCAGGCAGATGTAAAGCAGAATAATTGTAGTCATTACTTTGTTAAACAGGGTATCGCCACCGTTCGCTTCTTCTTACTCGCCTCCCTTTCCGCGCTCTTTCCTCCTCCTCGTCCCGTTCACGCTGACGTACGCGCGACGCTATAAAATTTTTAGTACGCCCTGAGCGGCGTTATTGGCGCGTTCACACACGCGCGTCCCTCGCCCCGACGCCTCGACGTCGTTAACGACGCGAAATTGCGCCAGTGTAGCGTTTGTTTGCCGTGGTCGGCCACCATTCGCCACCGGTCGAACGTTCACGTTTAACCAGAACGAATTGCAACGACCGTTCGCGATAATGACAGGTATATGCTAGGCAGAACGTCCTCGTAGACGGTATCTTGGTCGTGCGTTAGATTTTGTCTTTTCTCTTTTCGATTCATCGTTTTCTCCTTTCCTTTCTTTGTTTTTTTTTTTTTTTTTTTTGGTTTTTCTTTGTTATTTTTCCTCGTCGTAAATGGTTCCTCGAGGGCACAGTTGCATCCAGATTTATCGGCGAGTTGCTCGCTGTCCGATTTATGGAAAGTCCATAGAAGAGAACGTCCGGTGTCGCCTGGTACCGGAGCCAAGTTATCGATAGTGCCGCCGATAGCTGTAACTTTTTGGCGTCACGGAACATCGATGCCGGAGACGGTGTAATTTATGAAAGTGGCGGTTGGGTGCGCACAGCCGATTTATTGGAAGTCGTTCCATAGAACGGTGGCGGCGTTCGCGGTTCAATGATCGAATAGGCGGTTCCGCGGAGATAATCGCTACAGAGGATGCGAATGAAATTGGTCGTTGCCTTGTATTTGCGTAGTTTGCGGTCAATGGGAATGATCGCGGGAAAACCGTTGCTTTTCAACAATCCGCCGGAGGTTAGGAAAATTGAGAGACCGGCGGAGAAAGCTAATTCGACAAAGTCCTTTGATTCCGGAGTAAACGATCTCTAGATCAATTAGTAGAATTATCGATTAATATCCGTTTAGGATTCCAGAGGAATAGCGTTTGTTAAAAAATGGTCGATAAATTGAGGAAATTTTCTGGAAAGCTATTGGGAAGCCGTACTCTGATATCTTCGGTGCACGAAACAATAACACGAGAAGACGATCTTCATAAGGATTTAGGATTGATCGAACGTGTACGGAATTTAAAAACTGCTCTCTCTCGTAGAAGATGAGAAACGAACACTCTTCGTTTTCTACGATATAGTAGCGTAGCACGGTAAAAGTACGAAGAAATTTTAAAGCGGAGGAATAGCGGATCCCCACCAGAGTCGGTGGAATCCAGTTCACAAAGTCAACGTGGCCGCGTTCTACCGGTCGGCGAGGTCGTACGCAGAGTTCGTCGTAACCGTACCAGACGCAATGGAATAGCATGGTCGTTCGTCGAATGGGAGCCGCCAGAGGCCGATCAATTATGCCGGTCGATTCCAGGCCACGAAATGTCAAGGCTCCACCTCGATGGAATTCTAAGCCAGCCTCATCCTCGCCGTTCAGTCTCGAACCTGATACGTGCGTGCTCGTGACACGAGCGTCATTGATAATGATGCGCTGACCGTTCCTCCACGGGAATATCGATTCGATCAGTTTCTTTTGTAACGAGCCTACTACTCGATAGCATCGTAATCGAGAAGGTGGAGCACAGCTGTGTGCAACGGTTTAAGAATTTCGTCATTGATTTAATATGGATGTTAGACGAGAAGCGTTTTATCGTGGAGCGAAGTTTCACGAAGATAAAGTTTGTCGAATAATAGCGATAAAATCTTCGAAGGGAATGATTTATTCGCGTTACGTCGTTGTTCGAAGAAGAAATCGCTCGTTTAAAAGACCGACGATTTTTTGGATCGTCGCGTTGTCGGTAGAATTCGAAGAATTGTTTCAAATAATCGCGGCGGTTTATTTGAATTTCTACTTACACTGCCACTACGTTCCTACTAAGAGCAAGGTACACGTATTACTTCATCGAAGATTATTCTCGGCTAAGTATCGGAAAATTAAATAAGCGCGCGCAGCTCATCACCGAGTCGCCGACCAAATTCCAAGGCAAAGTGGTTACCCACCAACTTGCCGTTCCCAATTTTAAAGCGGCCGATCGTCGCGCGAACTCCATCAAAATTTTAATTTACCTACCGGTCGTACCTTAACCACGCTCTGCCAAATTAACCGTCGAGGTATCGGCAGGCTTCTGGAAACGAGCTTCTTGGCTCGAGCGAACTCGAATGGGAAGCTCTCTCGCGTAAGAGGCAGTTGGCGCGAATAACGCCGCGTCCCGGCGTCACGTCCAGAGCGATGATGCTCGCTATACGGCGCAAAGGCGAGGCCAGATGTAAGTACTCGCACGTACGCACACGCGTGTGCCAAAGTATAATAAACATAATCGCGGTAGCACGATGAGAGGAGGCCTTGGCCGTCTCCCTTCGGTCGTGGCCGGCACGCCCACCGCTACTACCATCGTGCCGTGCAAAGAGAAAATACTGGCGTGGCAATCAACGGTTTTACACCTGAGCATCTACACGTAGGTCGGAGGCGGCCGAAGAAGCGAGCCAGAGGTTAAAGAAAGGATGGAGAAAGAGACCCGATAACTTCTCTTCTCTCCACCTCCTTCTTCTCCTCTTTTCCTTCTCCTCCGCTTCCTCCTGCTTCTGCTGTCCCTCCTCTTCTCCTTTTCTTCCTCTCCTTCTCCTTCTTCTTCTTCTTCTTCTGCTCCTGCTTCTTCTGCTCCTGCTTCTTCTTCTATTTCTTCTTCTTCTGATCCTGTTTCTTCTTCTATTTCTTCTTCTTCTTCTTCTTCTTCCTCTGCTCCTGCTTCTTCTTCTATTTCTTCTTCTTCTTCTTCTTCTGATGCCGATGCCGATGCTGCCGTTGTTGCTTCCGATGCCGAGCGAACGAGCAACTTGCCTCGCTTGGACTTGTGCATCGGCTCGATAGGGCCGAGCACGATGCACGCCGACCTACCCTGAAGGATTATCGACAAAGCATCTCTCGATACGCTCCCGTTGCCTCCACTGCTCCCGTTGCACGTCCTGCATCGATCCTGGCTCCGGTGTCCTGAACCTCGCTGTGCTGCGAGTTAACGGCTTGGTTCCCTTATCTGCTGTTGCTCGACAGATCCGATGATCGATTTCGATCGAACGTTTGACGGTACACGTTCGAACTTTGCGCCTCGGACGAGGCTTGCTTTTTGCGAGCTTTCGGACGAATTTGATCCGAGTTTGAAAGACGAGATAAATTTGAACGGTGTTGGGAGTAACACGAAGTGAGAGGACGTGTGTCGAACATCTTTTTCCTTTTTTCATTATTTCGCCACGTATCAGAAAGCGGTTGATATTCGATACGGTTGAGAAGCTTAGAAGAGACATTGTATCTCGAGCGTGTCGGTGGTCAAAAATCGAAGATTCGTGCGACAGAAAGAAGCGAGATGCGATAGATCTCGCGGACAAAGAAGGCGTCCGTATCCTTCCAGATGTATCGAGATGTATCGATGATTATCGTTCGAGCGGAAGCGATCTTTCTTTTCGCGCGGTCACATCGACCGGGTTGACAAGCTCGCGATCGAATTTCTACGGCATTCCAAGGTAGACAGTTTCTATAACGTAGAACAATTTCCAGCCCGATATTACACGCGAAATATCCACAGTGAAGTTTGCGAGTGATTTACGCATTAACAACTGCGATATTAGTACGTTCTATCCCGCAACTTTCTAAATGCTTCAAACGTTTCGTTCGATGCCTTTATAACGAAAAATTAATTTCGTAAAAGCTTGGAGATTTATAATCGAATCTGCCAGGCGAATCCGAACGGTATGTACCGTTTTCTCTACTCGTTTCGTTCCCGGGAAAAGAAAAAGAAAAAAGAAAAAAAGACAGGCGTGTACCAATCTGCCCTTCGATTAATCTACGCTTAATCTCGAATGTAAATCGAATTCCACCAACGATCTAAAACTCATATTCCAATTACTCGTCTAATATCCATCGTCGTTGCATACGCGCTTCCGTGATCCTTTTTCCTCCTTCTCCTCCTCCTCCTCCTTCTCTCGATACGTTCCTCGAACGTGCCCTTTCGACAGGGAGATGCAGATCCGGCGAGAAAGTTGTTCGGGTCGCGGTTATTTGATCAGAGACTCGTACGAACGAGTCGTTAGCTCGTACGTGCCAAGATCGAGATTCGCCGGTGTGGACACCAACACCGGTGCACGTGCTCCCGTATCATCGACATACGTGACTCGATCGCTGCGGCCAAGGTATATATTCCCTTCGATATATAGGGTGGGGTAATAACCATTGCCACTTGAAATAACTCGCTCGAATGGCGTTCGAGGGACGAGCTGAATGATATTCGGCCCGCGGTGCTCGCTCATACCGATTTGCATGAATGGGAATTTTTTTCGCGTGATTTACGACGCGACAAAGTAATTGGCGATCGTTCGCGTGCAACGCTCGCTGCAAGCTTTTATTATTTTCCGAGGATTTGTGGCGGTTACTCGCCCGCGATAATCGTAGACGAGGACGTGGATTTCGTCGAAACTGAGATCGTACGAAGCTCTTGGAACTTGTTTGAATTATTTCTTTTATACGAAGAAGATCATCACACCGACAGACAGAGCGTTACGCCGTTTAGGATGGAACGTTTTGCCCGTCGTAAACCGAGCGGATAACCGAGTAGTAGATAACCCCTAGAACGAATCGAACAACTCGAGAGGACACCGATAATTGGCGAAGAAAGCGAGAAAGAAGTAGGCGATATCCGTCGATATACCGAATATCGAATATCTTCAAACTTCCTTCGAAGCGTCGTCCTAATTCCAAAGAGAATCGAACCAAAAGCCCCCATTCGAAACGACACGCCTCTAACAGCCCCTTGTCTTCTGGCCGAAGACACGCTGCGCGATCCGGTCTCCAGGGGCAATAATCTCGTACGACAACGACGGAACGAGTTATATTCCGAGTGGCACTGGCTATTTTCTCCTGCTACGTACAAGTGTGCCAATATACTCGAAGATTTCTTGCCCCTTCCCCTCGTACAGGTGGAAGATATACGCGCGTTTGGCAGAAGCGAATACACGAAGGGGGGTTCGGCTGTTACGAGGCATCGGGAGCATAAGTCTATACTTATGGGCTAGGTGGTAGATATGGAGCGGTCGATAATGATCCAATATACTGGTACATCCTCGCGAAGTAATTACAATGATGAGCGAACCGCTACCATCGGGCTGGCACTCGGCTCCTTCGGAGGCTAGGCGTTGGATCCGAGCACTCCTTCTCGTCCACCTCCTTTCCCCTCGCGGGTCTTCCTGTTTTTCTTGTTACTGCCCCTCGCTCTCCTTTCGCCCGTTCCACCACCACCACCACCACCACCACCACCACCACCACCTCCTCCTCCTCCATCTCTTCCACTTTATCTTGTTTCGTTCGCCTCCGCACTCTTTCTCCTACCGAGCGGCGGTCTCTCCGGTGTTGCGCACCGCAACAAGAGCAAACATCCACCACGGGGTCGTCACGGGGCCACGGAGTCACGGTGGATGGATCCTCGGAGCTGTTTCTCGATCCCCCGGAATTATCACGGGGCCACCATGGGGGTTCAACCGGCCGGAAGTGCGTCATCAGCGGCGTACGTGCTCGCCGCTAACGATCCTCGCGCAGCCAGCGCTCCTTTGTTCTTACGGATTCCTACGGCTTGGCCTTTGTCATTCGCTTTCTGCTGGTTTAATTATCGTCAACGCGGACGATCGGAAGAACACGAAGAACCAAGGTTCGATGGGTGGCGGAGCGAGGCTCGGCAAGATCGACTCGCCGCGAAGAAGCGTTCGAATTTCCTTCGATTTCGTTGCTATCGTTTTGGATTCTTAAGATATTCGAGAAAGTAAACTGTCCGATAGATGCGACGATTTATCGCGAGTCGAGTTTAGAACAACGGAGATGGCCATGATCGATCTCGGATGTGTTTTCTATTTAGAGCAGAGGGGTCGTTCGTCGCATCATCAATAAGAAACTCGGTCGCTCGTCCGCTATCAATTACACGCTTCTTGCAACGATATTGCGTCGATCAAGCTCGATCGTGGCAATTCTGTAAAGTCAAGCCTCGACGAACCTTGTCAAACGCGCGCTTTCTCGTTCCAAGCTCCATCTCTAAAGTCAATTTTCTCAAAAAATTCCGTGTCAAATCGGGGGTAGCTATCCGGACCTCGGGTACCCAAATATCGAGTCGCGTAGGTGGTCAGTCGGAGGAAAAAAATTCGCGAGATCCACGTCAGAAACATCGAGCAAGACGATAGGAAGCGCGAAACGTTCGCTCTGGCGAAGGTTCATTCATCGATTTTTTGTCCCGAAGAACCTGCTGCGAGCTAGATCACTCCGCTCGCCAGGAGCTGAATAGAGGCGATGCGAAGTGTCTGATTAAGGTTGCGTTTTTTCCCTCTCTCTCCCTCCCTCGCCCTCTCTTCCTTCTTCCTTTTATTTCTCTTCAGTTTCTTTTATCAGAGAGCGTCCAGCGGCCCGTCACGAGCCGACGACCTCGCCCTCTTCGCTTCCTTTCCGGTCGACTCGATTATGAGCGAATATGGCTATCAAAGTGAACAGCCTCGCCTCGCGTTGCATCGACATCCTGGGCTGGGCGCTATCTCGGGCGCATTCTTTTGCATAATCGATCGGTGATCGGATCGGTAGGCGGCTAGCAGCGCCGGCAATTATCTTCTTGTCGTGAGGTAGCGAAATTTCTTCGGGACGAGAGTCTCGCAGGAGGAAGATCGTTTCGACGTACTACAGCGACGATTCGCGCGAGTACGTTTAGCCGCGTTCGAGATTACCCTCGAACGCTTCCAAGCGGATTTCAGTTTCGCTCGCACCACGAATAATGGAAGTTTGCGTAAGAAGTTTTTCGTCTTTTCTTGTCTAACGCCTCAAGCGCGAATCGAAGCTCTTTCTCGACAATTTCGACATTGGGTCGGTGGTCCTCTTTCCACCGACAAATATATCTTCCTCGTCCGTAGCTTTCGTTTTTTCGGTTACGATGCAAGTCCAGTCGTTCGCCGTCCATCTTTCCGCCAATTAATTCTCGATTGACCGTTTAATCGTCAGGAGAACGTGCAAACACCATTTACAAACGTTGCAGCCGATGATGTCGTTCTCGGGGTACGATAACGTAAGAACGCACGAGGGTTGAAATTCCACAAGCCTACGGCAGTTGATCATCGTACAGTCGGTCGATGTAGCCGTAAATACGACATCACGACAAAGTGACGGTTGCGACGCCACTGTGAC
Source organism: Bombus waltoni (assembly GCA_014737395.1). Taxonomy (NCBI): domain Eukaryota; kingdom Metazoa; phylum Arthropoda; class Insecta; order Hymenoptera; family Apidae; genus Bombus; species Bombus waltoni. The sequence goes on from JACXII010000050.1 coordinate 1,660,391, forward strand.
CGTGCATCCTCGCGCAGAAGAGCACGCATAACGTAGAGATGCAACGCTCGAGAGCTCCGGATCGCCGAGGGCGCGCTTCTCTCCGCAAGAAGCGGAGGTGAAGGGGGCACGCCAGCGACCACGAAGAGGGGCCTGAAGAGCGCTAGGGGAAGAGGTCGACCGGGATAAACATCTGAGCCCCGCCCGGCACCCGAGGCGCAGCCTTTTGTTGCTCCTCTTTGTCGTTTCTCTTCTCCTGCTTCTTCCTACATCGTTGCTTCTTTCTTCTACCTCTTCTCCACTTCTGGTGGAACTTTCTGCCTCTGCTTCTTCATCTTCTTCTTCTTCTTCTTCTTCTTCTTCTTCTTCTTCTTCATCGTTTTCCTCGTCTTCTTCTATGGTCGCGTCTTCTTGTTCTTCCTCCTCTTCCACCGTAACGCTGCCATTATCGATCACCGATGAGGCTTCGCCAGCGCGTCGATATGTAGCATTTCACACGTCCCGTGCATTTTATGGCGTTCCGCCTCTATCTGGTTTCCTTAATTGTATTTCGTTTCTAACCGTTTGATTCGGGCTTGATTAACATTCCGTCCTGACCCGTCGAGAGTTGACCTTTGCTTGATGGAAGCTTGGGCGATCGTGAGAGATCTTTTCAGGGCATTATCCGATTCTCTTCTTTTTGCTCGCGTCGCTTCTTTGCCGTAGTTTAGAGTTTCTTGGGATTTTATCGTCGGAGGTTTCGATCGACCAGAACCGACGATACCCTGCTTCTAGCTCTTATCACGCGATTCGTCGTCTTGGAAGAGATCGGCGTTGCAGAGGATATGGTAAACGAACTTTCTACTAATTGTAAGTCGATCGGAATTTTCGCCCAATATTCCTCGAAGGTTCGGGATATGCGACACGAATACGCTTGGAATTTACCTTGGTGTTTTGGGGCACAAGCGAACAACGACCGAACATGGAGTTTTATCAGTGTCTATCTAAATTCCTAACGTTCGTACAGATTTTTGTAACGTTTAGGAATTTGTATTAACTCCTGAAAATTACCTATTGCTACATGTTGCATGGGAATCTTTGATAGCTTGTAACCACCCACTATGAAGAAAACGAAAACGTAACTTCCATTAAGCTGAGATTACACTCTCTCTGTTGAAAGCGGACGCCTCGATTAACCCGTTGGTGGCGAAGCGATCGAATAATCCGTAAAACTTGCGTAATAGCGAAACGTTGTTATCTCTTTGCAAAAATTCGATATCTCGGCGGAGAGAAGGAGAACGAAATTAGAAATCCGTTTCCATTTGGTCCGCGTTTGTCCTAAACTTCCTCCAAAACTTACCTGGTCATTTCCTCCTCGTTTCTTTTCAACGTTCCAGCCTTTATATCTCCGAGGCGTCGACGGGGCCCCCTCTTCTCGCTCCTCGAACGTAGCAACCCTGATCGAATCGCTCGCCACTTAAAAGCGAAACTACACGATCTACCTGGAACATCTCGAAACGCCGAACAATTCATCCCGTCCGACTAAATTAGAAATCCATCAGAAAACGCTTTTCACTCGACCAAACCTTTCATCTTATTCAACGAAAGGAACGAGGCTAACGTTTATCGGCCTCGACCCGTAATTCCCCGTCCGGTCGATCGCCGCGGGATTCGGCCCGATAACGAGCCTTTCCGATTAAAGTTTATTGGCTGGCCGGTGTATCAGATAAGAGCTTCCGTGTTTCTTGTCCAGGGATGACGCGGGTTGAGAGGATCTCTCAAAGACTACGGTTTCTCGCGACCTAGACCTCGAAACAGAGGCCGTATTAACCGATTCGCGTGCACAGAGCTACAGAGCCGAGCTTGAACAGTCCGAAGCCATTGACACGCGTTGCTTGCACACGTTCCGTAGAATCGCGATACGTCTCGCGTACGAATCCACGTAGCCCGGTGCAGCTTCAAGAAATTCGAGGATCTCTGATCGAAGAACACACTTCGCCGCACACAACTACTTGACCTATATCGACACGGACAACGCGCAGCATCGCGAGAGAATCTGGTCCAGGGCTGCGATAAGGTCACGAAGCGAAAACCTGATTTCACCCTTTTCGGCTCGCCTTGGACTCGCGTGTGCGCGTTGGTGGATCCTGGTTCGTCGGCGTATTGAATAGTTTACGGCTTCTAAATAAGCGGCCCTCCCGTTCCCAAACAATTTGCCCACGCCACGGATCGCTCGTAAATAAAGATAATCTATTCTACCCGGAAGATAAAAATCGTTTCGCGGAGCAAGGTTGGGGCGAGACTCGAGCCGAACGAAGAGGAGAAGCGAGATGAAGAAGGACGCGATGGAAGGCTCCAAGGGGCAAGAGGCGTCGTGTACACGAAGCGGGACGCTGCGCGTTCGTTCCGCGGGTGAACGATCCTCCAGTTATTCATTTTTACGCCGTTCATTGGCCGGATTTTACGAGGCAAAAATGGTGAAATTGCACTTTGTGCGCCGTGCGTGCCCCGCTCGCTCCCTCTTTCACTCTGCGCGCTCTTTTCAGCCTTTCTTTCCCTTATTCTTACGCTGCGGAGAGCCGCGGTTGCGATGCGGCAGGGAGCTGATGGGAAACCTCGGGATTTAGCATTGGTACCCTTTCTTCCGTGGATTCCTGTCTTTGATCATCGTTTCCAGGCGTGATCCTACGGTCTCGTGAATTTTAAATCCCATGTTACTACAGTAGCTGAAAAAAACGCGACTTTCGAAGGAAAGAATCAATCGCTGTTGAACAAAACCACCCGAGACACGCGATGGGCGATTATTTGAGGAACGTTGTTTATTTCTGTTGATCTGTTTCGCGGCTACGATAGAAGACTCTATCTCGCTTTGGCGTAACTCGCTTAATTATTACACAGAGGATTTCATTCGTCGTCCGGTTGTTCGTCATTCTAGTATCTGGCTGTGAAAGTCTCCGAGTTGCATCTCGCCACTGTTCAGCAGCGAGACATCGCAATTACATTGTCGCCGCTCGATTTTACTCTGATTTTAATCTACGACTGTTTCTAATATTTCACTGCCTAGTATCCCGTCAACGATAGCGATCGTTGACTATTAAAACTCTAGGGAAGCATCGATCCAACGTCCGGTTTTTTCAGTGGTCGATGTCGACCGGATTCGAGAGATCACGCCACCCCGCGCGTAACAACGCTTGACATTCCAGGCGTCGTTTCCCTCGATTATTACTGGCTTCCAACGATACGTCCGTACTTAACGTCCCGATGACCAATTTACGACGTTTTCTCCTTTACACGAGCCTTCGTCTTACAATCCCATTCGCCTGTCGTTTCGACGAAATTGTATTAAATTATAGTAGGACTGAATTAAACAGATTTACACCGTCGAGGAAATGTTTGGACGCACCAGAGTTTGTCAGGATCGAAGACGAGCAAGCTACAACGTAGAAAGTCGAATCTAATTTTACCAAACCGACTATTTTACAGCGAAGATTGTATCGTTAGGTGCTGGTCGAGATTCTTCGCGTTTCTCGAGTAAATTTTTCTGAATTACGAAATGACAGCGTATCGGTCATTTCTCCGACGAGTAGCTCGACTGTTAGGAATCGCGCTACTTGCAAGTCTTCTGTGCCACTGGTGTACATCGAATCTTCCTCTAACGGAAACGCGAATGAAAAAGCAACAGGACAAATAAAACGAACGACGGAGAGAAAATAAATTAAAAGAGAGCAAACGTTGGTAAAAATACGAAAACGATGGACGAGAGAAAAACAGAAAAGTACGTAAAGCCTCGAAGAAACAAACACGCTGTGTAAAATTCATTCGAAGCGTCAACGTTTTCATTTGTTAGACATAAATCTTTCCGCTCCTAGGCGTGCAGCTATATAAATTAACTAGAGACACGTCGGATGTCGCGTTGGAAACGCGATAAACGATTCGCTGTTAATTAAGGGTCCCTCGTTTATTGGCCAAAGCGTTAACAGGTTCGAGCGGGGAGAATAATAAATTAGTCGATGATCTTTTTCGTTCCCGAAGACGCCTTCCGTGAGTCCGGTGGCTTCCTCCCTTCTAAATTATTATCGCTCGTAAAGCGTCGATTTTATATAACCACGTTCGATCGATGACAACTGGCACGCAGTTGTTCGATGATCGAAGAAAAAGTTAATCGCTCGATTCGAACTGGGAGCGTGAATAATCGTGGATAGTTGGATTTTTCGTTATGTCGTTATGTCAGGTTTTAGGAGGACCGAGATTAATTTGTTATCGGTCAGGGACGACGTTAACGTATTTAATACGTTTGAAAGAGAAGATATACGTCGTGTTAGCTAATGAGGGATTTTATTTTTTGACAATTAAAGCCGAATGTATGGTTCTGTCTCTGTCAATAGGTTCAGTTCGGTCGAAGATGAGAGATTCTTGCGTCTCGATCTATGGAGCAACGAAACAGCGTTTTAACGTTTCTCTTCTAGGAAGATCCGATAAAATTTTTACTACATTTTTCGCACAAAGACGATGGCAATTTTTAATCGTTTCGTGGGATTCTTCGTACGATACAGATACGTTTGTCTGTAGTCGGATTAAACACGTTGCTAAAACTTCCGCTGAAACCTACCACCTAGCACGTTCAACCGCAAGGACATTAATAAAACAGAAATAATTTGATCCAGCGCGTTGAATGACACGCGTGGGCCAGCATTTTCATCGTGGAAGAACACGATCCATGAAAACCCACACGCGAGCGTGGAACAAGTTTCCGTGATTGCTTGGTCCACACGGTATCTTGCCTTGAAAACGTTGTTCTAACCGAATGTCGAGCTCGCGCGAGTACACGACTGATCGATTTCGATTACACGTCGATCGTTTTAACAGCACACGTCGGTCAATATAATTAACGAGTTGCTCGGACAAGAACGATTGCGTAAGCAGCGTGCAAGGAAAGCAAACACTTTTTAGACGAAGCAACGTTGAGAAAGCTCGTGGATTAATTAGTTCTCAAATCACGTACCGATTTTTTTCTTTTTTTTTTTTTTTTCTTTACTTACGGCTCGTTCGACCACGTTTCCTTGACCTTTCAAGTGCGCGTATATTCCTCTGACCTTTACCTCCGCTGATTCATCGGCGTCTGTCGGCGTTACCTCGACAGTTATAATCGTGCGTGTTCGCGTTCATCATTCCATTTATCGTCTCGCGATATAAATCGCCATGAACGTGGCTAAGTTTGGTCTTTGAAAGGAGAGACAGCCGAGGATCGAGCTTCGAACGAGTGTCTGTCTTCGGATGGTGAACTGGTTGCGACTGTTTCCGATTTCTTTTTTTCTCTTTTTCTTCTTTTGCGTTGGGAACGGTCAGTTACCGGAATGGCGAAGGTTCGACCGCGCACGAATTTTTATTTTTCGAGAGTGACAGGAAAGTTTCGTTACAGCCTTGCTCATTTTCTCTATCGATGATCCGAGTCTGTGGAAACACGGATCTCGTCTGTATGCGAGGGATACTGTGCTCATCGCGCTACTTACTTCTTCCAGTGTCCGATTCTCGGTCGAGATGAAAATAGCAACAGAATTATTATTATTACGAAGAAACTCTGTATACGTAGGTTCGCGAAACTTTATATCCGCCGATACTCAATTAATTATTTCCCTCTCGGCTGTCTATTTTCTACAATTGCCCTGTTAAGTGGAAGCTACGGATCCCTCTACGCTCGGACCGCGGATTAACGAGAATCGTTGTTTTTAAATTATTTGAAACGGCCGCCGAAACGAGCGAATAATAAAACGGGCACGGCGTTTATGTTTTATACACGCGGCCGGGCATCGAACAAGGTATTTAATTAACTAAAATCCGCGAACATTATTCGACCCGATCCTCTCTTCCTGCGTGCTGAACGGCGAAGCAGAACATTCCTGTAAATTACATCGAAATTAGCCGTACGTTACTAAAGCAGCCTCGTTTCTCTCCCGGGTACAGGTAAAAAACTCGCGTGGTTCTGCGAGGTTTGGTTTAAAGGCCATGAAACTTTTTCACCGGAACTTTACGCGATCCTGAATGGAGAAACGCGAGGAGAGTACCTATCTCCTCGTCCTCTTCTTATTCTTCGGGTCTACCCTACTCCCTTGGGATTTTTTATACGTAATGAATTTTGTGACGTGCCCCATGCTCGTTCCTTCCATCGTGGGGACACTATTAAACCGGGTTGAAAGGATAAGCTTGAATGAAAAAGGGAAGACGTAAAACGCGTTCGCGACGAAGCTCGCTTCGATCAAAATGAGATTGTAATTAACGCGTTTATGCAATACGCAGTTGACTGGTTTCTAGTTAATAAAAGGCTACGTCGCCGTTTCCCCACCCTCCTTCCTCCTCCTTCCTCCTTCCTCCCTCCTCGGGCAAAGAGTTCTCTTTTATCGTAATTAACGAAGCTGAAAAATCGGCGTTGTTTGAGGTTAGGTTTGATGACGCGGTTGGTATGCGATGGCGGGAAACGTAATTAATGAACGAAGCGTCGAGTGTCGAGTTTTAGTATGGAACGTGTTTATTAATCGGCTCGTTTATTCAGATTGTGTCAGATAATAAAGTGGCCGAGAAAATCGAGCGTTTTTGTCACCGGAAAGTGTTAAGTACCTCGGAGAAAATGTCCGCTTCCAGTTTTTGCCGATCCTCTTCGCGTTACGGTTTTGGTGTTCGTTAGATTTTTATATTTATGCGCGTCGAGTTGTGCGGTAGATGCGCTGTAGATTATTCACGGACAGGGCTCTTAATTATCGCATCTTTAAAGTGGTATAAGCGTTACGAGAGAGAAAGAGAGAGAGAGAGAGAGAACAGGTAGAAACGCTCGCGTCATTTTCTCCTAGATAAATACGAATATTCTATGTCGTTTCCCGCGTTCGTCTACTTTTTAGAAGAATTCAATTCTTACGTATATACTGGAATAACGATCGAATTTTTCACCGTTATCCGAGAATCAATCCTTGCCTCGAATCCCGTAGACGGACCATCGACCTGAAGGACAGTTGAAATCGAAATCTGTCGACGATATGACGGGCATTCGTGCGTCGTGCCTGGCTCGTTTGGTCCGTGGCTCGTTAAGGCCGTGGTTCGTCGCGTGTACTCCGCGTACGTCATAATAAAAATTCCGTAAAGCAGGTGCCCGTTATCGTTTTTACGCCTCCGAGAGTGTAGACGCGAGTCCATTGGCCTTCCAGGGGCCAACTTGTTACGTTCTTCCCCTTCCGGTTCTGTACTCTTTGGGCCAATGATTTCTTTCGCCTCCGCTGTTTTTCCTTTTCGTTTAACGCGGGACGCTTTTAAGGCAAATTAAATACGGCGCAACAAATTACGCGGTGAGCCTGGCTCCTCGTAAATCAGCCGGCCAATAAAACGTCCTTCGAAACGGCCTGAAAAATTCGACCCAGCCATTCGATAGGGCGTCCCTCTTAACTTGGCCCGGAAGAGAGGACCGAGCAGACGAGAACGAGAGAAGAGAAACTCGCGATGGGGATTCTCGAGGGACGCGTGAAGAAGGAAGAAGGGCAGCGGGAAGGGAGCAGGGTGTTTTTAGTACCGGCAGGACGTCTTAATTAAATCTTCGAAATCATCATCGGGTATCGTCGTCGTGGCCGTTGCCGAGGACCGCCTCGAGCTCTCTGTTTTGTCGACGAGCGTAAATTTCTTCGCTGAACGGCACCGTAAAGGTTTAAGCACGGTTCCTTGAGCGTTGCATGGGCCTTGAGTCGTTGGTACGAGGTGTTGGTTTCACTTTGTTTCAGGTTGGCCGTTGGCAGACGCCGACTGATCCTTATCTATCGAACCTCGATTAATGGTTTGATCGATGAATACAAAATTTGGGATTGCGGAACGGTTTCCGTGAAGGAAACATTGGGAAAGAAGAACGGAATGTGAATTGTGAAATGTAAAAATGTACGATCGAACGGAATATCGATATCGTAAAATGCTATTGATTGTTCGGTAGCCAGTTCCAATCGACGTAGAACCACTTTGACATTACCGTGCCTATAGAGAGGAGAAACCGTAAGTAAGAAACTCCAGTACCCACGTTGCCGAGAGTAAAGTTTTCTGACGCTTCGAAGTTACATCGTTACAACGATATTATACGAAATGAAACACTACGGTTTCTGACGTTACTCGAAACAACTGCCGGAGAGCAGCTCTGAGTGCTAGGTTTTCGAGGCAGCTTCGGTTTGTTTAGAAGCGAGACTCCATCCAGCGTGAATTATAGTGTTTCGGAACGCTGTAATCTTCGCCGGGAAATACGATGATTGGAGCCGAAAGCATGAATTAGGATTGATTCTTCCGGACAGAAGAGAGCGGTCTTCCATGAAGGATCTTTGAGGAAAAGAGACGTTGTTAAGAGGTTCAGGTGCTGTTTCAATTTAGTTTTTTTTTTTCGACGCAGCCGAAACGTACCGGCCTTAAATTTTTATCGATTCATCCACGCCGCAACGTTTCGGCTTAACTTGGCGTAACAATTTCGTTATTGACCGTGAGCGAAGTATTTAAGAGTCGCGTCGCAGACTTGACAGGGAACGTTCGTAGTTTCATCGACGCCTGAAATTTTTTATCCAATGCTGGCTCGTTCCAAAGATTCTTGCATAAAATACGTACTTTTTATCGATATCTCTCGACGTTTTAAACCGTACAGGCTTCAGCTCGATTCTCATCTCAACGTACCTCGCACCATCCTCCACGCAACGCCTCGATCAGAACGTTCATAAACACCTTCCAACGCCCGTTAGCTTCGACTTTATCGCGAAATTTACAACTTCCTGTTCATCAGCGATATCGCTTGTTTTGCACGAACCTCAACACGAGAGTAGGCCAACGGACATGAGAGTTGACACTACTCGTTACAGTGTCACCTCGATACTCTCGAACCTTAGCCAAGTACCATCGAGTCTGCACGAGGAGCTACTAAGAAAGAAAGAAAGAAAGAAAGAAAGAAAGAGAGAAAGAAAGAAAGAAAGAAAGAAAAGAAGAGGATAGGGGAAAGAGGGAAATAAAAGAGACCCAGTTCGATCCACGGTGCCTGGAACGTACAAAAGGCAGCTCGTTATCAGCTGGTCCCATCTTATCAGGCTGAAGCAGCACGGCCGATAAATCATCCGAGTCCTTGGCGGGGCACCTTTAATTACCAGCCGTGCATCGGTGGAAAAAAATATGAAGACGTAATACGTTATCCGGCTGCCTCTCTTCGTGCCTACCGGTAGATAGGGAGGCTGGTCCAGTTGATGCCGAGAGGCGTTGCTCATAAATAATGAACACGTATTCATGAACGCCACTGGTTACTTCGGCCCCGATGATGAGCTATGGCTAGGCCGTGGCTTCCAGTCCCGCGAGACGACTTTAACGCGTCGATTTCGAGCCGATCGTCTTCCGTTTGCTCCACTCTGTCTCTCCGGATAGTCGTTCCTGCAGAATATATAGACCGGGCGCAGGTTCCTCGGGGCAAGAGCAAAGATTTAACCGCGTGCTCGTTCGAAGCCAGGTTCGACGAACTGGTTAATGCTAGAATTAGCAAATCCGTCAAAACGACAGATTCAGATTCGAGGTTGTTGCAAGCATCAAGGAGCTGCTGCTGCCTTCGATGAAATTAGCAGCGACTTTTATCGAAATGGAGGGGCACGATCTTCGGTACGAGTGGTCGCTTAAGTACTTCCAGTTTTGTCGATCGTCGTAAATTTTCGATGGCCCGTGCTGTTTCTAGCGTTGTTCGAGTTGCAAGATCTTTTCTCGCGAACAAAAGAATACGCGAGATATAACTTGTTCGGTGGTACCCATATACTCGGCTCGCTAAAATAAGAGTATTTCGCTGCTTGTTAGGAATCCCGATAATTTTAGCTTTAATCGGTGCTGCATAGCGAGCTTTCGCCACAGGTTATAATTAGCCAGGACAGTGGCAATTGGAAAAGAAGCAAGGACGAAACGAGCAAAAGTGTTACAAATGTTGCGTTTCTTGCTGAAACTCTTAATAAAATGTGTTTTAATGGGTATCCCGTATAATATTTTGCAGCAGGTTACGAGCAAGTAGAATTATTTTAATCGAGATAAAATTGATGAATAAGAGATGATCTAGCATCTTGAAGCAGGAGGAAGTTCGAAGTACTTCTTTAACGTAAACTGGAAATTATTCAGAAAGGTAGTATTACTTGTCAACTTTCTTGACAGTTCTAATTTCCGTAAGAATTACACCGACTTAACGACTTGTTGCCCGACGAGGATATTTTAATTGAACTGAAAGAAGGAAAGAGAACCATTTAGAGTTCTGCATAAACTTCTGTATTGGCAAATTTGTGTTAATTTTGTTTTCAGTCTGGCGTTAGACAGGCAACGTCGATGAAAGTTTCAGAGTTTTGATCAGATCGAAGGGAGAACGTTCACCGGAAAGGAGGGAAAAATAGAAAGATAGTTGTTCAGTCGCTCGAAGCGATGGAAAATGTGGTAAAACGCCGCTTTATCGTAGATCGAATATTACTTAGAAAGTGCTGCGCTATTTCCGATGCTTTCTACGGATTTTAAATCGAACTGGAAACCTTTGACCCAACATTTGCATTACTCGAACAGATACCGTATGCGTTGCGCGTCTAATCCCAAGTAGAGTCGATGCGTTCTCCAGCTGTTGGAATCAAGATTTTATTATCGTTCGAACGAAACATAGTAATACGAATGGTTTCCAACTATTTGACAAAGGTGGAAAATATCTTACAAAGCTTCCCGATTTCCCTCGTTCTTTTGCTCGAATTTTTCCTCAAATTGCTCGAGCCGCGAAACGTAACAACAGGCAATCTGTTAAAAGTTCGTTAATCACGAGCCAATAACGCGTTCCTTAGAAATGTACCGAATAGACGTTTCAAAAAAAGAATCGCTGCACCCATCTTCGCGGTACCAAGAAACCGCCAAGCAGCATCACGACGAGCATAGTTAATCGCGTCTCGCGCTGGCCATCGGCTCGGAGAACGGCAGCGACTGGGCAGGGTTTCGATTGACGCTAATCTCTGGTATCGACGGTGCCGAGGCGATTACTACATCGTCGTGGGACGGCAGCGAAGCGATGGGTTCGACGGACCGTTTAATCGCGGCTGGAGCCGCGAAAGAGAGAATGGTCGAGGTGGTAATGGCTAGCTCCGGAAGCTGACCGATCGGCTCCGGATAGGAAGGATCGACGAACTGGAAGGCGAACGACTCTCGTTGTCGTCGTCTTAGTCGTCGTCGTCGTCGTCGTCGTCGTCGTCGTCGTCGTCGTCGTCGTCTTCTTCGTCGTTGTTGCCTCGAATAATCTCGAAGGGAACGGATATCTAAACGAGGACCTTGAAGCCAGCCCGCGGGCGATGCACGCGTACATATGTACGCTCTCCGGAGCGGACGTATGGAAGTCGAGTGGTTCGTCGAGTGATATATATCGACCGCGATATATCGCTCTCTCGATGCCACGACTCGATCTTCGGGCCATAGCGGTCGGAGGAACGGGGATGGAGAGAGAGGGAGAGGGAAAGAGAGAGAGAGAGAGAGAGAGAGAGAGGGCCGAGAGTGGCATGCACAGAGAGGAAGGCCTCTTCGCCACGCACTCGTTGCAAACAACACGCCACCACGCCCTCGCGAAACAATGTGATGGTTAACCTAACAAGCTCTCATCCGTGCTCTCGAGCGTGCTGAGCTACCCTACCGTGCTCTGCACGGTTGCAGCCTCGTTTCGTTCGCCGTTTGCACTGTCCGGTCGCCACGCAGAGAGACGCCTAGGGCAACACTTGCAGGACACCGGCGTATACTACCGATATTCCGCGGCGATAACGATGTTGCGACATACGCGAGTCAAGTCGTGGGATCGCGGGGTTATGGCCCTGTTAACCGGCCCCTGACGATCCTACGCGACGTTCCTTTCGTTAAGGTAGCCGTTCGATAGGTGCTTTGACTTTTTGCTACGTTCGGCTCAGGTTCGTTCGACTTCCTATTTTCTTTTCCTGAACAGATTGGTGGTGCTTCGTCGATGGGATGCGTTATGGCCAGCGTGGAAGTGGAATAACGACGAAGCTGAATCGAGAATGCGGCGTCGGTCGTGCGTGTAGCGGTTAGAAAGAAGTACGCGTTTTCCGTAACTAGATTTATTGACAATTGGAGTCAAGTTGAATAGATAAAACAACGTGTCGTCAACAAATCTGGGATCGGTTGCCCTTATGTCCTTTTGACCCATGTCGCCTGTAAGTCATGGTTCAGTTTGGGATCGAGGCAATGTTTATGTGCCAAGTTCTTCGGACGATAGCGATAAGACGGTTACCTGTAAACAACGCACGCGATGGGATTTAAAATGTGGCAACGGTCGCGTGCCGCTACAAGTGGTACTGGTCGTTCAGGATGTTTTTTTCTAACTAGAGTGATTATAGTATATTAGCGGACGTTATGTTTTCTTCCGTGCTCTCTTCCTTCGATATACGATCGATACACAAAGGGAGATATCGAAAATCGTCGAATTTAAATCGCGTAGAAAACTGGATTCCCCTAAAAGTAGATGGGAAAGAATCTGTTGAAATTTCAAGATCTAACTGCAAGTCTTTTTTTTCTCTCTCTCTCTTTCTTTCTAATGGCAATCCGATTAAACCAGAGTACGTTAAAAGTTTCATTCGACGATTTTACTTCGACAATCCATTAGACATAGATCTTGTCTACTTTCCAAACGATGAAATTAATCGCTCGAACGGATGACAATTTCTAAAAAACAGTCGCACCGTTGATCGTCGCGTTCGAGAGTACACGCGATTGTTCTGAAACCGCATCCATATCCGCTCGCGGCTGGAACAAGGCATTCTTGTCTCGTTTTATCGATATACTGTCCACCTAGACGAAACGTAACTCCGTTCAGTTAGAGACGTAAAGAAAGACGTAGTTAGACAGCGTACGACGTTCCTCGACGACGAGTCAGGGGACAATCTGCCATCAGGTTGTAGCCGTGGAAACGCCTGGAATTCAATACCCTTCTGTTCCTTCGGTGAATCCAAATATGGAACTCGCCAACGACCTTTGTAGGAAGCCATAGTCGGTACTGGAGACACGAAAGTACCGCGTGTGCCTTTTGTCCGAACACCAAGTCGAACCTAAATGAAGGAATCACTCTCTCTCTCTCTCTCTCTAAAAATGTCCTTCACATTTTACTTTTTTTAAAAATATACTCTCCTTATATTTTCTTCAATTTTATTTACATTCTTTAAAATTCAAATGAAGTTTACATTGTGCCGTGCGTCGTACAAGTTGTATTAACAAGCCACGGAGTCCTGAATTTGCAAAGTGTTTGCGAATCTTTCACTCTCGCGATGGTATCAGGTAGCGGTAGCTCGAGTAGAATGTGAAATTCACGATCGGACTAATCGTTGCAGGACAGATCGGTCCGCTGGACTTTCTATCTTTCACGAGACGGTTTCTGCGTTAATATGTAAGGAACTGCGGCGGCGAACGATCATATAATACGTTCGTAAAACTAATTCGGTTGAATTTTCTCGATTCTTTCGAAATTCCCACGCAGAGATTCCAATCTCTTTACCGGTAGAGAAGATATACGTTTAGTATCGAGATGCGGCTTGAAAATAGTTAAAACATCGAAGCATCGAAGCAAAGCTACGTAAATACCTTCCGAGCTATTGTAATATTCACGATCTTCGATCTATAATATATTACCAAACCGTCGTCGGAAACCTCGATGCGATCCGTTGGTTTCGAATCGTGCAACCTAAGTAACCTAAATAGAACGTGGCGTCATTCCTCTCCCCAAAGAAATTCGTTCGTCCGAAAGCAGACATAGTCCAACGAAATCGCGTTTCTTCGTCGCGTCCGATCCGAAAGAACCGAACGACGATGGCCGGTAGACGCGTCCGAAGGAACCGTATCCACAAAGAAGTCGCGAAGCGACAGGTTCCTCCGGTCGGACGGTGCGCTCGGTGCTCGAGGTCCTGTTCGATTCCTACTCCTTCTCGTCGGCCGCGGCGGTCGCGTATCCTACCAAGCACGGCCGCCACCACCGGGGATTCAGTCGAGTACCACCACCACTGGTACCTTTTGTCCACCACCACTTGGTCCGGCTACCACCTCCTTGTTGGCAGGCAGCGCGGGGCACCTCGCCATGTGACTGATTCCCCTTCTCCGCAGGTTGACGAGCGGTGGGCCTGCCTACCTGCCGCCCGTTGCCCCGCTCCCATTACGACGCGGACTCTCGCGGCAGGTGCACCAACCTAAGTGCCACTCCGCTTACCTGTGTGTCGTGCCTACCAAGCCAGCGTGTCCGGTGGTCAGGTTCTTCCCTCTCTCTTTCTTTCTCTCTCTCTCTCTCTCTCTTTCTTTTTCTCTCTTCTTTTTACCTCTTCTCTTTTCTTTATATATTCCTTTACCCTTTCTCTCCCGCCGCGTGTGTCTCCTCTTCTCACCCCCTACCAAGCTTCGTCCTTCTCCCTCTGTCTCCGTCTGTCCCCTTCGACGTCGCCTCACGCAGCAGTGCGGTGTTGTAGTGTCGTGTCATCCTGCGCTACGTCAACGATCCTCCCGAACGTGTGGAGGCAACGATCGATCGATCGCGTATCCTCTCTCTGACTATCCGTCGCTACCGGGTCGTCGCCGTCGTCGTCGTAAAGGTGACACGTCCTCCGACAACGTCTTCTAGGGACGCGAAGCTTATAAAACGTTTGTGAGAGAGAGAGAGAGAGAGAAAGGGAGGGGGAGAGAGAGAGAGAGAGAGAAAGAGTGAGAGACTGTCTTACGTCCTTGGCTCGTCGGATGTTCGTACAAGAAAATTTTTAATATAGAGGACAGAGAGGAAGGAGGAGACACGATTCGGTTCTAGCCGAGGTCCGCGGTCGTGTGTAAACAATCGTGGAAACTGGGAACTCGAAGGCGCTCCGGGAAGCGGCGAGGAGCGTTCGAGAGGTGTTCGCCACGCGACAGTAGACCAGTACGAGACCGCGTCAGTCGAGGGTCGGACGACGATCGTCGACGATCGCCGACGCGGAGGATCGCCGGAGTTTCGCGCGAGTGTCGATACAGTGTGATCCGAGAGGATCATCAGTGAACGACGAGCCTCTCGTTTAAACAAGGTGGAAGACGAGACTAACCCTCCACTCGTGTGACTGTGTGCGGCAGAGTAAGAGGAAGGAGGGGACAGTGAAGGTGTCAAACGTCCGCGACTCCTCATTGACATTTCCGTGACATTTAGTGCGCGACCGTGCGGCAGGCGCGACGATTCGAGGCGACGCGACGGTGCTTTTCGTGTAACACGCGTGCAACATCGTTATGCCGTACTGTCCCTCTGTTGTTACGAACACGACCGCTGTCCCCTGGTAGCGAGGCCAGAGCGAACCGACGTCGCGCCGATGACGGATCATCGTTCGTGCTTTATCGTCGCAAATTTCTTATCTACGCTTAACCGTTTAAAGAAATTGATCGTTGGACGTGCAATCGTTCGATAAAGGCTGGCTCGACGATCTGTCGCGTTCGTTGGCGATCCGTGCACAGCCAAGTGATCGTTTTGGTGCCAGAGGCATGATCCTTGTCGGACTTGTGCGTTTGCGCGTGCTGCAGATTTGACGTTCAACAGGTGGTTTGGGTATCGCCAACGTGCGCGAGCTGGAAGGGTTGAAAGCTTGGCGAAACTAAGGCTAACTCGCACGTGGACTGATCGGAGCGATCGAGTCTCGTCGAACAGAACTCGGGGGTTGATCGTTGATTGGAAGGGAAGCTGTTCGTGTCGGAAATCAAACTGGACATACTCACCGCTACGTCGGGGCGTACGGAGTGGAGATGTCCGCGGGTCGCTGAGAGAATGAGGGAGCTGGACACCGAGAGCCCTGTTGTCTGGCCGGCCTGGTGTTACACTGGTGAGTCGATTCTTTTCGTACATTTTCTTTTATAGAGTGTCGAATCGTTAGGTCGTTGGCGAATAAATAGTTTTCCAACGAAGTAGGCGTCAGATACAGGCTTGATTTGGACAGATTAAGGAGAGCGCGATATTTAACACAGAGCGACGTGTTATTGCATTTTGAATCGTTAATCGCTCGATTAGGAAATGGCGCGACTTTTTCCCGAGGATATTCTAGGCCTTTATTGTAGAAACGGAAGAATTGCGACCGTTCCATATATTTTCGGCGTAGACTGTTTGTAGCAGCTTAAAATCGTTCGACGAAACGAGAACGATCTCTTAAGCGAGAACAGTTATCGTATTGGTTTCGAGTTACTTAATTAAATCTTTCGTTAGTACGGAATCTTTTTCGCGTTATTTCCTGTTTCAATGACGGCATTCGTCGAGCAAATAAGCTATTAGCTTCTTTGTCAATTTCAGGTGGTACAACGAACCGGAATTTAACACTGATTCGTATTCTTACTCGTCTACTCGTATATTTTCCCAGAAATCTATAGTATTCGCGTAGAAAAAGTCGAATACTATATTTGGTAATTAATTTCGTGGAATCTATTTCGTCGAATGTCGTTAGTCTTTTTTTGTCTGTAGCAAGACAGATCGAGAGATACTTTGTAAACACGCAGTTTTTCGAAGCGCCTCGTGTCCAAAATATTTATCCTACGGTAGTCGGACTTGCATACCGCTGCCATTCATCGTCGAGTTCCATTGAGAACAATGCTTTCCATTGATTACAATAATTGTATCCCGGCACGGATAGTACGACGTTAGCATAGGTCGTAAATTATATGTCGCCAATTCACAGTTTTCTGAGTAAAAATTGCAATATTCATCGCTGCGTCTCTTGTATTTCATCGGTAAGAGATATTGATATAGAATTTTTATACGACAAGTAATAATACGCACGCAATTGTCTAGATTTTCGTAAGTGTGACAGCCGATAACGAAAAACTTTTTGACCTTTCTTTCTTAACTTGTCGTTAGGCTTACGTACTAAAGTACGTAAAGAATATTAAGATTTCTGTAAGAGTAAAGGTACAAGTACTATATCTCTATAGGCGGACGAAATAGGTATTTTCTGACATTTTCTTAAATTTGAATCTTCGTACGAGAAATTATTTGATCAAAATTAATAACCGTAAGTGTGTAATTTCCTGGACATTCGTATGTATCGCAATGATAGAGAGAATGACGAAGTATCGTTTCGAGGCCGCTAATCGTTTCCTCATGGTCGACGCTGCCTGCTCTAATCAGTCATACGTGTTGATAGGGAAGAAAATTCTATCGAGTTCGTTATAACAGGATGCCATTCGCGGCGACGACGTGCGCCAAGTTGTGAAACACATGTGCGTTTCAAGTAGGCGTTACTCTTCATTGTTGGAATTCGTACTCGACTGACGTACACAGGAAACAAACACGATCATCGATAAGGAATCTCGAGTTACGTTTTAAGATCACTTGGACACTTACGTAATAAAACGATAGCATCGTTCGATAATTATTTGTAATAGCCGTGCTATGAGATGATTCGTCGATAGGCTGATCGAAAATTTGATTGACCTTTGCTTTGATTGTAATTCGTATTTTTCAAAATACACTTCGAATTTGATAGATTTCGCTTGAAATAATATTTATCTGAATTTATCGCGTACGATATTCTCGGAGAGTTCGACTTAATTTCGTTGAAAATACATTTAGCGTTGCAACGACTACATTATCGTTAAACTTCGACGAAAAAGAATTACATCCTTTGCTTGGAAGTTTTGCGATAACGTATAGATCTCGTCCTTGGTATCTATCCTCTTCGTTGCTTCTTAATTCAAATGTTTCATTCACGATCGCGGCCAGTTTATTGCCAAACTTCAGAAAAAGAGACTACACCGTTCTGTCTGGAATTCCACGAAGATTCTTTCTCTAAAAACCTTTCGATATTTCTCGACTTCCTTAAACAAAACACGTAATTCTTCTCGGACCCATTACTACTCTTCCTGAACAGGCGTTTTATCTCTCCCTATCACTGGTTCGAAGTTGAGCCAACGTGGATGCGCTGAACGCTATTTTCGGTGCCCTTACGCCATAAAATGGATCCAACAGCATCTTAAAAGGATGTCTCGGTAGAGTGGAAAAGAGAGAGGGAGAGAGAGAGAGAGAAGGAGAGAAGAAAGATAGAGAGTCGGGGGAACTAATGTCGAAGTGTGTAATTACGGTTCTCGATCTTGACAATTAGGAGCCGGTGGAAGCTGTCGGTAGCGAATAGGCTGCCACTTAGCTGCCGAAATTCCCAACAGCCTTATCTTGGCGAATCGGGCTCGGTTTATTCGTCGGGCTCTTCTAATTAAGAGGGGCTCCGCTGATTTTTTCTTTCCTACTCCGGCGAAATTGCTCCCCGAACAACTATTCTCAGACAGTTCGACGGCTTCTGTCGCGAAATTGCTTCATCGTTTTTTGCAGGTTTCGTTCGGTTGACAGTGACGCTTTGTTTCCATAGTCCACCCCATGTTCTTTTTCTTCGCGATATCGTTTTGTTTCGCTTAAATCGACGTATCAACGTCTTGTCGATGGATCGATTAGGAAAGTAACACGTTTGAAAGTTGGGTAATTAAAAAAAAACGATGGTTTCATTCGGTAAAACCTTGCCAAGTGATAATTGCTTATTTATCGATAATTTAGGGAGAAAGACGATCAAGAATACAGAGACGTTCTACTTACGCTTAATGATGTAGAATTATAATGATTATACGCCGGGCAATGGTACGGAATAACGTAGGATAATAGAGAATCCTATGTGGATTTCAATCTACGGACTTTCCAAAATGAAGAAAACGTAGCTTAAAAGATACTTAAATCATCTTCGAAAATAATGATCTATTCACCGGGCAACTTCGCCACTCGACTCGTGAAAGTTTTGACATTAATTTTCATCAGAGTGGATCTTCCCAAGTTAAACACATTTATTCTCGTTCTACTCCGCTCGCGGAGAAGATCCAATTCATCAGGGATGAAAAAATGGCTGATGGCACGGACCAACTGCTGACGTATCGAAGATGATGATGGAACGTTTTGTCATTTGCATGTGTCCCACGTGTCGTCAGTCCCGTTTGCCACAGAACGCGTTACAATGGCGACAGCAATCAGCGGCTTTTTCACGGGACATATATTATCTTTCGACCAGTTGATGCGTCTTCGTTAACTCGTGCCCAATGCAACTCGTGATTTGGCGACAGCTACGATCTCGCGGAACGAATTCGTCGCGATATAACGGCGAAGTAATGGCGAACGGAGCGTTCTCCGGACGAGTCAGCCGACTCTTTGACGCGGCCACTAATGAGATTAATGTTCGTACCTGTAGTGACTCGATGCAAACCGTGAACACCGGATTTCCCTGCGGGGTAATACGCGCAACATTTGCAGAACATAGTATTTATTTAATTATTTATTTCAAGGATAAAAAGATCGATAAATCGGGTAAAAAGCTTGGCACTGCTACATACTGGCGGGGAGGAAATTTCTTTTCGTTCGAAACTTGCGAAGATTTCCGTTTTTCCTGCTCGAAACTTTGTATAGCTGTTCAAACATATTCGAAAAGTATGGAATTAGAATTCGAGCGGGAAACGTTGAAACAGCCGGATCGAAGGAACGATCTTCGAGTTATCGGAACGAGTACGATCTCCAAGTTGTTCGCGAGTCGGTTGTCACACGAGGACGACCTCGCTGTGAAACTTCCAGCGAATGTCGGCATCGAACCAGCGTTCGACGGATCGTCGAATTTTGCAACCGTTTTATCTCGTCGATTTTAACGATCGACGTTCGTTCGTCGCGTCGCAGATAATCGCCGACAGATGAAAATACGAGTCGTGCATTGTTATCGTGGTTATGTAAAAAAGCAATGCCCAGGCGTTCGAGTGGGAAGACTCGAGTTACGATAGGAAGGCGATGTGGCGCGGCAATTTTTCTTCCCTCGTGTTTTCTTTTTTTTTTTTTTTTTTCTTTTTTCTAAGTAGCTTTTGCGGCTTATTACGGCGACTATGGTCACCGTTCTTCGCTATGGAACTTAATAACGTAATCGTCATCGATCGAAAAGATTTTCTCGATAAAGCGATTTCTAAGGCACGACTTTCTACAAGCTTGGATCTCTTCTGTTGAAATACCGAAGAAATCCTTGTAGAGACGAGAGCCCTGTAGCTAGAGATTAATGCTACTTATTGTAATATGTATTATAAGATACTCTCGCTACTTGAATCCCCGAGGGAAGCGTCTTCTTAGCTATCGAAAGCACCATGTAGGGTCTTGAAGCTTCGAACCGAGGACCAAGTACTTAAACGTTCACTCTCGACCTCTCTCTTTTCTCAGATAACACGGCTGGCCGTCTGGCAATTCCCTTGTCTCGTAAGATTCGCCATCAGCCATGTTAAATATTGGCTGTCGCTCAAAATACAAACGCGACTGCTCGCTGCATCGCTGACCACTAGCCTCGTTGACGGCCGTCGTCGATTGACATGTTTATGGGCCACAAAGCATCTGCATCGCACATCCTTGCCCTCGTGAATGAAGCGCCATGTACATTCGTTTCGTTTTCATTGTTTCTGACTGACAATGAGTTACACGCGGCACCGCCCACGTGTTGCGTCGTCGTGGTCTGTCGTAGTTACGAACAGAATAGTTTCTCTAGGTTAAAGTAACTCGATGCCAGTGACGTGATTAAAATAACAAGGACGTTGCTTTGAAAAGAAAGAAGCGATTTGGTATTCAGCTGGAAGATCGAAGGATGATCAGCGAACAAAGACTAATGAAGTTGATCAACACATTGTAATTAGCAGGAAAATAATCTTTCTCCGTTGAATCGTCTTCAAGAAGAGAATCGTCTTCAACTTGGAAAAGCTGTTTGTCGGAAATTCGTTTCTTCCTTTTTCTCAACTTTTCAACCGAGACACTCTTAGCCACGATCTTTTTGCACGTTATCCTTGTCTTATGTAACGGAATCAAGAAACATTCTCCCGAGTAACACGAGATAAATCAAGGTCGACGCTTTTAACATCAAGAGGAAGATATTATACAAGATGTAGATACTACTGTTTTTATGACATTTCCACTTCTTTCTACCGATGACGTCCATAGTCGTGTTTATTAATTTATACAAATTCAGGTAATTTGTTATTGTCAGTAAAAAATCGCAGAAAAGCTCTTCCTACTAGAGACTCGCTCGCTATTATTTCTCATTTTCTTCACCTGTATTATCTTCGTACGACTTCCACGTACATTTGCGCGATCGAAACGAGCTCTTGTCACGAAAAACTTAATATGTTATTCAGATCGTAGGATCTTTACCCCTGTGCTCTTTCAAATTCTCGATCAAAGATCCTCTCTCGTACGATATCTACTTGTTTGTCCAACGAATCGAAGAAAGATTCTCTTCGACGACAGCGAAACGCGCGAGCTTTCACCAACGACGATAAAAACAATTTCCAATGAAAGAAATAAAAATAAAAAAAAAAAAAAAAGAAAAAACGCAAGTTACTCAAGCCGCGTAAGATATGAGTCTCCTTTCTTGCCATTTTCATTTCTTCCTTTTCCAGCAAAATCCGTTCCAACCGCTATCTCCGTAGGAAATCTGCAACGAGTTGCATAACCAAACGAAGGAAAATCTCTTCCTAGCGCAGCAACGCATCCGTCTAAGCCGCGCGCTTGGTTGAACGCGAAGAAAAACGAGACCCCTTCGGTTTGAGAGTTAAGTTTCCAAACTAGCCACCAGCGTGTCGAGCGGCGGGACAAGTTTTCTCGTCGCTTCGACGAGAGAGGAGGAGGAACTCGTTGAATGGATCGAGCGTGCGGTCGCGGAATCGTTTCGCTTGCATTGTGGCTGGTGCGCGGCCGGACAAACCCGAGTTCCTAGCGCAGAACGATCGCCCACGTATCGCCGTCGCCTTGTCATGTTTAATTTGTCCGCGATCCGACAACCAGCCGACGTATGATTCGATAGTTTGTCGCGGGGCACGCGATCGTCGGTTACGATAAACGTCAACATCGGCCGCGATTTTCTGCGGTCAGAGGGCCCCTGGCCTGGGGAATCGGTTTCGTTCCTCGAACTGGAGCGCGTTACGAGAAATTTCCGCGTTACGAGCGACGAAATCTGAGATTTTCCATGCATGGAAGTCGATGCGTCCTTCGCGAGCACGGCGTGCAGTTTTTTTATGTTTTAGATCGACAGAGATTTTATGTTTCTTTCTGGAATTTCTACGGGAGACATATCGCGATTTTCTAATCGATGGAACGCGCGATGTATTGGGTTGTCCCGAAAGTTTCTTTCCTTTTGCAAGGAAATAATAGACGCACCACCTCTTTTCGTTTTACATTATTTTATTCAATCACGTACGATCCATCTTGTTCTATTTCTATTATTACGATCGTACACGATTCGACAAAAATAATATAAAACGGAGAACGTAGTGTATCCATCGTTTCCTTACAAAACGAAAGAAACTTTCGGGACGACGTAATACTTTTGCTTTCTTCTTCTTTCTATCGAAGAATCGTTTCCGTCGTCGCTACGTCGCAGCCCTAAGCTTCTTTCCAACGTTTCGAAGACGGTCGGAAATTTGTCGAAAACTCACGACCGATCCACCGCGTCTCTGGCATCCGCGATCAAAAGTTCTCCGAATACGAGCTACTTTCTTCTCCGTTCTGTGCCTTCGATCTTCCTTTTCGTTTCTTTCCACCTACTAAAAGCGACAAGGTAATGATCGACGCGCGGACTGTCGATCAAACGAGAAGCTGTTTCGGTATCGGCGTGACGGAGCGGAGATCTGCCGAAGGGACAAACTAGAAGGGAAAAGAGGAAGAGGAGAGGCAAAAGAGAGAGAAAGAGAGCGAAGGGCCCATGGTATTACGCGGTTTGGGCTTCGTGGAAAGGGAGACCCTTCGTGTTCGCAGCCGCGAAATAACGTTGGTGGTTTGTGGTTTTTCATACGTGCAAGAAGTCACAATGGTGAACGAGTGATCCCTGTACGTGGCGAGCCAAAAGCCTTCTCTCTGGGCGTAGAGGAAGAAAAAAAAAAAGAAGAGAAAAAAGAAGAAAGACGAGGAACAAGAAGAAGAAGTGGCTTTTGTTCCCACCTCGAGCGAGCTCTTGGCGTTGTCCGCCACTTTTTCTCGTTTCCTCCGTCTCGCTTCCTCGTCTTCTCGCCGTGGCTTTCGTTTCTTTTCGACCGCCATCCGACCGGCGCGATATGTTTCGTTCTCTCTGCTTTCTCGCGGTTGCAGCGCGCTTTGTCTCCGAGAAAACGTGATTAGGAATGTTCGCGGAGCGATTTCGTGGCGGCTGCCGTGCTTCCGTCGTGATGGCGCGCCTATTAGTTTCTCGAACAGCGGGAGACGGGCTTTAACGAACACAGCCCCCGTTTTCTCCGGGCCTTCTCCTTCCACCGTTCGCCTTAAATCGCTCCAAGATCGAGCGTTTCCTGCTTCTGTGGAACAGGTGTTCCGATTTTAACGCGCCTCCGTGGAAGCCGCCAGCTTCTTTGCGTCAGAGATTTCGCCTTTGAGAATTATTACCTAGTATATTCGTATTCTATAACTTGAAAACTCTCCTATATTCGTTGCCACGTGTCACGCGCGTATCGTCGCTGTATTACCCGGAATCTTCAAGCGTCCGCGTTATCGTCGAGTTTCTGCGATCTTGTTGGAACGTCGGAAGACCTCAGAGGTCTCAGCCGCCAAGACGAACCGCGCGACCGATTCTAAGATTTGCTCGCGTTCGGCAAACGGAACGTCAAGTTTCCGAAGAACGCGCGCGTTTCACCGCAAGCTCTCGTCTCGTTTCCAGCGTCGTTAACTCGTCTCGAACATGGTCTCGACACGAGGACGAATCTTGCCGAAGCCGAGGAACGGGTCTACAGTGGTGGAACGTTCGCGGGCAATTACGCCTCGCCAGCTGGCGCTTGTCCGATTTTTCATCCTGGCCGAACAATCCCGATTCGATTCCCCTTTTATCGAGCTCCGGCCATCCTCTCTTCCCGTTCTGATTGCTCGTTATCGACACTTTTCTCGCTGGCTACTAGATAATGGCGCCAGGTAGGGCAACGCTTTCTTCGTTTCTTTCGATTTCTTTCTGTCGTGGCCGAGCGAACGAGCGTTTCCCTAAAGATAAACGCGCGCACAACGAACGCCATGGAAGCCATTGAACGATTCGCGGGGGCAATTAAGCGACGTGACTCGCCCGATTCGCGCCATGGAAACGTCATCGCGCGATTAAGGACTCCCCTGTCACCTGTCGGAACGACAGGGCGCCGGCAACTGTTCGCACGCGCCTGCTGTTTTCTTCCAGCGATTCTCTCCTCGTCGATTCCCTTTTGCAATTCGAGGACTGCTCGATCGTTTTGTTTGTCGTGCGGACGACGTGCAGTGCGCAGGGTGGTCGTCACAGGTTTGAGAGGAATAGCCTCTATAGCGGATACGAAGAAATGAAAAACCAAGAGAGGCTTCACTGTCTTAAACGCGTAACTCGTAGAACCCGTGTACTCCGCAAATTCGAAAAATAAAAAAAACAATGATAAATCAGAATGATAATCCAGAAGCGACCACGGTACGTCTCGAAACCTTAAACGTCAAGATCCGCGAGCGAACGCTTGGCGCAACGCTCAGCTTCGTAAATTCCAAATCCCGGCAAATCGAAAAGCAAGAACCAAAAACTCCGCGATAAACCGAAAGGGCGCAGCTCGTCACGGTTAACAAGGCTCTGCTATCCCGATACCGATATTACTTCGTCTCGGGCGTGATTTCGCTTTTCCGGTCGATCGAATGCTCGCGAGCAACAAGAAGCGGCTGCTATATGTATACGTACCTTTTAACGAGAGGAATAAGATGCGTGAAATGTGTGGTGGCGCGTGTGCGAGATAGCTGTCGGTGCATGGTGCCGATCTAACGAGCCGTGAACTACACCTCGCGGCCCTATGAAAATGCAAATGACCCGGTCCCTTGGTCAGATAACGAATTTTTACGGCGACCGTTGCGTTGAACAATCCGCCGAACGAATCTCGGTCGCGCGAGCTCGCCGCGCCGCCGCCGGAAGTCAGTTTTAATCGCGGAGTGAGTCGTGTTGTCGTGATCCAACGATCTATCGCGGGTATACCGTGGCCGTGTTTTTTCTTCTTTTTTTTTTTATTTTAATCGAGATCTTCGTCGGTACGACGATCGAATGCACGGAGCCGCGGTCTCTTCAGGCCGAAAACTACAGAAACTGTCTGGCTTTCGATAGCTTGGACGATTAACCGCGAAATTGTAGGGATCCATGGACAGACATTTTCGGTGTTTCAGTTTTAGATCTTTTTTTTCAAAGGAGAAAATATTTCCGCGTGCCGATTAACGTTACTATCCGACAAACGTAACGATATCTTCGATGCGTTATAATACGAATTATAAAATGGAAAAAATAAAATAGAACGAACGTTCCGTCTGCGCGAACCTCCTATCTCGACAACGTAAAACTTCGTCGCCCTAATCTTCTGCCGCACCACGTTCCTTGGAACAGCGAGCTTGGAAATATTTTCGCGTAGCGACTGAAACATTTACACTCCGTTGACTATCCGACCGTTCCACCTGTTAAATGCAAAGGATCAGCTGACTAATCCGTAACCTATTCGCCCCTCGTCTCCGCCTGCTCGTTTTTCCTTTTGGCCGCGGTGAAAAAAATTGAAAGGCGATTGTCGCGAGGGAAACAAAAGCACAGGTGCGTTGCATTCGTTGTCGTACGAGTCGATCGGTGGATCCGTGACTTCGAGCATATTTAGCCGTGCGTCGGGTTGGCACGTCTGCCTACCAACTACGTACCGAAGACGCGGAGCGCGTCGTCGCTGGCGTGTCGGTATGACAAGCCAGACGACACGTCGACGGAATACCAAAACGTTTGTCCTTCTTGCGGGAACGAGCTGGCAGAACCTCGCGCGTACCCGTCGTCGTTCACCGTTTTCTTTTCACCGTGTGAATCGTATTTTTCGAACGCCCCCTCTGTCGGCCCGGCATCGTGAAATTCAATCGCCACGCGTTTGCATTCGATTTCTCACTACGCCGTGCCGTACGCGTATGCTTTTAATTCGTCGTATTGTACGAAAACGACAGCCGGAGCTAAACGTCTTTCTCTTGCCGGACTCTTCTCCTTCAACAGGGTTTGTGGTATTCATCTTACTCGTGGTTATCGAAGTAAATAGACGATTGCGGGAGTTACGTTGCGGGTTTCCTAAACGAGTTTCTGCTTCCACTTTTATCTCGTGTCTTGTCAAAGGGTTGAGACGAATTTTGTTTAACGTCCACGAGCGTAATTACGATCGTTTCCCTCCGTGTCTCGCTCGTATCTTCGTCGCCGCGAGGCTTCGTTGCTATCCTAAAATAATATTACAGATGGAGGCATTCGGGAATCAACGGAGACAAGCATTCGCCAAAATTGACTTGCACTTTGCGAACGTCAGTACGTATGAAACGAGCGGTGAACGGTCACGAAGAAAAGTGGCACGCATACCTGCGAGTCGCGGAGAAAGGCGCGAAAAATAACGATACGGATAATTAACACCGGCCTAAACTTTGACATGTACCGTATCGCGATATGAGATTTAGCTTCTGACGTTGTCAATTCTTGAAGCTTAAAACACGCGGTTGCCTGTCGAAAACGACGAAAAATCGTACCGAGGTAACTCGGATCGCTATCTTACAATGAAACTTACGATCTCATTAAGCGGCAACTCGAAGCCTGCCAGCGGAGCAATTAAACGTTTCTCAATCAGTAAACCGCAGCTGCACCTTCCACTGACCGATCTCCAACGAGCGTGGAACGCCAGCGTCGGTATCACGTCTGCATCCGGTCTATCACGTGCAAATACGCTCCATAATTAGCCTGTCTATTAATTGATATCCAATCAAACAGCCGTATCGATCGGCTCGAATTCGCGCAGCTTGCTTTCGACGCTGTCGTCGGGCTATCAAGAATAGCAGAGTCAAAGCGACAGCTTGGCAAAGACTATGAAAAATGCATTAGCCCAAGGAACGTGGAAGAGAACGAAGACGAAAGTTTTCACGCTGGACCTGCCTATGATTAATGTACGAAACTTGTGCAAATATGCTCCGTAATTGGCCTGCCTATTAATTAACATCCGATCGAATAGGCCTATCGATCAGCTCGAACTCGCGCAGCTTGTTCTTGACGTTGTCGGGCTACCAAGGGTAGTAGAACCAAAAGAGAAACTTGATAGGGACTGACAGGAAAACATTAGTCCGAAGAACGTGCAAAAGAACGAAGAGGAAAGCCTTCGCGCTGCGTTACCTAACCGTAATTAAGATACCAACCTCGTACGAGGAAAATTCAGGCGAGAGCTGTATGGAAAAACATTGGAAACGTACCGAATAGGATTTTGGCCGACTAGCCGATTAACCGGTTAGTCGTCTCCGCGGATCGTTTTCACGGAGGCCACAGCCTCCAAAAATTCATTCGCGGATTAAACTTTGTTCCTATGGGAATCGCGATACGTTGGCAGCCACGTATCAAGACCGGAGCAGGAGTTTGGAAAATGCTGAAAGTCGACTCGGCGCTACCGTCGTCTCTTAATTTAGACGCCGCCCCGCGAAAATATTCTCTCCTGCAACCCTTTCTGGCCTTCTCTTTCCACTCCTCATCCCCTTGGTCTCGTGGAGTCCGCGAGAGGACGAGGGACGTTGGTTATTGCGCCGTCGACTATAGAAACGCCGTAAACACGTCGCGGCCGCCGGAGACGGGATAAAACGTCGGTTTTATGCGAAGGCGTTACCGGACGAGGGAGATTCCCCTTCGTGATAGAGACATGTTTTCAGGTATTACCCGGCCGTGGACAGGTACGGGCTCTTAGAGCGGCGTTACGACCGCCTTGGAACGCAAGCTCGCTCTTAATCGGAAGACACTGGACCGCTCTCTCTCTCTCTCTCTCTCTCTCTCTCTTTCTCTTTCTCACTGTTTCCTCTCCTCTCTTCATTCTCGGCCTTGTTGTCCGGCAGCCTGCGCCTGTCTCTCTTCCAGAAATCGTTGGACCGCGTTTTTACACCGATATTTAAGATGGGGGGATCGTACCTACTGCGATGGTTCGTGGTTGCAGCAAGAAAAAGAGGTGTAATTTAGTGATGGTATTTAATCGAATTAGCGTAGTTTGCGGGGAAAGAGATGGACGCGGTGGTTTGTAAAGACGCAGCGTTACGTTTTGGGATTGCGCGCGACGGACTTGGCGAACGAACCTTTGAGCTAGAGAAGCTTTGATGTGAGTTTCGTGGGTTATTTAGAGCGCGATGATATCATCGATGGTCGGTGGTTCAGGAATTTAGGAATTTCTTTCAATGTTTGGACGACATAGGGTAAAAGTCTGCGAATTTTTAACGGTATTCTAAAATAGTCGAAGCTGCCGATCTCGATGAAACTTTAATTGCAGGCCTTCGTTAAAAATTGGAAATCTTTCGTGGAAAAGAGGATTGTGTAGATGAATATATTAGTTGAAATTATCAGGTTGTACAAGAGCCCGCATTCGGTTTACTTAAACGAGACGGCAAGATTCGAGATTATCGAAACAAGTATTCTCTAATCCGATTAAGTTAATTAAGTTACTACCGGCGGGTCACTTTAATATCGTTATGCGGCTCTCTATAAACGTAAACCATCATTTTACGACGTTTCACTTCCCAATAAAATCCTGGCTCGCTCTGCTCTAAATCACGAATTTCCACTCGTATAAATTCAGCGCCTTCGTTTCGAATAACGAACGCTCCGCTCGTTAAATCCCACTTGTACTATTTAAATCAAAGAGATGAAAAGTATTCGCACATTACCCTACAGCTTGCGTAACAGTAATCTCTTACTAAACCGTATCTCTATTATCCTATAAAAGTACGTAACAATTTCATCGAAAATCGTTCTCTGCTGCCCGCTATTCTCCTTTCCAACCTCCGCTTTAGGCGACACGGTCGTCCCAAAGGAACAAGCGCATAGATACGATCGCTTCTAGTTAGCTTTCCTTTTGTTCGAACTGTCTCGTTCGATGCGACCGTCTCTTTTCATCGTCCCGGAAGTCGGTAAAGTCACGTCGTTAATAAAGGGCCGGCGAGTGCGCGAGGGGCGCCACTACGAGCTCTCTTTAGCCAAAGATACGTGACGTTTATGGCGGAGGACGGTATCGTAAAGGTAGACCCGTTCGGGTCTCTAATGTCTCTTTCTACCTTTTTCACCCGGGCGTGATCCCCAGGCCAGTACTACGATTCGGTGGGCGTAAACGTAACGTCGGGACTCTCTCCTTGGATCTCTTCTTTCGCCAGCTGAGAGAAGCTCGTTTCCCTCTTTCTTCGCCCGTGTTGCTCGTTTTTCTCTCGAAAGCCCCTTCTTCTTTAATCTGGCCGCGATTCGTTCCTTTTCGTTCACCTTGCCTCTCCTCGTTTTTTTCCCGCTTCCCTTCCTCTTTCGTTTTACTCTTTATCTGCTCGCGACGATTCCGCGGTCTCTTCGTTAATTCGAACCCTTTTTTCCCCCTTCCGTTCCCTTACAATGTATCCTTCTCTTTCTGTCTTTGATGTTGCTTAATTCCGCCTCCTCGGTGGTAAGCTTTTTTATCGGTCGATCTTTTTGCTTGTCAGCCTGCGAAATACACACGGGAATCCCTTAATCGGCCACTTTATTGAACCTTCGTTCTTCTCCCTTTGCTCTCGTTGCTTCGCCGTTTCCTATTTCTTACGAGGTTTCATTTAAGGGTTTTAATTAGTTTCCTTCCCTTTTTCTTTCTTTTTTCTTTCGTTCTCTTTTCTTTTGTTTCTGTTTTTTTTTTCTTTTTTTTTGAGTAATACGTTTGGTAATAAGACAAACAAAACCCGTGGAGGTATACATTTTACAAATTACAAGTCATCTAATTAATTTCCATTCTGTAACTTGTCGATTCACCGATATTATTACAGTTAGTAAATAAGGTCCGAGTAGTCCAATTATCAGTCGCTCCAAGA
Source organism: Bombus waltoni (assembly GCA_014737395.1). NCBI lineage: Eukaryota > Metazoa > Arthropoda > Insecta > Hymenoptera > Apidae > Bombus > Bombus waltoni. The sequence goes on from JACXII010000050.1 coordinate 1,690,227, forward strand.
AGATCTCCAAGTAAATCTCCTATATCCTTGAGTTATCGTTTCTCGAAATTCTTGCGCTTTACCCAATCGCAGAGAATTTCAATCTCCTAGATAATAGTGGAATAATTCTATCCCAAGATTTGACTAACCGCTACCTGGCCTTTTCCAAATTCCATCAGCGTTTCATCGTCACAGTCTGCACTCTGCGTGCCCTATTTCGCTTCTTCGGTCTCTCCGAGCGTTCGCAATTTTTCCTCCACTCCCATAAAGGACACGGCGTTCCCGCTTTCGGAGTTCTCATTTTCGACCTTCCTCTGAAGCAGAGCGGCCGTAACGTAAGCCATGTAGACGCGGCGTCGACCGCAGCAGAGAATTTCCTCGTCCGACCGCGATCGCTCGTAATGATCCGTGCGGTTTTCATTGGCGTGAAATACGCGACGTTTACACGCTCGTTTCGCATCCTCCGCCGCGAATAGCCGCGTACCCGCTGAGCGTTATTCCACCTTCTCGAAGGAAACGACGGGCTTGACCTTGCCCGCGCCACGGAAATGGAGCGATTTTATGGAGAGGCCTGCACCCGCGGATAATCCTCGCCGCTGGTTTACTGCTTCTCTGATTCTCGAACAGCGATCGGTGGAGTTATCGAGAAGCACGACGACGACGACGACGACGACGACGACGACGACGACGATGACGATTGCGGAACGACGATAATTTGGATGACGAATGTTTCGAGGTGTTAGTTGATTCGTTGAAGGATGATATAATATGATTAGCAACTTACGATTGGGTGTTAATAAAATCTGGGTTCTGACGGTGATACTTTAAAAAGATGCAGAATCTAAAAAAGATGGAAGATTCTGTATTTTCGTTTTAGAGCCGAGCAAATATTGTGTTTAGAATTACTCGATGTTTGAGCTATTCGTTAAGCGCGTACTGAACAGAACGGGCGAGTCGAAAATTTCCGTATTTTCTGCCCTTCGATATTCCGATCTTCTTCGAAGATCGTTTTCGTCGTACTTTCTTCGAGTAGATTCATCGAGATGCATCAAAGACGCGGTGCTCTGACGATAGAACCTAAAGAAAGTTTCTACAGATTTGAAGAAAATTGAGAAAAAGGCAACGCGATAAATTTCACGGCGATAAACTCGCTATTTACTTAGTGTAAGTCAAAAAAACATAGCCATTTGCACATTCGCAAGTCTGAAGCGAAATTACTCGGAATTTATCCTTACTTAGCTTTTGTATCTTTCTGTGTATTTTTCCTATTTCCCTTTGAAACAGCAAATTCACCAACAGCCTATCCGCTGTTATCGTACGCTTTTTATTAGACGGTTACTCTTCCAGCTGTCTCAAATATTTTTAAAAAGAATTTACAGTTTTATCATACTCGCAGACAATCGTTTTTCAGTACCAAACACCGATAATAACATTATCCATTTTCAAAGAAGAGACTCTCTCCGCTACAGCTTCTTTCGAACGAGCTTCTTGCATTACTTCTCGGTAGTCGCAGCTGCGAACGTACGTTATCGTACGCGCGAATCCTCCATAATAATCCAAAATCCAAACGTTTGAAAATCAATAACTTCCGATCCGAGAGAACTTTATCTGACGTTTTCTCGATCCGAGGCATTTCTCGTTGGCTCGTTTGCTCGCTCCACCTTCCATTCGTTGGCCTCCTACGATTCCAAAGAGAGAGGTCAGTCCTTCGTAAAGGCGATGCGTAACCCGACCTGACCACATCCCGAGGGTCGTAGCCTGCTGTTTTTATCTGACTGTATTTCACGATGATTCCACGTTTAATGCCCCCTCCAAGATACTGCGCGAAGCCGTGGCCGAAGCGAGTCGTTGGCGGAGAGGCCACGGTGACAACTTAACCCGAGGATGTCTGGTTTTATGAGCGTGTCGAAACGTCAAACCGAATAGACGCGTTACGATCGATAGAAGAGATCTTGTTGCGAGTTTCGACGTCGTTTAGTGACCATCAGTGGGTATTCCGTTTCAATTAGACGTCTCGATTATTTGAATAAAATGCATATACATAAATACAAGGCGCAAGTGGGAACAGTCGGATGAAATTATTGATCTTGATCGAGAACGATTTTTACAATTATCGGTGTATTTATTATGGTTGTAGCTTCTTAGAGCTGGCATATTTTAATAAATATGTCGATTACTTGAAAACATTTTTTATATCTTCCGTCAGCCGTCTTTTCTTTATTCGTGCTGGCTCGTAATATCGATTGCAAATGATAGGTGACATTTTTGATATACGGCGAAACGCTTACTTACGCTCGACACTCCTTGATCATTAACATATCTCTCTCTCTCTCTCTCTCTCTCTCTCTCTCTCTCTCTTTCGCTGGATTCGTATGACTTCATTAACTTCGTTTAATGGTATATAATAAATCGCAAAAAATATTCATGAGTTCTATTTGCAAATCAATTTCAGCGCTTTAGTAAATACTCGCGCTCGTAGTTGGAAGTGTCGTTTGCGACCGTGCGCAGAGATTTGTGTGTTCGCTTCTTTCCTCTTTTTCCCTTCGTCGTAGCTTTAATTCGTTTGAAACGATGCTGAACGGGAATCGAGAGTCGAACAAGTTTGGCTCGATGGAAAGAAACGATCGAGGCTGTTGAGCCGTTTGAAATGTTGCTGGCAATATCTATAGGTCATTCACGTTTCTACAGCAATTGCTTATCGTATGCATAGAGTTCATAGGTCAAGCCGATGACATTTGACGCACGTAAGAGTTCGTAACCAATTCCGATTACTTTCTTCTATACACACGTACACCGCACACGTCTACCTAAAGGGTTAAAGTTTCAAAAACGAATTAGAGATCAGAAGTTTTATTGCCAAGCTTTTTCTTCCTTCTATCCTCGCACGTTGCATCGATTCGAAGTCGTTGGAGGTTAAAGAAGCGTCGCTATTTCGAAAAATATCAGTGATACACGGCGAAAGCAAAGAGCACGGGGCGGCATATTGCAGCCATCCGCATTTTCGACTCTCAGAAAGGACGCTCAATTTGTATTATTTGTATATGTATTTAAATCTATTTTGCGAAATGTCGAATGTTGTACCGACCGTCGCTAACCGAACAATTTGCTACCATAATTCCTGCTAATCCTCTAATTACGCTTTCCGCTGTTTTCTTTTTGCCAATCTACCGTAGTAAACAGTAACCAACTGCGGTAGAACTTCTTATCATAAAGTTTGGGATCAATCAGAGGAAACGGTCGATCTCTGAAAATTGTAACGCCGACAGAACACGGCGATAGTTGGCGAACCGTGAAGGACAGATTCCACGCGATATCGGTTGTATCGAAAGCCCTGAACGGATTGCTCGGGCTTATGGATCTGAAATATTGACAAGTGGATACACGCGAGACCGAACGACCGCCGGTTTCGATTAAGCGGCCGAATTAGCGGACCATGTCCGAGCGTTAAAACGCCAACGTTTACTCCGGGGAGGATTATCGATTGTGCAATAACGTCGGATTATGAAAGTCGCCTGTGAACTCTCCGTGGACAGCCGGACTTCAGCAAAACGTCCCTCGTTCGTTTATCGAATAAATTAGCGGACGAGAAGCCGGCGTTTCGTATACCGTGCAACGTTTGTCGTCGCGTTCATTTATGCTTAGTCCGTTAATCGTAATTGATTCGTTTGGGACGATCTATTCGCTCGGAGAAAACGCAGAGTTCGTTGGTCGATTTGTTCTGGAACCATCGCACGGTTGGCGAGTTTTCGTAGATTTTTCTGGCTGTTTCTTTGAAGTTTCGTATTTCTTCCGAGAACGCTTCTTTTATCGAGATTTTATTTACGAGCTTACAGAGGGCGAAGATTTATAAATCCAGGTCCGATAGAAATCCTTAGGACATTGAAACTGTTTCGAATTGCTCGAGACAGAGACTTTGCGTACGTCCAAGCCAATTTTGGTACGATATATGTAAGATTCGTTTGTGTAAAGAATATCACAGAATAAAATTACTATATTTCGAGCAAAAGATTTATAGTAAACGATTTATTACATCGATGTAATTAAAATACCATAGTTTTGATTTGTATGGATCTTATATGATTATAAGAAACGTTCGGAGATCGTCAGACGCCGTGGAAGCAGATTTTATTTAGAGAAGGACATCTTAATTCTCAGCGTTTGGTATTTAAGCAGAAAGCAATAACCGTTTAATCGACTGAATGCGATTAATACATATTAATGAATCTACGTCGCGTCGGCGTTGCGTGGCGCCACGTTAAATATCGCGTTTACTACTAATTAATTGGCGCGCTAAGTTCACGATAAATCAAAAATTTACGGCGCAGCACGTAGCTCGCAGGTTATATGTGCGCTGTTCGATTGCTAGGAAATCATTATAAATTTCATTCAAACATTCGAAGCCTAGAAGAATGTCTAATTTATTCCGTAGAAACGAAGCTGCTTCGTGCGCTCGTAAATTAGAGCGAAGGCACAATTAGCTTCGGCCAATTTTTAAATAAGTACCAATTGACGTCATTTCCATTTGGTTATTAAGCACTAGTTTATACGAGTAACAGGCGGAATAACAAATGAATCATCGAATTCCTTGTAAAAGGTAAAAGCATCGATTCCGCTTGATAAAAGTAAATATAAATGTTACTTCTCTCGTTAGAATGTCAAACTCGCTTATTCGTCTCTCGACTCTTCCACAGTCGATCCTCCTAGCCTCCAAACATCCGCAAACATCGTTTTCCAATAATTTTCCATCCGAAGTTTCATGCTCTTTCGAATTTCAAGCAACGATTCGACTGAAATCTAGAAAATCAATTGTTGGCTGCAACCTAAGCTAAATCGCCAACACTCCCGATAATGGATTTCCACTCTGCTCTGACAGCCGATTATTATCGATCAAAGATTGATACGCCATCATACCATATCCATATCGCGTCGTTATCGCACACGCGATTGCCAGTCTTTCGTCTCGCAACGTAGAATTCTCGTATGATGAATTAGATCTTGCTGCATGGTCGATCGGAATCGAGGCACGAGCTGTCGGCTGAGGGGAGGAGGGATAGGGGATACCAAGGCGCGATACCGGTGCGGTTTCCGACGATCGTTGAATTCCACGATCTGTCCATCGACCTCTGATCCCATAGCCGACGACGCATGAACGAAAAAGTTGTCGGTACAAGGCCTCGCAACGGAGCGCAACCTCTGCACTTTTGCCATCGCCGCGAATACCGGTCTCGCGATAAAAAGGCTTCGTTATATCACCGAGAGCGTAGATTAATAGCAACCGTCGCGTCGACTCGGTCTACTAAACGTCAAAAGGAAGTGATCGAGCGACACCGTCGAAATCCAAGGATACGCGAACGATCCACGTTCGCTGTTTTTACTTTTTCATTCGTAGACTTTTTCAGTTCGCTTCTTTGCCCGATTGATCGATCCTGTGCGGCACAAGTTTAGGAAAATATAGAAAACTCTGCCAACGAGGAACAGACAGAGCGATTGCGTTCTCTTATCCGAAGCCTGTCCATCTGCCTCAAGTGCAACGTTTGATTGATCCAACGGCGATGCTCGATTAATCCAACGGCGATGTTTGATCGAAGAACACGTTCTTACGTTACGTAGGACAAAATCTGAAAGTTATTAGCCAATTTGAGGGAGAACGATATTTAGTACGAATCCAACAATGCAATAGGTCGGGCCAGCACGACATTTTATTGTTAACTTCTAATGAGATCACTGATATCGATCGTAAAGGTTAGCCAGCAGATAGGCAAAGGGTAAAATAACGTTCTGACCTTTTACGATCGACCGTATGATACAGATATGTATATCTAATACTGCGCGCAGGGTGCTGCTGTCTTGATTACCAGACACTTTTCGCCGATAGCTCCGTGCAAACTGAATTATCTGTCTACGCAGATCGTGCACCGCCTTGTCTTATGCAATCATCCTGTCTCGCCATTTCGAATTCATTGTTTTTCCTTGTTGGAACGATAAGGAACGTTTTCGCTATCCCTTTTACGGTTTCCTCGGCCATTGGCGTAGATTTCGACGTCTCGATTTCCAAGAATTCCTTCTCCCACTTTCGAGATCTGAATTTCAAACTTTTCCACGCTACTTCTAATTTACTTTCTTTCTTTCGTCGCACTTTTGCGATGGTCGGGCAACGCGTCCCTACGAACACGGCGAACGCTCGCGAAGAACGTAAATCCAGTTTTACGATCGTACTTGGAATCGATCAGCGACCACACGGTTAACCTTTTAGCTTCGAGGGATCCCGGTGTCGTAGGTTAAACGACGATCCTTGATAAAAAGTGGGACTACGACTTGTCCGCGATTAGATCATCGTGCGAGGAATTCGAGGAATCCTCGATGAAAGACTTTGAACGTCCTTCCACTGTCCGATGGTGATTTGTCGGTTTATCGGAGTTCGGGTCGGATGACTATTCCTCGAGAGAATCCAGAAATTAGTGAATATCAATTACACGCTAATGTTCGACGGGAATTTCCTTGAAAATCGGATCGTTACCTTCGATTGTTCTACACTGGTCACTACGTTGCACGAATCTAGCACTCGGTTACATTATCTGGCAAATTGTTGATACCATTGAGTAAGAGAGATACACGAACACAGGATATTGCATCTTTGTTCCCTACGCATTGGTCTCTGAATTTCAAATTGAGAGAAAAGTTCAAGTTCCGCGAACCGAGAGTTTCGATCGACACGATCGTCCCAAGTGGCATTATCCGGCCTCTTCCAACAAACCGTAGAACGCGACACCGATATGAGGAAACTCGAAGCGAGCCAGCGTGCAAAGAGAGACACACGTAGGCAGAAATCGGAGAAATAAAGGTTAAGTGTGAGCGTCGGTCGGACAGGCAAGGGCAGAGGATGGGCTCCTCGAGTAGCAGACGCGTAGCAGGAGTTCGGACCAATGATGGAGCTCACGGCCAGTCAGCCAGTACTAATTAACCGAGGAATGCTGTATCTAGATTGAAATCTGGGTGACCCGACGCCCTGGGGCCACCACCTCGCCTGAACCTCGAGGCTCCGAGTTCTCGAGAGCCTCGAACTTGCCAGCCACTGTGTTCCTGCGCACTATACGGCTCTCCTATACTTCTACACGTGCTACTTTCGTTACAGACGCGTCCTCTTGCACGCGACCACGTACGTACGCTGTACACGGCCGGCTGACGCGGCGTTTATTTTTCGCTGGACAGACCGGCCGCATCTGTTCCTCGATATCCCGTGATTGATGTTCGCGTTTCGAACCACTGACAATCTCTGATTCGCCGCGAATTCGACGATGGAATTTTCCTCGGACGTGACTGGGCAGAATCGGGCATTTCGGATTAGGCGATGGAACAGTGGTTTCTTGATTTGGCCGAGAATGGTACGACAAGGATCACGTGTAATTTGGGTAATTTAGTGGAGGCATTTTGGTCCGTTAAAGAATCGACAGAAATTGTTACGTTCGCTAACGAGTGCCATTATTCGCGATATTCCTCCTCTTTCTTTTTCTTTTTTCTTTTTTGCTTCTAAGTGGAAGGAAAGTATTTTTCTGCGTTTTGTTTTAGATAATTCGGATAACAATGGATTGCCTAGAGACCGTTTCCAAGGTATAGTAAACGGGCGATTCGTTCGAAATTCTGCCGCACTTTCACGCTGTATCGAACAAGGAACTTGATTACAAAGGCAGAAAGTTATATCCGAGCGTGTATTTAAGCGTGTTGCGTCGAGATATCGATGATTCTGTATACACGAGCGCAAAGTGTTCACAATACGAAATTCATCTCCCCCCGTTGAACACTTTCAAACGAGAAACTCAAACTGCACGACACGATTGACACATTCCCGCCAATGTCTTCCTTCAACTTGCACAATTAGCATTCTTGTCGCAAAACTTTCCTAACGGGCGAGCATTAAACTCTCGTTAAAATTCCACACGAAAACCACACGGAAGCCCTAAATTCAAGCAGCTCTGGCCGAATCTAATCTTACCCTCGTTACTCGGAAATCCATTTGCCCGATGTCTTTATGCTTATCGTCTTTATACCGTAACAGAAGTTACTTTCTCGATTGAAACGGAAGAGAAGAGGAGGAAAGCAGCGAAGAGAAATTTTTCAAATAATACTTTTAGGATAGAGTTTAGAGTTAAATAGTTTTTCCATAGAAATAATATTCGAACACGGTCCCAAGTGATTTAAATTCTACGTAGCCGTGGAGATCGTTTTCATTAAGAAGAATCGTAACTGAAATTTCTGTCTCGCGTGTTTTATATATTTGAAATTTAAACAGAATGCAACAAATCGACGCACAGTGCGTAAATAATCGTTATTTCGCTTTAAATGGACGCTACATCCCTTACGATTTACCGATATTCGCAGAAAAATTTCAACTATTCCATGAAATTGTAACCAAAAAGAAAAAAGATAAAATCAATTAACTCGAAGCTCAAACAAACGACTTTCTTTTCTCTTCTCCGAACCACAGAGCGTCGCGCGACGCTCGTTGGAGCGTATGTAAATATCGGATGAAAAAAATGTCCGATTCGCCTAGAAGAAATTCCGGTTTTACGGCCGCGGAAAGCTTCGAAAGCAGCTGGTATCGCGCATCGTATACTTTCGTTAGATACGTGCAACCGTCCTACGCGTCAGCAAACGAACACGAGCGTGCTTCGTGTTCTACACGCGATATTTCTCGTGTGGCTGTGCTCTCTGCCGGCCGCTGACCGGTAGCCGATCACGATTCAACGTTATCGAGCACGTGAAATAACCGGTGTATACGTGACGGTTCTCCCATGTCTTGACGTCGCTGATAATTGAACCCGAAGTCGGATTATTTCGAAGAGTTTATCGTGTCTCGAGTGCTCGACTGTCTCCCTTATCATGGTATCGTTGTTCGGTTTTTACCTCGGAGATGAAACTCTGTATTTCCTAGCGGAAATTCTTGCTCTATCTTTTTTCGTCGATAGAAACCAAGGCTCGAATCTAGTTCGGTCAGTTGATTTTTGGCATTGGATTTTTTCGCTTGTCGCGTAGAGTTTAGTTTCGCCGAGCCACAACGAGATCGGTAGTCAACAGTGCTTCTGGTTTTATCGATCCAATGGATAACGACGCTACCGACGTGTCTGTCTCGCTTGCTTTCGAAAAATACTTGGCTCCGCGAACACTTTTCTTTCGTCGTTTCCGACATTGAACTTGAATCGATCGTTCTCAAACTAGAAAAAAAAAAAAAAAAAAAAAAAAAAAAAAAAAAAAAAAAAAAAAGAAGAAAAGAATGCGAGCCAGTCGCGCTATTACCCTTTCCAACTGAAATCTCTCTTCTTTCTAACACGCTCAAATTTTCCAACAGTCATTCATCACGGTAGCCAGAGCGGTAACACGCAGGTGAAAACATTTTCTTTTCACGCTCGCTCCGGCAAGAACCAAATCCATCATCCTTTAGCCAGATACGGCTGACTTGGTGGTTAAAAAGCGTCGAGTTCCTCTTTCCATCATAAACGAGGAGGTCGCGACGAACGTTAACCGCGCTGAATCGGTTGCTTTTGTTGCAAAACGTCGGAAAGAAAGCTTGTTCTCGATTAATAAATCACGGACGTTAGGTTCTGGCAGGGAATAATAGGCGATATTTCCGGGTAAAGGCAAGAAACTGTTCGCAACGACTAATACCGCGGCGCTCTGGCGATGTTGGGTCGACTTCGAACGTCGTGTCATTCTGTAAAACAAGGAGAAACGTGCCGCTACAAGAAATTTCTCTATATCCCTGGCAGGCGTCGTGCAATCGATCGACGTCTCTCGATCTGACTCGCGAGAGTTCCCGCTTCCTGCCGCACGACACCATCCGTAGCCTGTTTTCTTTTTCTTCTTCTTCTTTTTTACATTGCCTTTTATCCCTCTCTACGACCCCTACTTCTGCTTCTTCCACCGTTTCCCTCTCTCTCTCTCTCTCGTTCGCTCGCTCGGAGTCGGTGCGATTTTACGAGGCGAGAAACTTCGTGTCCGAGGGCAAATACAAGAAATAGTTTCATTTACAAACGAGAGGTTGCTTGCCAGATCGATGACAAGCGAATTATCGATCGAAGCGCTTATTTACGTCGGCGTTCGTGACGATAATGTGGCGATATTTGATCGGATTTAGCAATCTTTATATCTAGCGTTACGGTTAGCGTAACGGAAAAAGAATTCGCTGCAAAGCCAAGCGTTTGATCGCGAATACACGCGAAAACTGTAGCATTTCTCGCAGACCTGTTACGATCTAACCCGAGAGATTTCGCTTTCTGGCGCACGACACCGTTCGCGGCCCATTCTTTTTCTCGATTCCCCACCGTGCTTCAACGGGCTTTCCTCGTTTCTCCAAGCTAGAAACCGAGAGCTCGTGTGTCTCGGCTCACCAGGCGAGAAACATCGTGAGTTACCGCGTTTCGAAGATTTATCGTCGCCGCTACTTCGGCTGGTACGTGCTACCATGCGCGGCATTACGTAACTTATGGCGAAGCAGCGTTCGCCACAGGTCGCATAAATTTCTTTGAGAATATTAACGGAGCTTCCAAGATCGGCTCGCTTCGGACCGACTTGCGCCAGGCCAAAAGGATTACGCGCCGAATAATTAGCGTTACGAGCTTTGCATTCTTCTTCTTGTCGATCCACCTCTCCTTTGTTTTCCACGATTTATGGGTAGCCAGTGTTGCTCGTGCAATCGTGTGGCACTCGTTTCGATGGGTCCGTGGCTTCTATCTGTCTGCTTAGTATCCTAAGAAAAAGAAAGAACCACAAACGACTCGCCTTCATCTTCGCAGGTATTATTATATCTCTGTTTGGCATTCTTCACCGCGTGGCGATTTTTATCACAAATTTATTACGTCGATCCAACGAGTTCATTATATGGTTGGATTACAAGATTCCTTATGAAATTGCAGTCGATTGAAACCGCAATGAATTTCTCGAGAAAGGTTGTTAGCAGTTTGAAATAATTCGTCGATGCACGCGTTCGCACAATCAGCGATTATGCGCCGATGTCTTCTAACAATAATCCTGTTTCCTAGTCATTGTTGCGTCACTCTTTGTCTTTTGCCTTCGTTTACGCGCTCTGCGTGTTTAATTGCACGGAGCGACACGATCGCGTAACACGAACCAACATGTGCAAACGATCAACGTTTCTTCCGCAGCGACTGTCGTTAGTTACTTCAGAATCGTCTGGAAGCGATTCGCCAGCTACTCGAAAAATATCGGTTGGAATTATGAACTGTTCGTTCTACTTGATGGATTCTCCCTGTGCCTTTTAATTTCCATTATCGACAGGTTCCTTCGCCTCTCGAAATTATCGTACATTGACGCGAATTGACGAATGTGGCGAAAAATTCTATAACGATCGTGTCTCTCGCGACGAAGCAGCTCTGCAAGGTGTTACGCGCGAACTTTTCAACGTCAAGATTCGCAGTTTCTGTATTCGTTGGAATAAATTGGCATTTGTTTCTGCGAATCTTCGCTTTTGAAATTTCTTTCGAATTTAGCAACGCTCTGATTCTTCGCAGTTTAATTTCTCGCGTTCCCTCTCGTCACTTTCGAGTCTCTACGTTGCACCTCTTTGAATCATTGAGAAGGTACGCAGTCGCAAAAATGTTGCACGGCGAAACGATATTGTGCGTCGCGGATCGAGCAGAGATCCAGTCGATCTCCCGAGAGGATCAAGATCTTAAGGACGCTCGGAGGTTGCCTCGAGGTCGAGGAAACAACGTGCAGGACAGACAGCAGCAACAGCAGCGCACAGCAGGCTGCAGGAGCAATCTCCCGGACAATTAGCCCGCAGTTCGTGACGGGTACCTCCTCCTTGGTCCTTTCTCGACGCGGCTTTCCCCTTCTTCTTCCTTCCTTCTTCTTCTCTCCACTCTCTTCTTTAGCCAACCACGATTCCCTTCCCTCTGTGTTGTTTCTTTCTTCCACGCTGCACCATCGCGTATCCTGGTTCCGTTTACATTTTATTTCTCTTCTTCTCATATTTCTATTCTATAATTAATCAGGCGAGAACAGTGACCAGTTCTTGGCATTTTGTTCTTTCTCATTGTTTGACTATTAAACTATTTTCATTCTCGCTGTCACAGTGTATTGAAACTGATTCCGAGATTTCGAAACTTTCTGTAAAAGTAAATCGAGTTTATAGACATTGAAATTCATCCCCCCGTGCACTGAACTTTCCCTGGTTTAGTACACTCGTCTTGCTCGTTTCTATTCGACATTTAATAAGGAAATATAACAAAATACAAAGCTGTTTACCTTGCATAATTGAATCTTAATTTCCTTCGAGAATTCCACTCTCGTTCAATCAACCTATATTTCCGTATCCTACACACCGTACCTGTACCCGAGTTTCTCCTTTCATTTCGAAGCATCGATCCTTTTCTTCCCGCTTTGCTCATCCGCTCGGTTCCAATTCTCTTCGAAGCCGAAAGGTCGGCGTGTCTCTTCATCTTCGTCCCGGCGCGGCGCGTCCACGTCGATCTCTACCTGGCGTTTGTACCCTAATGACCTGGCAGGTGCAGCGGCGGCGTGCCCTCTCGGTGCGGGGCCACCCGGCTACGTGACGCCTCCGAAAACGTCCGTGGGACGTTTCATGCTTGCTTCGAATGGCGTCCATCGATCGTGGAGGAACGTATTCTTCGAGAACGAGCGAAAGAAAAACAGATCGCGCGGCAACTATCCGGCAGGTGTTTAGTTTTTCTGACTTTACCGATGATTTAGGCGTTTCCAGAGTCTTTAACGAGTTCTGGGTGTTTAAGAAGCTGCGGCTGGTCGAGTTGGAGATCGTTTTATGGCGATGCCGGATAACGGTAAGGTTTCGAAAATATGTATACGAAATAGGCTGGTACTGATATTTCTTGGTCGTCGTCCTTTCATCGTAGATTTTGTTAGAAAAAGAAATTACAGAGAATGATGCCTTAGCAGCGTCTCTGCAAACTTCCTAACGCAAAAAGTATCCACGTGGTTGCGTTGAAACCATCCAACAGTGCCACTAATCGATTCTCGCAAGAAGCAGCCACGACCATTTCAAGCTTGGCTCAGTTTCAAGCACCGCCGTGAATTAATTCGTTCGCGATTTATCCACGTTGATTTTTTCCCCCTCCCGGTTCGAATTTTTTCCAAGCGGCACGATCGATCAGGAAGAACAGGCTCGAGGGAGACACGATCATGTATGCGCATATTCGTTCGACATGAAACCTGGTGCAACGATTAATATTGCGAAAATCGTGGCGTATGCCGTTGGAGAAGCGACAACGTGACTCTATTCAGAAGTTGAATGCACAATCAGACATGTTTGCCCTTTTGCTGGCTTGTTAATTCCGTAGTAGCACGGTGAACGATCGTTCCAACGAATTTGTCCACTCGATTCCAGCTTTCAGGACTCGAGGCCATTAATTTACTCGCTTCGCGATCGAGCCTTTTCGATTCGCATCTCGCGTCTTTGTAGAATCGTCGAAGAATTTTGAGAATAATAAATTCCCACCGTTGAATATTCGTAATGACGCGGGGATAATATATTTTTCGAATATTTTATTTTTATGTAAATATTAAACTCGTGTAGCGCTTATAATTCGTCAAATCTCAGTACGTCGGACATTGAGAAAACGAATTATTTAAAATTCGCAAAGTATCGTGTCGCATCGTTTAATTGATATTTATCGCTGCAGAAACATTTAAACGCAGTTTGGCCGTTATCCGCAATTAAAGAAGGACTACGAGTAATAATTAAACGATTGATCGATTGAAATTAATCGGTTATCTTATTAAACGGGTTTCGTAAAGTCGAACGAGAAATCAATAAAACTAATGAAAGCTCGAGGGTGTAACGCGATTATTGACACGAACGAAACAATAACATCGAGTGTCGCAATAACGTGATTTAATGATTCGTTCGTGGTTTATAGTCATCGTCGACGCGACTGATGTCAACTTCTGCGATGAGTTTTCTTCGCGATGATGTAAATTATTCGCATTAACCTTATCAAGTATCGATAACTCTCGATACGTACGAAGGATACGTGAATGTCAATGAATAAGAAAATCGATGTGTCAGATTCGATAAACGCACGCATGCACGTAAACACTGAGCTGATAGCGAGATTAATTATTAATAACACGCGTCCAGACATCGATTATTAAATATCCATACAAATGCTCTGGTCTGCTCATTACCATTCTAGAATGAAAGATCGGTTTTACTTGTTAGGACTGTTCAACTCTCAGAAGGTTAAAGTTATCCATTCAATTAACTACAGAATGAATAAGTGTGATATAATCGGATAACAGAATATTCTACGAGCAAAAACTGGCTTCAGATTGTAGAATGCGTACAATGTTTCGATTCAAAGTCCTATTTTCGCTTGAATTTATGAAGTAATCCGATGGAAAATACTGAAATGATACACGCATGCTGCAATCTACCACATTTTACACATAAAAAGATTAACAATAAAATCTCCAACGTTTCTGTGTCGTGTTTTCATACAATCTTTGTGCGTAACGCGTGCAATAATTGGCGTTGATGCTTCGAGCCATTCGTTCCCAAATTTATCCGCGTTTCACGAAGATAATACGAAATATCACGGAATATACAAAATACTAAAATGTCACCGAAGAAGCAGCGTGTATTTTCCTTTTTCATTTCGTTTAGACTTTTTACAGCTTCGACGTTTCCCGGTTCGCTTAAAGTTTGCCGTATGAAAAAAAAAAAAAGAAAAAAGAAAAAACCGTCCAGGAAACGGAAGTTGTTATTAACAGGGGACGACAATCCCTCCGATCCAGTTATAAATTCTTCGCGCGATAGAATCGACCTTTGTCAACTTTTCAGTTGCTCTTCGCTTCATTTGCTCGAATCGAACTCGAGACCACCTGTTTCCCTTAGATAAGGGAATATGCCAGAGTGTGTGTGATTAATTATCTAATACGCGGCGCGTATTAAAGCCGAGAACGGGTGGAGGAGAAGGCAGAAAGGAGGCGGGAGGTCGTAGTTGGCCGCGGCTCGATTCGAGTCGCGTTTACGCTCGTCCGCGGAATAGTAATCAGCCACGACAGCCCTTTTACTCATTGTCAGCGGTGGCTTCGTAGAAAAGCGCGTGACTGCCCTGACAAATTGGCCTACTACTCCCAATGGAGAGTCCCGCTCCGCGGGATCTACGGCCCTCGATCGCTCAAAGTAATTAATTATCGAGCTGTGGGCCCTGCCTCCTAGGAGATCGTGCCGATCGCGCGCTATTCGCGGGCAACGAAAGGGAAAGAAACAAAGAGAGAGAGAGACAGAGAGACAGAGAGGCAGAGAGAGACAGAGAGAGAGACAGATAGGCAGAGAGAGAGAGAGAGAGAGGAGAACAGAGAGAGGGAAGAGAGGCCAGCGTGGGCGAGGTGTGAACGATCCATTCATTATACAACATCGGCGAGGTTGTCTTTCAGCGGCTCGTCGATGACGCTCTTTCGTTATTGTCACACCGGCGACGTCGCTTGTCGTCTCTGCGGACAGCGATTAACGGCACAAGGATAAATTGCCCGCTCGAAGAGGTTGTGGGTGGCTAGGTGCGCGCGATTTGCTCCGAAAGTAACGAGATTCGTCGCTTTGCGTTTCGTCGATACGTTCAACGGGCGTCGATAGGCTGGGAATTTTCGTGCGTTCCTTTTCAAAGGAAATTCAAAGACGCAGAAACGCGTGGAATGCTCGTATAACAACGCACGAAATATACCAAATACGCTTACCTGTTGTTGTTGCTTCTTGTACTCGTTAAAATATTCAATAAGCGGAACAGATCTCTCCATTTAGGTTTCAACTTAACTTAACTCTTTCAATTGTGTTCCACGAAAATATCAATTTACATAGATATCCGCCAACTGGTCGTTAATTCACCGGCGCCAGTTGGAAGGCCGTGCACGTATCAATCTCGACCGCGAGAACAAATGATCGGACCGCGAGTAGGCCTCGCAGGCCTTTCCGCGGCTTGTCGAAGTCGGAAGCGCGGCAAGGTTTCTCCTTGGTAAAAAGGAAACCGGAGACGATCGGTTCGTTAATGGATCCCGGCAGCCGGTGGTCGCCACTGGGTGATTAATTATCGAACGATACCGTGTGCTCTCGTACGAACTCTGCACCAGAACGGCAAAAGACTAGGCTGTGGACGACAAGAAAGAAAGAGGAACAGAGACAAATAGCGTGGGCGAGGTGTGAACGGTCCATTAATTACCCAGCCAGTGGGTCCGCCACTGGGTACCAAGGAGAATCAATCAATTTCGTCGCGGCTTTTTCCGCTTTGCGAAATGGCCGTTTTGAGGGAGGTCGAATCGATGACAGCCGGCAGGTGGATTGATGGTGCTGGTGGAATGAGGATGTTGGTAAAACTGAAACACGATGATGGCGGTTGTTTGATGGCCTCGTGGATGATTTGGTGCTTTCGGTGAAAGGTTCAGCATAAATCCTGCACGATGTTAAATTAAGATTAAATTGGGGATATTTAATGGCGTATGGGAATCGCTTGTTTTGGCAAGCCACAAAGATTGAGTTGAAAGCGTTAATAAGGTATATGGCCGTTAAATTACAGATGTTAATAACAGGTATATGCGTATTACGCGTGTGTGGAGATCAGGCGAATATACAAATTAAATCGAGAATATTGAAACGGTGCGTGGAAATTGAACTGGGCGTTATGACAAGATATAGCCGAATTAAAGACGTCGAGCGCGATCAACTAAAAAGTATCAAAATTATATCGAATGTATCGAAAATTTATACGGAGACCGGTCGAGTGATATTTGAAGAATACGTGCTGTCTATGCTTGAAGATCGAACGAAGAGTATCGTGTAATTGGTTTGGAAGAATACAGTTTGAATTACCAAAGAGACACTGTGTAGCAAACATATTAAGCGATTATGTCGTGTTTCGTGTAAACACATCAGACCGGAGAAAGTAAAGTGCAGATTTATTAACAGTTTCGCGGATTGCATCTCTGTGTGTACACAGAGTTATTAATACTCTCTATACACAGAGTTCACTGTCGTCATTCAGTTAATTTGAAATACTCACGTTCCTCGAATCTCCATTTTTCGAACGTCTTGCAGTTACGCTCAATTAACAGTTGTAAAACGTATTTACACCTCTGTTACCACGACAGAGAAGGATGACCGACGTGCGAGTGACGATTTCCATATAGACATCCATATGTATACCAACTTTTTTCTGGAAGGAATTTTCATTATTACACTCGAACGATACTCGGTTTCTTTATTAAGAATAAATGTATTATTATACTAGTGATTTCCATAAATTGAACCAAATTTTAGCATCGAGTCTGTAGAAACAGCGTTGCACGGAGCCATCGCGATGAAATATCGCGTCCGATCGATCATTATCATAATTATGTTGCCGGACAGCTCAAGGTTCCAGTTGACATTACAAATTGCTGAATATTGATGACAGCAAAATTCAATACCGGCGTTTTTATAATTAAGCCGGCTGAAACCAATTTCAAAGATGTTCGTTACACAATGTATTAGTGTGTCGTACACGTTTCGAGAATATATTCGCTGTTTCGTACGGGGGTTAAGCAAGCAAATCCTAAATGACTTTATAATTAATTAACTGTGTTGCCGACGAAAGACAAAGATACGATATTTTAGATTTTAGAGAGATAATTTTCATTACACTGGATTGTTTAGTATTTTATATGCGGAGAAGAAAGGAAGGATGGAGATGGAAGAAGGTTGAGGAACGTTCCATATCGTATTAAATTGTTCATAGAAACTTCTTGACCTGAAATATTAGTAAGACTTGAATAGCTTCGA
Source organism: Bombus waltoni (assembly GCA_014737395.1). Taxonomy (NCBI): domain Eukaryota; kingdom Metazoa; phylum Arthropoda; class Insecta; order Hymenoptera; family Apidae; genus Bombus; species Bombus waltoni. The sequence goes on from JACXII010000050.1 coordinate 1,708,009, forward strand.
GGGGACGTGCTTTGATATTATTAGTTTTTCCGTAGGTGGACACGTAAAGGTCACGTGGACATTAATTTTGCTCTTTTAAATAGAATCGTATATTTTTTAATACAGTAGTCGACGCAGTTCGAGGTTCTCTGTAAAAAATTATTAACTTCCTTAGACCAAAAATTAGGAAACACTATTAGTTTAGTGAATATTTCGGCTTTCAGAAAAACAAATACGAAAGTAGTATCTTACGTCTTTCCTTGTCCATCTTCTTGAAACATACCCCTCTTGAAGCCATTCAACTTTTATCTAAGACACTTCCCGGTATAATTAATGATATCGAAAATATTTCTGCTCATACTCTCGAGCAACTCGCTCTGTATATTACCAATTTCAATACCAATACGATTCTAAGCTTTCGAAGGAAGTTTAAAATTTCTTCCGGACAAGCAGCTAATCAGAAATCCTCGCGAATAAATCCTCTCAATATCAGGGAGTGATCGAAGACGTCTCGTCCATTTTCTAATTTCACAAAACTTCGTACAACCACCATTCTTTCCACAGAAGGAACCACACGTGTCATTCGCGTTAAAGGTATCACGATGAACGCGTATTCATGGTGGTTTTCATCCAGAGAGACACAATTGGCCGTAACTTTGCTCTAGCATCTTGCGTTCCCTCGTTCGCGGTTAGTCGATCAGTGAGGTCTCGTTCCGTTGAAATTTTACATTCCCCGTCTCTTGCATATTCATGTCGTGATATTTTGTTGTCGACTTTCTAACAGGCATCAAATACGAAATGATCGACCCCGTAGGTTAATAAGTTTCATGCGTCACGTGAACAGTGCGACACGAGATTTAAGATATTTTTACATCGAGATTATTCCGGCTGGGTCAAACCGATGAATATTCAGTCAGAATCACTGGTAAACACTATCGTTTAGATAGAGTCATTCCGTATGAATAACATTCGTTCCGTACAATTATCGTTCTCGCTGTTCACCATATGTTGTATCTTAACCACGTAGATGTTTTTTCTCGTAAAGAATCGGAGATTAATAAATGAAGACTAGTTTGGTTCGCTCCTAGGAAATATCAATACGATGATTTATTACCGACAGACGTATTGGGCAAGTCGGGGATTTGTAATTTCGATGAATTTCCTCGGCTCGAAGTATTGACAACCCAGATGACTGGTTAATACTCCGTAACGTCGTATGAATTGGGGATTACGTGTCTCTGTATTTACGTCTTTTAAATCTTGTTCTACCTGTTTATTACTGTGCTATTGAGCTTTATCGATCCCGCGAGTCTTTTAATTCGTATGATCCCGATCGACGGATGTTGCATCCAATGCGCAGGACCAATCCAAAAGGAAGCCAAAGAGAGAAAAAGAAAGATCAAAGGTGCTTTACGCAGGATCACCGAAGTAAGACTCGCAAAGGTCGTTCACCGTACCGCCGACTACCATAAACGTCCTCCACCATGTTACCAAGTTTCCTCTAACGAGCCAATCTGTTAGAACCAATTCAGACCAAAGTTCAGTACCCAAGCGCCTTGAACCATCATCTCTGGCTGAAATTAAGCGAAACACACCATAGTCGTCGTTCCCTCGGAAAAGTAACGCGAGTCCAATCGATCACTACGCTGTATCTCGATACTGTAGACATTAGGCAGATGGCTGGAATTCGATTTGGAGAGATCAGGGCAGTGGGAACATCGGCGTTGTCCCATCGACGAGCATCCTGGCGTCGCGTCACTCGGATAAAGAGGTGCGTTCGCGGACGAGTGGCTTTCAGAGCGAGACGTCAGATCACGAAGACAAAGCTATCCATCCGAGAAGAACGGGGGACTGGCGCATTCCATCGCCTTACGAGGCGTCCACACGCATGTTCCAGCACGTACATCCGTGTGCGCGTTCAGCGTGTGCGTGTGCGTGTGCGTGTGCGTGTATACGTGTGCGTGAGTACGTGTGTAGCTGACGCTGTTTGAACCTGGAAGCCTGGCGGTCGCGTCTATGCTTCGGGGTCAAGCGACCTCGCTCGAAAAGAAAGAGAGACTGGCCGCCGGGGTGCTCGAGGGTTCTTCTATGTGGACTGGACGCGAACCTGTCCAACGGCCAACGATCTCCACGCTCTCGAAATCGGTTTAACAATCGACCCTGAAGGGCACCCAGAGAGACAAGGAGATATTTTGTGACGGTACAGGTGCTGGGTTTTCGTGAAGCAGCGATTACAGAGGGCGCAGCAGGTAGAATTAATGGAACCAGCGACTACACGAATGGAACGAGTCAACTCTGCACCCCGATCGATTCATTCGACTGTTGGGTGGATTAAAACCATCCCTGATAGGATTGAACCTTTCTTTCCGATCGCAAATTCGAAGCCACCTCGGTCAGATCTTTCTCGTCGACCAATATCGCGTGCAACGCTCCGTGTGAACCGGATCGAAATCTCTTCAAGGTCTGCAACTCGTCGCGCCAAGGGAGACACTAATCCTTTAATATCGTTTTACAAGGCATCCTCCCGCGGTCCCGCCGCGTGTCAGGTTATGGAAGGCAGGACACGAGTCCAGCTGCCTATCACTCCATTGAAATCTCCGACTTGACATCCAAGTGGACATCGATCGACGATATCGTTGTATCGCGCTCGACTCCCCGCATCCCTTTTTCCATTCGTTCTCTCGCCATCCAGTTCTGCCCCTTTTCCCTCTTAGCCGGCTCTCGCGTCGTTTTTCAATCTTCCCCGAAGAAGCTGAAGAAGGCGCACGCACGAAGCGCGCGTGTCACGCGAAGGGGAGGCCGAAGAGGTAGGGTCGCGTTCGTTTCGTTCGTTCGTAGCTTCAGGAGAGCACGAGCAGGGATTGAACACTCCTCCGTGACCCGAACCGGTCCGCCTCGTGCTCGTTCTATGGGGTCAGAGGTTCTCAACCTAGGATGGCATGGAAGAATCTTGATAGTCGTAGAACGTTTCGCGCGCGTGTCACTTGGTTTGGTTTGAAAGGTGTCGATGCCGAGTTAATTGACTCAATGCGGCGCTGTTGATGATTTACAGGGCGGATTTAACGGTTGACGTCGATGATATTCAAATTGCTGTTTGCGAATGTTCATGGAGGAAGCACGAGGGTTATTCGACGTTTTCCATTGATAAAATTCGCGAGCTTCGAGAAAGTATAGCTACGTCTTTGTAATTACGCTTCGATAGGACCGAGTGCAGAAAGAAAGATACCTTCCCCTTTCGATCATCGTAAAGATGAACGCAAAGCATGCGTGACGCGTTTCCACGATGAAAATGAAGGTTCTTTCATCGCGGGAAAAATTTATGCTTCCCATTGTATAGCGCGATATGGTTTACGATTAACATATCTAACGATGAAACTGATTTTGAATGTTCGCAAAGATGGGAAATGGAATGCAATCGTAGCCTGTTTCTTTCCGTATCCAGTTAATTTTATTTTACGACGATGTAATAGCACGAAGCCAACGATACTTCCACCAGATCGTGTCCATAACTGTAGAGGGTTGTCGAATAAAGAGAAAGAAAGTAATCTTTCATTTGGCAATTATACACGATTTTTGTTTCTCGAAACAAACGAAAGTCTCGAGTTTATCTTTCCCGTGCAGAATTTCACAGTAACGTTGTGCAACTGAAATGAATTAAGAGGAACTTAATGGCCGAAGCAGTCGACGTTATTAACTAATAACAGTAATGGCAATAATTAAGATAGACGTGCTAATTTCGTAACAGGCTATTGCTTCGAGTGACACGCTACGAGATTCACGTAGAGACGCGAACTTTCAAATCTACTTTCAGTAGCTACTCACTCGTCTAATCAAAATACGTTATTAAGGATAAATAATCGCCTCGGGTCAAGCTAATACGCTTTGAATTATTTCAAACTACGAAGAATTGAAAGAAAAGGTGCTCTATTATTCGTTTCTCAAGATAGAGAACACCGTATATCTTTTGATTGCACCATAAATAATAATTTTCTGTTGTCTACTGTGAGTCATATTCGTGACCTTGGCGTCACCATTTCGTCGAGCCTCTCTTTTGCTCGACACGTCAATATAACCAGCAGCGTGTTTAAAACTGTAGGTTTCCTCGATACAGTTCCTGCATTTTCAAAGATTATTTAAGATATCAAGAATTCTGTATTTTTCGCGTGTCCGCAATACTGTTCGGCTATAATAATATAATAATAATAATGTTAATTCTCACGATCTGATATCTGAATCTTCCGAGAAATCTGATAAAGATTTTTACAAAAAACATATTAAATATTGATGACAGTCTACAGTTTTAATTCTACAAAAACACTTCGTCACAGTCTAAGAAGGAATCCAGTCCAATACTGATAAAAAGTCGCTAAAGAACTATCGTGTGCGCAATACGCTGTTTCTGCATATTTTCCATTTGTTATAGTAAATACGTTGCAGAAACTAACGAGCAGAGAAGAAATAACGATGTATCAGATAGTATTCTTTTACATTTACTTTGCAATTGTGCCATTATCTCGTAATAGATAAACTTATGGAATTAAATCGTTTGATATCTACGAGTTGCACGCTAAGAGAATTATATATCGCTTTATTCGCGTACAAATGGTCCTTTTACAAGCTGCGCCAAAATCTTTTGCTGTAAATCGTCCTGCATCGCGGGAACTCGGTGGCACTCGGTGTTCTCATGTTGATCAATCTCCCATTCCTTTTCCCGCCAAATTCACTCGCAAGAAGGAGAACAGACTGGAAGGGATTTCGAAAGAAACGGTTTTCGCTCGTAACTCGTACGTGTTCTGTTAGGATCGTCGCGGGCAAACAGGAAAGACATGGCCGACGAGATCGTTTGGTCGGTTCGCGTGCAACGGCAGCCGTTATTTTGCCGTTGTTGCACAACAGCCGCGTGGAATAGTCATCACCTTCGGTGACACGTCACCTCTGACTTTTGCGACGTGTCGCGCCATGCAAGAAAAGCAACGTGCGAGCACGTTCCTCGAAACGGCCTAATCTGCACCGTTGCATATCCAGTCTGTGCGTCTTTGTCTGTCTTTCTGCCGTCTGGAAACTTCTACCGCGAGGTTCGATGCAAGGAAAGAACCGAGATTCCGTCGCCTTTGCCCTTTCAAAGTCCTCCAGTCTTCCTTTCCTGTGGTATTTTTTCCGTAATGCCCGTTATCGTTATTAAAATCGACGATGACTGTGCGCCGTTCGTGGGCGTTAGTTGGCGCAACCGAGCTCCACGCTGAAATTTGTCAGTCATTTTGCGGATATCGGAAGAATCGAAGAATCTGCCGCGAAAATAATAATCCGGCTGATAGAAAGTTATCTCTCGTTGTACGCGGTGCTTGCACGAACTTTATGGTTCGATTGCGATTCGATTTTTCCATTAGGTAAATGTGACGTGGAATGCTTCGAGCGCAGACACAGCAAGTGCCCTGACGCTCGTGGCTGGCGGTATAGAGTAATACGATTACCAATATGTTCGAAGTAAAACCGTTTTCATATATAACAATTTCTCTGCCAGATCCTCGATTCTAAATGATGCCCCTCCAACGAATCTCGTCGAAAGCATTCGTTAGGAAACTAGCAGCGGCCGCCTCCGTTTGTTGGAGATACAGAAAAAGGGACGAGCTAAGGCCGACGACGCGACGTGTCGCGAGGCAATTCATTTTCTTCCGACTTGTCAGCCGAAAGGTTGGGCCAGGCGACCTCTAGGCGTAATTACACAAAGGTCGAAGATTTAATGGCCTGGCCTACGCAATTGTTCCCCACAATGCAGCCTGCGTAAATAAGTAAGTGTGTCTCTCGACCCTGAGGAGGAGAGACACACGAGCACCGGCGAACACGCGCTCTGGACCAGGTCTCAGGTTCATAGACCACGAGGCTCGCGTATTCCACCGGTGCCAGCCGATAGAATACCCCGTCGGGCGTTTTTGTAAAATGCAAATGCTTCCACGGGCAGCAAGGTTGCGCCGTGTGAACGAGATCTCGAAGAGCTTCGGGGTCGAGCCGTACATTCTGGCGACATTGTTTCGCTCGGAGTGCTCTTACAGCTAGCTTGTTTCCCTTGTTTCGATCAGCATGGAATTTCGTGGCTACAGATTGTTAGCTTGTCGCAGCCACGACGTTTATATTTTTGTTGTGTCCTTTCGCGATTTCCCAAAACCGCGAATATCCTATTATATTTAACATTCAAAAAAAAAAAAAAAAAAAAAATAAAAGTTTTCAATATATCACATAGAATAAAGCTGAAACTTTGTTCAAGGTATAATCAGTATAATCAGTTGTATAATCAGTCAGGGATAAAGTCGTCGTTATCGCGTCGTTAACCGCAAACTCTCTGATCAAATTCTTGTTCTCCTTAACCGTTCGTTCGTAGATTAATCGAAATTACAAAGTACGAATCGAGACGTTCCAAGAACGTCGATCGTTTCGATGATGCGATTCTATCGGGTCCTCTATCCGTTCAGAGCCGTCAATTTCCCATACGTTTCCCATCGACTCTGTTCAACGACGACTTCTGTTCGCCGGTTAAATTTAAAAACTGTGAATTCGTAAAAGGATTATCACAATCGTCGGGCGTAAGCCGGTTCTTTAATTCGACGAGAACCAACTTTTGATTATTCGGTCGTGGAACGTGTATCGCCAGCGTCGTGACGCTCGCCTCGTTATTAACATATTAGAAAGCGCGGCGGGGGGATTTCATATTTTTACGCGTCCCAAAAAAGGCGTCTTACGTCAGAATCGTTGATCGGTGTTTGATACATTATCTGTTTCATTATGTGCATGGCATTTATTACTTATTGTGCTGCATATGCCCAGTGAAAGTGCCGTCTGCCCGCGAAGCACGTTCAGTTTCGTAAATTTCAACGTTGCTTTCTTTTATTATCGAGAGAACGTCTCGACATCGCTGACGATGCCGCGATAAAAATCGCTCGACGAACACGACTTCCCTCTTATTGTTATCTTAATTTCAATTCTATCTGCTTCCTGGTGAATTGAGCAACTTTCCAGAACGAGACATTTGTGCTTGTCTAAGCGTGTTGTGCGTTCTGTTGGCTCTTGGCACCCGGCAATCTCGTTGGAAATAGGGTTGGGTTCGTTCCTTTAATTTGGATACGTCGCGTTCCTTCGACAAGAATAATATATTCCATTTGAACGTGGAACGCTGTATCGTGAAACTAAATTTGAACAAAAGTTCAGTTAAAGCTTAATAAATCAACTAAGTTCTTACGACTAGATTTTTCGAAACTCGAGGCCTGTAAATTATGAGATACCTGGATAGACAAAAGTTAAGTAAAGGACACTCGAGTATCTCGCGAGATACGTAAGAACCTCGTTGCGGGAGCCGTACTCGCTAGCCGCAAAGAAGAAGCCGCTGATCGGACATTATTACGACATCAAGGTGATATCGTGTCGGTCGATCGTTTGGAACGATGTTTCTTTATTTTCGATTCTCACGTATGCCCACATAGAATGATCTGGCCGACGGCGGCTTCTCTTTTGGAATATTTCAAACCGACCGTCACCAACGTATACTTCGTATCACGTAGTACAGTGACCTAACTCGGGGCATATCGAAACTGCCGACTATCTCGTGTATTCGGGTGTCTCGTGAGATACGCGGGCACCCGGGTAATTTTTGTGTACACAGTTGTCTCACGAGTATCCGGGTATCTCGAATGTTCAGTTGAAACTACTAGCCCCAGTAGGTATACAATGGTCGGTGCAGGAAAATATCTCTTCTCTGGAGTTGAAAGGATTTTTACTCCGTTCACAATCTCTCCTCGATCTTGCTGCACTCAGTGCTACTCTGTACTTCATCGTAATTTACCGAAATTACTTAAAAATACCTTGGTGAAACAATGGACAGCGTTTCAACTCCGGAGAGAATATAATAGAAAATCTGCCCCTCGGTCGATATATCGAAGCACGTTTTTTTCTCTCCAAGCATCAACCGTGAAAGGTCCCTTAACCTTACCCCGACCACGAATAAATAAAGGTGAAGAAAATTCCCTGCAGCGGAGGCTAGAATGGCAAAGGTAGGAGTAAGGAGAGGAAGAAGAAAAGGGACAGAAACACGGAGGAAGAGTGACATCAGAGGTCTTTGTGCACGGCACGGAAGAGAGGTGGGTGAGGTGGCCCGTGCGAGGATTGTCGTAAATGTCTTCATCCGTAAGATATGAGATGCCGTGGGCGTCGACGGGTACGCGGGGGCTCGCGTGGACACCGCATTCGGTCGCATTAACCTCCGCGAAAAGACATAGAGGAGGTGAAGGTGAAAAGGAAACGGAGAAGAAAGATGTCAAGCAGCTCTGTCGGTTCGCGAAGTGTCGCGGAGATAATCGAGCCGCGAACGGCCCTTTCCCTTCGGCAATTCTCGGGGTATCCTGGTAATACGTTTTATAGCGATCCGTTAGAGGACGTTTGGTCGATGTTAATCGCGGCAAACTTTCTCGCTTTGATAGTTGGCGATCCACTTGGAAATAAATCGCGTTCCTTTTAAGACGGTTCTTAAGTAGATTAACTTCTTAAGGGATGCTGGCACATCTGTTACGCTCGTGCTTCGAAAGCGACGCGAGTCAGAAACGCAAAGAATTTTCCTTCAGCGTGATAAAACATAATCGAAGAACGCAGGGAAACGCGCGATAGATTTTGTCCCCTGACGTGCTGCTTCTTGTTTTAATCAAGATGCGTTGTGGGTGGATCTTGGTTTTCCGGTTTGAACTATGGTAGAATGGCCGAAGAACAAGAGTTACTTTATGAACGGAAGGTGTAGATAAAGATGCAGGTTTGCGATACGTGCACGTATGCGTTTCAATCCGATACAGCGCCGTGCCGTAAAGAAATCCCAACTGAATTTATGAACAGGCTTTCGTAAGATTGCAACCTTTTCCAAAGTTCCTTGCGCAATTCGTAATTTGTATGTCTGCCAAACGAGACGCAGTTGGTGAACGAACGAATCACACATAAATTGTTTAAGATACGTAAGTAATCGACATTCTCGCATTTCGTTCCTTCCATAAATTCTAATATTCGTTCGATGAATTACGATATTCACGCATAAACCAACAACGACAAATATTCTCCCGAAATCATCATCGAACCAGCCCAGTCGATCGATTTCATACTTGTCGAACACCACGGAAAACCAATCGAAACGGAGGAACTACCATGCAGCCCACCTTGCCCGATAAAAGACACTTAAATGAATACATAAATCAACGTCAGGTTAAAAATCCAGCGTCCACTGTCCAAGTCTTGCTTTTCATCCCTCGCCAAGCACGATCTCCGTTTACACCCATAGAAAGTCGACCGTTCTCCGGCGGCGATTCCCGATTCTTCCGTTTCGTCGAATCCTGTTACACGTACACGTACAGTGCCAACCGTGGCACAGGCTATAAGAGTCTTTACCTGGTCGTCGTATTCCCGGAGCGGTGAAATTCCAAAGAGGCTCACCTCGGAGCTCTTCGTCGCGTGTTGGCGTTGCACGTGGGCTGGGCAGTACCACGTTGAGCCCCTTACACAATGCTACACCTTGGCCCGTGTACACAGGAATAGGTCGGGACCCCGGCGTGTCAGAGGTGAGGCCGCACCCTGCATTGTGTCCTGCCCACGTGACCATCGTACTAGTCGTCATTCGTGTCAACGTTTGCCCCATGAATCCTTCCACCAGGCTGTGTTTGTGCTGGTAACGAATTGTGTGATAAAGCAGCCTTCGTGAACGGTGGTTTTGTTCGATCCTCGGCTTTTTCTTAGAAAGTTTCCACGGTTGTCTCTTTCGAAGGATGATCGTGGCGAAGTTAAGGTACTGTCGGTGCCACGCTGTGTTTACGGATCGATTGGGTGTCGACTGGGATCGAGTTGAACCTTTTCGAGGTAATTGGAACGCGTAAGGCGATGCGAACGTGTATACGTTGAGCGCAAGCTTCCAAATTTTTGTCAATTCAGCTTCACGGTGAAAGTAATCACGCGTCGAAACTGTATGGATATATCGACGAAGAGTTACGTAACTTCACACTCGTGGCCCGATACGAAAGAAAATTCAATGGCTAAATGAACAGAACCCCACCTAATTCCTTAGTCGTGCCGGTTCAAGATCAATTATCCTTACCAATAGCGTAACTCCACCTCGACACGTCGAGTCGCCGGCAAACACACGTACACGTTACGACGAAATGATAGAGCATCGTAGAATCGCGCCCGATAAATTGAATCGGGCGCGTAATTTATGCAAACGGTCACGCAGTCGTCAATTACAGGGCTCATGAATAATATGGTGCACGTTTGACCGAGTAAAGTCGGTACGAAGGTTGTAACCTTTGAATCGACGACTTTCTATCGGCACGGAAACCCGTGGAATATACCAAGTTCGATACTAAAACGCCCCGTTACTCCATAAATCTCGGCTGACCATCGAAACACTCGACGCGTGTAAACCGTTCGAAAGTCAAATTGCAGCTGGGAGGCTTTTCGTGTTATTCCGGCGTTTATTTCATCGGATTTGGCGTTTGTTAATTAAACAAAAAAAAAAAAAAAAAAAAGGATGAAGAAAAGAAGAAGATAAGGAAGGAAAAATATCGTTAGACATGCCAGAGACTATCAACTGCCGGAATTTAATTAGCATTCCGTATTAGTAGCAACAGCATTTCCTGAATGAATCTCCTGTTACCATGTGCATTCGTACCACAAAATCTTGAGGAGCTTTGACATAATTAGCATGCAAAGTGCGTCCTCTGGGTATTACAAGGTACTAGTTTCATTTGCTGCTTACAGTTACTAAATAATTCAATTTACCGCGCAGAATTTTTCCTGATATCCGGATGCAGTTCGAAGAATGAATTTAATTTCTACAAATGATAAGCAGAATATAAATTACGTTTCGTGTTATTTCCGTCTCGTTGTGAGGAGTGCGCGTTAGATTCTGAATATTTTTCTACGCTGGAATGTTTATCGTTTCGATGTTGATCTTGCACGTAATTTAAAGAATCCTCTCTGAAATAAAATCATGTTGTGCAACTATATCGGAGAAGATTATACGTTCGCGATCTACGAATTAGAGAACGTCGTAAAAAGTTTCAATGAATACTAACGTACTATTTGGATTTTCAACGCTCTTAAGGGGGTACGTTTAGCATCAGTCAACGATCTCATGAATTTCCCAATAGATTGCTCGTGAATGAATCCGTGGAAGCATTAGTGCAATAGCGAGGTCAAATCGTAGGCAGTTACGCCCAAGTAATCTCCTCCCTCTGTGTCTTTCTCCTATCCTCTCCTTTTATTAGCAACGGATCGACAGGTTTATCGTGAGTCAAGATTTACGAGGCATCGCCGTTTGAACCGTTGATCATCGCTGGCCAATTCATTGTTATTAACTCCGGCCGATTGTTACTCCGTAAATAATTTCTGTTGCACTGGTAAAACGCATCTATTTCCTGGATTTCTTCGAGCAACTGTTTTACGAGGCAGTTCCGTAGAATGATTAGGTTTTTCTGTTAGCTCTAAATTTTAGTTACTCGATCTTATGCTTGATCTGAACTCGATCGTTGCATTTGATTTACTAATCACAGTCGTTTCTATCTGTTTCAGGTAAGCAGAGTTTCTTATTTCGGGTACCGCACTGCTATTTCATGAAACTACAGCTCCGAAAGCGACGCGGCTGCTTTTGATCGTCCCTTGAGAATCATTTTCAGAGGTAGATATTATCCACGAATGTTAAATATCATTAATCGAACCTCGAGGAATTCTCTCTCGCACTTTGGTTTCGATCGATCGAAATGACGGAAGAGTCTGGCCACCCGAAGGAACGTAGCTCGAAGGGTTTACGATTGCTTTAACCTTTTTGATTGCGTTAGCTCGCCTTTCGATTTTTAACTAATAATAAATCAAAGCTTTCGATATTTTACGAAACCTAATCTCCGCAAGATCGATAAATCAATTCGTGGCTAATGGCTCGTTTGATAACGTTATAAAACAACGTACGCCTTTAATAATTCGATTAAAATTCATGCAGCTACCTTTATACAGTTGTTTCATAAAATTTGACGTGTTCGATCCGCCACTAATTACCACGTCTATGATACGAACCAATTACCGTGGCTAATTTGTACCACGCGAACGTATAATTAATATCGTATTACCGTGTATTCCGGTGTTGCTTCGAGCTCTTCTTGGAAATTGCTCTTACGAATCGGTAAATCGGCCAAATTGGGTGTTTGACCTTTCGCGTTTTTCATCTCGTGCTAAAATTGTTATAATAGATTGTAATTGAAGGATTTACGCTTTATCTTTATTTATTGCTCGTATATCGTAAAAGTTGTATCGGTATTTCTCAGGTTGAAAATATTAAACGTATCTCTCTGTTTAATCGAAGACTATTCTTGGCCAAAGGATAACGAAATAGATGTTTTACGACCGTTTCTTCATCGTGGATTGCGTTTTCTCGGATTCCTACTCTCATTACCGCGCTTCGTTGTCCTTCTTACTGGCATTTTTCGTTTCGTTTCTGTTTCTTTTCTCTGTTCCGCGTGGAAGCATCCTCGAGATTGCAATTATGTCTAATAACTCGTGGAATAGAGTCTCAGCCTACGAAGATTCACAGTGGGTACAGCCGAATGATTCTAAGAAAGTTGTATTATACTTCGGTGGTATGAGAAAACGGAAAACAGGAAATGCCGACGAAACGCTTGCCTATTGTCAGTCACAGGAGCGAGAAGAAGTAGAGACAGATTTCTGAAAATAGACGGTTCCGTCTTGACTAATATTTTTCGTTTCAACGAAATTTTATGAAACTGAGGCAACGCGTACTACATTTGCAGTCGCTTATATAATCAAAGTTATATAATGCTGCATAGATCATTTAAGATCGAGGAAAATGGAAGTTTTTGTATATTTTAAATTAACATAAGATTAACATGATATTAAAGTCACATACCAATAGAAGTTTTAATAGCTTAATTGTCACACCGCGGCGATACATATTGTTGGTCTCAGAGTCTATCTCGGAAGTACTTCTTGCCGAGCCGTTGTTACACGAGTTCCCAGGGCTCGATCAGCGGCAATAAATCCCAGCGAGACACCAGCGACGCGTGAAAAACCGCGTTTATCCTGCGACGCGAAGGTTGGAGGATCGAAACAAAAAAAAAAAAAAAGAAAAAAGAAGGAAAGAAAGAGAAAAAAGATGGAGAGGAGGAGAGAGAAAAACGAGCAAGAAATCTCGAAGAAGCGGAGAACCGGGCGCGTTCGACTTGAGCTGTGCTTGAACGACACCTCCCAGGCCGCGATAAAGATGTAAATCTGGCTGTAAGCGAGGAGAAGTACGAGCACGGCAGCGGTCGCTATTAATTCATGCATGCATTGTTACGTGTCAAGGCGCGCGGTGTATCTGTCGGCAGATCGTCGTGACGAGATAAGCGAGGCGAAAACCTTCCTTCTCTCGATCGGCAGCCTCCTCCCGCGCCGAGCGACCGAGCGAGCGAAACGAAGCAGCGCAGCTCAGCGCCATGGAAGCAGCTCGCACGACGAAAAGACCCGGCTTCGCACCGAGGCGAAGATTAATCGTCCACGTCGGACGGACGTCGTGATAATTCCTTTAAACGACACGCTGCTACGCGAGCCAGTCGTGATACGCGAAACGCGGCCCCGTCGATCCCGCGACGCTGGTAATTATTTCGTTTAGCGTCGCCTCGATGGACGGCTGCCGTTAAGAGTCGACCGCGACGTGCTTCTGTGAATCGGTCGAGCAGACTGTTCCACCGACTGGAATGATCGACTGGAATCGTTGCCGCGAAGGCAACGCGCATTTCCATACGTTTGTCGAGAGAATAATAATTACGGATAATGGTGAATCGATGGAGGTTTAGGGAGGTCACGGAGAGGCGTTGTTCTTGCGTAAAGGAAATTGGCAATTGCACGAGGAATTGCCGAGGGAAATTACAGAATCTTATCAGAATCTTTTCAGAGGATAAAGTCGTTTACATCTTGGGAATACCAGCGAGGTTCGTGAGAATCTAGAAAAGAGACATCGAGTCTCTCATCGATTTTTTAAGAGGATAAAAGTCGTTGATAATTGAGAAAACTTACGCAGACTGTCGAGGTTGGAGTAGATGCAGCAATGTGTACTAGACTCGTTAATATTTGGACAAGTTTACGCGCGTGGAATTAACGAGAGGGTTATTGAGACATTTTAGTTTGTAAGATAATCACGAACCTCCGACGAGGAGAATAGAACGAACGATCAAACCAATGAATCTTTCGTTACCGTAGCAGGAAGCAGGACTGTCGATTTGTCGCGTAATGCACGATATCGAAGATCTCGAGGTCGCGATCGCCATGACCACCGCGTCAGACACGCGGTAACACGTGTCTGGTTTCCAATGAGAATTTAATTGCTCGAGCTTTCATTCGCCTACCGCCGAAGCAACGCTCTTCTCGGTTCTCTCATTTGCATCGAGAGAGCATGACCATATCGGGCCGCTTCTCTATTACTCTCTGTTCCTTCGTCTCTTCTTCCTCCATGCTGTTTCTCAAGCTCTATCGTATTCGACGAGAGAAAGCTTGAGAAAGGTTATCTGGCGAGACACGCGTGTGATTGGCGATTTTAATTGTTACCTGAACGTTGTGGTTGCTAAGCGGTTATAGTTTAGAAGGGATGCTGTTTCTATGACGAAGAATAATAGATTCTTTAATCGCGATTGTTTCTATCTTTGGAGAGAATCGAAAGAAGTTCTCAGCCGGAGAAGCAATTTGGTCTTTTCGTGATTGTGCTCGATACTATTTTTTTTTTTTTTTTATAAATTAAAAGATTTGCAGCGCATAGTTTTATTCCAGCACAAGCGTATAGTTTACTTATTCTAATACTTAGTATAGAACATGTAACTTCATTTTTCCTTTTTGCTTATTATCTATTACCGTGCGCTATTATCGCGTCTTATATTAATAACTTCTGATCTAACTGGCTGCTTATCAGGATGTATCCATTATAACGAAGTATATTATTCAGTGAGACTTGAAACGCGCGAGGATATCGATGATAATATCGAGATAATACGATCTGATTGTCGTAACGTCTCAGTTTTCTCTCCCTTCGTAATTTCATTAGAACCGTATGTCGCTATTATGTATGTAGATTTGTTTCAGACTGGTTCATCTTTCGTTAAGTGAAAGAATTAATAATCCTCTGAATTTCGCATAGTATATATTGTTATTCGACGCTGTATTTTCGATGCTCGTAAATGATTCGAAAAATATCGAATCGTCTAGTAGCAAATAATTAAAGATAGAAACGAATATTTTCACTTTTGAAACGTATTTGAACGCTAGATTGATTGCTTCAATGGTCGCACAAATGTCAAGATTTCCATTAAATCCTTTTCCTATAATTACGCTACAACATCGATCGTGAAAGATAACATGTGAAATCAATCACGAAAGGAAGATCTATTCTCGGAAAGCATCGTCGCGTTAAATACCGGCCGCGGAAATAAGACGTATTACATAGTATTTAAAGTGAAACGTCGACAATCTCTGTATACGTAAGTACTTTGTATTTGTCATCGGTCGAAGAATAAATAAAGAAAAAAATAACCATCCATCGATTTTCTATTAATTCACGTAGTTCTGACGATTCTCATTGTCGCAAAGATGTTTATGCATGAGTAGGAAACCAGATGCGTTGACGATTGCAAATAGAGATCAATGATAGATCGACAAAGTGATCTCGCTATTAATAGATATACGCGAGTCTACATATCAAAAAGAAGGTCTAATGGGAGTTTCTTCCCAGAGATAGGATTGGTTCGCAGTGTACGTTCCACGCGTATCTGACAACCGACATTTGACTACGAATTGCTCTGGGATCGACAAATCGCATGCGACTAATTATCTATCGCCTTGGTCGTCCTTGCAATTAAAAATAATTATCAATGGGATTCGTATCGTCGAATCTCGAGTATAGCGTCCGGTCTGTTCGCGATACGAACATCTACCGGCAATTATCCGCTGTCGATCGGGTTGCAGGTCGAACGTGACACAGGCGTGTACTCGCAAGCGTACACGGTACACACGAGCGTATCGCGTGCGGTTATTAAAAGTTGAATACACGTAATAAAAGTATTCCGCGGTTTCTCGTGCGGTTTATGACGGTGTTAGAGGTGAGCAATAAAAGGCACTTTGTGCAGCTGGAAATTGATTGCGATATAAAATGGATCCAATAAAGATAGCCTCGAGTGTCAGAAATTCATCACCGTATCACGGTGAAACGAAAACCTCGACGCTGAGTGTGCCTGTCGCGTTCTCTTCTTTGCTGAAAGATTAATTTAGATAGGGGTTGGATTGATTTAAGCTGGATGTATATGGTTATGGCAGCGAGAAAGAATTAAATAAACGGTTAGAACGGGGAAAAAAGATACGACGCGTAGTGGAAGTTTGTGATTCTGCGTTTATGCGTGAAATATCCGTCGGTTTACAGTTTGTTCGTATACGATAAGAGAATGGCGATCGAAGTGGTTTTCGTTATTAAAATTCCTCTTTGAAGTTTCCCCGGTGTGAAGCGTGATCGTTTCTCGAGCATCTATTCGAAGGTGTCAAACGAGCTGGTCGGATTGTAAAGAACGAACAACGAAATAGTGAGAACGATAATCGAAGAATTATTTACATACTTAATAGCTAGCAGATCTCTGTGATACATAACTTGTTTCTAAAATGCATCGTTAGAGTTGCAAAAATCATACTTATAACGATTAATGACATACAGAAAGAAAACCATCCATACTCCCCACCACCGTACATCGGGGCAATTAATCAATATCAAGCAGCCACATAGCAATCGCTGTATCATGAATCGTGCAGAATGTAACGCGGTCGCATAATTAACAGTACAGCTCGAGTGTAACGTAGATTACGCGAACTCGTACTCGATTGCATTCTTTCGCGACATCGAGCTACACGAATCCGGTAATAATCGCGTTCTCCGACCGGTAACAGCGATCGAAATATATGTTATCGTAAAGGCAACATTCTCCAGCGTTTTATGGTATTCCGTTAATGGTCGGTGCTTTCTAGGGATCCAGGGGTTTAAGGGTTAAAGTTTGCCTCATCGAACGACTCATTAGCAGCCGTAAGAGCTTTTATTGACTCGTCCTAGGCAATTGCGAAAAGTCTGTGTAACAGACCGTCTAATCTATCTATTGAACAGCGTCGAAATAGCTAGAAGAAAGGATCGACATCCTCACGAAGATATCGACTCGAAGAGAGAGAGAGAGAGAGAGAGAGAGAGAGAGAGAGAAGAGGCATCGTTTGAACGTTCGAAGTCATTGGCTGGCCTTTGGCCATTCGATTGCCTTTTAGGACGTTTTGTCGGTCGGAAACGAAGCCAACCAAACTTGGACGAAAGGCAGAGAAGGATAGAGAGCGGGCTTTCGAACGGCACGGTGTGTTTCCCTGTCCATCGGTAAATAGACTGGATGGACGGGAGTGGAAGGTTCATTAGCGAGGTATATCAGGACCCAGCATTCCTCGCCTGTCGACCTTTGGACCCTTGTTCGGGTCAGGCGCGGCGACGGAAGGATTCGAGCAATTTTTCTACCGGCTGAATCGAAAAATGACCCTCTTTCAACAGGACGTTCGGTTTCACGCGTTGATTTATGCTTCGCAATTTCGCGTTACAGTTTTGGGCGTGACGTGGGTTTTCGACGTTTAAAATTGGGCTGACGGTGGGTGGGGGAGCAGCGGAAATTAAATAGAAATTGATCTTTCGCCGAGCTTAAGATATATCGCGTTACAGACGGGAGTCAAAGATAAGTTTCGAAGCGGCAGAAAACTACGACAAGGCGAACGTTGAAAGAAAACAGCGAATGAACTCATTCTTTACCACATTGTGGAAACTAACTATGATCCGCATACGACGCTTCTCGAGATATCACAGAGTCACGAAAACGTCTTCGAATTTCGCGCGAATCGACCGCCCTAACGACCAGAGCGATACATACGATAAGTCGCTAATTTACGTTTGTCGTCGATACGGTGAGGGCCTGTCGTGGGTGGCCCGTGGCGTCGTTCCATACGATGGTACCATATGTCCTCCATCTCTGCCTGGCCACTCTCTCGAGCGAATACCGCGTCATGCTGCCGATTAATTAGCAGGCCAACGATATCGCCGAAGGAAACTGTAATCGGTGGGATCGGTCACGTTTTTCCCTATAGCCATGACTAGACGATTCTTCCTCTCGCTCACCTTCGCGATATATCCAATACATTTCCATCGTATCTTTACTTCCGAACGCTCTGTACGTTACATCGTTTTAAGAGGATGAATAACTTACGGATAACAAATTTCTATCCAGTTCATAGTCGTTTACGATCCATTTACCTGCAATCGTACGAGATTATACCGCGCACACAATACCACGATGCTAGTCATCGAATTCCCAAACAGTTGTCCGAATGCCGTTTTCGTAATGCCGAGCGTAGCAGTCATTCTCTGATCGTGAGTGGCAGAAGCTCGGATCAAAGGCCCTGTACGAATGGTCGATTCGAATCGAACGCGCCGCCAACGAAAGACACCCATTAGTCAAGCAACCCGATGCTTGGCCACGGCGCGTTTCATTCGTTCGCAAGGAGCGGAATGCCTGCTCTTAGAACGGCAATATATTACGCCGGTAATTACTGTTAAACCGGCATCAATTACTATCAAGCGTCAGATGCGCGCGGAACGGATAACCGATAGTCCGGTGAAATACAAGCGTAGAAAGGATGACCAAGTTCGTGACCATCGGGAGTCGGCGAGGGTCACCTAACCGTTTTCTTTCGATGACACTGTGCGAGTCCATGTATCACTCGCAAGGATAGCCCGATCGATGCACGTGGAAAGACTGTCATCCGTTTTAATTGGGTTGGTTTCCGTAACTTTATCGGTATACGTTTACGTGTCGGGAGAAAAGAAATGGAAGAGAAGTTACGCACGAGCTGTTGAATTTAGAATCTAGAGACTATGGAAGAGTTTTAGGATAGATAAGGTGGAAATAGAATAGCGCTCGACTCTTTGCACTCGGAGAATCTTTTGGTACGATTCATCGACGAAACTTCAACGATCACGAATAGGAAGACAACATGCGATATACGGGAGGATAACCGTAAAGAGCGAAGAAATTGAGAGATTCATTCGCGATGCCCGTGCGTCCTTCAAAAACAACGGTGCTCGATGAGTCGATCAATGGCATTCCGTACACTGATTGCGTTCGTTAGCGTGGCTCTTGTCATTGGAATAATTATTGACGAACTCCTTGACACGCGATACGTGGCGCAACCGTGACCGCCTGTGCGCGCCGATGAATGTTGAACAATGTGGTTTGATTGGTGGCACAACTAATTGCGGGAACTATTGATTCTGACACGCCAGAAAAGATGCCCGTAACGTTTCTCGACTTCTCTCTCGCAGGAGGGGATAAATGGCATTGGTAATTAATGACGTTGGAATTATTTTCTAATTTAATTATTGGGAAATAGTAGTGATTGAAGGGACATTAATGGGACGGCGAGAAATCAACGCGTGGAATGGATAACGTTGCGTAAGAGGCTCGAAGCCGGAGATCATTTTTATTTAAATGATTATTACGGATCGACGTTGTTAGCGGATAATTGATGAGATCGTGGCTGATAAGAACGAGAGGCAGAGAGTCTAGCTAAAAGAGAAAATAATCTTTTGTAAAGGATACTTTACCAAAGATCGTTCAAATTCAAGAATACAGGAATCCAAGAGTACGCGCAAATCTACGAAATTACTACGAAGAATTACGAACTGGTAATTTCGACTCTAGTAGCTCTACTCTATCTATCTGGTTAAGGATTCCAGACACTCTGTTGTACATTCAATTACTCAGTGGCTACCTGAGAAACCTACAATCTACCTGTATTATCAGCGAATCTTAATAAAAGTTGGCAACGAGTTTTGCGGTAGACTGTACGCCAGCAGGCGAGAGCAGTTAGCATTAGCCACGATGACGAAGAAGGCCAGAGACTCGGTGAGATGATAGCGAGCGCGTTCGCTCGGTGCTCGCATCGGTCACACCACAGGTGACTCGTCGTGGTCCGACTGTGACCCCTGCTCGACCCACGTACCTGACTTCCACTCTTTCCCCTCTCTCCCCTTTAGCACCTCTCCTCCTGTTCCATCGGCCAGCAGGACGAGAGAGGATTGTCGGTGCTAATCGTTTCTCGCGCACGAAGCCACCTTGCTCTTTGTCGACTGCCTCTGCTGGCACAGATAGCGCTTTAATCGTCCGAGGATTGCTCGAAGGGTGCTCGTTCTCGAGCTAGAATCTCGACGAGCTAGCTGGAATTGAACGAGGTGGAGATGGGACGTTCTCTATTTTTCTGATAGTCGTGGATAGTACTTGAAACCTTTGACCGTGATAATAGCGGATTTCTGCGATGGTAGGTATCTTATTAGAGCGAATTTTGGTAATGTATATGAATTATAATGAATATAAATTTTTATTTTTGTACGTGGTACGTTGATTTGGATTATTCTGTTGTAATAATGTTTCGTACGAGGAGGAAAGGAGTTTGAAATTGGAAATTTCTTGGATTTCTCGATTCATTGAGAAAGATTGATTCCACCAAGAGACAAACGGATGTAGATAATCGAGGATTATCGAGAGATTGCAAATTACTTAAGCAATAAACGAAAACAAAGGCCAAAGGATCATCTTTGATTCGAATGATAAATTACATTCTGAATTGCAGCGGCTTGCGCGTGTATTTTGAGAAACTTTATGTGACTTCTGATGATTCGGGAAATAATTACCCAGCGTGACGAGATTGCTGGATCGAGATGGTTTCAGATGAACTTTCCATCTTTGTTTCGCATAAACTTGCCAAGACAAACATATCCACGGCACGATGCTAACCGTCAGCGTTACTACCCATTACATTTTCATTACAATGAGATTTTATATTACTTGGGAACTATGAAACAGTAAACTTGTCTTCGCGTTAGTATAGCTGCGATACATATCAGAAATCTAGATACGAGTATTGTCGTTGTAATTTATTTCTTATCCTTGAATCGTTCCTGCGTATCTTTTTATCGCTCGTAGTAAAATATTTCCAAAATACTTCCTTCTGTATTTTATTGGGTTTAATATCCACTTGATCATGTTACTTTGTTTCGTTCTAAATGTTCTCTGCGATAATTTTTAGATGTTCCTTCGTGTAATTGAGTTCACGAACGATTCCTTATTTTATTTTAATTGATTGTATAATATAGTTACGTAACAGATTTCGTGATATCGAGCCTTGTGAAATCACTTGTTATTTTCCTTACATTTATATAGATATTCAAAAGCCTCGAAAATTACCATATCAATTAACCCAACCCAAGACTCACAGAAAACCCATTTGACATCATAAAATATTCTTCCTTCGCTCCTTATCTATTTCCTTCTCGTAGCAAGCCCTGATTTTTTCTTGCAACTGGTTTCTCGCGTCTTAGCCTATGGCCCAAGTACGCGACAGGTGAGAGAATCGCCGGTATTAATCGGTGCTCGTGCACGAAACATCCACGAGGTCATCCGCGTCGTTCTTTGTTTGTCATCCGTTCGTACTCGTAACTCGTCTGGTCGTCGGAGTTGAACAGGGAACACGCGTCGTCGAAACAAGGTGACGGAGACGGAAAAGAGAAAAAGAACCGATGGGAGACGAGGAACGAAAAAAAAATGACGGAGGAAAAGAGAGAGAAAACGGTGCCAGGACGTGTAAAGACTCCGTTTCCAGTTGCGGCTGCATGTGGAAACGTTCCAACCATTGGACCGGTGTGTGTAGGTGGTTTATTAACCTGTTTAGATGCATATCTAATCGGTTCTATCTTGGCGCGACGTTAAATGCTTCTGCGCTCGTCGCTCCTGCAATTTTCCACAGTGTCACGTTCGTTTTCAGCAGCAGGCAGTAACGAAACACCAACAGAGAACCTATTGGTTTTAACCGTGGATATTTCTTTCTGCTCTTTGCTGTATAGCTGGCGGAAGAGATATAGCGAGATAGTAGAATCGGTCAGAAGCTAAATTGATACGTTTCGAGAGTTTGCAAGGATAGTCCGAGGCAATTTAGCGTGTATAAAGATTCCATGCATAGAAAATTAGAGACTCGGAGGCTTAGAGAGATTTAAGAAAATAAAGAAAGAAATTTGAAAGATAAATTATAGACGATAACAAGATCGAAAGGGTCTCTATAGAGTGCGTATGACGACTATGGGTACGGTTACGTCAATGGGTGTCGCCACTGAACGCCTTAATTTACAAGCTTGCTCTATCGGTTCCACCGTCTGTACCGTTTACTTTTGGCCGTGATAAAGCGATTACGTAACATGTTTTGCCCTGGAATACCGAACGAGCAGACGGTGAAATACGAAACGACCGGAGTCGTGGGAGTCGCTCGTTTTACACGCTTGTCGCGCGATTTCCTCGATTCCAGATTTCACGAGGTCTCTGGAAGTTTTGTCGAGGCTCGCTCTCGTTGTCGTAGATCCTGGTCACCGCGAGGCAAAGATATTCGTTTCGCGGATTGTAAGACGTTTCTATAAAGGAATTCACTGAAACTCAGAAGACCACACTCTCTATAGTACAATCGTTACTACGAGTCTATCACACTGCTGGCTCGAAGATTCTATTTCTCTACAATTCTATTAAAACTATTATCGGAAACCTATCGAAGGAACAAACAAAGTATTTTTCAACTGTAATACAACTTGTTATTGCAACACACGGAATTCAAAGAAAACTTCACTCGGCTAACCACTTCCTAATTACGACGACGTCTAATTTCAACGGTATGTTTCCTCGTCGTATCTCTCTCGCTCTTAAGTTGAAAAACTATTCTCCAAAACACGCCACTTCCTCCGTTGAAATAGTATTTCGCGGTATCGGTCGATCTTCATCCGTGTCGGAGTGACACGCGAGTCACGCCCAGCATTCACGACACCTACGTCCTTCCGTCGTACGCTCGCGACCCTGACGAGAGGATTAGAAGAGTGTTTTCCCTCGCGGCGAGTGCCACCCATAGAAAGTGGACACCTACGTGCACCGACCGGCGGAACAAAGTTCACGAGCGTCCACGGAAGAGACGTCGACGAATACGAAGAAGCTGAAGAGGTGGAATGACCCCGCGGATCGTATTGTGAACGCGTACAGGGCCCCTCACGGAGGGTAACATATGCGTGATGGCCTGCGAAAGCTACGTCACGCAGGCACGCATCTTTCCTTCTCTTTTTCCCCGGCTGTCGTTTCCTCTTCGTCTTCGTCTTCTTCTTCTGCTCTTTTCGTTTCTCCGTTTGCCTTTTCGCGTAGCCTGCTCGTACGACGGGGGCTACGGAGGTCACCGTACGCTGCTATCTGCCACTGGCGGAACAAACGGTGAACAGGCTGCTTCTCTTCTTCCTGGAGCCTTTTGTTGCTCGTTTTGTAACCGCGACGATCGAGGGCAGGTGGAAGCGTTGGATTCCGTGTGACGATGCTCGGAATCCATCAGGGGTCAATATAGCGTTGGCACGATAGTCGGTTAAGTTCGTAGAGCGTTACGTTCAGATAGAACGGAATTACATAATTTATTTCGAATTATAAACTATCGTCCAGATGATAAAAACGGCCGCGTTAAAATTACAGAGATTACGATATTCTTGCCACTTCGATCTTCTTTTAACCCTATCTGACTGGTATAGCGACTCGAGAGGATATCTTTGTTTGCATAATGATAGTTTTAGCCGGAGTAACTGTCGTGGCTCACCGATGACCCACGTTTTGAATTCTCGCTTTGTAATATCGAGTCACGCTCGTGCCACGGATTATAGACTATGTGTGATGAAACCATGTATTCACGATGAAGTTCAATCTTAACTATAAGTTTATGTTTAACGATCGGCTAGCGGAATTATTCCATTGGCCACATTGTTAAACGGCCAATTTTAGTGCGTTTGATTATTAAGAAAATCATAAGATAAATATACTTATCATTGGTTAAGGCGTTGAGATATCGGGAAGTATATACTTTCATCTTCGTATGGTTAACGTTAGTCGTGGAAGAAGAAATTGAAGATTAAATTTTGAAATACTGGAAATTTGAGCAGAATAGTAACAGGATAAGGGTATTGAGCGGAGCTTGAAAGTACTTATTATACAATTAATTCTTTGTAATGAATTTAAAAAGAATTGTAATGCGGTATTATACTTTGAAACATATCTGGCGATTATTATAGGGAATTTATCGATAATTTGCTTGTTTCTGTTTGTGCAAGAAGAAGTACCGGAAATCGATAATTAAAGTCGACGTTACGCCTAAGACAACAAAAAAGTTTCTCTCGCAAAAAATATATTAATATTACACTGTTAATTATGAAATGTTACTTGCATAACGTTAAACAACAAACGTAGGAGGAATACACATGCGCTCGATAAACAAGTGAATCTTACTTTTTAAGAGAAGAAGGATACAAAACATATCTTAACCGATATTTTAACTAAAAGATCTTAAAGAAAAACAGTTACAGTTTATTGGAAATATCTTCGAATAATTTTCAATGTTCGCTGTGTTCGTTTCTGCCGCTTCCCTTTAAATCAAAGGCCACTGTAAAAATGAAATGCACGTAACAAGAAAGAACCCCGCGGCAAGAAATCTCATTAACATTCGAAGTAAAAACGAATAGGATACTGCGTAAAAATGCAGTTCTAGGACATAAAAATTGCCTAATGTTCGTACGCCTACAACAGATTCTATCGATGTAAGGTTTTTTATACGATATCGATTTGCATATTCGGAATTAATTATTTTTTGATTATTGGAAACAATCGATCTTCTTCGATATTACGGATAGATCGGTGAATCATCGTTACTCGCGGTCGACCATGATATTTCCTTCTGCTATCTTTACGTTCGATACTTTGAATCAGATACCTTTACGTATCTGAAATATTTATCTTCATTAAAATATACATAAAACGTAAAGCAACTCTGCTATCATTCGCAATGTAAATGCAGAAAAGCTGGATTTATACATACGTGATGTTCGTTTTTCCTTCTCACGTATAGACTGTTACATGCAGAACTATGCATTTTTCCACTCTAATATAGTCTGTAAGTTTGCAATAAATTAACTCGTCGAATTACATTTACGTAAGAGCCTCCCTCGTGATAAGCGAACGAGGTTAAAATCAAATATGTAAAATCATCGTGCGCCACACGTACGACACAGAATCACCACGGGAGAACACTTTCAATCACCAGCACGTGTTTCAAGTCCCACATTTGAGAGACACACCTCACGGTATCGCGGTCGCGTGTTCCTGGAGGGATGTTAATTAACCAGAACCCTAATAAATTCTATCGTTTCTCCTTCTTTCACCGAGTATTTTCTCTGCTCGCCTCGGCTAATAAACGCTCGCCAGTCACGTGATAGTCCATTGTGTACCGCGGTAGGCCTTCCACAAATGAAACAGCTGATTCGACCGTTCTCCACACGACCAAGGTCACGTCTTGCTAAGAAGAACTCGCGTTCTTATTATACCAAGTTAACCTAGCTCTTTCATTTCGATTGTGCATTGACTCGCGAATAGTCGATAAGATGACGACGCAGATCCCAGGATGATTCTGCGAAGTTTATGCTTTTGATTCTCTACGATTCGATTTTGTCTTGTACGACAATGAATCTGTGAATTTGGTATTAAGTTCGCGAACGACGACGTTTATCACGAATACGAATACGAAGATTTCATTTTTTATGATAATTATCTTCACTAGCGATAATACCAGTAGGTCTTACCTACTTTAGAAAGAGCAGAGAATTAAAACGATTTAGAAAGCGCTTGAACCGTGGCTACGTTTTCTCGAACAGTTGTTCGCGATATCACTACCGTAGAGCGTATTCTACTCGCATTTTTCCAAGAACTTCTTTCAACCGTCTCGTATGTTACTCGTCGACCACGAAAATCAATAAACGCGCGAGGATATGCAGGCGGTAACGAGAGTGAACGTAGAGAGCGCAAGGGGGAATTTGGTATCGCGATCAAGTAGGTGAAGGCGCTAGAAACACGCGAACATCCCGAGGGATAGCTAGCGCACAGCGATGCTACCAATGCAGAACGAGATCCCGTGGCGTGAAATATGGTCGCGATGAGGTCGGCGTTACGCGGCGATCAAAAAGGTGAAATTACAGACGTTCTGGTATACTTGGATATCGTCTCGTGATTCGCCAGCTTGCTGACGACGCCTATTAATTTCTATCGAAGCTCGCTGAAAAATCCTCAGCTCGAAATAATCGATCCGCCGTGGACGCGTTTCGTACGGTCCAAAGTATTCGTAATCGAACTCACGAAACAGTACATAACGCAGGACGACTGCACGCACCCACATAAACCGTCGGCGAATGACATACGCAGGAGGGAAACCGGCGCACCGGCTACTGCATTATGCATTAGTCATGATTACAAAGTAAGTGGCGTGCTCGTGGCGCGTCTATAGTAATAACGGCGTATTTGCGGTACTTATGATTTTCTACTTGAAACGGGCATAACCCGCTTTAATGGCGCAGGCCAGCCCTCCCGGTCGCGCATAACTTACGGCAGATTTACAACGCAAGCGGATCCCTAGCCGCTGCTGACGCCGCGCGTTGATCGTGTTAACGCCGTGACACTAATCTCTCTCTCCTCCTTCCTACGTTCACGTTTCTTTTATACCGATGGTGCGGCCTCGACCGGCCTTTAAAGGTCGTTACGCTCGGTAATTATTGTCGCCCGCGACACTCCACAGGCTACGGGGACGATTAATGCCGGACACTGGTGGTGTCCACTAGGTTTTTATCTTGGGCGAGCTCTTACGACGATATTTTGTTCCAATCCTCTGGAGGGGAATGTCGTTTGTTATGGAAAGTAGCTTTATGAGACGAGTTGGAGAGTTGTTGCAGGTTTTTGGCCGGTACGGTCGATCGTTGGTCTTTGATTAGAATCTTTCTTGGACCCACATTTAAGAACAACGGATACGACGTACCCTGGTATATCGTTCGTAACGAATAAAACGACTGCAATAACGTTAGAGAGTGGATCCAAGAAATCTTCGACGTGGAAGAATTTTGTAGAACTTTCATCCTTCTCGTACGTAGACGAACGAGAGGCTCGATGAATTTTAGTTATTCTATTGGTAAATCGAACGTACGTTTAGCGAGCTTTTATAGCTTCTGTTCTGTGCAATTAGAATTGCGGAATTAATTGACAAACTAGCAGAAACCCATATAATAGTCGAAGCTACGGGTACTCGAACGAAGGTCCGTCAGCTAAAAAATTAACTGTAGAAAAATGAGATTGGAGAAAGAAATTCTAAGCACGTTCATTGTCGCGCTAACGAAGCTCCCATGAGCAAACACTGAAAATCTACATACACCAGATCTCCCATAATTTTTGCGATTTATGCGCTAACGACGGTCTAAATAATGTATTCTCGAAGCAATAACATTATATACCTCTCTTAATACCTCGTAATAAAAAGGAGAAAGGCTAAAAGGATGAAGAAAACAACGACAAAAGTCGTGAAGAGATCCATTGCCGTTCGTAAGTTGCCAGGTACCTGTTAACTTTAATGACAATCCGTTTTATAATTACAAATTCAATTGTCACCATTCTATATATTCTATCCGATAAAAATACTAAATTCCTAGCGACATACGGATGGTGTACACTTTGCAATTAATACTATATTCAAATGTTCCTCCGCCATTTCCAACTCGAATGGTTTAGAACGTACAGTAGAAACGTTCAACGCAGGGCGAGGAAGAAAATCGCGCGTTTTAAAGATGATGGCTCGTCGCGTCGAGGATTTATAATGACCGACTACGTGCAGCGGAGGGCCGCCTTTATCGTTCATTAACCGCCACGCTAACCCCGGATGCGGATATGCGAGGAAAGGTGCGTGCACGCGTGCTGCACGCGTTCAAACCTCGCGGAGCGAGCGATCCATCGGCTGTTTTTTCTGGCGTGGCTAGCCTTGCGGAGGCCGCAGAGGAAACAGCAGCTTCCGCTCTTTCGCGTTTCAACCTTTAATCATGATGACTGGTCTCGGTTCAGACCTCCGTGGCGTCAGTAGCACGCGAAAAATATTCGTCGGTGCTTCTTGTAATCGTAGCCTCCGAGATAATTGGCTTTGGATGATGAATGTTTCGGTTTTCAGGGCTGTTTAATGAAGAAAACGGTTTTTATTTTTGGAACGACGATGCTTCTCATTTTGGACCGAGTAATGGTTTCGGAGGCAAATCCTGTAACCTTCTTATTTCGTGGTCGGGAGGAAAGAAAATAGTTCTCTCGTTCTTTCGTTAATATCGGAAAAGTACTATGATGTTTCGCGTTCAAGACTAATAATCAATGTACGCGACGAGATTATCGTACGTTGCTACTAAATCGCGAAACTTTTCTTCTTTTTGGAAACTTGGAAAATTCGCTAAGAGCACGACATTCTCTCGGTAATGTATTCCACAATTACGTGATCTTTGTTAGCACGTGTCACATCATCCCAGTTAATAAGGTACGAGTCAAGTTTTCGGAAATTTTCTACCACTCGAACATTGGAACTCGGAGGAACTTGTTGAACTTTGCAATCGCTTCGATATACGTTCGTCAGGCGTGATAAATGCGAATGACGAAACGCAGCATCGATCGAGCGAATTAAACGAGATACGGTTTAGATTTAATTCGATTTGACAGAAAATGTAAAGTAACGATTACTCCGCCTTCGAATGAAAATCAGAGAAATCTGTTGTAGCGGCATGGGGGGGGGGGAAATCAGTGCATTGCGTAACGGAGATGCAGGAGTGAAGATTGTGAATGCAAATGCGGATTGGGTGCGGTCCAGGCGAATAACGTATGCACGAGAATCGTGTTGAGTAATTTTTATCTATACTACTTTGACTATCTCGTCGACGTTCATGCATCGAAATATGCTAGGAACGACGACGTAGAATTTGCATAATTCGATTATTTCCAACATAAGAGCTTGGAAAATACGTAAGTACATCTGTGTTGCTTAATTCCAGTATTTCCTTATCGAACAACGTACGTTCTCTGTAATAAAATATTAAGAAACCTAATCTCTAAGAAACGTTATTACATCCCTGCGTTAATTATTAGGAAAGTTTATAGCTCAGGCGATATTAAACACGGTTTGGATTAAGATTAAATATCGTGATTGGATTAAGCGGAAAATCGTAGTCAACTTTCGTTTTGAATTCGTATTGGATATATTAAGCAGATTCTGGAGAACGATACAATGTTAAATACTTTTCTCGGGAGAAAGCAATTTCTGTTCATAAATTTGGAATTTTATCGATTCGGATAGTGCCTTGAAATTCTGAGAGATTCCGTGAAATATAGGCGACCCACGTTCTGGTTTCTCTTCCATTCGTTATAATATGAAAGTTGTTATATATTCAGTAATTCTCTCGTTGTTCCACTGATTTGTTTGTAAATTTTGTTCCACGGATGGCGAAGTCCTTGGAACTAGATCGTCCAAGAGGAAATGTATTTGTATTATGTGAATGTATCTAAACCTCGTTTCAATCGTTCTTTGTAAGAGGACTAAGACAAAGAAATTTGTTTTCTCAACACGTTCATTTTCTCTTTTTCTTTTTTTTTTTCTTCTTTTTACTTCTCTTCAAGCACAGCTAGTTAAAAAGAAAAACGTCGCTATTTCTACGATCGAAGAATCATCGAACTTTGTCTGCACTTAAAAAACTTCAATTCTTGTTTCTTCGTTCTTTCAAAGTTCTTTGCTGAATAACTATTCTTTGCGTAACTGTTTAAGGTACGCGTTTCTTCCCATTCAAATTCCTTTCATTCAAAAATTGTATCACTATTAAGCACGATCGCAGTTAAACTTCGTCTAAAGTAAGTATTGAAACGCACGAAACAATCTTCATCCTCCGAATACCTTTTCATTATTTATTCTCCACAATTTCTCGCTATATTTAGGAACGAGCATGAACTCGCAACAATCTCGACTTAGCCAGACGATTCTAAAGAGCCAAGAGCCTACGATCAGTCATCTCTGTGACAGGCTTTCGATTATCGTTTCCTCTTCTCCTTTTTCTTTCGTTTTCGGCTCAGGTGTCCTCAACGAAGAGCAGACATTGTCGAATCGGGTTCGCGTGGAATTCGTCGAAAAAGAGCGTCGGATTCGAAGCGGGAATAATTAACGCCAGCTCAAAGGCACGGTACCATCTTTATTCCTGTCGCGCGGCTCTCTATTCTTGACCTAGAGGGTCAATTCGTTTTAACGGTAATCTCACGAAATAATTTATGCCCGCCGCTTATAATATAGATAGATTCCTCGATTCTTCGATTTTCCACCTGCAGATTCACCGTCCACGAAGCGTTAGCGTCATCTATGAGACGTGACGATACGTCTACGCAGGTGTCCAGTTTACGAAGCGTACAGCAAGATACATATCGCGTCATTATTGAAATGTCAAATGACATCGAAGACGCTTTCAACTTGTATCGCTACGTTCGTTTACAGCTGCAACTTACGGCTTGCGACTGAAAATGTTAACGCCTGCCGCCGTGACGAAAACGGTTCGTTGCTGTATCGTAAAAAGACGCATAATTATTTTACCGTGACCGTTTATTATGAACGTATTTACTGTTGACATCAACGCATCTAATACGCGTCTGTGAAACGAGGCTTCGTGCACAGTGGCTCTTT
Source organism: Bombus waltoni (assembly GCA_014737395.1). NCBI lineage: Eukaryota > Metazoa > Arthropoda > Insecta > Hymenoptera > Apidae > Bombus > Bombus waltoni. Next base: position 1,738,711 of record JACXII010000050.1, read on the forward strand.
GTGCCTAAACGGCATTTTTCATTTTTTTTTTTTTTTTTTTGATTATGCGATGACTAGGTTGTCCGCAATCCTGTGATTTCTGATAAAGAAACACGTTTCCCTCGCACGTTTGAAAAATAATTTTTAATACACCAGAATCGTGACAGTGTTTGTTTAAAAATATGTTCAAGTCGTGGATTATCCTTGTTAACGGGATCAGATAATTTATGGATCTTAACTCGTTCGCCGTTGATTTTATTTCAATGACTAATTCATTTTATTATTTCGTAATATTCGAGTTGTTTTGTTTTGCCCCGACGTAACTGGATTTCGGATAAGTTTGACAACTTTCACGGCATCAGACAGGAAAAATTGTCGTATTTCTCGTTGCTAATTTCTTTGACAATTCTGTCTGTGTATCTTTCACCTGTGTCTTTGAGCCAAGCGTTAATAAAGAAGCTACCATATATTGCAACAATATTTGAGATTTTGTTTACGAAAGGGTAAAAACATGTAGGAGGCACAAAGTTCTTCCATTCGAACTCGGAAACAATATGAGGCTTCAGTGTGAAATATCGTAACGACGTGTTAATACGAGCTAACAATAGCCTGTCGTCGCACCTCGAACCTCGACTCACCTGCTATGGAAACTGTACTTCTTTGAACTCGGTGTGTTCAGTTTTGTCACAAATTCTATACGTAAAACTCCCTCACTGTTGATACTAAATACTGTACAACTCTAATCAGCAAGTTTCGCGTGGATACAAAGTAATTGCTTTGAGAGAAGAAGAATTCTATGGAAAATCCGCAAGCGAATATTTTTATCTTACGTAGTATTATTTTTAAACGAAATTATTGGGAAGTTTCATACGTAAATGATTGGAAATTATTTCAAATCGAACGAAAACAAATTTTTTCAAAGAACTTTTGACGAAGAATTTCTTTGAAACGTCAATTTTTGGCTCGATTGCTCGAATTATCAAAGATATCAGATTATTGAATACCTAGAAATAGACGATAACGAAGCTATTTATAACGCTGCATTATTTTCTCTACGATCATTTCCGGTACGTGGAAACGACAAATGTTTGAAGACAGCTCGTCGACGATTTAGAAACGATTCACGTGCTGACTTGCAGTTTTCCGGGTACGACCATCGTAACTACAAACAATTTTTCACTCATCCGCAAACAACTGTATAGAATCGAGGGAACCATTGGCAAACAATAGTTTGGCGTTTCGACAGTTCCGTAATACGAGTTATGATATTTGCGGTACGTGACTTAGCCTTGCTACCGCGCTCATAAAAGTTGCGGTTCCAGTGTATGTTTCGAAGAGAACGTGACGGCATGCGTGATGGGAACGCACGAAATTTTATGAGCTTTCTTTCAGATAAGTTTGAACAACGTGCCAATTCGAAGATAGGAAAGTTTTAATTAAGAAAATATTTTCATCGTTTTAAGGCATTTCGCGGCGATTCCACGTCTTATTTTTCACGAGACAATTCACGATGAGAAAGAAAACGAAAAACAAGAACATTACGTTTCTCGGTTGTATTTTTATTTAAACAGCGATACAATTACATTTTAGAATCTCAATTTTCTCTGCCATTCTACGGAACAAGCCTGCAATGAAATTTTAACCTTGTACCTAACGAGGCTAATTAGAGGAGCAGTCCTCAGTGAAGAATAGCCCTTTTAACGGAAATATTGATCGTCAAGGAAGAAGCGTAAATTCCACGAGAGTTCGAGACTCTTAACCCCGAGCAACTTGCTTCTCTATCACTCGATTATAGAACTTTCCAATTTCAACCCGCTCGATCCCTTATGTTGTAAAACAAGATCGGAGAGCATTAAATTACGGCAAAGCGCCTTTTACGATGCGCCGCGAATACACGTAAGTGTGAAGATACACATTAAACCGATTTTACAGCTTCTATGGAATGGTTATTCTGAAATTGGTAAAGTTCTAGCACGGTTTAACGAGGAAACCCGGAGAAAATGGAGGGAACGAAGAATCTGGATGAGGGAACATCGATCGTAAAAGTCAGTTCTATGACAGTCATTATCCAATGACTTCATCGTTTTCAAGTAGTATATTTACAGCTTCTCATCAAAATTCTATTAGATGCTGGATTTTAATAGGAAACGAGTTCACGTTAGCTTTTTTCTACGATCGTTCGGAGTACAACGATGAAAGTTTAAAGCCTCGTTCTTCGAAACGATCGATCTAGACGAAGAGAGAAACTTCATCGAGGATTTAATTGTCGATATCGTATATATTAGCTTAAAATTAAACATCCTAAATTTTAAGTAACATCGTCCGAATCTGACCTAGATGATGTCGATCACCAACATATTTTCCAATGCCAATCGAGAATCGACAAACCAAATAAATCTAAATAATTGCGAACGCAATAAACGTTCTTAACAATACACGATCAATCTCGAGATACAATTCTCGAGGAAGTGCCTCTTCATCGGTAACCAATCCGCGATAAAAAGTTTTCAGTTCTCAAATGTCCGCCTCGTAAATTAACGCGTGCAACAAATTCGTCTCGAACGATAGCGCTGACGCGCGTCCTTGCGCATCGATGGTACCGAGCGGAATCACGAGGATCTCTCGTCGCTCGAAACGATCGCGATCCTATCGTCCAACAAATTCGGTCGTGTGCACGAGTTACAGCCGGCCATAAAATTTCGACGATTTAACGGTGGCAAGAATTTATTGGATATTTTTGGTAGCTAATGTGGCCAGTGACCTGGCCCGACTCTCTCTCTCTCACTCTCTTCCTCTCTCATCGCCACTTCCCTTAAATTTGATCATTCTTTTGATTCCTCGTACACCCTGGCCGAAAGCTTGACTGTCCTAAAACACTCGCGCGCGTCTCAGAAACGCGGCAGATACGCGTCTTCACTGATCGAGCATGAAGATAATGGCGCCACGGACGGGTTCATTTATTGGGCGTAAATCTCGTCTCTCCGCCTAGCGGCGCCTCGCCTTGGTCGCCGTGTAATCGCGTCCTATACGGTTATCCCTCTTAACGTATTTCATCGAAATTCCTGGTGTCGAAAGACACCGTTTACACGCCGCGACGTTAAGGAAGCTTTACGACGCAGGCCGCGGCTACCGCCCCGTTACGAAACCGGTGTTAGGAGCAGGAAGAGAAGGAGAGTCGATCGCGAGGAAACCGTACGGCACGAGGTTGGATTTATCGACGACGACCGACCGACCGCCGAAATACGAGTCGCGGCTGACGCGAAGCCGCGGGTAACGTCGCCTCTCGACTCTCCGGAGCCCTGGTATTCGCCAGCGAAATTACTCGTCACGTGAGAAACCGATATTTTATGGATTATCTGATCGGAACGAGGGCTCGATGGATTGCTATTACTGGGCTGGAGAGCTGTGTTGGGTGGTTAGATGGTTAGTTTGATGGATTCGCGACGGGCAGGATGATGAAGGTGGATAATGAGTTTAGGACAGTGTGGCTTATGGGCGGGATCGTTTATCGCATTAGGTTTATTTACCAGTATTGTTCTGGGAAAATGAACAGTCAGAAGGAGATCGATAGATATGGTACAGACGCTTGCAATTGGTGTTCGTGCAGAGTGACGCAAAAATAGAATGAAATAAGGTGTTCTATTTGTTAAAAATATTAGAATCAACGTAATACGAAAAACGATATTATACCAATAGATGTCTCGGTCGGGAATCGACAGATAATCAAAATTCGTTGCTTTATCAGTACCACGTGCGTCATGCTGCTTAGATCGAAGTAATAACTTGGTATCTATTTTCATATATTTATCACGATCGGTCTTAACAAATGATATACCCGTTTTTGATATTAAACGGTACAAGACTCATTAGCAAATCGATTCGTTCTTCTGCAGGTGAGGTATCAGGTGAGAACGTGTCTGCAAGCTCTGGACCACGTGGCGGCGATCGTGGAGAGGCGACCGATTTAGGCACACACACGGAAAATACCGACGGGGCCACCCTGGCCGCGAACACAGCGGTCGACGCCAGGGGCGGAAGCCCCCAGGGTGCCCACCTCTCCGGTGCGGCCACCCCCAGACCGCCAAGGGGAAGAAGGCGACAGAACCAGAATGGTCTCGACACTACTCAAGTAAGTTTGTACCAAGAGTAATTTGATTTGTAATCGTTAATGTCATCAAAGATATTATCTTCTCCCACTCTTCGTTTTTGCATTTTTCCATCGATTTTTCCGACATTTACCTTTCGAATCGTCAATATCATTTTATTCCCTCTGATCAGTCATTCTGGTTTACGCATCGAATTTCTCGCCCGATCCTCTTTCCGACAATTTCTACGTCCCTGCGAGCACCCTCTGCAATCACGCACAGTCCGTCTAAAATTAACTTCAATTCAACCTACAAAAATTACCTATAAAAGGAGGCAAGCGAAAGAAAAATCCTGAAGGAATTTTACACGCGATGGTGGACGCGCTGTTTGCCTTCGAAATATCCAAAAGGCTTGTGGCGAGCGCGATCTCGAGTGTTTGATTGCCATCGGGAACAGGCTGAAGGAGACTTCTCGAGATAGAGTTTACCAATCGAAGCGGTAGCGTATACACGTGTACACGAGCGGTCCCGTTCGAGGCAGACCTAGTCGGTGCTCTATGGCAGCGATGTCAAGCAAAGCCGCAGTGTCATTCCGTCGCTGACGTCCTCGTGGCCGTTCGATGCTTCTGTAAACGCGGTGCAAAGGCCAAGAAAGGAAAAAGGGGAAAAGGAAAAAGCGTACGGTTCGGTGGCCAAGAAGTATCGGGAAGAGTGGTCATCCAATGACACGTGAAAATTCTTTCACAGCTAGTAGCCGGTCGATGGGAAAGTAATGTCGATTCGTGAATAGAAAAGTAAATCAATGTATTGTAGCGTAGCTGTACGTACAAATTTAAGGCTGTTTGATACGATTGTATACGTTCTCTGAAACTGATAAAATTAATAATTCCTTTGAAAGTGTGATGATTAAAGACGAAGTTTCCATTCTGAAATTTCTTTTAAAAGTATCGTTTCCGAAGTAAAAATATTTCACGGTTATAGCTACGATTGTTCAGAGTCAAGCGTTTTGTGAATATAAAACACTGCTCTCGTAGAGCCCGATATAACTTTCTCATCAACGCGATACAATCCTCCATCGTTTCAATGAAGATCCTCGCGTAGAAACAACAGTCAACGATAGAATTGACAGGGAATCTTGATAAAGCTAGAATTTAATGGAGCCAGGCTGTTGATCCCTTTTAATCGATGTATCCATTAATTAGTACGGTATGCGCGTCAATGTTGTTCTATTTTGCTGATGGAGGAAGTATCTTGGATGTCGAAGATGAGTTCGTTCCGATGAATATGAAGAAGAGATCGGGGTTAATTGGACTGGGATCAGATTGATCGATGGATTTTGAAAGGACGGACGACTTTAATCTGATCAGTATATTTTAATTGGTGTGCTGTGTAATTAACGTGGATGATGTAATTCTTCTATTCGTTTCATCTGACTACTTTATTTTGAATTTCACGCTACGATAGACGATTCCACGATTTTTTAAAATTCTCACATTCTTCCTTTCTCATGCAGTTAGTTCCTTTAAAATCCATAAAACACAGTATTACTTGCTTAACCCTTACGTGCCTTTATTGCGTCTTTCAATGGCTCGCAAAATCAATAAGGGATACTACGACGATGTCCCGCGCGACCATAAAGAAACACGAGAAGAAGAGATGTAAGAGGGCCGAAACAATTTATCACGAGATCGTAATTTCTCTTCAATTGCACGTATTAAACTCTCCAATTATAGCTACTAAACTCCTACCTTAATACTCGCAATCTCGCACCAATCTCATCTTCCCAGTCGCTCGCTTAATTACTCCAAAACAAAGAAAGAAGAAAAAATAAAAAAGAAAGGAATATTAGAAACCTTCGACCTTGCACGTAGCAGCAAGCACCGAGATCCTACTTTCTCCAAAGCATCCCCATTCTCCTCGACCTGTATCAATCCCAACAAATCGACCACGGTGGCAAATATTTCTCCATTTATCGTGGAATAGTTCTCTGGCTCGCGTTCGCCCAGAACTCTGTCCCTCTGGTCGCTTTTCTTTCGCAAGAAACTGGCAGAAACGGGTGGACGAACGATTCAAGCAAACTCGTTCGAAGCTTGTTCACGTTGGGATCGTGTCTACGTTACGAGAACCCCGGCCCCTTGTCAGGAAGAGGTCTCGAGGCGAGAAAGAGATTTACCGTGGTCTGTTGGAACGGCTCCTCGGACTCCTCGGGGACCCTATTCTACGCCAATCGAGTCTCGTTCTTCTTGGTGTCACGTAGCCGTTCTCGCCGCCGAAGAGGAGTCAACTGTTACGCCACGCGTTGCCTTCATTACCATATCTCAGATGCAATCTGTTCCCGGGAATTAATGCGCACTTTGATATTTCCTGCTAGCTCGGATCCTCCCCTGAACTGCCTCTTAGAGCGGTTCAGAATGACTTTTCCTATATCGAAGGACAGAGACGGAGTCGTGGCTCGTGTTGGTTTCAACAGGATATGGGATTTCAAAAGATTTTTCGTTTGGTTCAATCTGTGGAGTTGTCTTTCGGTTACAAGGATTTTTATTGTTTTCACAGTGGAAGGTGGAAGTGCGAAGATCGTGGATGATTGATGCGTTTGATATTGGAGAGCGGAGAGGTACTAGGGATTCTTTCTCTTTATTTCTTTTTTTTTTTTTTTCTTTTCTTTATAAGGTTACTGCTTTTTCTAAATTGATGCGGCGAGGTAGCTGTTCGAGTGATCAAGTGTCGTGATTAATTGCATTTTAATTGGGTATTTTAACAATGTGTTGTATTATAGCGTAAGGATGATTTATTACTTCTAGTTAATTATTTTTAAACATGTGTTGCGTTTAATGATACATTGACCTGTGATACGATACGTGTAATTTTACGAGGTCATTAATTTGTATCGTGAATCGTGTATAAAAAGTGTGCTGTTAAAACGGAAGTATCAGTGCGAATGTTAAAAGGCACTTACGCGTGTTTTACAAGCTCATCCACTTGTACGTAAAATTGCTCGCGAAAAGATATCCAGTCTAGGGAAGGATATAAGTATATGACGACTAAGGGACTCTTCGTGCTCTTCAACAAATTGTCAGAGAAACGAAATTTTCTTTCGTATGCATTTCGAACGAAACGTTCAATGAGCTTTGATCTCCAATTGTATTTCAGTCGGAAATCGAATTGGTCGACTGTCGAATTGCGTCTCACCATAGAATGTACAGATTCAAGAAAAATATTTGATATTTGTGTTTCAGGTTAAAACAGAACGCCTTACACCAGACAATAATTCTACGTCATCGAGGAGCGTGACGCCCTCATCCTCCAGCCACCCAGGAACGCCGCCAAATGCTACCCCCTTGGGTGGACCCGAGGGCCCACCACCACCCCATCACCTCAAACATATGGAGCAGATGATGGGACGAAATTATAGCGATTTTATGAGAAGCCTCGCTGCCAAGTACAATAACGCCAACCCTAATGAGTGAGTAGCCTGCTGCTTCTCTGAAAGCATCTAGCCTCCATTCCCTGCTATTAGCAGTAATTCAAATCAGCTTAGCTTTATATCTTCTTCCTTTTCTCCTACATTAGTTGAGACAATTTCCTATTTTTTATAACGCAAAAGAAATAAAGCGTGAATTGTCATGGTGATTTGTGCCAGGTTGATAGAAATTTACCAGGATCGTCCAGAAAGTACTACACGTTTGCATATAGAAGCTATATGAAACGACGAAACGCGCTTGTAGAAGGTTATCTAATTTCATTCGTGTATTGACATAAGTCGTACAAAATTTTATGCTCAAATATTTAACATTGTCGTTGTATCGCGCGTTTAAAACGACGATGCGAATTGAAAATCCCGCCGGTGACGCTCTTACGCTTTTCGAATAAAAAAAATAAATAAAAAAATTCATCCGAAAGGAATACATCACCGAATTACAGCAGTTAACAACAATAGGGCTATGAATGAATTATTGGCATGACCGTGGGTGCGGAAATTTAATGGGAACAGAAGAATTGTACGTGATCGTAAGCACTCAGGCTGTCCATCTGTCATGACAGGGGAACTCAAAAAAGTGTATGCGATTTCATTGCAGTTTTTTGCAAAACTGAAAGTTTTGCTCGACCTTAACTTAAAGATTGATCGATGATGCTTCGTAAAAAACGATGATTTAAAGTATTGCGTAAGACGATGATTATGTGAACTGGCGGCGGAAACGTATGCCGAAGATGTAGAAAAACTTGCATAACGTTACGCTATGTGTTGAAGTAGAGCTGGTGGTTGTATGGAAAAATAACTTGGTGTATGTACTAAAGTTACGAATTAAGAAATCTTTTTAAGATGCATTGGTATCGTTGTGCATTTCAAAACGGAGCCAAGAAGCTTCAAATGTATCTTGAAAGGTGAACATTTGTTAAAATTTGGAAAGATTGGTAAAACGTTAAATATTTGAATTGAGGAGAGTAGTTCAGTCGTCGATAATTCTAGCGTCAAGCCTTGTTGCAAGATTATTCGGTTATTCTAGTGGAAAATCACGACTGGAAAAAGATCGAAAAATGCTATTTCAGTGGTTATAAAAACCTCGATCGATCGGGATCGAGAATGATTCTTCGATTTCTTGCAACGAACACACATAAAACGAAGTTGCTGGAGCTATTCTCTCAAACGCAATCATCCGGCGTGAGCGCAGCAGCCGCAGCTAACGCCACCCGGTACTATTTAGAGAGTATGAGACCTTGGGAATCATAACGCTTGCCTTGACATTCTTCATACTGTGTTCCATATGCATACGTGGGAAAGATGGAAAAGACGTAAGGAGCGATCCTCGACGAGGACACTGCGCAAAGCCAGCGTAGGAAAGGGAAAATATTGATCGTGTTGTTACGCGCATTGAAATATCGATGCTCGTCCAGAGTGGACAGAGTATCTTGCCGGCATGGAATATTGTCGCGTCTAACCGGTTGCAGGTTCGCGGACGTGTACATCGACTTTCAACCGTGTGCAGCTTCCGGCATTAGACTCCCAGCTCTGGCAGAAGGTACTTCGGTTGATCGGCCGAGTAAAGATCCGCGTGACGATGAGATCCTCGCGATGCTTGCGATCTGTGGCATTTCCAGGAGAAAGTGCCTCCTTCGTCGTTCCGAGTCGCTGAATAAATATACAGCGATGAGCGAAATTATTGGTACACGTCAGTTTTTTTTTTAAATCCCCTGCGGATTTGTGAAAAACACGACTGCCTATCGAATAGCCGCGAAACTGCCATTTCACCTCGTTTCTAAAACAATTATGTAGAATCTTTGTATCGGAGAATCGTAAAGAATCGAATTTTTTTTTACTGTGATCGGTTCCGGTTTCTATACCGATTCTGGAACCATTGTAGAATTTTGGAGGTGACATCGATTAAAAAAACCGTTCTAGAACCGATTCTTGAATCGATTTCACAATAATTTACAATAATTCTACATTTCGTCACGAATAGTTCAGATAAACAGAAACGCAGGGAAAAGCTGAGATTTCGTGGAAGAACTTGTTTGCTGGTTGCCTGGACACGGACGTTCATTTTCTATAATGTAATCAATGTAATTTCCAGTAAATGGTACTTTATGCTGAGAAATTTTATTGCATAATGTTGTCGGATGAGTACAGTGAACTTTATTTTCGAGATTCGCGTTAACTATCGTTGGAATGTAGAATCGTTTAGGATGAATTTATGGGACGTATAGCTAGGTGTTGTATTAATGTCTTATCTTAGGAAATTTTGGTCGACGATATATGAAAGAACAGGTACGATGATGTGCTATTTAATAAGCAAGAAATTCGAGTTAGATTAAAGAGAATTTTGTTTATTTGTTCTTCTACAATTATCCTGGACAATACATCCATACGTATCTGTGCGCGCATAATGCTCGTTTTTATTGCGTAGTAAAGTCGTAAATCGTAGATACTTAGTTTAGCGGTTAAAACTGTCACAAATTGTCAGCTATAAATTATGTCTCATTCAGAGAACGATTCTCTTATTTTATTAACATCGCACGACATGGGCGATAATAGAATACTAACGATATCTTGCTGATACAACTCGTTGCCTTTAATAGCTTCAGTGATGCAATGGAGAGATAGCCTAGAGATAGTCGTATAATTATTTCATTAACTCCAAGCTGATACTTTCACCATTCTAATTAATATATATATATATATATATATATATATAAATATTCCCTATTATAATTGCTGTATCAATATATATGTATATATAATATCCATTGCTAAATTAATATCAACGAAGAATATTAATCAAATTCACAGCTACTTCAGTTCACCAAGGAACGGCTATCCTCCGGGCTTAGATCCAAGGTTCCCAGGATTCAAAACTGGCGCCACTCCCTTCGTCGGTTTGATGGCACCCTTGGGTGCGCCGCAACCGTCAACCGTGTCCACCACCTCATCCCTTTCCAATAAGGATCCGAAAGAGCAGAAACAGGACAGTCTGTTCGGTAACCCCGTGTTCCCACCCATGTTAGATATGTCGTCGACGCAAGCGCTTTTACACATGGTGAGGACTGCAAATGCAGCGCAGAATGCGGCAGAATTGGAAACGTACCTGAAAGGTAACTTACGCACGATTTTATTAAACCGTACAGCTACATGATATTTTATATTTACTGTCCGATCTTCAACTATCAGAGTGTAAATCATGCGAATGTGAAGAGACGAATATTTACAAAATTGATATTATTAAGTAATATTTCGTACAAGTGTGTTGTAGCACTTTAGGAAAACGCAGACGAAAGTCGGATACGTGTTTTCGATAGCAAGATTTATTAACCAGTTGGTGTTAACAAGATTTAACGAAGCAAGTTATATTGATTGCCGGAAAACCGGGATCGGTTGCCCTTACGATCTTTCGGACTTCTCCTTGTCACCTATGAGTCATAGTTTAGATCAAGGTCGAGGTTGTGTTTGTGTATTAGGTTTTTTGTTGGTAGCGGTTACACGCCCGTGATGAGTGTATTTATATATATATATATACCTGCTATGAAAATTCTCGGAAAATGTTATCGTTTTTATATTTTGATTATACGTTGCACGTATTTGAGACTCGAGCGTCGTTCAGTAACGTTCAAGCGTTTAGTATGTTATCGACCGCCATGAGCGTAACACGTCGTTTCGTTATGAAATCATTCGTATATCCATTTTATTGCGAAAATTAACCTGGAAGACAGTTGTTTAAACAGTTTCGTTCTATAAGCGATCTCTTCTTTTAAATCGTGAGTAGATTTTTAGCTAACATTGACACTATCTTATTATTGCTCAAAAAAAAAGTTACGAACAATTGTAAATTCTAACTGCAGACATCGTTTACTAAAATACTGTACTAGAGTATCAATTATTTGCTACGTAAAGCAAGTTATAGAATAACAGAAATAGAAGAGAAGAATGTACAGAGTAAGACATTTTTTCCAACGCCAATCTTGAAATGTTAGAAATCACAGTCCTTTGCGTTTTAAGATTCGACAATTTTCAATCAATTTTTAAATAATTCTTTTACGCGCAGACATAACTATATAATCGTTTTCAATGCAAACTGCAACAAACTGTTCGAATCAATTCCCAAATCCTTCGATAATGCATTTCCATTGAAAGAGATATCACGCGACCGGTTTTAATTTATAAATACAAATTACTCGCACACTGTGCGTTGTATAAAAGTGTAGTTCAGATAAGAAGTACCTATTCTTTTTATACAACACACACACATACACATACACACACACACACACAGTAAGAGTAATTTGCGTTTATAGATTAAAACCGATTACCCTGTATTAAGGAATTGAAATTTTTTTATTTTAAACGTTCTAAACTATTCATTTACAAAAGTCTTTCGCGTGTGAAAGAACAAGAATGTATACTCTTAGATAGCGACTATCGTGTAACGATAAGCGAATTATCTTTGATCAGGTGCGAACAAAAGAGACGCGGGTGTAACGAGTCCTCTGGATCTCTCGAGTCCAGGTGGCTTTGCTCCGCGAAAGAGGCAGAGGACGGAAACCAGGAGATCGGGAAGCGTTTCTCCGAAGCCAAAACCAACCCCTCGGCCTACCACACCACCCCCAGTCAGGTGTCCATCCCTGTGTGGTCACATGCCTTGCGGTGATGGACAAGCAGTCAATCGATGGACCATCGAGGACGTCGTCAATTACGTATCGTCGATCGATATTTGCGCAGAGTACGCACAGGTAAGTCTTTTAAACATATTTACACTTCTTAGCTCGTTTTGGGGATTTTTCTATTCTGGAGACTGAACAGTAGAACCGTAAATATCGCAAATGGCGATTGCGACATTTACTACGGCAAATAAACGCGGTGCCTAGTGTTTGCGAAGTTTCATAAGAAGCGCCACGGGCGCTGGGAAAACTTTGCACCGTGATGACAGAGGTGAACCAATCGAGGTTAGGCTTTTTTAGCGCGAAATTGTCAGTGGAGGTTAGGTCAGTCTGTTTTATTCGCGTCGGGAAAGGAAGACTTCGGTTGCGATTTATCCAGATGATCGACCGTGACAATCATCCGTGATTTAAAGGAAACTTTGCGGCATATATATTTCGTGTTTCTTTACAAGTTATCGTTCGATTTAATTTACGATTAGGCGATGGATATCTGATAGGAAATAACGATAATTGGAGCCGTTAGAACGAAAGATATTAAAGAAAATTTGTCTCATTAGCATCGACGTTTAACGAGCTACTGAACTTGGAAATATATACTTGTGATTTTATTTCCGAAAACAGTTAGCTCTAAATTTAATGTAGCCATAAAAGAGATCGTAAGACGAAGGGTTAATAACAACGGTTTCTTGTTCCATTAGCTATGCGCTTGAAAACGAGATTCGCAGGACAATTCTTTGTATTGCTGGTCAAACGTCCACCAATCGCTCTATATTTTAAACCTTTACCGCCCATTACGACTTCCTCAATCCGATCGTCGTACTCCGTGATCATAATGAAAAGAACGGGTCACCAGAGGCTACGCTTCTAATTGCTTCACCGTCGCTCCGATTTCACCGAGAAATTTCTCTCTATGCTCGCGGTTTCTCGCGAAACACCGAGGAAATACCAAACGATTGGCAGAAAAACGCGTGGGTTGTTGAAACCGCGAAACTCGAGCAAATGACCGACGACAGCTCGGGAATAGCTCGAACAAATGAACGTGGTAGTTTGGAGAACGTGGCAGTTTTAATTGCTTTTGAAAGTGGTTGGCGTAATGAGGCGTATCGAGATCCGCCGTGCAATATCGTTTGAGTCTCGAGAGCAGCCTCCTCTCTCGACTTCCACGTCGTCACGTCGATGAGGCAACCAGAGGAGGTCTAGGAAGCTCTGAATGACCTAACATCAGTCAATCCGGACAGTCTGGCTGGCATCGACCAAAGAGATGGCTGTTCTCCGGTTAGGAGAGCTCTATAATGACCCCTCGAAGCTAGAATCGACCCTGCACCCCTCTCTGATCTCTCGCGTCCGCACTTTCTCCCCCTTTTTCGCCATGAGAGCTGTAACTCTCTCTCTCCCTCTCTCTCTTTCTCTCTCTTGTATCCCCGGGCGAGCATTCCGCTGCGAACGTGAAGTTATTCGTAATCGTTCGCGGCGTTCGCTCGTTTTTATTGTCTTTTCACGTGGCAGATTCGATGGAACGGGAAAAAGTTGTCTCTTCTCGAAAGCTGCTTCGACACCCTGTTCGAGTATTGGTGCGCTCGTTTGTTTGATTGTTAGCCGACGCGTAGCGAAAATACGAGTGGTTGCAGGATGTCAGGGGGAATAGAATCGAGCGGAAGGGTGAAGTTGAAGTTTGAGAGGACGAGACGTGTACTTGAATTTCCAGGAGCGCTGGAGGGTTAGACTGTTAGATAACGATGAAGATATATATATATATATATATATATATATATATACATATTTGGACTTTTGTTCGTGAATAGGATGCGTTTTCACTCTTGTAAATTTAGAATGTTGCAATCAAGTTGGAGATTTTGTTTCGTTTCATTTTATTCTTTCGGTGTTATTCGATCTTTCAACGATACTATCTATTGCTGGGAATTTTGCAAGCAACTTTTACAGATGCAGAATTTGACTTCGTCAGTAGGTTGAAAAGAAAGCAGAAATACACCGTTACTTCAAAGTCCATATTTTACTCACAGAGATACGTAGTTATCGTTTATCGTTCTGCCATCAATCTTTTCCAATAACTTTTCTTTAATAAGATAATAATGTAATGTAACTTAATAACTTGAATAACTTGGAAATAGAATAAATTAACATTTGAATTAATATAGGAATAGCCGCGGTAATTTATACATCCGTTTACAACGTCAATGGATTTCTAAATTACGCAATCACTCCTAGAATAACCCGATATTCTCTCGAACAAACGACCACGTCAGACAATAAGGAATTAACACTGTGTCTATCGTAATGCTGTTCGTCTCTTCGAACGCTTCTTTCTATAATTATTTTTGTCTTCGTAATTCTTTTTTCATCGGCGTTTTTAAACCCTGAATGAGAATCTGCCATCCTTTCGTTCCTTTTCATTCGACTCTAGTAATCCTTCATGGTGTCACGCAACCGGTTCAAACCACGTTTTTGTGAACCGTGTCTGATTTTAATCGCGTAAGTGCGATATTCATTCAACCGAGTATCCTGCTCGATCATCGTCAAAGACACGATGGATTGTTTTATAATTAGAGCTTAAACCCGACGCTATAATTATGGATCTGATAGCGGTACGGGCAAATTGATTAATCCCGGACAATTAAGCGTTACCGAGCTCGTTAGCATGAGCTGGTATTCTTACTAAGGCTCACCGTGTCACGAGCTTGTTTCTTCCACTTCTCCCGGGCTCTGCTTTCTCCGAACGAAGTTATTAACCTGTCACATTGACCACTCAAAATTGTCAAACGTCAAGGATTCTTCGTGATTCGATCGCCGTGAAATCTTTCGTTGCAATTAGTATAAAAGACATTCGTCCCTCTCTTTTCCTTCTTTTATTTTTTTTTTTTTTGTTTGCATTCTGATCTTTATCTAGAAGGAACAAATTGGTTACACGTGTTACATTAGGTTTATACATATTTTTGTACCAATGAATTCTTGTAGAACTCAAGCGAACGAATCTCTTTATTTTTACTTTTACCAATTACAGCAATCCATTCCGTTCTCTACCAAAAAAGGAACAACCACGCTTCTTCTCTTTTCGTCCAAAGATCAGAAAGCAGAAAGAAAACATTCGCTGAAGTAAAAAAAAAAGAAAAAAAAAATGTTCTCAACTCCATAATCATCATTCATCGATTACCACTTCTCCATGTGGCTTCTCCACGGATGGATTCTCCACGAGCTCTCTGCTCGCGTCTATTTTCAATAAAAACACGAAAGTGTTTCTTCGTGCGGAGCATCCGAAAAATTCGAAAGCGTCGATTCTTCGAATCCTCGGCGTCTGTTTATCCAGCGCGATGTGGCGCCCCTTCCGATAACACGGTCGATTCCATCGAGAACAAGAAACCTCTCACAGCATCTCCGTATGACGTTCTGAAAACACGGTCGAACGATTCGGCCCGATTTCGAGGCGTAACGTGGTTCCTCGAGGGCTGCCAGTCCCGATTATATCCACGAGTATCAGGCCTCGTTTGCCGGTCCTCGAAACGTCAGCCTGTCAGGGCCGTAAATTTTTGCGCGGGCACCCATCTAGACATGCATATTCATGAATGCTGGGCCCAAAAGGGGAAGACATCGAGTATTTCGATCAACCATCCCAACCGATTCGAGAATGACGAGGGATCAAACACGAATGTATGTAAAGTATACGCTTCGATCAAGACCTTCTCTTTCTACGTCCTTTGATTTCGTTCGCAGCGAATGAATCGCGAATTTCTGAGGGTTTACGGTGGCGATTGGAATCCGTTCTTCTGTGCGTCGATCGATATCGTTGCGGTTCCTTCGTTTCTTCGAGTAAATTAGCGCAATGTCCTCGGGAACGAAGTGAATTAGTACGTTGTTATGTAATTGTATTTTCTCTTTTCTGATATTAAATCTTCCAAAAGATTCGTAGAGTTTTTAATATAAAATATGATATCCGGAGCGTTTCTAAACTACTCTTATTATTCAATAGCAAATTGCCGATACCGTTGCCACAGAACCATTTGCACTCGAATCTCGAGACGAGGAACCGAGTCGTGTTCCTCTAGAAACTTGCCAGATATTACTCAGGAGTAGAGCCTAATATGTACACATCAACCTCGACGAGGAAACAATTTTTAACCAGGAACGTAAGCAATATCTAAATAAATACAAGTTTCCCACAAAATTTAGAACGATATACCCTATGTAAGGTCCATAAATCATCGTACACATCAAGAAAGTACACGCAGAATTCTGCTCGGATCTGCTAGGCGAGCAACGAGGGAACACAAAACCTGTGCAATAATCGGCGCGGATATCGAACCGAGCAATTTATCACATCATAAATCCGCTCGAAAAAAGCATGATAGATCGCGTACAGCTTGTGTTCGCGTACGGTTTCGTTGAAACTGCCTCGAAAAACGTTGGCAAAAGTTCACTTGTGATCGACGACGGAGGCGGGACCGGGTTCTCGTGACGAATAGTAGATAGTGGAAGCACGAACGTACGATTTACAAGATTCCCCCAGTTCGTAAATAGCGAGCCGCGTCGCGGCATCTCGAGATTATCTTATAAAGGATACCGCGAGCGGGTCTGATCAACGGTGAGAGTAGATCGTTCGGTAGAGATCCCCGGTTGGAATTATAGCGTCGATCCTTATCTAGATCTGGAATAGTGGCGCGACCACGTATATACGCTCACTTTCGTTCGAACGAGAACGAGAAACGCCAAAGCGAACGCGGCGAGAAACTGAATCGTCGGCAAATGTAAATAATTGCCACGAGGACTGCGTACCTAATTATCGCGGCGCGTTTGGCACTCGCGATTTATGATCCTTCGAATAGGTATATTTTAAGAGGTGCGCTTTTTAATTGCCCGTTAATGATACCTGCTTCGAGATTTTGCACGTTGTCTCTCCTTCAAATTGGTCGTTGTTTCGTGTAATGGATATTTTTCGACTTTGCCAGCCTCTTTTTGTATCAGAGCTACCAGCAACAAGTGACAGACGAGACGTTGTCAATCTTGAAATAACGTAGTTTCGAGGGTGATTAACTGGCAAACTTTCACGGGAAAAGAGCTAACTTGCAAAAATCTTGCTTCCGAGCGAAATCGCTTAAACCGTCTCTCGCAGCGAATCTTCACACTACGCGCTATACTTCGCCAAATTAGAACCAGTAACCACGAATAAAGGATGATTACCTCTGCCTCTTCCTGTTCCCCCATAACCGCCGAAAACCGTCCGTAATTCGCCATAAACCGCAAAGTAAAACATCTGAATTTCGCCTGGTCTTTGATACAACCATTTAGCAGTGGAATCACGAGCGAAAAAGGAAAGAGTATAGAGAGACGATAAGCAGGCAAGACGTAATTTACGCTAACAAGAGGCGTTCGAGGCTCGATATAAGAAACTCATAAGGAACTGAACGTGTTTCGGGACCTGTAAAGAGCGAGAGGGAAGAAGTGTTTTTAAAGTGGCCACATTGAAGCATCCTCGAGGAACGTGTCCCTCGTGTGTGCACTGACGCGCAAAAGAGGCGAAAGACACTTGGTCCCAGGTCGTTAGAAAGTCATGAATGCGAATCGAATCGGTTCGTACGTCTTTCGTGATGTGGCACACGAGAGGATATCGTGTCTTCACGTCCCACGCATCCTCTTCGTGCAAACTCCTCCGTACGTTTTCGCTCGCGTTTTATCGGCCTCGTGTGTGCCTCGCTTGTAGACCATTCCACACCTTTGTTCTGATCGAATGGGCAAACTGCCAAGATTCTTCCGCGAGAGAGAAGTACGAACGTCGTTTATCTCTTAAATGTGTCGATTGTGCGAATAAGATGGCGGGTTTGTTTTAGATATTTTAGTTAACCGTAGATATTTTTAGGGATTTCCAACACTTCGATACGTGTACCGTGTGATTTGTCAAAATATATACGATTCAAAGATACACGCAATTTAAAAACAAACTGGATCTTCACCTACTGACTATCTCGCTAACATCTACAAGAGGACGAAGCGTCTGCAAAATTTCAATTGATAGCGCTCGATCTTACATCAACCCGTATAGAATCGGAGAAGCTGACACGTCGAGATCGCATGAAAACGAACGCACGATTCTTCCCGGTTTTAGAAATCCGCTGGTTTCCTCTCGGCTCTGGTTGCTCCGCTTTCGCTCGATCCTCTTGAAAAAGCTTCGCCCCAGCGACCGCTTACGCAGATCTATTTAAAGCGCGAGCAAAACGAGGTAGAAAGCCGCGCACCTCATCCTCCGCATCTCGCCCAACATGCAAATCGTTCATCACCGATTCCGCGTGTGCCGCTCCAAAAATGTCGAACCGTCAGACACATCTGCGTGCCGTGCAATTACCCTAACGTAGTCGTGTTACGCCGTGCACCGCTTATACGCGTACCTCGTCGTAAATCGTAGATTCGATGTAACGAGGAAGCCCAGATTCACGAAGAAGAGAAGCCAGGCGAACGATCTAACGGTTGCCTCCTCGATCTGGAACGATTTTGACGCGTCTCTCTTTCTAGAAGATCATTCGACACGCTCGGTTCGTGATCGACGCGCGATCCCCGGATGAATATTATCGCCTATTAATGATTAATTGAACGACGTCCGACAGGCTTAGCCGCGAGAGGCGCACCGCTTACGCGTTGCCTCTGCTTCGAGAAACGAGAGGTCGACCCGGGTCACATCACGCTCCGCGCCGAATCGTTAGAAAGTCCGCTCTGAATCTACGTATTAACCTCTTCTTTCCTTTTTCCCTAGCGTTCAGCTGCATTTCTTCCCGTCTTTTGAGTTGCTCTTTTTAGACGATTGGTCGATCTTTTTGGTACGTGAAAGGTTGATTTGGCTGATTGGCTTTGGTTTACGTTGGCTACGGAAAGTAATCTTTTTAAGAATCGCTGTTACATGTAGCGTCTGAAGGAATATTTAAGCGAGAGTTTGTTGACTTAGAGATCTTCTCGAGTCTTTTAACATAGTGCGATTGTCCAACGCACATGTTCCAATTCTGTCGTTCGTCTCCTTCCTTTGACATTTTTCTTTACATCGACAACAGATCCGAAACGTTTGCATCGCAACTTGTATGCACCGATCAATTTGTATGTTTTCAAATTTGTTTCGAATTCTACGAATCTCATAACGGTGTTAATGAAATTGAAAGATATTTCGTATAATACACAAAATACAAGATATATCGTGATATGTGGGACCCGCTTGAAAAGCGGACACGAAGCGCAGGAATAATGGAAAATAGTACGCGTGTCCTATCTCGTCTTGTTTCGAAGTTGTAACCATTTTTGTATTTAGATAGTCCGCAATCCTGCTTACTGCTGTATAGAAGGTGCTCGAAATGGCCATCATCGGTCTGCGTGCAAGCTCGCAGTCGTCGCATCAAAGAATTTCGCAATCTTTCGTAATCGTCCAGATGTATGACGAATAATAGAGATGGAGGGTAGTCATTTCGAGCATCTCCTATGAAGCAGCAGGCGGTTGCGAATCGTTCATCCGAACTTTCTTCTTTGTTCTTGTGCCTCCTGTTCGCTTTCGAAATGGGCCCCACATGTCACGATACACCCTGTACATTCACAAAAATATCTACACGTGTTCAAATGCTTTCGTAAGCCCATGCAGATGTCCAAAGACTTTTGCGTTGGAATGTACATATACTTGCTGACAAAAATTAAGAAACGTTATTACCACTTGGAAATTTGGAAATTTGGAACATCGTGTTATCGCCATTAAATTTCACCGATCGCTTTAGACAGTTGACGCGAAAACTTATTGTACGTAATCTCTTCATGGTGTTTGTAATTCCAACCAATGTACCTCGGAAGATAAAAAATATGTATACCCGTAAACATGCATAATGTTCAAGCAATCACCGTGTTCCTTAACTTTTGTCAGCAAGTGTATATACCTCTTCGACCCTTCTATCCATCTTTCCTCGAGCCAGTATCGATAGCAGTCGGGTAGCCGACGTCTCGGTTAGGAAGAGAGCCATCCATCGAGCGGGATTGTTCGAACGCGGAGGATCTCGCTCGTTGTTAGCGCTCCCCGAGAGATGAAAAGGGTTTCGCGTTCGCGGTCGTTACGCTGGAAAAGTCTTGTGTAATTGAAGATCTTGTAGTACGTTACCTTTATACGTATACACGGACACGCGTCGGCTAACGTATAAATCAGCCGCCTTTAGGCCCCACGTCGACTAGCCAGCGACGAGGAGCCTCTTTGTTTGACTTGTCGCGAACCTACGCGCGGATCTTCTGCCGCGATTCGTTGCAGACGATTTATTGGCGCGATTCCCCGTGGCATCTCGCCGCGAGAGGATTCGGATGATGAACGATGAAACCGAGCTCGTTACCTCCACACACACCGCTGTTTAGTAATAGTTATTGAAGTCTCGAGTATCGCGGATATTTAGGATGCTTTCAGAATTTATGATTTTGGAAATTTCAACGGGATGCCCGCTGTACCATCGTTTAATTCGTTCGATGATAATGGACAGGTGTATTGCATAGAGAAGTTTGTTACCATGGGAATTATATCAGAGGTGTTGCTGAGAAATACGAAGGAAGTCAAATTAGTTGGTTAGAGGCGAATTTTTCATTTAAAAGCTCTGAAACTTGGAAAAGAACGGGAACGACGACGATATAAAAATTTAAACAATGGAGAATACTAGGATTTACGGATGTGAAAGTCTCAAAACAAATAAATAGGAAAATTTGAATAGCTTAAAATTGAAGTCTTCGACAGAACCATTATCTCCGTAATTTTCACGCCTAAACCAACTACCGCGGAAACCAAATCCTTATTTTTCACGCCGATTTCGATTAAGCTAGTCCGTGTTTCTTCGTCTCCCTTTCACACAACTCAACATCTCGCGATAAACGGTAACACGGGTCCGGCGATCTTTCGTAAAAATCACTCTGTTATCCGAGCACAACGAAGTTTCTTATCAAAATTCAAGTCGGCCGTGTTGTCGATAGAAACAGTTACCCGATCGACTCTGAAACTTACGACTCTATCCGAGGTCGATAAGCACGACAGGATCGTTGTGGATCGCGATGTGGCCCGATGCAAATCGCAACTTAGAAAGTAGCGATTTATCCCGTAGCCAAGTGATTTTCATGGAATCCTCGCGATTCAAGGATCGATTTAATGACTGGACACGTGGTCGGTGTCTGGCTAATCGTTCGGAAAGCTAATTAACCGGAGGGCCACGTGCGCGCTTTCTCCTTGACGCTGCGTGCGTGTAATTACACGAACACATCGGTGGTAAAACGCGAACGGCGAAACGACGGTACGAAGCCGATCGTGCGAGTTTATATGGTAATGGTGTAGCTAATACGTCAATGGGTAGAACCTGGCACTTTTTTTGAATTATCGCGAAGGAGAATGTTTGCACGTGTATGTACATACATACGCAGGCATTTGTATAGAGTGAGTCATAATCGGGCTTCTGTTGGCCTATTTACCAACGAAACTGGTCCTTATGTAACTGGATTCTTGCTAGCGATAGCGCGGATAAGGAAGAATTGCTTGGCAAAGTGTTTTGTATTATAAAATGTTACAGATTATCGCTATTGTTTGATCTTGCTTATTCTTCTGTTTAGGGGGTAACTGGAAGCAATTGTTATGTGATATTGCACTTGCGTAACTCGAAAGAATTTACACGTGTCACTGGCCTTAATCGTAAGCACGCTAGTTCGAAATTCCCTATTGTCTGCTCCTAGTTCCGCTAAATTTTATTAATCCACAAACGTTGCACCGTAATTCCTCAGTTCCTTCTGCTAACCCCGTAACTAAATTCCCGTAACTCGAAAAAATTCACGTGTCACTCCTTTTACTCGAAAACCGTGCGTGCAATTCCCAGTACACTGTGGCTCGCGTACTCCGAACCCCTAATTCTGACACGAGCCAGCCAAACCAGTTCAGTTGCACCGATCGTCCAGCGGCTTGAATTAGAAGGTCTATAACCATTTTCCATCGTTGCAGAGGAACGAATCGAGACCAACATCGTGTACACTCTGATTTACACTGGAATATATACATAAACAGACGGTATCTCTGTCCGTCCTCGTGCAACCGCGGAGAAAGAGAAATTCATACAGAGGCACGTAGGTAGATGTATGCAAGCCGATATGTAGTCAAGCCTCGGCCAGACCGTTTTTCTTCCACTGACAGATCGCTACCGTACGTTTAGAAACGTGTACCGGCGATAAAACGCTGGATACTGCTTTCAGTAGCATTCGTGTTCTGTCATTTCCAGATGAAAATGTCTCTTGATATGTTAATTGAACGTAGGTGTAATTAGAGGGACGTTAACCGGTGGCTATTTACACGGGTTCATTATGATAATGAAAGATAGCCAGTTGAATCGAACTTCTTTCTTTCTCATCGCTCTTTCTCGCGAGACGTCGCGTATCCAATAGGACATAGGTGATAAAACGAGTTGGGAACAGCGCGTTTTTCATGGCTCGATTCGATACCTGTCCCCTGGCTCTGTGATTAATGGCGTTCGGTAGAAAGCGAACGCGTTCAATGTTACTCGGTTTATCGGACTTTTTCAGCCGGCTGTGGGAATTCGGCGATAATACAGTCTACCGTGGAACGTTGTGACGTAATGAATGTCGAAATCGGGAACGACGCTGACGTTTAATTAGGTATTCGCATTCGTTGTTCTGCATTCTGTTATCTCGATATTTTATTTTCTTTTTCTTCTTCTTTTGGGAAACTGAGATACGTCGCGAGCGAGGTAACGAGTTCCAAGATAAAACGAAGTTTCTTAATTCTTTGAGGATCCTGGAAAGTTGAAACGCTTGATAAAGGTGTTAACTTTTACGTACAGTAAAGTTCTTCGATAAAAAGAGTCGTTAATTTGAAAGGAATCTCTCGAAGGAAATCCTTTTAAATCGTAGACGCGCTAATGGAATCTTTCGTATACTACTTTATAATCGGAAAAGATATCAGTTACAGGTCATCGAATCCCTGATACTTCGATTTCTTCTTTCAACCGACTTCGAGCGTCTTCAAACCTTTCGTCGACCAAACTATCGCTAAATGAAACGTCCTGGTAGTTCGAAAACGCTTCGGGTACGATCGGAAACCGGAGGAAAAGGTGTCGTCGACGTTTCCAATTACGCGTACCGGTTCCGAAGACCACGTACGCCCGCCAATTTTTGCTCGGGTTTTCTCCTCGCGAGGATCGATATGATCCAGCCTGGGGCCATCACTCACGTTTCCTACGTGGCGGTTCAATAAGCCCCCGGCTTAAACGTCGGGTTACCACATATTCTCGACTAGTTAAGGCTTAACCCGCATCTCGTGGCCGGGCCCCTGCAACACAACGAGACTAAGAAGAAAGAGCTACATATTACATATACGTGGTGGCGAGTGAAAAGGGGAACAGGAGAAAAGAAAGAGAGAGAAGGGTCGTGACACACGTACGTGTATACGAGGCACACGCGCGAGTTTCCTATATCGACAGCCGGTTACCGTGCCCGGAGCTGCAATCAACGTCTTATTGGTTCCACTGGCTGTCTTTCGCTATAATTCTCGTTGCCCTTCTTCGACCAACACCGGTGAGCACTTCTTCCGGCTACCGTCCATCCATCGGTCCCTTGTTAGCGTTCGAGCATTGACAAAGTCGAATGAGATTCGACGAGGAACATCGTTGATCGAACACGCGTTGAACATGCGCGCGTATCGAGCACATTGTGGTTAAGATGGAAGGAAAATGTGTCGGGCATTTGGTGGAGAAATTTGGGCTGAATCGATTCGAGAGGCGACTCGGGAAGGTGGGAATAATTTTCAGTTAGGTACACGATTTTTGGAGGGGTATTTTTCCGTGGACGATAGAATTTCAATTGGACAGATCGAAAGTTAAAAACGAAGAGACGAGGATAATTTTACGATATTATATTTTAGAGAGGAAATTAATGTCTCTGTCTATACAACCACATAAATATACTTCATAACTAAACATCCAATTAGAACGAAGTAAGTAGTAAATATCTTATGTTTTTTCGCCGCGGAACTAACAACTTGAAACGTACGATCATTTGTATACCATGTTCGAGCTTAAATTAAGTTAGTCCTGTTTCCGCTAATGATCGAGGACCGGTCCAAAACTTCAATAAACTAGTTGGAAACGATTCATCACCTGCTATCAGATTCATCGCGCTAATACATCATTAAGATCCGACAAAATGAATTACACGAAGTCCTGTCTTCGTGCTTCGAGTTTTATCCTCTTACCAGGGCTAACTAAAAATCAGCGCCCCCTCTTATCAGATTCATTGTATACGTTCTTAAAAGTGATTGATCAACGTGCTCGGCTACCTAAACTGGTTCCAGAATGGTCAGAGCCAATGCTCGTTGCAACTGTCGATCGGGTTCAGACAGTTATGCTAGCCTAATTGCGCGTTCTAGGTTTCTGTGCTCTTATTACGCCTTTCCGCGTTCTTTTGACGGAACTGTAAACCTAATAGCATTCACCAGTATCGTTGGGTAGTTAAAGTTTATTGATAATCCTATTGGTAATTATAGTTTATAATGGTAACGACTGAAATTAGCGGATAGCCCTGGTGAAATTAAGCGTTGCTGATGACTTGCTAATGAAACAGTAGCTATAACTTATTAATATTTATATCGATATTTCCATTAATTCAAATATACGAAATACCGCTTCGAAACTTTTCTCTTTCTCCCGATTGTAAGAGATGGTGGCTACACGTTTCGATTTCAGTCGCGAAACTTCGAACAAACGGAAGCATTTCGAGTATTTCAATGAAAAATTCCTCAGAAGTAAACGTTCAACGGAATTGGCTAAGCGTTGCCTAGTTGCGTGATATTAAACCGCTTTGTCGAAACAATAAAATCTAGAATAGCTTCGACGTTCGCTCGATCTCACGAACGGCGTAATTAACTACGCCCGGTTTCCACAAATTTACTGTGACGGAAGCGTTAGTGTCTGGACGATATCGGCCAGTTTATCGACCGATTCCTATCCGGCTCGTTGGGACATAACTAATTATAGCTCGTTATAGGTCAATGCTTAATTACACCGCGGGCGAGATTCCACCTCCGCTTTCGAAGTCTTATCGACTTCTCGATCTTAGACATGGTAACAGGTTCTCCTCCGGACTGGTTCGATTTTACCATAATTTCTGATCCGAATATCCGTGCAGCTTGTTAACCTTTTCCACGTCGGTGTCACAAGTCGTGCCGCGGAATTCGCCGGCTCTCCTATTTAGGTGTTGGTAGATCTGTCGTTCCGTGAGCCCGATCGCGGTAATTACTTTCTGCGATCGATGTATCGCGCCTCAGACAACCGATAAAACGGGGAAAGCGACTTCTGTTTCGGTAAATGAAAGCAAGAGGATCGTCGATTCATCCGCCGTTTCATTGGTCGGTCGTGTCTTGTTTAAAGTATATTTCGTTATAGAGAAAAATATGATCGAAAGTAGGTGAAAGTCTCGTTTGTTTAGAACAATTGAGATATCTCGTTGCGCGATTGGAAGATAAAGAATTCCAAGTTTCGAGCGAGAAACTAATTTATTTGCTCTGACTAAGCTACGTGATATTAAAAAAAAAATTAGTTGCGATATGAAAATAATTTTTCTCGAATGATAATATCGAATTATAATTAAATTCGATGGAAATATTAGTCTTCCTATATCGCATAGATTTAGATAGAATAGAACGCGACGTGTACGATGAAATATATAGAATATATTGAATTATAAAATTTTCAATTTTCCACGTTTTCGCATGCGAAGCTGGCTTAAAAAGTCGCGTTTACCCCTCGGAGGCAAATAAACATGTGCAGACCCACGACTCGATAATATTGCACGACACGTGTTTAGAGAACAATCCAGCGTGCAGCTTGCAGTAGGAAGTGAGTGCATCGGCTGGTATCAGCATTAAACTGGTGCACCATTGTAGAAACATGTGCATAAAACAGTGGGCTCCATCCTTAAAAGGAACGTCCTTGCATTGCACAGTAGCGCACAGATGCACGCTCTTGCTTTCATGAAATTCTTCGTCGCGGTTCTCTTACCCTAAACATCTACCAGTCCCATCTCTCCACGGCGAGTATACTCGCCGGTTTGTTGGTGCATGCTTCAGATTAAGTTACTGCGGACGCTTACTTGAAATAGTAGCACAGATATCTGTATCCTTTTAGATGCAGCTTCTGAGCTGCTGTTTGGATCTTAACCTTTTTCCTTTGGCGAATATTCGAGATCAAAGAGTGGCCAGTAGAGTGGTCGAGTTACCTTCATCGGTGGAGCGAACAGTTCGCTTGAGAAAATTTGTTAGAAGGAGAACGACGAGATAAGCTTTGAGTCTTTAAAGTAAAGAATAACAAGTTACAAATTATTCTTAGTTCTTTCCACTTTCAATATGTACCTTGGGTATTGACGACAAATTTTCGAGCCAATAAAATGTCAATAGCAGCACTTTCATTTTCAAAAATTCCTTTCTCGCATTTACTGAAAGTAAAACTTCGTGCGAAGTTTGATAATCCGATGTTGCTGGTAATACGCTATGTTCTTTCGGGTAATGTCAGAAATATGAAAATCCTTTTAGTTTTATCTTTAGTATATTCCCGAATGAACCTTTCTTCCTTATTCGCAACATGTTATATCCTATAATAAAAAGAATTCCACCACAAATATGCGCACCTACGCTGAAGTAAAGACTTTCAGTTTTACTGCTTACCGGAAATCGTAGTTTACTGCAAGGTATGTACTAAAACTTCGACAATCACTTTTTCTTAAATATCTTAATATTATAACAGCAATGAAAACATAATGCTACATATAGTGAAACGTTCATAATATACAAAAATATACAAAATACTCGAAACAAAGTGATCGTTATGATGGTGGGGGTTGGGCGGTTGTTCGTGATTCGTATATAATTCATCCTCAATGCGAAAATTTATATTTCTTGAAGAACTCAAAAAGAATCCGCAGTTTCGAGTTTTTTCGATAAAATATTTAACATTCGAGCGCTGTAATAAATATTTCTAGCAACGTATACTGCAAGCGTGGCCCGAAGTTCGCGTGCTCGCTACTTCAGGGGAGACGTCTCCAGTTTCCTCCAGTGGCACGCGGCAGTAATAGACACACCTATGCCTATTTTCCTCGGATAGATTCCTCGCCTCGTTCTCCGCGTATCTCGTTATCATTTAGAGATGATTAGAAAACGCGGCGAAGCCTGGCGCGTATATACCGTATACTTCCTTCGGTTCAAATGATTGCACGACGATGATGAGACCCGAGATCACGAGACGACGCCGGTCGTTTTAGACTCTGTTTTTTCCACCGTCGTCCTCTCCAATCCTCGATCTCTTCGACGATGCTTCTTCGGTGACCTGTTCTACTCTCTCTCGATATACACTCTCATCCAGTCGCAGGCCTGATGAATGGCCAGCACTCGTGGTTCTCTCGTCTTCTCCCTTCGTCCTCTTACGAGAGGCTGATCCTCCCTCGTCTCTTTCTCGGGTGACAGATCTGGGTTGCCGACGGTTACGTCATGCTCGTTTTTCTTGTTAGCCTCTTCCTCGTGCTCCTCTTGCAGCTTCTTCGTCGTTTTTCTTCTTTTTAAAGAAACGATTGTACAATAGATGGCTGATGAATTGGATTTTGATTGAAATATTTAAAGATGTGTTGGGCTTTGTCGGAGAGGGGATGGTTTGGAATAAACAATTGTTCCCTTTTTCTTCCCTTTGCTTTTTAACTAAGCAGCGGAGATTTCAATGGGAATTTATTTCAGTTTTACGTAAGTATACGAGAATATAGATTCGTTGACTTTCGTTTTCGAATTTTATATGCTAAATCTCCTTCTTCTCTATTATTTCTCGGTTTTCTTTCTGTTCGCAATCGGTATTCTTATACGTAGTCTCATAGAAGAAAATGCATCAAACGTTTCAATTACATTTACATTACAATTTAGCTTCATTACGGAGATAAGAATTTATGACACGAACTATCGTAGTAGATGAAATCTCCCGCTTTATGCAATTCAATAAGCTACATTTCATAATAATTTGTGACCCGTATTAATACCACGTAAACCTTCGGTTTGCTTAAGAATCTACTTTGTAACATCGTAGCGCATAGAAATCGTTGCCCGCGGGGGCGTCACTTCCACTTGGCATTTTCATCTCATCGTCTCAGTTGATCTACGTCGATCATCGTCACGGAAGTAAAATCGTGCGTCGATCCCCTCTGGTAAACTATTTTCGCCTTTCTCCGGGTTGTACTTGCAACACGATCATTAACCATCGCTCTTAAATGGCACGAGTTTCTTCGTTGGTTCGAGTTTAATTGAGTTTGAACCGGCATTTCGTCGTCTAAAAAGAAAAATCGAAAATTTCCTTCCTCGTTTTATGATATTTTCGAATTAGTGATCTTTTAATATCGTTATATTTCTATTATTTTTCAATGTTTTTTTTTACAAACTTTATGGCGCTTTAGAATGGTTTTAATAAGCCGAGAGGGAGAGAGGGAAATTAAGAGAAATTGTTCCGAAGTTGATCTTCATCAATCATTTCGCGGGTATTTTAAATTATGTTTTCACTTTCCTCATCGAAGTTTCGCAAGACACATTCTGGACTATTTCTAAGATATATTGTGCCCATCCATATTTTCTGATCTTCCTGTTATTTAGTTCAAATGTGTTTCATGTCCAGCTATATATCTACAAGGAAGATGTATTATTGGTTAATTTACAGGGAGGACTAATGTATGCATGATGGTAGACTCAAAGGTAAAATTTAATCCTTTGCCTTGGACTAAATTACACTCACGGTGTAAATTATGGCCTGAAGATTGCGATAGGATTTTAGTCCGATCTTAACTTCAATCTTTCGTTACAAAATCAGAAGATAAAAAATAGAATCCGTGACCTATTACTATTGTAAAAAAAAACACACACACACACACACACCACACACACACCTTCGCCAAAGCTCCATTAACAATTCCTCTAAACATAATACGAAAAGAATTGTTCCAGTTGAATGTGACATAGCAAAACGCAGCAATCTATATATCGCGGATCCTGTTCCCATATCCCAAGGTTCTGAGAACAGGCAGCAGTAGTCGAAGATGACGATCACGACCCGATTAGCGAGGACACCCCGAACACGTAGATCGGCAGGAACGTACACGCGTTGACGTCTCCTCTCTGGACCCGTTCATCAACGAGGCCGAGTCGGTATACGCGTTGTCCAGGTTAGGCTAGATAGCCTGCTCTCTCAGCCTGGCGCGTACCGACACGCTCTCCTTCTCCTTTATGTGAACGGCTAACGATGCCCATTAGAGCACGGGGACTCGGAGTCTTGCTGACTAATCGCAATGCACACGACTCCATAGCTCATGCAGATCGGCTATTCGTCTTGCGGTATCCTCCAGTTTGTCAGCCGAATCGATTCGATAAAGATACCAGCTGTCTATGACGTTCGACCGAGAGAAGAGAGCTTCGGCTCTTCGCTGTTGAAACCTGGCGTACACACGAAGGGGATACAACCACGAGGTCGAGGAGATACCTCTCGATACGAGGGAGACGAGCGACGTGCAGCTACGTGTCCAACAGGGGGAGACGGCTCCTGGATCCCTTTAAAGGCAGCGGCCTGTTCGTTTGCCGCATTTCCAGCGTGTTCGGACCGTACCGCATGGGATCGATGGCTTTTAACGAGACGATGATGGAAACGAGACCCGAGAGGAAGAGGAAGAGGGTCAACTCTTTCTGCTGCTCTTTTCTTCCTTAATGCGTCTGCTTTTTTGCGTGTCAGACGGGCAACCGAGGGAACTCGGAACCGTTCGGTTCGATTGCTCCGAGGAACGTAGAAAGAGAATCGTCCGATGGTTTTCGTATATACCGAACCGGCTGGGAGACGATCACGAGGTGGATAAGTGATTTAGTTGCTGCGGAACGACAGAGGACGAAGGTTGCGCTTCTTGGTTAAGGATTGGAGTTTCAATGAGAGGTGCGGTTGATTGAGATTATTCGGGATATAGCTTTGGATGCGACAAGGCAGATTTAGGATATACGTAATGTCGAGCAGTTGCAAGTAATAATAAATTCCGGTAGATTATTCAAACGAATCGCGAATGATTTATCCGACGTAGGATTTCGAGATTCCTCTCACCCGACTCATTCGACGTCATTCAACTGCACAAGAAACATAAAACGTTTCGATATACTTTCATATCGTATACACGTTTCGTATCGTGCGGAATACTCAGTCACTAAGTTGTTCAACCTTCAAATCCCTAAAATATATAACATTTCCATCTACGTTTTGCGACCCAGTGAACCAAAATTCTACAAACCGCCGAACCATCCGCGACTAACCTCGAATTTCCCTTTATTTCATCACGTTCGCCATCAACAACACCCCGATACCTGAGAATCCCTTACGCGTCGCGCTCACATCTGGACCAACTCGTGAAAAGATTCCGCGACGTCCAGCATCGACCTATGGCAAAAAGAAGAAGGGGTCACTGTTGTCGTCTTCATCGGACCAGTTTTATGGCTCGATGTGGCCAGTGTGCTCTCTTTTCCTTCCTCTTGCCAGCGGACTTCTCGTTATACCCGGAGGAACAGAAGTGGGTCGTGGCACGGGCGCGGTAGCCAGTCACGGCGAAGGTGAAGCTAGGTGGGGTACACACGATCCCATTCCTTCTACGAGGGTAATGATAATTAATCCAGCAGGGACCGCTCCTTTCAACCGGACCTCGGCTGGTCAACGTCGGAGGCGCCTGAGGTCAGCCTCGAGAGCAAGCGCGCTCCTCTTTCTTCCTGTTCCTCGTACACACCGGCCCTCCTTCTTCGGTTTCTTCTTTTTCTTCCCATTAACCAATTAATAACGTCACCTACTATGGCGTTACCGTTCCGGTTCTCCTCCCTGTGTTGACCCTGGCGAACGGTACCTGCGCTCGGCTGTTGAGGCTCTGGGTTCGAAGAACCCAGAACAGAGAGCGTCGCTCGCTCGAGATAGACGATTATAATCCTGCGGGGACAGAGTCACCTGGGAATGCAATTTCACGAAGGTCCAAGATCTGATCTTTGGTGGTTCTTCAACGAGGAAGCTTGGTATTCTTTTTAAATTACTACGCTGCCGTTTCGGTTCGTTTCATTCGCTTGCGGTTACCACTTCGGCGGTACTTCTCTTGGCTTTGCATTTTCTCGTAACCCGATAGATTTTGACGAAGTTTCTCGAGTCACTTGGCTCTTGAACTGTTACTTTCTTCAGTTTACATTTGGTCTCGTTGGGTATCCTTTCTCGAATTTGTAGTAGCTTTATTAGATCGAACGGTTCAAAGAGTAACCAGTACGAGTGTATAGCGAAGATCTTGCCGATTAGTCGAGTGGTTGAATACAATCGAGATAGCCTTCTTTAGCTATCGCGAAGATATATTTCCTTCTGCTCCGACCAGTTTAGTTATTAAAATTATGAATTATCGATATTCATTGTAGTAAGGAACAGTAAAAAACGTTTGATTAGATAAGAATCTTGAGAACAACTCGAATCTAAATCTTGCGATTAGATCGGAATATTCTCGATCTTTAAATCGTAAGGAAGAGAGGGAAAAAAGCAGGGAGGGAGATCGTGACTCTTTCACCTTTTTCGCCGACTGTTTTCCGCTCGTAACGCGGAGACTTCGATTCGTAATGCTTGCATAAGTGCGCCCGTACCACTTGAACCATGAAGAAATAACGCGGCCCGATAAACTTGCAACGATAAAACGTACACAGATAGCGAGGCCAGGTCCGGGCAATTATAAAGCCACAAGCGAACTTTTCTTTTTTCCTTTCGGGAACGCAGAGCGGAAACAATGGATCTTTTCAGTCGGCCAACACTGACGCAACCACTTTTATTCGCTTGGTCTCACCTTTTGAACCGCTAACGTCGTGAACGTGAACAAGCCACAATGTCGCAATTAATCGAAATTCCACGAGGTTTCCTACTTTAATCCACCCCCCCCCCTCCTTTTCTTGTTCTCTTATTCGATGAAATTTTTAATAAATCTCCGTCTAGTTAATTTTCGGCCCGAGGGAGGTGGTCTCGCGCCTGTTTATTAGTCGACTTGTGGTCGATTGCTTTTATAAGGGGAATTTTAACAAGATTATTACATTCGTTTCGTGCTCCTTTAGTGGCTTTATCTTTCGTCATCTAAATGCACGGTTGCATAAATGCAACGCTACAGCTCGGGCGACAAACGACGCCTGCACGATCAATTTAACGGCTGATTCTGATGAACGTGGTAGATGAAGTCGTTAGACGGCGAGTTCGAAGCCAGATAGGGGAATTGGTATTTCAATCGGATTATTATTGGGTGAAATTTGATTGGATGTTCGTGTTAGGTTGTACAATATCGTGATTGCTTATTTTTCGTGCGAGTTTAATTTGATACTCTTCGATAGTACGTGTTGATATTTATCGCTAGGATTGGTAGAAGTTTTTTAGCGTTTCAGAAATTGCTGTACCTTTCCTCTGCATTACACAATCGTTCTAGCAACTCCGACCAAAAGAAAATTCACCGGCGTTACGATAGACGTACGGTATCATTTCCACTTTATAGTGTTCAACTTCTTCGACTTTCAACATATAATATGTAACAATCTCATTCTAAAAAGAACATCTACAGCAATACAAAGTCGTAAGAAATAACACGCATTCCTGGCGTAGTTGCCATTAATTTCCAATTAGCCCCAACGAAGCAGCCCCTGTTCTCTAAGACCTCACGAATTATTACGTTAACATCATCGTCTGAAACGAACAGAAAAAAGGAAAAAAAAAAAAACGAAAACTCAGAACATAAATCACAAAGCGTCGCGATTAAGAAACCAACCCGAGCTTTCCCAACAGCCGGGCGCGCGAGTGAAACGTAAAACAAGAGGAGCAGCTAATCGACGCGCACAATAAATCTCATTCATTACCTCCTCTGTACTTCAGAGATCTTCGCGGACGTATTTATATATGTACACATACAGGGTGGCTCGTATAAGTTCCACTAAGGGATTTCAGAATAGGATTTCGTAATTTATAACTTATACTTTACACTTTTTTTGTTTCTATGTTTTTTTCTAAGATACGTATTCCTCGTATTTGCGTTCGAACGAATTGCGACAAACATTTGAAGGTTTCGCAGCTTATCACGTCATAGTAAAGCTTGGTGCTGAGTTATAGTAAGCGTTCGAATCGTATTCCATCTTGTAAACATGGCTACGTACGATGAAACAAATTTGCATTGTTATTGTATATCAGATTTCTCATTGTACGAATGCATTCTGATTCACTTAATGACAAAGTGAGACTATGCATAGGTGATTGTTTGTGGGCACTTGACAACTTAACCTACTGTTGTTCTGGTACCATAGCGAGCGAAAATTTGCTTTGTCTCGAAGGAAGACTGCTTGATAAATCGCGTTCCACGTTTCCCATCCCATTTTAATTCGTCATTTCTGTTTCCTTCGCGTGACTCGTAATAATAAAAAAATCTGTAACAGACATCGTAGCTGCGTTTAAGCCACGAAAAGAGTAACGTCAGTATTCTCACAAATCGAAACGAGGAATATAACACAGTTTCAACGCAATTCACAATGCTTAATTTCTAGCAAAAATTTGCCTTATATCGTAGAACAAAAAATTGTTCAATTTTATATTACGCTTACGCGAGACACCCTGTATACATGCATACGTTGTCAGACACACACGCAGAAGCTGAGAAAGAAATAACGCGAGTGCAAGGGGTTAACAAATGGCCGGTTCGTCGCGCAATCGCGCCACCCCACCGTATTCTGTCGCAATCGTGCGATCACGCGAGCGAGCGTCGCGCGCGACAAGCGAGCGACGGTCGCATGAACAACACGATGATCGCCAGGCTGGTAGTACAGAAGTGTCATAAGCGAGCGGAGAAGCGAATAGACGCGAGGAGCCCTCCACCTCCGAGTGTGCCGAAGATTTATTGGCCGCTAGAGCTGCACACTTTCCCTGGCAGACGTAACCGGACCGACCTGCGAGAGATGCTCTCCGTTTCATCTTGCCCGCTCCTCGCCGTCTGTATCTCTTTTGTATCTACTCGTATCTATTGTACGACCACCGTAGGCGAGACGAACCTGCGTGTGTATTGTATAGCTGTCCGGAATATTGTAAATTGGAGAAACTTTGGCAGGACGGAGTAACACAGACAGATACGAGTCTGTAGAATTTATAACTTTTTAAATTTGGACACTTTTCGTGAGACGTTCGAGAACCATGGTGATACGCTGCTGCTAAAAGATTTAAGCATCGTCATTTTGGCGAGAAGCAAACTTGGATCTCGTAACGAAAGATTATGAACGAATGTTGAAACTTTAATCTATTTTGAATTCTTCGGGAATAAAACAAAATCTTACATCGTATACAACAAAATCTTTTTTTCAATTTGAATTCGAGAAATTTTCAATCAAGTATCGGCGAGTTTGGATGATTGGCGATTGAACAGGAGCGAATGACCGGCGAAACAAATCGAAGATGTAGAGCAAGATTTTATCATGCGAATCTCTGTGAAATCGAATTTGAAAATTTGCCAGGTAGACTGGACTAGTCCTCAGCCGCGCACGTTCAAACGGATCACAGTATCCTCCAATTTTCTCGGTGCACTGTCTTACTCCAGATACTGTCGAAGATGTCGTTTCGATCCCATTAGTACGAACACAACGAGAATACGATCGTGACGAGGCAGCGGGTTCGATTTCTGTGGACGTATCGCGAGAACCAGAACGAATCGCATCGACGACGGCGTGATTTAGAAACGCGTGGTAAGCGCCAGGCCCCCGTCCATGTCGAAATCGTAACACATGTTGCGCCGCGAACGAAAACTCATGGGTATAAGAGGGGTAAAAGAAGAATGATCCAGGCCGCCCAGGAACGTGTGCGGTTTGCCTGGATGCATACACAGGCCAGCCTTGTATCTCGTCTCGGAGCTCGCGATCGTGGGCTCGTGATCATGCTGTCTCTCGTTACCTGTTAATGCGTCATTTCTCGTGCACACGCGAGCCGAGCCGAGTGGAGCGAGGGAGCGCGCTAGGATAATTTAGAAAGCGAGGATGATGCATTGCTATCGGAGATTTTTCAATTAGCCGCAGCGATTTTATGGGAAATTTATACCGTTCTCGCTGTTCCTCGTCGCCGAGAACGGTATTAATGCCGCATAAACGTGTCTCCCTCGTCGGCTTCGACGCGGATTTTATAGGTTTGCCTGATTAACGGCGTGGCGCGATGCGTTTGTCTTTCGAAATTGCCAGGATTACGGATCGTGATGGAGGGCCGTGTCGTTAGGGTTAAGACGGGGTAAACAGCGTTTGAAATATGCACGTTAATTGCTGAGATACAATTCGGGGAATGTCGATGACGATTACGAATAAGGACGTGGCAGAAGATATCGTTTAAAAATATTTGGAATCGTCAATTCGTAAATTGGCGCCATTTGCAGAGTCAAGTAATATCTCTCGGAGTACCTGAATAATATAAATTTAGAAGTTTGAATTTCTTCGGGTTGCCGTTCGTCATGGAAATGAGAATGGCGAGAAGATTTGCTGTCGGGGAATAAATGAAAAATATTTGCGAAGCATAGCTGAGATTTTTCTTTTTATTATACGGTTGATTTTTATTATGCTTTATTACGCTTCAGAGGCGAGAAATGAATAATGTCTGACGTTTCGAGGCTCGGTTCACTGACAGCCTAATGCCACTGAATCTTCTCAAATGTCGTGTCGTGAGATCATACGAGAGGAGCAACTCTCAAGTTATTCTTTAGCATATTTCATAGTGCATACTTTGCTCTACACATTGTTGAGAACTACATACTGTATACCGATATTAATTAAATTCTCACAGTTACGGAACACAGATCGACTCTTTAAGACGAACACTTTCACGATTAAAACACCCCTGGCTCTATAAATTCTTTTCATCTTTAATCGCCTCACTTTTCTTATCCACGTGCTGCAAGAGCGTCTTAATCGTCGTAATACCGATCAACCCTTCCCAACGCATTAACTTTCACCCATAATTCACCCTTGACTCCTTCGTCTTCCTCCGTTGTTCCATCCCCACGAGTTAGCCACAGACAGAGGATCCCTTCTAGGCTCGAGCCTATGCTAGAGATAATATCAGTTTTCTTCCTGGTATAAGAGGCAGGAAGGAAGAATTCGTCTGGTTCTCAGGCGCGGTTAAAATGTGCAAAACGATCCTAGACGTTGCTTCCGGGCACGAAACGCCGAGCCAAGGCATCGATTCACCGTTCTCGCCCGTTTCTTGGATCATCATCGGCGTTATCTTCGCCGCGTCGACGCGGCCATTTCCAAAAATAAATCACGCAACCATCGATCGTTAGACCCCGGTCTTCCTCTCTGTCTTCCGTTCTCCGACGAATACTAGGGGCGATCGAAACGTCGGGACCCGCAAGAACGGGCCAACGTAGCTCCAAGGGATTTATGCAGGCAGCGTGTGCTACGTCGGATGGCTGGTAGTTACCCAACCCACATCGAATACTTAGGAATACTCGCGAGAATCGAAAACTCGTTTAGAATACCTGCGGCTCGATAACGTGCTCCGGTCCCGCGGAAGCTTTTAAATCAAGCGGGGGCGGTTTTGCGATGGACAGACCACTCGAGGAGGAGGTAGTCCACAGAATGGCAGTTATTGTTTGGGTTCTGCTTCTCTCTGTTCTACCAAGGATAGCTGGATTTTACGAATCACGCGTTTAGATACTTCGCTTTTAGATAATTTTACCACTAGTCGCACGAATGGTTTGGAACGGGTTGATTTTTCTGTGAAAGTTGTTCTTCTTTTTTTTTTTTATTTTGTACAGATTTATTCGATCAATTCTGTTATCTTGGAGTGGTTTCTTGCTAAGTAAATGAATAGTTGTTAAAAGCGCGTTTGTCGTCTATTTTTGAAACTTTAAATATTTTTCCTTCTTACTGTACGATCGTTACTTTCGCTTTCGGAATTGACCGTATGTTTTCACGAACCAACAACAACTTGCATCTTATTTACTAATCTAACTAAACCTAACTAGCTAAAGACAAGAATTTCGTTAACTGCCACATTGAACGCAAAATTAACGTTCTAAACGGGTAAATTTATGTAGCTCGTTTTCTGGAATAAACGCCGATTATTCCCCAGCGTTCGGTATCTCGCTGATCGCGTTCGTTTGCCCGTTGCGATCTCCAATCCATTCAGTAGCTTGTAAATTTGTTGGAAACTATCAATTAGGTACATCCCACCATCGGCCCACGCTCCGGATCACAATATGTAATCAGAATATTACACCTCCGTACGTAGGACTAAATTATCCACTATCCGGCTAGATAAATGCGGGCGCAACAGCCTGATAAATCTTCCGCAACAGATTCCACCGTAGAACGCGATACAACCACTCCTACGCGAGTTTCATTGAATTTATGATAATGTTGCGTTTAATAGATCAAAGATCCTATCGCATGCTCGAGAAGTGGAAAAGATGGGGATTAACTTTTACGTTGGTTCTCTCGGCATATCTTCCCTATTCATAATCTCGCTATCCTCCTTATCTACGCTGAGAAGTTTTTCCATCTCTCTCAAATCCTGCGACTCGGGTATCCCACTCTATGATTAAATCGAAGCGATATGATTTCTGTGTTCTCCGAGGCCTGAAATATCTGTTGCTCGGCAAGCATCAACTTCTCCTTGGAGAAATCTTGCACGATTTTGAACGAACCTGTACGATAAGCGCATGTCGGACAGAACGTTCGGTCGGATGCTGCCGGCGGGGACAATTACGCAGATGTGTGGCTGGCAGAGCGGGACGCGTGAGCGTGTCGTGCAGCTTCAGGATCCTCGGTTAGTCTCGTGCGCGTGCACACCTCCAACGCACCTACACGCGTACGTACACGTACAAAACCATATGCATAGAGGTCGTCTGTCCGGAATTAGCATACTCTGTACTCATACACAAATCTGTATGCTTGGTGAACGGAAACACGCTGCCCCCTCCACCTCCCCCTCACTCCTCTACGTGTGCAGCACACGTGTGCGTTTCTGTATGAAAGAAGAGGAGGCGGTGTGGCGAACGACGTGGAAGGGAATAAAGAAGAAGAAGAGAAAGAGGGAAAAGTGATTACAGAGTGCGAGCCCCTGGTTGCCCCCGGCGCGTGCGTCCACCTCTCGACCATCCTCCTGTAAAATCCTCCCAGTTTCACCTTTCCTGGAACACCGCCCCGGGCCGTTTCGAGAGATCTCTCGCAGTCTTGGAGCGTTAGGACGAGAACCCGCGACCAACGGCAATAGAAGGACGGTAAATCGGTGTACCAGGTGGCTTCAAGGATTCACGATCCTTGAAAAAGGTGCTTATTACCCGGGGAAAGGTGGATTTCAAGAACCGATTTGACGGGTATGCCCGTTCCTTTGGCTCGATTGTGCGTAATCGTTGATCGGATTCGGATGGTCGCGGTTAGGTTCATCGCTGCGGTCGGAGTTTCAATCGTTTTCAAAGGATTTTTCTGCAGATACTCCGTGTTTTACATATGAATGGTTTTGGCGTATTTGAACACGAGAGAACGTCGGGATATGGGTTGAATAAATTGACGCGGGAATTCGGTGATTGGAGGAACGCGAATTTCATTTAGCTCGTCAGTAAGATGGCAAAATGGAATTTCATTTGGTTTGTTTGTCAGATTTCAAGATGGTCGCATAGATAATCGTTTTAAATATTCCAGAAGGGAAAATATTCTTCAGTCTATTTGTAGGATTCTATAGAAGCGCTACGATTCCGAG
Organism: Bombus waltoni; assembly: GCA_014737395.1. Classification (NCBI taxonomy): domain Eukaryota; kingdom Metazoa; phylum Arthropoda; class Insecta; order Hymenoptera; family Apidae; genus Bombus; species Bombus waltoni. The sequence goes on from JACXII010000050.1 coordinate 1,777,730, forward strand.
ATTTTAAAGGCAGCGCCTACGCGTCATTTAATTTAGAAAGACAATTTCAAAGGGAATTCCATCGTTAAGATTATGCTTACTGTACTAAAAAATTCCGTTTGCTCGAGTCGTAAAATTCAAAGGAGACCACTTAAGTCCTGTTTACTCCTTTTAACAAATCCGTGTTACGTTAAAGCCTGCAGAAACTCATTCAGCAAACGTTACGACTATCCATCCCTAACACGGGAGCCATTAACTGGTATTGCATTACTTGTCTTCTCGTCTACGGAGAAGAAGACGCGCGGTAGCTACCGTGCAACGTATCCACCTTCGACTGTTTACATAACGCGAAAAACTTAATCAAGCCAGATCGAAGCGGTAAAAAGCGTGTAGCCGAGCTGATCACCGCGTAATCGACGATGCGCGCGTGAAGCGGATGGAATGCAGAATGCGCAAGAAATATATTGAACGATGCTCGTGGATGGAAAGTCGGTAGATCGACCACCCTCTTGTCGCTCGTTTCGTAGCCAACCTATATCCTCATCCAGGTCTAATAAAAACAATGATTGATCTTAACGGGTAATGAGGAGCCCGTTGCTGTGCATCAGCTGGGAGAAAATGATCCGCGATTAACGTCAGGATCTGTTACGCTTCGAGATCCGCGCGACTCTCGTTCATTCGTTCCGTGGATTACGGTTCGTTGGCAGACCCTGGTGTGTCTTAGTCTATGCGTCTGCGCAGGGGGAAAAAAGTGAGATCGGTGTCGTTGGACAATTCCTTGCGTAAGTTTCTTCTTCTTGGCAATCATTTTTTCGCGTTTCGTCAGCAATACTAATGGCTTCATCGAGACGTTTATGGTTGGTACTTGGTTGCTGTTGATTGATGCAGATTGATAAGGATTTTGAGATCCTCCTAGCGTTTCTCAGATACGAAACGTGTCCAGGATAGTTGGAGGGAAGAACATTAGAACAGACCAGATGAATTTTGGCGAGTTTATTGGACTTGTTCTCCAATTTTTCAGGTAGTTATAAAAATGTAATTTCTAGCGACGAAGCGATCCAACAAATCTATCGTGCTACTTGCAATATATCCGTAAATAGATTTCGAGATGAAAAATCGTCCATCGACAGCAACGTTGCGTAACAGCAATCAGTCGGAACGAGTTGTTCGGAATCGATCAATTCGAGCCATCGTTCGTTCGAACGATGTATCCACCACGACGACAATCCAATTTTCATCCCGTAGCTCGCGGAATTTCGCGTTACGTCGATGTTTCGCTACCCCGCGCCATTAACCCTAGTAGGAGTGAACGCGGACGCGGTTGAAATTGCGCTTTTAGTTTAATTGCGGTGAAAGTTCAGTTGGTACACGATCATTCGTACGTGTGTACGCGGACGTACGTAGAAACGCAGGATAATCGCGTTCACTCGGGACAGAGAAGACTACGTGCCTCTGTTTCTGCGCCAATCCACGTGTAGTTCTTCCTTTTAATTGCGATCGTTCCAATTCCAAGACGCGTTTTCACCGTTCGTCCCGCAAGTTCGCAGAATCCGACGTTCCGATGAAAGCAATCGAGACATTCCGCCGTGGAACGTCGGTATCGGTAATTTGAAGAGGCGGTGAGAGGCTTTCTGAGAATTCTCTCAACGCTGATTTCAACCCTTTGCGTTATAGCGTTTCGTTACACCTGTGACGCAACAGTGTACTACGCACGTTGATCCTGATTCTTCTTATCGCGTATATCCTAGATAACAGCGTGTTTTGAAGATCCTTCCCACAGATTATGGAAAAATTAGATACGCAAGGATTATCTCTAATCTACGAAATAATTGGCCGTCGTTAAAAGCGAACGCAGATCAAATTTTCATCCATAGGGAAAATGATAAACTACGAATTCAAGTACATGATTATAGGAAATTGAAACTCTGGAACGCATCTCGTGACACGTCAACAGCTTCCCCGTCATTCTGGTCGCGATTTACGCACGGATGCGCTCGCAGCCGTGAATCGCGTACAGCATGTCGGCCTAGCCACGCATTACCATTACCTTGATCCACATCTACATTGTCATTAGAGGTAGGCCGCGCGACGCCACTTTTCAAACTCGAAACACACGATCCTTCCTCGCTCGTCCACCTGCGATGCAACGTTCTGCCGTTCGAGCAAGGCCATGAAAAACTCGTACAAGGAAAGAGAAGACAAAGAGAGAGAGAGAGAGAGAGAGAGGGAGAGAGAAGGAGAGAGAGGGAGAGATAGAGAGAAAAGAAGGGTTCAACGGAAGAGGGATGAAAGCTGAAGAAGGACGTGGATCTGTCCTCGAGGAATACCGGAGTCTCTACTTTTGCCGACGTTACGTCGATCACAGTGATTATGTCGTCGATGCGGTGCGCCGCGTACGCAAATTTTTGCGCTCTCTTGCTCGCTTTGCACGCTACTCTATTTTTCCATGGCACAGGGAAGCCTTTTATTAGGGGACGACGGACAGGGTTTCCTCTCTGCCGATACAGATTGCTCCCTTGCTGCGAGATCCTTTTCTTTTCGTTCTTTCATCGTCTATGTTGCTTTCGTGTAGGGTAAATCGTCGGATAATTCAACTTGGAAGCCTGTTTCAAGACCCTTATTACGATATACTTAAAGCTCTCCCAGCTGAGAACCCTAAACGATTTATTCTTTATCGACTTGATAAGTTTTAGAAATTCAATTTTACTTATTCAATTTTTAGAATACGAATTTTTCAGAATACTTTACGAAGAATCCTTTGGGATATTTTAGAAGAATTTTGGAACATGAAATTTTATCGAGAAATATGAATTATCGAGGAATCCATCTTCGCTTTCTATCTATAAAATAATTATCATCCTCTCCAAAGTAAATCTTCGATGCTACATATTTAATCACGTTTCCTTACGAACCTCATCCGCCGTCACAATTATCTGACACAATCTGCAAGACTATATTTAACGCTATCAGGACGTCGAACCAACGTATCGATAGTCGTACACAGCTCGGACATCAGCATTTGCATTCAGATGAAAGGTGTACACGAGGCAGGGAGAAATAAGACATAAATGAGGGCGGAAAAAGGAGGGGGAAGCAGGATGTGCCTCTACCCCCGAGGAATACGAGCATGAGTCTTCGACCTCTAGCTCTTACTTCGATCACTGTGATTACGACTTCGATGACCGATCCACACAGACACGCGTGTCACGTTTGCGGCGTTCTTAATTTCACGCACTGTCGCACTTTGAGCGCCGATCATCGAGAGAAACGGACATCTGGAAAAATCAGCGTACAGCGGATCCTCTCTCCTCATAATTTTCGAGTTTATTCGATACAAAGATCGAACCTCATTTTATTATATACCGATGCTACCAAGCGTGTATTTTAAAGAAAGTTGCTGCAATTTTGTTGAAAATCGAGGAACTTGTTTCTGTCTTGTAAAATATAGAATGGATCGTGGATATATTTATGCAAATTCAGCTCTTTATGTATACAACTAAAGAACGTTAATAGCGATTTATTTTACTCGCTGGATATTACAATATTTTACTTTAAATATTTTGTTTATAAATTATTTTATACTTTGCAGTATTCATACTGTGTACATCTACCCCACATACATACACGTATATGTATATAGAAAGATTGGACGACATCTGCAAATATTGCTTCGATTTTCGATTATTTATTTCGTCCCAAACGTACAAAGTAAAACGTCAGGAATTCCGTGTTTTGTAAGTTGTCCGTATCGAAAATCTGTCCGGGAAACTGGTGTTGTTTTCTTCCTTGCAGGTTCGTGACGTCATTTTTCTCAGTAATCGATCCAGTCATCTTATTAAGTTAGGCGAGCGTTTTTATGTAAATGCATAAACATTCACAGTTCATTCGTGCCTGTAATCGTAAAGTTCCACGAGGGATTGTCAGATGTCGCGTCATCGATGACCGTAATCCAATTGGAATTGAGCAATTATCGAATGATAATTAGAGCCGTTCTTTATATATTCGCAAGTTGGCGAGACGGTGGCGGCCAATGAAGAACGAGCGAGGTCCGGAGACAATAGGGTCCTGAAGAAACAATGGCCGTCTCGTAGCCGGTGCACGGTTCAGCGCTATAAACAATACCGGAGAGAGGCCCGGCTGATAGGGTCAGAAGGTGAGCCCCTGTGGGAGCTCATGACTCTCTTTACTCCTCTTCATCCACCGTCCAGACCCACCTCCGCCTCCGCCATGGCAGGTTCTTCCTGAACGAGGTCACGAAATTAATTTTTCCTCTCTAGAGCGAAACGACCGCGTCTACGGTGCTTCACCGACTCGCTTCTACGTTTTGCCCTGGCCTTTGGCTACTACGTATCGGCCTGGCCTGCAATTATGTTGCACGTTGCACTTGCAGTTACGAACACGCGGATATGTGCCGTGTGTGATGCCAAGGTTAATGGTAGCAGGAGGAAGTTTCTGGCTCGTTGTGGTCCTTTTGAAGAAAATCTACGGACTAGTCTTTCGATGTGTACGGGTGCAGAGAGCGTGAAGGTTCAAGGAAGAATTCTTTACTCTGGTAACCGGTAAGCAAGTTGCATTCTACTAGCGACCACGTAGAATTTTTTTATTTAATTCTACATCTGCGAAAAAGGGGGGAAATATGAAATTCAATGTGGCAAAGATGCGACAGACAGCTATCCTTCCAAAGTTCTGACAAAGATCTTTAGCTACAATTAATCGAATAACGCTTATCTATATCCATAACCCTACATTATTAAAGAAGGGGAAAAAAAGGTCGATCGCACAACGACGTGACAAAGAATCGTCTCCACTCGGCTCGCAATGGCCCATCACGACTGACTATTCGTAAAAACGTTTCAGTCGACGTGGCATCGTAAACGCATTAATCATCGTGTATACACGTGTACCAGTTATCCCTGGCACGGTGCGCCAGTCGCGAACAGTTATACACTAAATTACAGCAAGGAGGAGCGCGGAACGTCGGTGGAACGATAATCCGACCTGTTCACAGCGTTCCCCGATAACGCAACATCAGATTACCATCTCCCCCGGTGAATTTCTCTTTCAGCTGGCCCATGAAACCTCCTGCGAAATTGTTATGCATATACCGAAGTACTGGGATAGGTAGCCTATAGGTTCCGCTCTCTCGTTTCTTTTCCGCTCGCTCGCCTAACCCCTTTCTCTTTTTCTTTCTCTTTTCCCCTTAATCCACGGGAAGCCTTTAACGAGATTTACTCGAAGGCAGGAGCGCGTAAACGCATTCCTTCTGGCGCAGGCGGTCCGAGCCGCAAAAATCTCGCCGGAGAGATCCCTTCGCGAGATAGGATATCCGCGATGTCGGTTTCGTCGGCACGCTTTTAAGGTCGAAACCCATGGAAACGGCAAACAAATGCACTCAGCCGCGGTAGTTGCGCTCGCTCGACCCTCGGACCCCCCTTTTTTCTTCTCTTCCTCTTTCTCCTTTTCTGCTATTTCTCTCCTCTTTCGCCGGTAGTCGGTAATTGTTGATAGCCGTTACACGTTCATTTTAATCCTTTAATGACGAATTACACGTATAAGTAATTTCTTGCGGCGAAAGAGAGATATCGATTAGCTGGAGATTGACTGATTAAAAAGAGCAGATAACGGAGCCGCGAATACGGTCAATTTGTATTCGATTGTGATTTACGAGGCGGCCTTCGCAGTCGCCGAAATTTACGGGCGCCAATTTGAAATTATAATCAGCCGCCCCGTTTGATCGTCGGTTGCATAATTTTCTTTAATTAGGATACACGGCGACGTGGCGAAGTATACCAAACTACTTATGGTAATACGAGACTCGACGTTGTTGTAGGTTATGCTGTTTCGGAAATTAGGTATCCTTCTTCGTTTTAGTTACGCGCGTTTGATATAGAAATAGAGGAGCGGTCGTACGGAATAATTGAGAGTTTCTTTACGAGAGAAAAATGTTAATTCCTAGAAACTCTTTTAGCTAGTATATTAACTTTTTTGCTCGTCAATTATTTTTATATCTATTCCAGTTTTGTCTCGTTCAAGATAATCGCAAGACCAGTTTTATTTCTAGATAATTATATTGTTTCGTTGGATGTAAAATACTTTAGAAGTTTTCCTAACGTAGAATTATACATTTAGCGTGAAACCTTTAAACCACTGTTGCAGGCTAATACGTTTTAACGATCTAATTCCTTTCTGGCAAAAAAAAGTTTCTATCATTTGCTGAAAATCAACATTCGGTCCAACCCATCGATCAATTCTCACGAAAGAATTACTCCGTCGATTTCAAAAATCGATCCTCGCGTTAGTACTACCTACTTTCAATAAACGGGTCAGGAGAGGAAGTTTCCATTTGGCACGATTTGGAACACGCGTTCATGTATCTTCTTGGTATATTGCACAGGCTGGCAGCGTCGTGTGCTCACGTACACGCTCGGCCAGAACCTCGAAGGCCTCTCGCGAAAAGGTCACGCTAGGGTCAGGTAATGACAGGCCGAACTCTGCAATCACAGAAGCGCGCACGCCACGTGGCTTTGGTATACGCCCCGGCCGACCTCTCCTCCGGCTTATGCTCGGCCGTTTCTTCGGGATCGATGGAAATGTAGACCTGCACGAGTTTGCACACAACCCTTCGACCACCTATCTCTCGCTGAAATAACTCTTTTTAATTATTACCTACCCTGCAAGGAGACTCTGCTCCTCCACGCTTTAAAGTTTCACCAATTTCACTCTATAAAAGACTTCTATATATCGAATCGAAGACTTTCCTTCTTAGAATCTATCAGAAACAAGAAACAACTCTCGCATCTTGGTTTCTCATTAGCTGCCCATTAACTCCATAAATCAAATCTCTTTTCAAATTTCAATCTATAGAACATCTTCCAGACCATCAGCTTCCAGAAGCATTTAAAATTCTTCGGCTTCACCGCCAATTCCCGATCAATTCCATAAACCTCGTATTTCGTACGTTTAGCCATACAGGTTATAAGATAGTGCCATAATCGCCGTAGAAAATTAATAACCCGACAGTATCGAGACAGGAATCGGTTCGATCGCATCGAAATCGTGCTTCGATGTCCAATCGAGCTGGAGCATAGGATGAAGGTTGGAAACGGCGACGCGGACGCAGTATGATCCGCAAAATGTCTGGGACACACGTTACCGAAGCCGAAGGTCAGAACCTCCACTGATCGTCATGGGATTAAATGACTGTCTGGTGGGATCGAGCCAAGCCAGAGGCTCGAGCCGCGGCGATAAGAAGGGAAGGCAGCGCTCTTGGTCGCGCCGAGTCATTCTCGTGTAATTATACGTACCGCGAGACCAATAGGGGGTCTCTGTATCGACAATTAGGGCATTTCGGCTTCCCATTTAACGGCCCCTCGATTTATTCGGCTACACCCGCGGTCGTTCTTCATTATCTTTTTACGATCGTCTGTCGCTCCGCTCGGCTCTCTTCTTGCGTGGAACTCGTGGCGCCCGGGAGGCGTCCAGGTTTCATTAGACCGTGTACCACTCGAGACTTCGTCGATTATTTATCACAGTCACGGTTCATTTTCTTGGAAATGTTTGTCACGGAGAACAAACGTATTTTAAGTCTGTGATTTTAATAGGTTTTGGCTGGATTTCCGTAGGCGGTAGCGTTTCCAATTTGTACGATAGGTTCTTGTACGGAGTTTTTGTTCAGCGTGGTCTCGCTGAGAATTTTGTTCTACTTAGTATCTCAGAATTTAGAAAGTTCTAAGGTTAATTTCAGATACCGTCAAACGTTTCTTCGATATACATTTTAAAGATCTGCGCTTAAATCGTGACCATTACAAAATTTTTATTCTTCTAACGATTACTTGGAGGTTTTATCAGCGACAGGTTTATACGTATTTAGAACGAGCGTCGATTGAAATCTGGAAAATATTTCCGACGAGATAGTTGAAGTCTATTACGCGTATTTGCGAGTCTAATCTTCGTAGACACAAGTTCGCAATTTATGTTTCATTTAACTGGAAATTTTTTATTACACAGTAAAGGTCTAACATATCCAAGTGGAGTCCACATTTGATATGCGCACGAGAATTATGACAGATATTACAGAAGTTGCCTTACAGGTTTCTTCGATCACATCAACCAGCGTGAAACTAAGGCACTAATTGCGTATTTAAAATCGAAGTTTGTTAAACAACTTATTAATTTCGCAAACTACGACGTGTAACAGACTTCAACCTGATCCTTAATCAATACTTCAACAAAGGAGATCGTTGGAATTTTTCATACACGCTTGTCAATAATGGCCAAGCCTAACCTAACCCAAACCTAATCCAAATCGTGTACACAAGAACTGTTCACAGACATCGGCGTTATCAAATCACGTATGCGTAATTCGTAGGGGTCAGTAATTGCTCGTTGCCAAAATTTAATCCTCGCACGAACGAACGTTTCCAATGCCGACAACAATAGAACGTGCCATGCACGATCACGGTATAATTAATCGATCAGAGTTTCTATAAACGAGAAGCGGAGAACGGCGCTCGTCCCCGAAACGGACAGACAATTGTATAATTCATAATCATTGTCTAGATGGTGGAATCAGATAAAACCGTCACGAAAGACGCATTCCTTGCGAGATATATTCGCGGGACGACGAGCTACACCTCGGCTAATTTGCCTGGACGAGGAACGTGCAATTTGTAGTCGGCCCCAACGACCGATTTAGTTCTGTTCTAACGACAATAATTGCGTATGCGTGTTATGGATCGTTTCGCTGGGGGCTCACTGTCCGGTATTAATTTTACACCATTGGCGAAGGGCTGTTAGGATTTCGAACGACTTTGGCGAGACAATTGTGAACGTTTGGAATGCCTGGAATGTTCCAAGGTTTGTGGTCATTGTGAAATTTATGATAGAAAGATTGATAGAAATAGTTTTTTTTTTCTTTTCTTTTTAGGAGAATGGGGGAATTTAAATAATATATATAGAGAGGGAACATTTGGAATTTTCCTAGAATTTATTTCGAGATTTGGCAGGTTGTGATGTAGACTGCGGACGTTTATGTAAATTTATGGACATTTTTATGGACATAGTTAAAGAAATTCTTGCTTGAAACTTTTCATAAATATTAGAAATTCATCAAAATTCAGTAGTTGTCGTGTTAAAAGGTTAAACCTAATGAGAGCTCGTTAAGTTGAATTAAATTTGATAAGAAGAAGAGCTGCAGTCAGTTTGATAAAGAAATAAATAAATCATTTAGGAAAAAAGACGCTTTAAGGGCTCTGGAATGTTGCTCAATCCAACATTGTAGAATCTCTTTTGACGTTCCTGACAATTATCACGATCCATTGTAATTATATGTACTCGTTCGATATCAATGGGTACCAATCGCGAATGCATTATTCATAACGCTGAAATAACAGAGTGAGTCGACTCTTTTCCAAGGGGGGAGAGCTTCCCTCTAACAGGATTCGAATTTTTCTCTTTGCTACGATTAGTAGACTCCTTCGTCTTTATTTGTGAACGTCAACAGCGTTCTAATGTTCGTTCAGCAGCATCTATCTAGAAACTTATGACCGTAATTACTGCTAGGTAATGGTTATTGACTATCGATGTTAAAAATTTCATCGGGAGAAGATAAATATAGACCAATTTCGATAACAAGATTATAAAATTACAATTTATGATAATGTACACGCAATGGTGTATCGAAAAGAAAGATGTATCTATCTTTTAAAAGCTCGTAGAAATCAATAATAATCGATATATAAAATTATATGACTATATAATAAAGTAAATATACTTAGACCAGTAATTATTTAAAATTAGCACACAATATTGGAATATATTCTTCTCGATTCCTAAATTCGCCTACCTTTCGGTCGATCGTGCAGAAACCACGGTAGAAAACGCAGCATTCCGTTCTAACGGAGAATTCCCAGACTGTATTACATGGTTTTTGCCGCATTGGTTTACGCAATAGCGCGGAGAAAGCGCCAGAAGCTGCATAAATCGCGACGATCACGAGCATCGATCGTGAACTTCGGGGAAAAACGAATTAATCCCAATTTACGATCTTTACTGGAATTTCTCATCCTCTAAACATATTTCAAACTACGTTGGATCTTTCAATTCGTGTCGGAATAGTTTCGAAACTAAAAGAGCACACTGTTATTTCTTTTGCGCTTAACGCGCGAAATTAAACCAACGAAAGTATAATAAGCTACTCGATTTCTTAGAAAGATCTTGTCGCGACACGGTGCATCGTTCGACGTTGGCGTGATTGTTTGAAAAGTGACGAGGAGTGTATGGTGATTAGACGTTCCCATGGTGGCGTCCGTTGCGTGGAACGAATCGCGTTCTCCTCTGTTTCGATTTCTCATGCGGCAGAAGTTACATGAAACGATGATATCGTCGCGGGATCGAGTGTTCCGAGAGTAGCTTCTGAAGTTCTCGATGAGAATGGAACTTGTTGTCGGCAGGAACGACGATAGAATCGGCGAGACCCGTATGCTGCTAGATCGTGGTAATTCGACTCGCGAACGTTTTCAAGGAAACGATACGTTGCTAGGAAGTAGTTTGTCGATTCTATTAAAAAGACAAGATTGAGTGCATTGTAGATTTTTATCCGATATATCCTGTACATCTTCTTCGAAACGTTCAATTTGCCAAACAAATATTAAAATCAATATTTATCAACATCGCTGATATTTCAAAGATATTTAAGAGACTTAGTTTTATTCGAATAACCTTACGATTAAATAAAAATATTATCAAACGTGAGCAGTATTCGGACATTCCCACCGAAGAGAAACAATTTCGGTAGATATAAAAAGTAATCGAGACGCGACCACTATCCAATCCGAAAATCCAAAAATCCAACAGATTTTCACTTGTTCGAGAAAGAAGCCAATCTTCCCTGTGTACACTCTCGTTCTTATGCAAACGCCAGGAATATCCTGGTATGGAACGACAAAATCGAGGGCAAGAGGACGGTCGATTTAAAGCGTGACCAGGAATCTATCGCGCGGACACGGTTTGATGGACAGCCGAGATGGACAGAAAGCGAGTAAGAAGCTCGCTCGAGATGCTGCTCTAGGCGTTCGTTGCTCGAGAAACAGAAGAGACACGCCTGGTGTGCGAGGACGCGGAACGACGTTACAGGTTCACCGTGGAATCTTTGGATTCTGTCACTTGGCATCTTTCCCCTTGGGTATAAACCACCTACTATAGACCGCTCCTTTGTCCTGGTATATACTTATTACGTTAGCCTAGTGGACAGATGCGTATCAGCTAGTCATCGATCCTTGGTAATCGCTTTGCTCCACTTTGTCCCTCGTTTCGTCATCATCGATAATTACCATAGATCCCTTTACTTGGATACAGTTGCTCCAAGTACAGTTACTTCGCCTCTTTATTCCTTGGGTAGAGTGGATGCTCCCGCGGGTTTAGAAAACTCGAGGTAATTGCGATAGTATCGTATCAATTAAGTAGATGATCATTGAGACGCGTTTTTTTTCTTTTTTAACAAACCTCGTGTTTGATCGTGTCCGTTTTTCCCTCGGTGGCCTCTTTTTCGCTGATTGAAATTACGCGAATTAAAGGAATTGGAAAATTAACGGTAGTTTGCGAGTAATTTGTTACAAATTGGATTATTATCGTTAGTCTCTTTAACCTGTTTGCTGATTTTGATTGGTCAATGGGAGCGAGAGGAACACAGTGATCGAAATGTAATATAGCGTTTCGCTGATTCATCGGTAGCCGCAGTTATTGCTATTTTTATAAACGTAAAAGCGCGTCTAAAATCCTCGTCCATCCTTTCTTATTTTATTCAATCACGCTCGACTCCGCCGAATCAGACGATATTAATATTCTTGTTTTCGTGTTACGTCCACGTCCGCAAAAAGACTGGAAAATCGTCGCTGGAGGCCGTGGAACGCGTTCCAGGTGGACGTGGGTCAGATATTCGTGGCAGCTTATCAATATTCATAACGTATGCTCAGCTCGCGTTATACATATCAATCAGCCGTGGCCGATTCGAAAATGAGCCCGGCCAGATCGCCAAGCCGTGTACTCGCGCTTAACGTTGTGATTTAACGTTGACCAAATTCGCTCCTGGAAATTGCTCGCCGACGATTTTAGATAATTCCCATGCGAGGCATTCCCTCGCGGAGGGAGAGATGACTCCATCAGCTTGTAGCAATCTTTTTCGATCGGCCAGCTCTCCTTATTCCTCGACAACGTACGATCGTTTCTTTTTCGACGAAATGCCGGACTACCGATTTTTTTGTTCGTACGAATGAGTCGTACCTTTTTCGAAGATGATAGGTTTTTAAGCTCTTTTTTAGATACTCTTTCTCTTTTTTTTCTTGCTTGATATTACATGTTTACATGGTTTTTTAAAGGCACAGCAGGTGTATCGAGATAAGATTTAATTAATCGGGTATATTACGTATTCAAGAAGCTGTTATATGTAAAGATGGGCTTGAATACGTAGATAATTTCTAGAGAGAGAGAGAGAGAGAGAGAGAGAGAGAGAGGGAAGATGTAGATAGATTCTAGGAAGAGTCCAATAAACTAATATCAAAATGTCTGCTTTCTGGTTCAATCGAAATGTAACGTTTATGAGCATACTTGCCGGGATGTGTAAACGATACTAGTAAGAAATTAAGCGAGAAAATGATGAAATTAAACGCAGTGCTGTTCTCACCGTCTATCGAAGAAATAAAATGGCCGAAATAAAATGGCTCTTTCGAGCAACCCGAAAACGTCTCGCAAACTTGACGAAGTTCAGCCGCGTCCAAGTTCCGCCCAACACGTCAACTTCAATCCCACGAAGTTGCAACACCAGGATTTAACATGAGTGGCCCAGGAAAACGAACACCGTGTACACCCCTCCCCCCTCCTCTTTCTCTCTCCCTCTCTTTTCGGTAGAGGCATTCCTGCACGTCACCGTGTCCGCCCAGTGGCTCCGCCGAATCGCGGGGGACTCCTTATATAATTAACCATTAAATTATAAGTTTGGCTATCGAACCGCCGGCGAAGCTCAGCGCCGGACTAGAAGTAATTACTCGGCCCTCGAGGGGCTCCGGAACGGCAGCGACCTTAGCCGAGATCGTCGTAGAAAAAGAAGAAGGGACGCGAGAAGAAAGAGAGGAAAAAGAACACGTTACAAGCAGAGGTTGAAGAAGAGTGGATAAGTAAGAAAAAGGAAGGATCGTATCGTATGGCGAAGGAGCAAGAGAGAAAGGTGAAAGGGACGAAGGGAAATAAAAAAAAAAAAGGAAGAAGGAAAGAAGAAAAAGAAGAAAGGAAAGAAGAGAAAGAAAAGGGAATAAGAGGGGTCGCGACGGCTACCTTACTTCGAGCACGGAATTGCCAGTGCCGCTTCCATCGGCGTAATGATCAGAGGCGGGACTTTTGCCTTTTTAATCGGCATTAATCGCGCCAGGGGCTCTATCCCGAAGGCAATGCTGTATCGTCGTTATGTTCCATGCCGCAACGACCCGACGAGAGCGATCTGCATTAATGCGGATGCCCACCTTTCCGTCCGTGTCCGCGGCTGGATTCTTTCACCGGGATGAAATATCGAGCCAACCCCGGCCTCCGTACCAAAGTTATGAGGATTGCTTATTGGAATGCGCGCGCGCGCCGCAGCCGATGAACCGGACGGTAGCTGCAGGTGCAGGAAGTGCCGTGAAAACCCGCTCTGCATCTACAAAATGCTTCGATTTGCGAATTGGAGTTGAGTTATGAACTGGGTAATATACTTTTTCTTTCTTCCTCTTTTTTTCATTCGTTTTGCGAAAGGAACGTGGATTTCTGTGATTCGAAGGAAGAAGGTAATTAAGGTCGTAGAGCAAGGTAGATTTTTTAATTCTTATTATTGGAAAGTAGTATCGATTAATTTAGATTTGAAATTTAGAGGATTTAGTTAGTTTAGGGGTTTCACGTTCCGTGTTTTATACGCTATTTCGCTGTTTGCTGTAAAAATCACCGTCCCAGGAATACGACGCGATGATTATAACAATCAAAAGTCTTTCTATTGTTTGAGCCACTTGTAAATTTTATTTTACCGGCCGCTTTCAACGATTTGTCTGTATTTTCATACATTCGTGAGAAGCAACGTATTCGCTATCGTCGCGACATCTGCGCGATGGCCCTAATTCATCGTGACAGTCGGGCATCATACACATGTGACAGCCATGGTTTTCAATTTTCTGATCACTTAAATAATTGAAATTTGCTTGGAACATATTGTCAGTTTAACACATTTTGTACGTTCGTAGAGTGAAATCATGCAGCACATTGTGATTTACTACTATAATAAACAGTATCTACACAATAAACCTGAAGCGGTCGGTTCTCCACACGCCACATGGTAGCGAGCATGTTAATATATTTCTGTCAAATCAACTTTCCAACACAAAAGACTATATCTTACATAGGGCAAGTCAGAATCAAACGGAGCAAGTCAGATATTTTAAAATATATTGCAGCTGTTGTTGCAAATATTGGTTATTGAACCGTTTATTCTGAAAATGGCAGCCATTTCTCGAAGAAATTGAGAAAACGAGAAATTTGCATATACTTTAATGTGATCCTTCTATTTATAAACAATTTATAATTTAAATCTTAAAATATTCGTTTGCGTCAATGCAATTGAAATTTCTCCAATAGATGAAATTGCATAATCATTTATTTTGCAAGTGGTGTTGTTAGTTCATTTCCTGTAATCTGTACGCTGTCCAACTAGACAAGGTACCAACAATCAGAATCAAATGATAGCGAATGTAATCCCAACCGCTGTATCTTATATAATATCGCATGTACGGATGTGAGCGAGTCGTTTAAATGCGAATCAGTAATATACTCGTAAATTATCATTAAATTTATTAAATTATTATTATTATTATTATTACGATTAAATTAAAATCCTATAATTAAATGCAATTATTATTACATTTAAGGTATTATTAAATTAATAATAGCTTTGCCTTTATATTGGATCGTATTCAAGTGCAAACCTCAGATTGAGGAAAGTATTACATATTGTCGTTATCCTGTTTTCTTTCCTCAATCGATAACCTCGCGTCAATATCAGAATCCGATAGTGACACAGATACGTTTACTGCCAAGTCTAACACGATAATACTATAATAATTTTTATTTATTTACTTCCAGTCCATTTATTTTCAACGATTCGATAAATGTCGCATATATATCGACTATCGCATAGATATTTATAAGCAAAAGTGGATTAAGACACAAAAATCATCAATCTCGCGAGGAACATCGCGCAAAGTACACGAAACGATGGATCTAGATGATCGGGGACAGGATTTTTTTCGAACGGTTTCAGATCGCTCTTGCAGCGGTTTGGTCGGGCGGTTCTCATCGCGTCTCGATGATCAGGAGGACGTGGCGCGTTTCGAGGCGTCCTTAAAGGTGGCCACACACGTCGCGATCTCGGTACTCGTTGTCTTCTCTTTCACGTGGACGGTGCCGCAGTGGCCATCAGGGGTTAAACCAAAGGCTGAGCTTTGTCACCATTGCCGATCTTCGACCCTGTCTCCCGTACTTACAGCCATCTAAACCAACGGCTAATCCCAATTTAATGTCGCGTTTCAGCCTCCCTTCTCCCCGCCATCTCATCGTGTCGCGTTTTTCTCTTTCTACCAAGCGATCGCTGCGCCTCCGTGTACCTCGTTTATCTTTCGAGCCAGCTCGTGAAGAGAGCTCTTCTCCTAATGGTTCTCGAAATATCGTTACATCGGTTTAGAATGTTCCTCGGTTGCAGAGAAGAGCGGAGAGCAGGCAGTTGTTCGCCGAGGAAATTAATTGGGAACTCGGTGAGACTTTGAATTTTGTGTTTGAACGTGGGACATACATACGGTGGTTTGATTGAGATTTTATCGCTGGATTAATGCAGGTACAGGTACGTGTCCTGTTTCAAAAGTCTTAGGGCGGTTATTATATTTATTTGAGAAATTTATAGTGGAAAGCGTTTAATAGTCGTTAAAAGATAATGACCAGTTGATGTAAAGAAAGTTCTTCCTTCTCGTAAATTATTTTTACAATTATGGATTTCAATAATAAGAATTTTAATTGCTTTCTTTCGGAACACGGTGAAGTACGATTTAATTGGTAATGCGAAGTATTTTAAGACTGTACGTCGAATTGAATAACGAATGCATCTTTGCTTCTTTAACTGTCTTGCGAGAAGAAGTAAATCGGGACAAAAAAAGAGCTTGACCTCTTCTTACGGCAGATCTTTTATCTTGTCAACGAGCTATCGACTCTTTCAAAGAATTTCTGCGAATCGTGTCAGGGAATGAATTGATCGATCTACTCTTTTGTGCAATTCTAATTAAAAATTGCGACGTAGGTCGTGCATTCTTTTACACCTACCAGTCCTTGTTACGTAGAATTCATTATACTCTGATCTATATTCTGCATGAATATATTTCGCGCGAATAAAAAGCAGAATGATTAATATTGTAAAAAATTGTCACAAAGTGAAAAGTATAGAATACAAAGATCAGAGTGATATAAAGAATGATATAATCTTGTTCTGTTTAAACGAACTTCGTTCAGACGCAGGAATTTAATTCTTCGCAGGAATTCCTTCGGGAAATTGTTCGATAATTAGGTCAAACTACGAACACTTGGAAATTTCTTAGATTCAAAACAACAGGATACATTCTGCGTGCCAGGGGAAGAACGTCGTTCTACGGAATTTCCCAACATGATGAACATTCTTCCTGCCACTGGTATTCTTTATGAAACTGTTAAATTTGTATCGAAGAAACCGCGCTGGAAAATTCCCTGCGTTTATATTGCATCGATAGTCGGAGAATCTGAATTTTTTCCCCTTCTGTTTGAATTACGTGAAAAGAATTCGTCCTAGAATTCGTAATTCGTCAGCTCTATCTCCACCGTCTGCGATCTTTTGTGATTATTGCGAATTTTCAGCATACGTGTATCCAAAGGCAGATATGAAACTGATTCGTGAAAAATAATAATTGAAAATTATAAAATTCAACTAAGTATTGTTCGTTCGAAAAATATAGAACAATGACGCGAAAGTTCGGCACAAAATAAATTTCCTTTAACCGAAAAAAGTTCCGGTGCTATGGTATTTCCAACATGTGAATCTTTCACAATTTTCTGTAATACGAGATTTCTACAATTTTAATTAACCAAAATTTCTCTTTCTCTGTTGCAGGTAAGAAAATTATCCACGCCATAGCGCAATGCCTTCTCCGGTCCTCAGGTATGAATTAAAAGTTAATTTCTGGCCACCTACAAAGACTCGTAACGTTCAAGAGATGAATCCGTTCTGATAAATTGCGATGAAAGCAGCGCGTACATCTAGTATACAAACGTGGGAGGATAGCATATGCACGTTTGACACTGACAAAAATAAATTCAGTGAAAGCCAGATCTCTAATGGTCGTGATGATAGAGGGTGTTAGCAAATCGTGAAATTAACTCTTCTTGTAGCGTTAATGACGGCTGATGTCGACTGATGTTGAATAGCGATCTTATCAGGAATAACGTAATTATCATGTTGCTCGAGGGCCTCCGTTTAATGATGGAGCACCTTCGTTTTACACTCTCGTAACTTACTGACAATTTTCATTCGTTATTTCGTCGGTTCGAATACTGTGTAGATATCGTTTAGAGTTTTCTTAGTTAACGCTGTGTTACGTCACAGCGTGCTTTTATAGTTCCCAGGTAAATTATAAAAACTCGGATAATATTTCACTATGAGATAAAAGAAATAATAATCTTTATAAATAATAAAAATCTTCACGAATATCTCACCTTCGTTAGAAAGATGACAGTATAAGGAAAAGTGTCACGATGATTGATAAACGACTGTGCCCGTTCCCGTTATCGCGCGATGTTCAACGACGTATAGACGTAAAGGATGATCTTGCCGGATCGTTTATATCGATTCCCGGTACACAACCAGATATTTTGCACACGGTGAATCTAATGCACGAACGACACGTTATCACCAACGTGCACGGAATCGACGCCGGCCTTAATTATGTGCATTAGCGCGATCATCATTCTCGTTATTATGGCGTACAGAACGCTGCAGCATGTTGTAGCACACGGCTTCAAGGAAGATCGTCATTAATATACTACTAACCAGACAGCCTTGTAGCACCGTGCATTTTCAACAATGACTACGATAAATCAATCGACCGGTGATATTTGTTTTAATTGAGGAATTTATTATCGCGCGGGTTGGAACAGGTACAAAGGATGCTCTTTCGAGGAGATGTGAAATTTCATTGAGGAAAATTGTATATGTAGTACTATTCATTGAATAATATTAAATATTTGTTATAATAATCGAGAACTTCTAGTATTGGCGAACAAACTACCTGTTCCTGTTATATAAAAATGTTTAATTTTATGTGTTATAAGTTCTATTCAAACTGATACTCTTATTTGCAAGAACTTTTCTTTATTTGTTCGCATAAGAACTTATAATGTGGGAATGTTATCTAAAAAAGTTCCACGGTCCGCGTTTTAAATAGAACTTATTAAGATGTTCCATAATTCTTTCGATCCCTGAGTATTAACATGCAATCGCGAATCTTTAGCGTTTTAACGTCTTCATTCTCTTGAAAGCGAGATAACTAAGAAACAAAGAAACGAAATCGAGATAATCAACCAGCAAATCTGCATTATAATGTTGGAAACGAAACGAACACAAGGCATTCTCTCATATAATCGAGATAAATGTCACGTTCACGCTGACAGCTCTTACTTTCCTCGATTCTCACGGGTCCATACGCATCGTTTCGATTTTAATACCGAGTTTTATGTCCAATAAAGGAGAAAGGGAGCCGTATATAATTGATGAACAAAAACGTTTTTGCGCGATACACGTCGAGATTCAAGAAATCGAGACATTACGTTGCCTCATCGAAAGCCAGTGGTCCCAATAAAATCTGTCGGGCCGATATAATTACCCATAAATCGTTTCATCGATCGATACAATCGGCAGATACATCGGCCCCCATGTACACCGCTCTTCTCTCAATTCCGTGTTTCGTGTAACTTGGTATTCTCGGTTAATATAATTCCTCGATAAGCGTGGCTTCGACGAAATACTCATTTCAGCTCTTTCGATACAAATTCCGGTCATTAAGGTGAAATGTTTACGTAGCTTGATCAATTAACGAATTGCAGTTTACGTGAAATTTGAGGCTACCCTAAATCTCTAGTCCCAAAACTAGCAATTATACGAAGTGTACGAAAAAGTTGGAGAAAAACTTTAGGGACATAATGATATAGTAGACATCAAAAGAAGCAAGAATGTTTTAATAAACGTGGGTTCAAAAATCACTAGTTTTGGTCAGGAAGACATTACTTTTACAGTATATGTTCAATATGTGCCCGTTCGTTCGTCCCGATACATACTTCGACATGTTTTCCCATAGAAATACGCACATGTTGAAAAATTCGCAGAATTTCTCTTATCTGTTGGCAGTACTTTTCGATTCTATACTTTTCGATACTAACGCTTCTATACGCTAAACATCTCGTAACTACGAAAATAATGGTTTTTCGATCCATGTTCATTCAAACTTTTCTGTTCGTTTTGATAAATATTACACGGTCCTAAGGTCTTTCTCAAACTTTGTTGCACACCATTTGCATGCATACAATTATAATATTTTACCAAAGTCTGAATGCTGATTCTCGAAATTTCACTTGTAGTAATCCAAATATTCGTCACCGCTCAATCCTACAACGAACATGTTCCCTCTGTCAATCCCATTTTTAACAGTAACTTGTCGAAGTTAATGCGAAAACCAACCCACAGTAATACAACCCGCTTCTTTGTCTTAATTACTTGCATCGAAACATCTCGTTCGTTTCATTCTTTCCTCCTTGCTCTTCTCCCCCTCTTTCTTCTTTCTCTCTGTGCCTTTCTTTGTTCTTTCGGTTGCACGGGGTTACAGCGTGTCGCTCGGAGCCGAAGTTGTAAATTCGCCCCGCGGTTCGGTTGCGTGCCCTTTATAGGCAAGGGCTCTTAAGGGGCCACGTCCGAGTTTTAAGGTCCGTAGGACCGGTGGATCGCGGACATGATTGCATTTGCATTATACACGCCGCGGCGCGCACGCAGATTTATCTGCCCCTGGGGTTTATTTATCTGGAGTTATGGCAAACACTGACCGGCCTGAAGCCGGCCAATAACGTATGGTAATGGGGGACTCCGATTGACTTTTTTACCCTCGGCTGTCTCTCTCTTTTCTCCAACTAACCATCATTCTCCGTCTTCGGCAATACCTCACACTTTCTCTATTCATCTCACTCACTTGTTACACTCTCCTTCTCCTCGTTCCTACACTTCCTCCTTTTCGTCTCTGTACGCCTATCATTCATTTCTCTCCTCGTCCTCCTCTTACTTCGTCCTTCCTCTTCCAATACCGCGTGTAACTCCGTCTAGTTCTCTCCGTGTTGGTTTCTCCGTCTTACACGATCCTTCTCTTTCCGATAGTTTCCTCTCTGTTCGCTAGCCAGTGCTTTTATTGGGCCCGCGGCCTATCATAACACGAACGATCGGTGAACCTTCGACCCTTGCTCGATCCTCCTACTTCGTTCCTTGCTACGTCCTCTCGCTCTGTCTCGAGGGGTTTCTTTGTCTTTCTCTCGCTGTCGGCGTGGTTTTTCCTATTCCTCTCCCTTCGCCGTTCATCGACGCGCGTTTTCTGCCAACCTCGCCGCCCCTCGGGCCCCGCTTCGTTCGACGAACATTTGTACGCGATTCTTTCACCGTGGATCCTTTTAATGGATGCACGCTGCTTGTTCGGCGAATGTATATGGGTACGCTAGCTTCACCGAGTCGGCTGAATAAAATTTGTTCGTAGGATATACGGATTAGGCTGAATGCAGATGAGGGATGCGACGTTGCTGTAGGCTCGAAGACCACGTGTTGGTATGAAACGTGATTTAACGCGACATCGTTACAGTTTCGTATCGACGGAGCTACGCAATTTGATAAAATGTTAGTGATACATCGCGTAAGATAGCGCATCGTTAGAAATATAAACGCGGTGAATCGTACGGCGTCATATGCGCGGAATCACAATGTCGTAGCGCGTTTTTATTCGTTTAGACTTTAATGGCGATGTTTCTTTAGCGGTCGGATTGTAAGTAGAATGTGACGTCGCGTGTCAGACGGGCAACTATTTGTACTAGCGTTTCTTGGACGTGAGTATTACGAAGTTGTACCGTTTATAAGCTGTCGTTATTATATTTATAATGCTTTCTTCTGGGAATACGGTAAGAATGTTAGCGCGTGATTGTTTAGTAACTGCAGTGTATTAATTCTTTGCCTTGAGACATACCTACAGACGTACCTATTTTATAACTAATCAATGCTTTTAGCTTTCACGACACGTGGCTATCATTAATAACGGAATGTCATTTACAGTCCGATATTAAATCTATCAGCAGCCATAAACGTGTCAGAAAACTATATAAACACCACATGCCGATGGTATTAATAAATATCCAGAGGATAAATACGAGTGCAAATAAACTTTCTTCTAATGCATACAAATCGAATTGGAAGAGTAATTGAAAGGTACCAAAACGAGTAGCATTAGCATAACATTGCCATTACTAATACTAACAGCAGCCCATATTAGTTTCGCATCATTCTCATTGAATGGTATACAACGACCAATATAAACTCGATTTTCTCCATCTTCCTCGTGACCCCGATGTCAAGCATCTCAACACGACATCTTCAATAACATTAATAAAATACTCAGGAGCCTAATTACGATCATCTAAATCGAAGCCCGGCATCTTTATACTGGAACTCTCGATGCCTCGCAACAGGCAATCCACGGCTGAGGCCAAAGATAAATTGGCTAGATCGCTCGGTTGCAACTATAATTCTGGTTGAAATCGTAGACGCACGCAAAGTGCACGCAACGCGCACGGCAATAATAACGCCGTTAAAACGGCCAATTACTCTAACAGCAGTTTTTCCGAGCGTTGCTTGCTGAATTACGCAGCGCCTCCTCTCTCCTTTTCTGTTCCACGAAGGAGAGCTTTTCTCGTACGGTTCCATCGTAACCTTCTTCAACGTGGATTAGATCTATGAGAAAGCCACGGTACGGAGGCAGAAACATCGATTCTGCAGTTAAACAACGAGAAAGAACCATCTTCTTCTACGTTCCATGGTTTAGGAATGCACCATAAAACGAGCCAGACCCCACGAAAGTGGCCACTTTAGTTTAAAGCACGGGTTCTGACCTGGGCAAGTTATGTGGTTGCGGGTATCTATACTGGATGCAAAAGTATAGAGGAATCGTTTCGAAAGAAAATTTTGTTCACGGTTTGGAACGGACAATGTAAGATTTCTCTTCAATTTTTTCTCAATGACGATGTGAAACGTATTTTTAAAGAATTCCGTAAGATAAGATTCGCCAAGCTTGTTTCACAAAAATCCTCCCATTTGTCTGAAATCCTCGTTCACAGCTAAATCCGCTATAATCTAACGCAATAAATCGTTAAAGAAGAAAGAATCGCTTGCGTTACTTCACGCGAAATATCAGCTGGTTTTGCCTTTGATTATTACACGAATCTCGATAATTGCAGTTCTTATTATACTCGTCGCGAAGATAATTCACAATGTCATTATCTCAGCGGTCTTTGCTCAAGTGTCGTACGCGTCTTATGATGTGGCTGCGGCAAACGCCGAGGCGCAGCATAGACTTTATTACTCGCGAAATGGGCGAATCGCTCGCAAAAAGGGCAGCTGTCTCATTAGCGGTGCTGTACGAGCTGGTTGATATTGCTTGTAGCTTCTCGAGTACGCTGACGCGTCGCTGTCACCTTGCTCCACAGACACCTTTTGCCATATACTCCTCTCTTAATCCGGCGAAGTCTATCGTGTTAGCACGGCGAAGGAGAAATCGCCGTGATTCGTTGGTGGTTTTCTTTTCACACAGAACGGCTCCAGGTACAAAGACCTGCGAAGATAATTTATTTACCGACTTACGTGGTTCTTTGCACATAAACTTGGCGAAGCTGTGATTTTTCAAATTTTCCAAAAATCATAATTCACGCATCTGAAAATTTCTATTTCGCCATTACGTACAAACTTTATTCTAACCAACCAACTGATATACATTTTCCAATCTTCCCGACGTCCGCGCCATATTTCTTGGCTTCGTGAAATTCGAAATTTCCAAGCAGCGCCTCCAGCAAACCCTCAAACGCCATTCGTCGACTACCAAATCGCGTTTACTGTAACGCGGCAAGACTCGATCTAGCGCGAACCGATTGGACAGTTAATATCTCATTCCAGTAGCTTGGCGGTTTGCATGTCCCGTGCGCGCGGCGTATTGGAAAGGTGCCTTTATACATACATCCATTCCTCGCGAGACTCGCGTGATGTATGAACGTACGTGGGAGCGGCCGTTACGTCATCTTCGTGTGCAACCGTGCAGTTGTGCCGTTCCACAGCATCCTCAGCACGTGAATTCGCGTAAAATCGATATCGAAGATTAAGGATCTTTAGGCAAGCGGAAAATCGTAAAACGAAGAAACAGTACGGTTCACAGTGGGGATTTTTGGGTGAATAAGTTAGTTCGTACGGAAGGAACATTTGAAAATTTCCTCTTCGGCAACTCTTAATGCCAGATGTTCTATTATGCGTCCGTTTATCTTCTTAAAGGGTCATGAAACATTTCTGACCGTTAAAGGAAGTACCTTCTTGGTAGTATGATCGTTCAGACGCTTTTTATAGCCAGAATTACTCTTTGGTAGGGACAGGAGTAACGAGATCCCCTGCGCGATTAATAATAAAACCGTGGTAGCATAGAAATCAGAATCGCGACGAGTGACGGGCGCTGTTAGTTAAAGGGGAATGCAATTTGTAAGAGATACACGGCGAGAACTCGTAAAATTTCATTCGGACCGCAATATAAATTTCGCGATCGTAAAAGTCGTTTATGTTATTTGCGCATACGCCAACATGCGTGCACCTCGCGACGAGTAACGAAATCGATTGCAATTCCTAAATGAAAAATCGTTAAACCAGAACTGCGTCACGTACGAACCACTGTGTTCTACTTGCACCGCTAGCTCTTGTTAGGTAAACACGACTTACGTATTCAGCCGTTGATCGCGATCAAAAACTCGGCTCAATTAGGCGCGACCCAGTGTCGATCAAATGAACTTTTCACTCGATTGCACGCCACTGTGAATTACGACGCTGTAAAAGCGCAAAGTGATTTCCGACATCGAAATCTGCTATTAAATTATTAAACTTAATTGGGAGCTTGGCTAGGGACGACGTGATATAATGAAGTGGCTGTAAAGCGGCTGATGAAGAAGGGCCATTCTACTTGCTGTATAGTAACTTGTTAATTCGAAAGTGTAAAACGATCATCAGCCTTATTTACGCGAAGTATTATTGATCTGTTTATTTCAAAACGAATTACGCTGGAAGTGGCGCCATCCTGTTTCGATTCAAATTTCTTTAGCTCGATGTTGTTTCAATCTAAATTTTTTTCCCTGGAAAAATTTACTCACAAGTAAAAAAAAAAAAAAAAAACGGCGAGTAAAAGCTATTTAAAGCTGTATAAAGATATGGAACGAAAATTGGCGAAGAATCAAGCAAACGGCAAATTAAACCAGAAATAAAGACGAACAAGCAACTATATAATTTTCGACTAACGTTTCAGCGATTTGTCTAATAAGGTATCTTAATTTATTACTAGCAATGTATCACAGAGAGTTGCGAAGGCTTAATCAAACGCGACTACTACTTAACAAGGAAAATGAAATTAGACGCAAAACCATGCTAAATGATAAATGAGGTGAATGTATCATTCTGTCCGGTTGGAATCGCTCGACTGACAAATTTATGTCACTGTCGGGGGTATTTTTCTCGGTGCAGCGCTGCCGGCGTTCCCGTTTGCCCCATGACATTTCTCTTGGCGTGGCGCCCACCACCCACGGTATTAAATGTCACTCTCTGTAAAGGACGTGATCGATGTAACCCCGGTTTTGCGTTTCGCTAGAGGGCCTTCTCGTGAACTTCTTCTGGCTTTATGGGAAACGACGCGTGCACACGATATTAACTGCGTCATTTTCGAGTAGAATGGAAATGAACACTACGAAAATACCCTGCAGCCATTCGACGACAACAATTGCGTGGAATATAGAGAATGTAATGGGAACAACGACGTATTGGGAAACGCATTGATACGTTGACTGAGTTTAGAAAAGCAATGATAAATTAAATGAAAGTTTCACTTCTTACGTAGAGGCGATTGCAGCTCTTTGGATGATTCTCTTTGGTTTGTTCGTGTAATTTAAATTCACTTTACGATGCGAGATCTCCTATGACGTTTCACTGTTTATAGGGAAACGATTGCCTTTATAAATCCTACGAATTTTATGAATTCAATTCGTAAAAAGGAAATTCCATCGAACAATTTCGTTCCTTTAGCGAAAGAAGGATGTCGTCGATACCAAGATTCTTCGATAATCCGCTTCCTCTCAATCGCATACTTCCACGCCACTCATAAAATCCATAAAACTCGACGCTCTATATAAATCAAATTCCCTGTGAACCGTTTCGCGCATTAAGAACACGTCCGCGAGGGAAGCAGACTAATAATCGTGGTCGGATGACAGCGATGGTGCCAGGTTAATTTGCGTGCAGGCCGTGCAAGCTACCTAATTGGTAGATACAGATTACAGCGAAACCCCTCATTTATCGGTAAACCCGTGGCCGTACGGCTGCTTCGATAAAGAAAGGGCTGGCTGTCGCCGCGAGGTGTCCCCTTCCGCGAACATCTCAATTCCTTTAATCTCCCATTTTTCTTCCTTTTTTCCCCTCTTGCCCGCTCGGTGGTGTATCGTCGTCGTTCATTTGCGTAATCTCAAATGGCATCTGGAAAGTATGTACTCGTGTGTATGCACGATGTATGCCGATCGTACGGCGATAACCGACCGGTGGAATCGCGAGAAAGGAAACGAGGTTATTCCGCGCGCGTAGGGATGAAGCGCGAGATAAACGAGTCGGGCGACGAGCTAATGACAACTCGCCGGAGAAAGTTGAACGCTGGTTGCTCCGACGGTAGCCTTCTTGTCTGACCCTTCGCGTGTCGAATGGCCGCGTGCGTGCCCGTGTAATCACTCGCTACGCCGATATTAGCACGCCCCAGCCGCTTTTTTTCTGCCACGGTGCATTCCGCAATGGAAGAGCCTCGCGGTTCTTCCGCGAAATTCCCTTTGCGTAAACGATTTCACGAGTCTCGCGAGAAGGGTGTGCGATTGGGACGAAGAGGAAAAGAGAGAAAGAGAGAGACAGGGGAACAGGTGATTCTCGAGTAAGGAGGGTTTGGGAAGAGCGTGGCGCTGGGTCGAGGGTAACGATATGGTACTTTAATTTGATTAGGGATCGGGTTAATGGAACGGCGGGTGGATTGGCCGGTTGGTTTAAAAAGCGTGAAGCGATGAGAGGAGCAGGTAGTTGATTTTAAGCATTTGACGATAGAGATTGACACAGTTATGGGAATTGGTAATTTTTAGTCTAGGCGATGTCTAGGTACGAAGCTCCATGAGGAACTTTCAAGACCAAGGTTTCGAGATCGATATTTCTTTAAAAATATACGTTACTATATATTTGAACGCGATAGTTGTAAACCCAACCCATCCCCGGAATGCTGGACGCGCGAGAGCATGGTGTGTCCCGGTCGATGCTTGGCCATTATTCAAACACCCGGAAGACGATCGAAGCGCATTGTTCGAGGTGGCCAACCGGCACCAGAGCCTGGATATCCGGGCTACTACCGAAAGAGCACGAGGAACGACTCTGTACTGGGCAGAAAGGGGGTGGGTGGGAAGGAAGAAGGGACAGAGGCGAGCGTTTCTTCTGGTGGCGAACAGCGTGTAACACGTGGCAGTATCTTGTATCGGGGCCGCGATCCCCTGCTGGTAGCACGTTGTTCTACTCTATCCGCGGCGCTGCCATTCGCTTCTCCCCGCCGCGGATGCCAGTAGTGTGGCGGCGGCTGCGGTTCCACGGGGGACACCAGGCCGTCGTGGGGTCTCCAGCGCGTCCCTGCAACCCCGCACGCCCCCGCTCAGATCCGCTGGCATGCCTACAAGAGTAGATTTCCTGCAGATAAACCGGCGACCGCACGGAGGTCCGCCGGTGGCCATAGGTGCGCTCTCCCCTTGACTACACAAACGTGTATATGTGTGTGTGTGTGTGTGTCTGCGTGTATGCGTGTATGCACATATACGAGATCTACGTAGGTAGATGTATATGCGTGTGAGAGAGCCACGGTTATGGCTGTATAATATAGTCCCTCTGTTGCCCTCTCTTCTTTGGCCTTTCTCTGTCGCTCGTTCACTCCGTGGCCGTCGAGTGCAGCCTGGGTTCAGCGGAGGTCATTGCAAGGTTGCCTTTCGAAGAGACCGCCTCGAACAGCCGAGCCTCTCCTCCGGGCGACCACTTTCCCCGTTTGATCACCCTGCTATGCTCTTTCGAGTGTTGCCGCTGCAACGAGCCAGCCCCGGAGGTTGAAGGTGAAGCCCGCGATGAGGTCGATGCGCTTTCTGCGCCGACGTTTTTACGGGCCGCTCTGTGCCTGCCCCGAGACGTGTGGGTGGACGATCCGAGGGATGACGAAGGCATTCTGAGGGATCCACCGCGATTTTTGGAGAGGCTGCCTGGTAAAGGAAAGATCTTTTGTATATATCAGTACGTAGCGAGTGGTTCTTTGATAGATGGTTTGGATTAGGTTTGTTGAAGTGCTGTTATGGCGGTGTAATTGAGAGTTTATCGGAAACGACGATTAGAACGATTTAATTCCGCAGCTTGTATTTGTTTTTCTTCGAAGTACCTATACATGGTTAAGGGGCATTGTAATTTATTGCGTGGTACAGTTTACTTTTTTCAGGCTTGAAATTGTATTGACAGAGCGACTGTAACTACTTAGAACAGTTTCTAGTACTTCTACTAGAACGTTTATGGCGCTCTAGCTAACAAGCAATAATGATATGTTGCTTTGTAACGCCTTCCTTATTAGTTTAAACCGAAGTACGAAATTGAGTTTGTGACTGCTGTGTTTATAGACGTTTACTCGATATTTCCTGTATGTTTCCTATTTTTAGTATTACCAACAAGTTTTTAACAATCCGCTCGTAAATTCTTTAAACATAAACAAACTATCAACTTTCTAAAAAATCTTCGCATTTTTGCCCAATAAAATTCTACCACGCACTTTGCATTTCGTTCCGTCAAGTTCACGCGCGAAGTTTATTCGCCATACGAAATTCAAATCGAGAGCTTCGACTCGAAGATTCCACTGCGATAAATCTCGAACACGTGTTCGCAGGAACGCTAATCGTCCAGTCTCTTTTGTGTTTCCGTTTTCATCTTTGACCAGCCACGAATTCCCGGTCAATAAATCACACCGATAATTTGCATTTCATCCATTATACCGTTTTAACTGTACAGTTCGTCGATAGGATCGCGGGTCTCTGCACGACACCGACTTCGAAAAATATTGGAACGTCGGTTCTCCGAGAAATTTCGCGAGCCTAGATAAAATATGTCCGTGGGGAAACCATCGGAACTGGCGAATAAGACGTCATGCCGTTAATTCGTCTCCAAACCGGGCATAAATCAGCTTGCTCGATCTTTTCTCGAGCAAGGAAAACCGCGAACGCGTGAAATCAGGCTTGCCAGCTATGGATCTTACGCTTGTACTACTCGTTCGCACTGAGTTTTTAACTGTTTTCGACGAGTTTATTTTACCCCCCCCCTCTCCAGAATTCCTCCCCTACTTTGTGCAATTTATACGATGAAATGGATTAAGTTTAAATCTTGAATATAGTTAACAGAAATTATATCAAGAAATCACTGCGGTATTATATAAGGTAACTTTCAACAAGATTCAAAGTACCAAATGAAATTATGTATCTAATAAAAATATTCAGAAACACGGTGCTAAATGTGTTTACAGAATTCAGTGGGTATTCAGATAAATATCTTCCTCTCGAGAGACACTGATTTTTTTTCAAAGAAACGTAGCTTTGATTATCGAGCAAACAATCATTTTCTCATCTTTTGCATGTCGTTCCAATGACATACAGTATCCTCGTGCACGTGACAGTGAATCGTCACTGTCTCGGTGGTGAGTTAACCGGAGGTGAACATTGACAGCGCGAGTTTTCACCGGAAGTAAAGCGGTCGAGGTCGGGACCAAAGGTCAGGACGCACCTACGAGCACCATTCGAGAATTTAAATTAGCTTAGAAAGTTCAGGGTCGACTTGCTACGGGTCCGTGCGTACGCTGATCGGCGAAAAACAGCGCGGGAAACAGCTGCTTGTAGATCGATGGAAACGATAGCTGCCGGCTAAAGCGGGGAAATCGGTTCGATCGGAATTTTCGCCGCGTAGAATGCCGTTGCCGCTGCTGTGAAAGGAAAAGCAGCTTGTAATTTGTTGCTTAACATGTTTGTTTTGCCAGAAGGCGCTCGAACATTACCTTTTGCAAATGCATTTTCATCCGAGCGACTAACTTGATTTAACGCGGAGTTAAATTAACTCAGCACTCTTGTTTGTACGCATACGTGGTTGTACGACTGTATATTTAGAATTATGAAACATTTGGAACATTTAGAATGTTTCGTCGGAAGACGATCGTGCGATTACACGAATACAAGTTTGCTTCCATTTTTAAACAATTCTATTTCTAACTAATGTCAACCGATGGAAACACGGACAGGAAAATTCCAGAGAACAATTTTGCCCACTGAATAAATTGACAGTGAGAGAGTTGATATAAAAAATTTTGATCGTATTCTTAGGGAATCTATATAATTCTGTCGACAAATATTTGACAAGTAAAAGCGCGACGTAACTACGGACGATTGACTCGCCTAATGTGAAATAACCTAACACGCCGTTCCGAAACTCGAAGTATTAAAGTATTCGTGTAGCGATCAGAATCGAGAACGTATAAATACTTATCGCCGGATCTACAGAGATTCAATTTTCTTCTGAAAAATGAGTACACGTTTGAATATTAAAAGAAATTGTGTTACACACGGTAGAGAGTATCTGATAAATTCTTACAACGGAAAGCTAAAAAAAAAAAAAAAAAAAAGAGAGAAACTCATTAAGCAGATGTTACGCGAGATGAAAAAGAATTCTACTATTATCGAAAGAACATCGTAACGATAAATCATCGATCGGTTGATTTTCACCGGCAGATAATGCGTTTCGTGATGTGTCGAACTTGAACGAATTTAGATCTTGGCCTCTGCTGAATATACCCATCGGACCGAGGTTTACCTCATCAATCACGAATTAATGATTCACTGATTTGACAAGCACTAATACGTACAACGTCCCGGAGAAATTTGATAAACGCCATGGATCGATCGATGAACCGAAAGGTTCTTTCTTTAATGTTTACTTATTTATTCGTTGACCAAGATTAATGAATTCTTTCTGTTAATCGTTGTAGCTTCGAAGTTTCTTCCTACTAACATTAATACCGTGCAGTGATTTTATACGTAAAGGGATAAATAATATTCAGCGAAAATAAAGAACAAAATATACATTAAGAAACAGAATAGCTTTAATAGAGCTAGAAGCTTCGATCTTTTAATTCTTCCAAAGCTTACTGACTTTTAATCCTCTTGGTCATAATTTAATTAAGTCTTCTGTATCCGATAGAAATCCATCAACAAACGTTATCTAGACGTACATGTAAAAGGCACAAGTGACCGGCTCATTCATCAACGCCCAGCGCAACCGCTGTAATTAGAAACGTCAAATTTGAACAGTATACTTCTTTCACGACGTAGGCATGGGGAATAAGAAGGAATTTTTGGAAATACGTAGCCCAAAGGTGTGAAAAGGCGTAAAAACTTTCTTTCGAAAGGATGGCCATATCTCGCGAGTTGCTAAAGTTGGAGACGTAAAATTCGGCATATGAATTCCTCGTTAAAAACGAACAAGCAGGTGTCTGAGCGTTTTTCGAAATTCAATCTTTACAGGGGTACGTTTTTTTCTCGAGCGATAGCCATATTTCTAAATCCACTGAAACTGAAGATTTGGGATTCGGCAAACAAACTCCTCATTAAAAAAAAAAAAAAGAAAAAGAAAACGTAAGGGTATTCAAACAGAACCTAATACACATAAATTACCATAAAAATGAGTAAACACTGTGCGGGCGAGGCTGCGGGCGGGCAGTTAGATACTAATAATTCCCATTATCTCGAGATTAGAATAAAAAAATTATTCAATCTACTATCGGTACCGTTCAATTTAGTTCAAATCGCATTATATTACGCTACACGCGTATATTATATTACTTCACGCTACAATTTCTATAGCATAAATAATACGGTACACCGTGCCGGCAGCATAAAAATGGCAAATTATGAAAATAACAGTAGAAAATATCAATGTTGCCCGAGGCATTAAGTTTTGTCGATTTGCGAAATGGGTGCGCACATGTAGGAAACTAGAATTTGCGAGCGGCACGAATCGAGCCGATTTATCGGCGCCAGTTTATCGCGAGCCGCACTTTAATAACGAGTTATTGCCGAGGACCACGCCGCGAAAGAGGCAGGCATTTATCAGGGGTTTAGCCGATAATAGAATGTGCCGGTTCGTGAGCAGTACGCGGGGGCGGCAATTTGTAACAATGCCGGATAATAAAGTGTAACCACCCACGCGTCTCGTTCCTTGTTTCTCCCTTGTTCAACGCGTCTATGGGGTGGAATCACAGGTATGGAATCTAAGTTCGATATCTGTCGGATTTCAGCACCTCTTTTATGATTTTTCGAGAATATTTCAGCAAGTTCTGCAATTTTTTCTGTAATACGGAGAGGTAAGAAATACTCAACTTTGTAAATTTAGTTCTTTAGTTATTCGCTTGAAGAGACAGTTAAGAGTTTATAAATGGAATGTTAATTTCTATATCGTTTCGTCGACTTGCAAGTCTCTTGTTGATTTACAAGTTGTATATAGGAGGGTGAATATTATTAAAGCAAAACGCTGTGTGATTTATCGTATTTGAAAGAAATAAACGTCAAGACCAAACTATCACGAATACCAACGCAGGTACCAGTTTTGTCTAGCTATACAGCGACGAGCATGTAAATAGCGAAATTCCGTTTTCGACGAGTCGACGACAACTCATATTGATTGGCCGAGAGAGCAGTGGGCTAAAGTTATTTTTACGACGAATCGAAATCTAATCGTTTCGATTCTGATGAATGATCGTATGTTTGTCAGCGAATTGGAGACGAATTTAATGATAAATGCAAAAAATTTGCCATTAAACGNAGATGGTAGCCCCATAATGGGTTTAGGGAGGATTGACCGCAAACGGATCTGCTCCTATTTGTCGCATTGACGGGCCCATAAATCAACGTGTTTACGTCGATCTCTTAAATAATTATTTCTTGTGTTATGCGGATGATAGTTTGCCTCGCAGATGTGCCGAAGTTATTAAAAAGAAAGGTGGGAAAAGGATGGTGAAAAATACTAAAAATATGACGTAAAATATAAAAAACATTATTATTTTAAACTTCTATTTTATTAATAATATATACGATTAACAATATAGAATTATATTAGTAATAAAAAATTATTAATACACGAAGAGAAAATGTTTTCTCAGTTTATATATTTACAAAAGACATTCACCATTTCTGTGTATTTGGATTAATATATAAAGATCTGTGCATCGGTATAAATAAAAATGATACGTCGTGTATCGCTTTATACGTGCAGTTTTACGTAGTATCTCTGAGAAACAGATTTAAAATAGAGTTTATTATATCGAAGTACATCGAAGACCGTATTTCCCTATTTATATGCTGTATATTTGTATGCAACGTTTTTGCTTATTCGTCTAAAACTCGTGAAACAAACTTTCTTTTTTGTAGAACACACATGTAACGTGTTAAACGGAAATTGGTTAAATCGCTTGCATTCTCCAATCTAAGAAGACAATCATCAGCAGGTATCAAAGATACATTCAATTCAAGTATCGTGCATTGAAATTTGCATGCAGATCACGCTAATCTGGATCTTCCTATCAAAGACTGTTATCTACCTCATAACCAATGCACGCGAAAGAATATCCGTACCGTTATACATGCTAACAGGAAGCCAAGAAGCGAAGTTTCTTCTCGAAAACGTTTCTTGAAAGTCTAATATAATCTTCCTCCGAGAATATTCATCCTTTGTCTACTCTGGCCACAATAACGGCATTGATAATCTGAAATTTATCTCTCACATTATTTTCACTGTTAAAAACATACAAAAGGAAGAGATTTGCCGTATAAATGGATCTATAAACGCTTACAACTTCTTTTTTCCTTTTCGAATCTAAATCTTTGATTTCCAGAGAGGCCATTCTCTCATAAAAATTTCTCCGAGTGGAAAGGGTCAATTATCAATTCTGTTCGAGAAAGTAACCAATCCCTAGACGTGCCTTTATGCATACCATCACCGTTCGACACAGATCTTTGTCGCGGCTATTGCGATCTCGTTATCGCCTCGACCTTTCGTGCATTTTTCCCTCGACCTCCCGTTCGATACTTTCTCCGATTGTTCTTCTAACGATGGAGAGAGGGCCGTGTAGAGGGCTACCGGCAATTTATTCCGCTCACGTGGCCTCGTCTTATCGATTTCTCGAAATAAAAAGGGAGGGAAGGGGGCACGTAAGCTGCGAATTTGATGCTGGAAATCTCGAGACGGAGGATCCGGTGCGATTTCCTTCGCGACGGATCGTAATGGCGTCGTGGCGCCATTCGAAGTCGATCGTCCGCGGCCATGACGCTGATAATTCGCCGGATCGGTGGCAATTTAAATTCTTAACGCGATCCCTTTTTGCTCTGTCGAGCAGATAAGCGCGTTGTTACGATCTTCTTCGA
This sequence comes from Bombus waltoni, assembly GCA_014737395.1. NCBI lineage: Eukaryota > Metazoa > Arthropoda > Insecta > Hymenoptera > Apidae > Bombus > Bombus waltoni. The sequence continues at coordinate 1,811,657 of JACXII010000050.1, forward strand.
GGCTGGCTCGCTGACGGTTTCAAACCAATAAATATCGGTGAACATCTCGAATGCTGATATGGATATCTATTGATAATGTATTCGGCTGGATTTCTTCGATTATCACATTGACGACTGGTCAGGTAGATCTACCGTTTGATAACTATTGATATTTTATCTTTGTCGGTTTTTATACTCTTGGTTCGAGTGTTGGTATGATTTATTATGAAAAGACTGGTTTGAAAGGCTTAATGATAAACGCGGAATGAAACGATTTAAAGCATTACGCGATAGAGACAAATTCTAAAGGCTCGGTGCTTAGTAGGGTAGATGAAGAAAGAATTTTAGAGCGAAGAAGCACCCTTAGGCATATTGTACGCCATAAATTATGTGGTAATACGCAATCTTTCTTCCATTAAAATCGAGGAGAAAATTATCTCGCTTTAAGAAACTTTGCTGCACGTTGAATAGACGTAGAATATAAATGTACGATTCTTTGCAGTTTTCTTTCAGAGATTAAATCGAGTGAAATCTGTGTTGACCGATTTTGTATCTCTTATATTTGTGAAAATTGCAAGTCTCGCTGGACATGATTGGATTCCATATTGAGCGTATCGATTACGATGAAAATGTAATTTCGGAGAATCGGCATTTTACGTAATTTATTCGCAAATTGATTGTCTTGCTAAAAGGTTGAGATTAATTCTGACTTAATACACCATTAAGCATAGATTATCGTAATTGTGTAATTAACGTTACAATATAATTCCACCTTTTTACACGTCAGCAACTATTTCCTCCTGGTTATTACGTTCATGCATATTATATTCATGGCAATTTATTACGTTTCCGTCGAACAACTGCTATTTACCAAATCTCGTAATTATACTATATTTCACTGTACAGTCCCATTAGGCAAACATCAATTAACCCGAATGCTCGAAAGCATCATAATCCGTGTTTAAGCAATCTCAACAAATGTTGGTCTGTAAAAGCGGCAGTTGCATTCCAGGTGGAAATCAACCGCAGATTGCCTCGAACTTGCTACCGTCCGAAGAACACGTCTCGCTAATTAAGAGTTAGCTATCGTCCAACTCTATCTCTCAGTGAAAACGTAAAATCGAAATATAGGGCTCCTCTTGCATTCCTTCTCCCGGGACGAATTTATCACCTAATTTTCCGTTGGAGAATCCAGTTCTCGATATCGCTGATTTTTTTTATTCGTTTCTATATTTCTGTTCGAACAAAACGAAGGCAAGTTTCGATGGAATTTGCGAACTTCGACGTGCGAAATTTTGCGAAATTTCATATCGACACTTTTCAATACGAAGATATTGCAAAAGCTCGTTCTTCGGGGGACGATTAGGGAGATCAATTTTCGAAGATTCGCGAGTCGAATAGAAGATCGAAGGACGCTATGGAAGTAACTTTTATTCGAAGTTAGCAAGATCAAAGTCGTCATTAAAAATAGGATATTGGTTTTAAGTAGACCAGAACATTATACTATTAAATTTAACAACGAATCATCTTAAACGTATTAACAGACCTTAAACGTAAACTGATTATCCTTCAATAAACACGAAACGACGCCATCAAAGATAAATCAGACGAGAAGAACTATTCTTACAAACTACCATTTAACTACACCGGCAATAACCGCGATATCTTTGTCCGATCCAGCGAACAGGATAATCTTTCTGCGCTTGAAAACCATTTAAAAGATGTACAACTTCCTATTCGTTGCATCGAGTCCCATCGAGCAAACACGACCTCGTGTATCGCTTCATTTCCATCCGTTGTCGGAACGTACAACGAGGAAATTGTCCCGTAACGAGCCTCTAAATTCCCATTAAACAAGACCAGCGTGAAAAAGGCGCAACGACGAAAAAGCTCGCGACTACGGGCGTCCTTGCGGACAACGCTCGTGTCGTCGTGTAATTGAGAGACATTCAGAGTGCATTAGCGCTGCTGGCCAGGGGGCAGGCAGGCGTATTAATTGCTCATCAGCAGTAATGAAGGGTTTGTAAGCCGATATTAGCATAACTAACAGGTTTCCCGGTAATGAAGCCACGCTCACGGTCACGATGCCACCGGTCTCTTTATGTCCTTCTGGACCCTGCGGATATCCTCGCGTATATGTAGAAGACTATGCTCGATGGATCTTTCATTAAGTACACGGAGAGTATCTAGATAATTTGCGGTTGAAACTTCGATGCATCGTGTTGCGATTTGGAAATTGCGAGGTGAGAAAGGACTTATTAGATTTCTGGGCTGCTACGTCACTTATGGAGAGTATAGTAATGTCGTGTTTGTACAATGCGAACTGGAGATCACCGTAAGGCCGAAAGAGAAGCGGAAATAAAGATACATACGGTCGGTTTGTTTCGAAAACGGTGTTGAGTCCATTTTTTGGAAAAAATTGACGAAACGAAATATTCGCGTACAGTTCGACGCGATCTTTCTAGCTATAAACAATTTATAATTTAAACCTTAAAGTATTCGTTCGTTTTAATCAATCGAAATCTCGTCGATAAATGGAATTGCATAATCGTTTATTTTCCAATCTATCAATTTTGAAGGTAGTGTAAGTCCATTCATGATCCTGGAAAAAGATGTTGGTCCTGTTCGTTCTAAAAAAAAAAAAAATTATTTGTACAGTGAATCTATGTCTGTTTAAACACACGGTGACTCGAACGAATTAAATAGACCTCATCAGGATTTTTTCATCGATAGAAATTACTTGCAACGATAGCAACCACTTGAACATTTTAAAACGAAGGAAAATGGAAATGCGTCATTTTCAAACTAAACAGTCTATATACTAATATCTTATCGGTAATTTCACGAGTCTATTAAATCGTGACAAAAATAAACAAGTGCGTGGATATTTTTATAATGTAGAAACTAAACCACCCTTTACGATCCTCAGTAGCCTATAAAGTAAACTTCTAATTCCTATCGTTCAATTTATTCTCCACAAAAATAACTGTAACTTTATCATATATAATCCCACGCTAACTTATCCGAAGCGAGTTCCTTCATCCATGGAACACGGTTTCCTCTGCGTCGCAGCCACGACTCTCTTCGAGGCGACATGATTACACGCTGTGGTCTATCTAAATAACTTCGTATCTCCGTCGAGCTTAATTTACCTCGATGCCGTCCTGACTCTAATTACTCCAGATTCGATATCGTTTGGTAACACGGGCTAGAATAATAATTAAAACACGGTTGGATGAAAAATAGCGCAAAACAGCTGGCTGCCAGCGTGGAAATCAGAGATAACAACGATTTAACGAACCCCGACGCGATCCAGGGTAGGAATCGCGCGTGGAAAATAGAAGCTCACGATTGTGCAATAGGCTGGGCGTGGTTGTGTGCCTGATTGCGTTTCGTGGCTGAACGAAGGGAACGAACAGGATGCTTAATTAAACGCGTAAGCGTTGATTAAGGGGGTATACTATGCACACGTTCGAAATTTTCTAAAATAAAAACTATTCCAGGTGTCGACGAAGTTGCATTCACATAGGTCGCGTGTTTCTATATTTTAACAAGCGTATTTTTACGTTTTAACCGAATGTCGAATTTGCAAATACGAATAAGTGTAATGTTGAGAATTGTGAATTCGGTAACGGCAGTGTTGGAATTTTAATGCGTCCATCTTCCAGTCAGTTAGAAATTGTACATCGAAGAACATGTTTCGCTCGATCGAACGCACATTTGTTTGTAAAATCGAATTTCATTCGTCGAGGTAGAAAAGGACCGAAAGAGGAAAAGATACGATCGCGCGATGTCGCGAGTCAGCCGATTGACCTCTTGATCCTCGGTATCTTTTCTCGGTAACCGCAATTCCACGAGGAAGCGAAACACTCAAGAAACTCGAGATATGATTTCATTCGACTTCCTGCGCGAGAGAAGAAACGAGGGAAAAAAGCGAGGGAATCTCGTTGTAAACGTCACGTTGGGTGCGGCTAGGTAGAGCGCATTTTAACTTGGGATTCTAACTCGGAAAGAGGGGAAGGAAGACGAAACCAGAGGATAAAATGAATCGGTCGCGAGAACCGCGTGTGACACTTTGTTTAACTGGCCCGATGGGAGGAAGAGAAATATAAGAGAAAGAAAATGACTTCTATCGCGAGAGGAGAAAGTAGAAAAGGAACAAGTCGCTTAAAAGGAAGCTGAGAACAGCAAATGGGCAAAAGGTAGAAATAAAAATCGCGTGCTTGAAGAAGGCCGACACTTTAATGTGACCCACGAGGAAATGGAAATAGTCCGACTTAAAAATAAAGGAATAAAATAAAGAACTAGATCGTCTCATTAGCCGAACGAAAAAGGAAAAAAAACACGGCTGAAAGGAGATACCTAAATTACAAAACTTGACGAAGTAACTAAATCCAGTCGAATCGTCTAAAAATCTTAAAATACAAGAATTCAGTAAATGAATTAACATACAAATTCATCGTCAAAAATAAGAAAGAGAAAAGGCAGTTAAGAGATACATATAAAATGAAGGAGAGGTACGAAGCGAGATGAAAGGAGGCTGGATGGCAAGAGTAAAGAGCAGAAGGGAAGAAGCGGTGAAAGAGGGATAAAGAAAGAGAGGAGAAAGGAGGAAAGACGAAAGCACTGCGGGAGATAGAGCGTAGCGGGAAGCAGTGGGGCGATGTTGATCTGGTTAGGCTGGTGGGCAGCGGTCGTCGGTACGCCGCGGTCGACGTCGGTACGCCGGTCGTCGGCGAGAGAGGCGCGCGACGACCTCGACAGGGCGTGGCAGGTCACCGGTTCTTGTTCGCTGGTGCACAGTGGCGTAGCCACCGATCGGGTTTAAGGTAGGCCAGCTGCGAGGAATTTCTTGCGTGATTCCATTGCGAGCATCTGTTCTAACCATTCCATTATTGAGAGAATCTTAAAGCGGTCATGGTTGAACTTGAAATTTGCGAGACAAATAGATTTGGGATTTTCTTGCGCTCGTGAAACAGTTTTATCATTTTTGTTCAATTTTAATTTTGACGAAAAACCTGAGAGTCAATTTTTAATTTCTATTTTCAATTGACATTATTGGGCACTACTTGCTCCTTTCGAAATTCTTAAAAGAATTCTTTGATACGATTACATTTTCAGTCATACTACTGCTATGATCGATCGATTTTTCTAACATCTTTGTTCGAATTTTGCTTTCCTCGAACAAATTAAGGTAACACGTAGAGATGCAAACTATTGAATGGCGGTATTCGAAAAACCTTGAAGAGTATTCAAGAAGTTTTGTCGATTTTTTCTAAAACAGAAGAACCTAAATAGAGCTACGTGGGCTCAAACGATCCAGTATGTAGACGATGTCGGTAAAAATGAGGTTGCAGACGGAAGGTTAATATCGAATTTCTTCGATATTTTGAGCTAGCATTGATTGTAATATCATTGGGTATTGAAAAATTTCGAGCGCCGATTGTAATTGCTGATGTTGACAAAGATGATCAATAACGAAACGGTAGGTATCTAAACTACATCGAATTTGTTTACAGCATTTAAAAGAGCAAAGATATTTCGTATTACAAAGTTGATCACTTTACGCGATAAAATAGTTCCCAGTAGAACATTTAGCCGACAATTTGTCAGCGTTATCTCTGCAGATAATTCAATGTACGTTTCGGTCTTGTGTCGAAAATTCCATACGTGCGGAGGAACCGTAAATTCGTGCGGTATTCCTTTATGTAACGATGCGCCATGCTAGGTTCAACCGACGTCCGGAATTTGTGTCGAACAGGTATCTGAAATTCCGGTCACCTTCCACCTTTCGTTAATCGCGACCTTTATCTCGATAGTAACTCGCGGTAGGGGCACCTTTACATTTCCTAACCTCTGGTAATATTCAACGTCTCCATGGAAAACCTTCCACGCTTCGTTCCTCGTTAATTCGTCTACTTCCCTGTACATATTACACGTGCAAAGATTTTCTATAGCATAGGACGTGATAAGACTATTCTTATTCATTGGTAAAATTTTTCAACAAGTCTGAAAACAGACAAAGAAACTGCATGATATTTGGTGCAAGTGTATATCTCGCAGAGATCAGAAAGTGTTTAAATAGTCGATCATCTATTGCATTAACAGATACGAGTATTCAATGGACCATCTTTGACATACATCTACGAATCGGTTTCAAATTTTATAGCGGTGTCTCGTTACGGCGGCAATAAAATTCCAAAATGTTTTACATAACACGTACGACACACTCGCGAAAGTTTTCTATCCTAAGTGTTCGAATACTTTCGTGAGTCACTTCCAAACTTACAGAAGCAGCAACGTCTTAGGATCTAAACTCGGGGAAGAATTAAGGTACGGGCGATAGTATTCGTTTTTACAAAGTGTACCCGTTGTATGCCCAGTAGTGTACAACCCGACAGGGAGTCATAAACGTAAATTCCGAGCATCGGTTCATCCTAGTTCATTCCACGTCGTGTTTTGCATACTGCAACGCCATATAAGGCGGTACCGTGAGCGCGTAACAGCCCGAAGCGAATGCAGCAGCTGGATGCAATAGCGTTAACAAAAGTTATAACAGCGGTTACGATGTTTTTCGCCTCGTATGTCCCAGATTCGTGCTGGTTTATACTTTGTTCTTTGCGTCGAACAGCCGTTCCATGTCCGGCTACAAATGTCACGAAGATTCTCTTCGACGTGTGCAGATTAGTGTATAGAATTGTCAGCTGCAGGAAGATTACCAGCTATATTAGGTTATATCGCGATTATTAGTTATTTTACAGATATTATACAGATTATACAGGTATATCTGACACACGATATACGTCAAGTCTCGATGAAATGTTTGTCTAGATTTTAGATTATTAAAGTAACGTATGCCAATTTGAGGGAGTATTGGATTAGAGATGATGTGTGATTGGAAAAGATATCGAAGATATTCTACGCGAAAGGAAATTACAGCGATAATTATTTCTGCAATATAGAGTTTAATCTTGTCAAATCTAATTACATACTCTTTAATGATACTTTTTAATATTAGTCTTGAGAAACAAATTATTTATTTCTACGTCGATGAAGATATATCGTTAAACAATTTTCGTCGGATATTGTAGTAACCAGGCAAAGTTTATTCCGAGCAGATTATCCTATCATTGCACGAGACAAAATCATTGCGACTTTTTACATTCAGTATAAAACAAATCTTCCGTATGATTTTGAAAGACAAATTAAATCTCTTGACAAGTATCTAAATCTTCTTAGATCAAGAATTTTAATAGCAAAATGCCCATAATGGACCGATAAACTTCCAATGATATATTCCATTATGTTCTCGGCAAATTACTCACTAGGACCAGCTTGTCATTTGTCAGCGACTAACCATCTTGGAATTTTTCACATATCGTAAAACGTTCATCTCATTAACTCGTCATTGTCATTGCACAACAGCTGTAGTGACGAGGCTTCTAGATGTCACAGACGCGACTTTTATTACGAACCTACCTCGAAGAACGCGGTATAGTTGATGGAAGATGATTTAAACCCGTGGGATAATTAAAGGAAGTATTTTACGCGTCGTAAATCGGTGTCGAGAGGCGTTAAATATTTTGCTTTTTAGAGAATTCATCGTAATTCTCGCAGAAAATTGTACGCGACATGGTGACACGTGCATGATACGAAATTGGACATTTTTAAACGCTTAAAAATTCAAATACTTCCACATTGGTAAAGTAAGCAAAGTTAAACGAAGCAATGGAAAATATATGATGGTAACCATCGTTATTACTTTAAGTAAAGAAAATACTTCCCACGAAAAATATTTCCAATTCCATGAATAGAGTAATCATAGTTCGATAACGAATGCATGAAGACATTAAAATTCCAGAAAAGTAAAACTATAGTATATAATAAAAAAAAAAAGAAAAAAAAAACAGCAATTTCACGCAGTCGTCTTATCGTTTATACAAAAGAGGAAGGGAATCGAAGAAAGATCTTGAAACTTAAACCAACCGAAGAACGAGATATAAAACGTCGACGAGTATCGGCATTGCTACATTCCATAAATTCGTTCCCGGAGGCCTCGACTCGATTTTGCAACGGGCAAGCTACAACGACTGTTTTTCCCCATAGAGAAACCGATGGACCGAGAGGAAAGATTCCACGGCTCCATCGCGACCAGCTAACGTGACGCTGTTCCGAGTCGGTGCTCTTCCGAGGTTATAACCGCGGCTTCGAGATCCTTCGGGGTCAAGAATTCGAACTTGGCAAGAAGCAAGCCGTTATTTTTCGAGGAACCTCGATCCTTTTCACGCTCGACCAACACTTTCTGTGGATCCTCGACTGGAAAGAATTCTCCTGTCCGCTTCCATAGTTCTCGTTTGAATCGCGTTGCAAATATGACAATGGTGTTGCTTTCCTTGATATATTTGTTGCCCTGAAGATAGGTGTATAATAAGAAATATTATTTTTACGCGGTCTTTTGCGAGGGGAATGTTCTTTGCGTAAAATCGTATACGTAGGAAATTCTTCGCCTGTGAAGATTTGTATCAAAGAAATTTTCCTTTCATAAAATTCTCTATGGAAGAATTACCATCGCCTCCCCCCTCCCACACGTACAAAATTTATTACGCAAGCAACATTCCTTTAACAAGGTTTTCCATCGAAGAAATATTCCTTCTATAAAATCTTGTAGGAAAGAAACTTTTCCTTTACAAAGTTTTCCATCAGCGAGATATCAAGGAAAGGTAAAGTTTGCCTATTTCTATCGATCGTTCTCTGTAAAAGATCTTCCTTTTATCCGTTCGAAAATCGCATTGTCCACCGTAACGTCTAAATATGGAATCGAAATATCCAGTTGTGGAACAATAACGTAGAAAAATCATTAAACACACCCTCGAAGCTTTTGCGCTCGAATTTCGCGCTGTCTGGCAAGCGCGCGAGATAAGAGCGTGTTTGTGGAAGGTATAATTGATGCTGGACCCGGTCTGGGATCGCGTTTGCCCTTAAGAGTTTGGAACTGGGTGGAGAAAATATAGGTTGTCTTCGTGGCTGGGCCTTTGGAGGGCCGCGGTCGCCCGCGGTGCAACACGAGGATGATATATTCGCTGCAACTGCAGCTGCACCACACAGACACCACGGCTGGCTCGAGGTTTTGTGAGATTACGAAACTTCTGCTTGTATCCCTGCTCGAAGACAATGAGATGTATGCGCCGAGATGAGATTCCTGTGGATTCTGCCATCTTGAACGTCTGCCCCCAAGAAGGACCTCCTGTCAACTTATCCTCGAACTTTTTTATGGTTCCCTTCACTTTCTTCTTGTTTCTTTGTCAATGCTAGTTTTTTCTAGATATTAGTCTGATCGCGAAGGAATGCGTTCTTCAAAGAGATTTTCTGTATTCGTAGATTTAGAATCGACGATAATATAGCGTTAATAAATTACGTTCTAATCGCAGAGACCGGACTGCCCGACGTATAACATTACGCCCCCGTAAAAAGTGTAAAAATATGAATTACAGTGTTTTCCTCTACGGTGTCCAATTACCGAGTAATGGATTAAAAGATTCTAGGCTCCACTGAATCTTCATATTATCTCCATATTAATAATCGTATCAGAAATTACTCTATCGTTCTTTCAACGCAAACCTAACGATCCTCTCTTGTATTTCCAATTCCGGAAACGCTCCAGTTACTTCATGAAAATCTCTCGACGCGCCTCCCTTCTCTCTCGTTTCCGATCCTACAAGCACACCGCTAAATGTCAAAATCTTCATCCGATCCCAGGCAGAAAGAATCCCATTCCAAAGAGAAGAGGCACGCACTCGCATTAAACATCTTTTTTTCTCTTTGAGAGACCGCTGTCGCTTGACAAGATTTCTGCACGCAGTGCAGTCGGCCAAAACGAACAGACGGACATCGTATGTAATCTAGCGAGCCTTTACGGAGCAAGGGTGGTAAAAACGATCGGGAGACGGCGGTTTTAATTCATGCTCATCAACGGATCAGGGAAAAATCTTGGTGTTCCGGGAGCAACGTTTTACCCTAAATACATTTTAATGAAATAGAACGTTCTACACGGCATTGCACAGCTCGACAATTTCCACGCGAACGTAGCACGGTGCAAAAAGCCGCGGTTCGATCAACGAGGAGACATCGTGCACTATAATTTCGTGCTACTTGGGGGCGCCACGGCTCGCAGGCATAATTGATACCCTGATTTCAGAGTGGTAATTCATAATAATCAGCTAAGAGATCGCGAGCAGAAGCCTGCCTTTCGTAGCAACATTCTATTCCGTACCGCAATTTAATATAATAAAAGTACGCCTTTTTCTCGTAGCACGGCACTCGATACAGCTCGACGATTTCTCTACGATGTTTAACGCGCGGCAAAAACATCACGGTAGGTCTCTATTTTGAAAAAAAGACACACCACGCACACACACGCAAACGCCGTTTGAGCACACAGAGACATCGTAGATACGCGTTATAATTTCCACGTCTTTTGCGCTAACCTCTCTGATATACTTGGTTTAATAACGAAATAGTTCGAGAGTTTGTTTCACCTGAAGTTGTGATAGGTAATACAGGTGCAAGTTTTCATTAGTTAATTTCTACCGGTAATGCGGTGCTTTTACAACGATCGTTCACGGAAGGAGGGATGCAACCGTGTCTTGTAAGGTATGATAGAGTAGACAGGAATTTAAAAGGTTTTTTAGGATACCTCGGAATGTTTTTAGGTTGCGCGTATGAAATTTGTAATTTATAATGTGAAAGGAAAGAGGAGATTAAAGAAAGTTTCAGGAATTTGCTGCAATTGAATTCTATTAGATTCTACGACGAAAATGTTCGTATAAAACTGACCTTACACTACTTACACCCTCTTTAAATTGCCGGAACCACAGAATCATTTTCCACGTTTAACGTATGTAAATTTTTCATAGATGCACGAACATCCGCGATCTGTTCGACCAGAAAAATTTCTCGATCAACCAAATCACCAAATCCAATCCCAATATCCATCAACATGAATAAACATCGAACGCTTCTCTTCGACTTATCACGTTTCTAAAATATTTAGAGGAACGTTTGAAAATCGCATCGTGTCACGATCTTCGTGGCTCGTACAAATATCTCTGATATAGTTTGTTGCACTTTGGCCCAAACCAGTCGAAACCAGCGTGCACGCTTCGATCGCGTGAAACAGGCCTCGCGTCCGATCTACCTAATAACGATCCCATGGTTCTGTTTTGTCTTCTACCAGCTAACAACTCGGCTAATTAACGTTCGCGCGTAAGAAAACGGTAAGCGCGACGAGCTTCCATTCTTACGGTCGCCCGCGTTCGCATACCGTTAGCGTCGCTATCGGAAATTCGAAACAATGTCGGCCGTGTCGTCCGTGATAGATGGCCCTGTGTATTCCCCGTGGACGTATTCTGGCGCGATCACAGTGTCAGCTGCAAGGAAGAAACGGGATAATTAGCCGTGCACCGAGCCGCGAGGTTCACGCGAGTAAACGGCGTGTAAAGCGAGAACCGCGGCACGGGATAATTTGTGCAAGTTCGTTGATCCTCCTTCTTGTCCTTTTCTTGTAATTAGTCAGCGAGCCGGCCGACGAGGAATAACTTTCCAGCTTCGTTACTCGGATGCCTGCGCTTGTTGTAACCGTGTGTTGAGAACGGTCGGAGAAACTGGCTTTTTCAAAGTGGCGATTGTGAGAGATTATAGCTTGGTTAACGCGCTCTGAAAGTTCGACTTGGAGTTAACGAAAGGGAACTTTCTAATCGAAGATGAATGCCAGCCTTTTATTTTATTTAGTTCGTACCAAGTCTTCCGTAACTTATAAAAAATCCATTTTTTATCTAAACGAAGCGTATATCGTTGCACATATTTCTTAACACGCAGAGCAAGGATGAAACGGTTCTCACTGTTGCAGTAACTTCGTAGGGTTTCGAAATAATTTCCTGCGGTGAACACTCCGATCCTTCGTCCTGCCAATCCACGCCAACTGTTCAACATAGAGATTCGACATCGCCAACATTCATATTCAAGTTCGTTTGCCACGAAAGCTGAACAAAAGCTGCGAACAAAACTAAATCGTTCCTCGGCTTCGTAAAAGCCGAGGACTCGATTTACTTGGATCTGGATGTTCGGTCGGTGTTCTCGGAATGCACGAAGACGAGGACGAAGACCGGTCTGGGGTTTGCGTGCGGCGTTCGCGTTAGAACGCTGAATATTTCATTCATAAGCTAGCGATCGGCGTATTCTGTGCTCGCGAACGGAGCGCACACGGCCAAACGATCGTAGTACGGTGTGAGTGGCCGCGAACCGTGCAACGTTAAGCGGGGGTAAATCGCGGCGAGTTGCAGCCGCAATTACGATCGTGTGGACCCCGTGAATGAAACGCCCGTCCTTTTTTTCCCTCCTCTTCTTCTTCCGCCTCCTTCCTCCGTCGTTCCGCCTCTTTCCTCTTTCTACGTCCTGCACCGTGATTCTATCCGTAGCGAGTAGCTCGAGCCGACTTTTTGCGGAACGGAGGTTTAATGAGCGAGCGCTACGCGGCGTTCCACGCCGCTGAGGATGCCGCTTGTTGCACAACGAGGAGAGACACCGCGCGGAACGCGCGACCTTCCGCTGGGTCGAGGGTCACGCCACGCGTTCGGGAACACGCGTGGGTTCCGCTGATTCAGACGACCGGTGGGTGCACGCGTGGGTGTCATTGTTCGTGATCTTTGTGAATGAGCACGAGGAGAAGGTGGTTTTAATTGGCCGAGCGGAGTGTTTGTTTTTGGCATTTTATTTTCAGGTGGTTTGGACAGGGAATGGACAGGTTTTAATGGAAACAAATTCTTCAAGCGTTTAGGAAGCTTACTGTATTTTTGTTGGTTTGAATTATCGCGGAAATCATTTTTCTTTGTCTTTGCGCGCTGCTTTCTACGGTTAATGGTCGTGTTTTTCTTAAATCTCGCGTCGCTGTTACGTTTGTCATTACATCGTTCTGAATCATTGAACGTCGATCACTTGCCCAAGTTCGAGCACGATCGAGGATATCCAATTGTGTTCAAGCCAGTAACGAGGCGAAGCATTTTCGCATTTGACACGGATTTAAAGGGCGGATCGCTCGAATAAATCTGCTGGATATCTTTTAAAATCCTCTATACACCTTCTTAGGAACTGTGAGACAAAGAATTCTTACCTTTGTACCCAGACACGTTCCACGTCACACCGAGTGATTTTCCAATTAGAAGCAAACTATGTCAGATAGAAATAACCATCCTGCCTGTTTCTTTTGCAGAATTTCCGCGAGCACCGGATCGACGGAGCGGCATTGCCCCTTCTCTCGGAGGATCACTTAACCGGGCCTATGGGAATGAAGCTAGGTCCAGCCCTGAAGCTTCGCGCGCTGTTAGCCCGGAAGCTGGGCGCTTGCACGGTCTGTTTGCACTGTACACACTGCCATCAGACACCTTTGCCGGCATTGAACGCGGCCGCGGCCGCGGCAGCCGCGTCGCAACAGCAACACCAGCAGCAACCCCAGCAACAACAGTTGCCTGGAAGGCGGCCGAGCAGCACAGGAAACTGACAAACAATGGCGGAGACTCCTCTGGGCCCGGAGGGCACGGTTACGCCCTCCACGGACCCGAACAGGGCCCTCAGGATAGAACGGCGCGTATCACGTCCCATACGCAAGCCGGAAGTCGTCTTCAAGAAGCCCATCAAACAGTGACGCGGACCACGCGACAGCGTGTACACGTGACCGCGGACGCTGTGGAGTTGCGGAGGCTCCGCCTTGTCCTTCATGTTATTTTCCTTTTTCCTTGGACGCTCGACAACGAGAAAGAGTTTCGTATATATACATACGTATATGTGTGTTATGTATATGCATATATATGCATATATATATATATATATATATATATATATATGCAGAGAGAGAGAGAGAAAGAGAGAGAGTGTGTACCTGGGAAAAATTGCTCCGTCTCGGAGGCAAAATTTCATTTTGCAGCGCTGTACTTACTTATAGATGACTGGCTCGTGGAATCGGGTGAAATCGTGCGTGGGAGTAGGCGACTCTTTGAGAAAGAGAGCGAAGATTGGGAATGTGAATGTTGAGTAGCCAGGGGACTTAGTTTTTTTACGTTGGTTTGATGTGCAGTTTGAAGTGTGGATAAGAAGTTTGTAGAGGATTTGTTCTTCTTTTACTTTTTCGGATGAAAGTAGTATTTTATGTTTGACTTAATTTTTAACAGAATTCTCATTGCTACGTACGTATAGATGCAATTTCGTATGGACTTTTCATTTCTCGTTCTCATTCGTGCAACGTTGCTCCGGCGTGTGTAGCGTGCCGCTTTAACGAAATGAAATTACATTTCCAGTTATTTAAATCGTCGAACTGTAAGCTCTGTTTACATTCAAATTCTTATAACTTCGAACTATAACGATCATTATAAAGAAGAAACATAAATAGGTAGACATTTTCTAGCGAACTTCTTATCCGCACGTCGATCCGAAATCTCGGCAAACCATCGAATTTGAAATGAAATTTTCGATCGACGATTACAATATTCTTTAATTAAATCGTAAACATTCAGGATGATAGCCAGTGCCTGAAACAAGAATACTTACCCAAAGAATCTGGGCAGTCCCATTCAGAGTTTCGTTCAAGAAATCTTCCAACGGTGCGATTCTCTTTAATTTGTAATTCCTTTGTCCGGTTCTTAAGAGACTTGTACCGCTGGTCATGCTAACAGATTCTCTTCGACGAGCAGGAAGTGGAGGGTGACTAACAAGTGTTAGCATTCTCGCGTTCTGCCGCTTATAAATTAGAAATAGACACGCGATGAGCATAAAAGAGATGACGCTGCGTGATAATCAAATTAATTGGGATAGTAATTAGCGATTAGACCTCCTCGTTTGCGTGCTTATTCAAATTATATCCTTCGGTTGGAAAAAGAAAAGAAAGAAAAGAAAAATGGCCAACCGGAAGCAACATGTTCGATTCTTCGTGAGCAATTAACGTGTCAGGATTTCAAGATCGGTTTCACGCGGAACTAATAGCCTCGAAATCTCCGGAATATCGTCTTAGCGATGGAAATTAACGTTTTACAATGATTGAAGCGCGAATTAATGCGAGATCAACGAAACGAGTGCCTCTATCTTTAAAAAGTCTTCCACAAGGCTAGCCTTTCTTAGATGAACGAGATAATGCAGACAATTGGCAGTTTTTAACGCGCAGCCGTGAGTTAGAAATTCGTAATGCTCATCGATGCTGCTCTTTGTTACCTGAAAGTGAAGCTTTCGAGCGAGAAAGATTCATTGTACCGAGAAAAATTATTCGAGTTCTGTTGCACGATAAATTTGTAGATTAGAAATCAAACGAGTCTTCGAGATACGAAATGTCCTAGCAATATTTGTAGCCCTGTAACATCTTTCAGTTGAATTTGAATACTATGCGAGGGATGAAATGTTGTATTAAAGATAAGATACAAAATTAATTCTGCGATACTACATACAATTTCATTGATTCAAGCATTTAAAATGTCTTTTAGATAACAGAAATTGTAAATGTATTGTAAGTGATGGAGTTGGAAGCATTAGAAGCGACAATAGCCATCCAAGACGAACTCGAATAATTTCGCGGAAACACCGAGTCCGACAAACACAGATTGTAAAGCGCCGAATAACGATTCTAATCTTCATCGTCGTGTGAAGAATTAAAATCGTAAACGATGATAAGAAATAAAAAGGAAATATTAAATAAGTACATACCGCGGTAGGTATAATATAGCAAACGAACTATCAAGCGAATAATCGCTGTTTAGTGAGAGCGTGTAAAAAACGAATGAGTGAAACAGTTGTATGAACGAGAGGGTGAGCGAGAGAAAGTATGCTAAGAAGAAAAAATGATAAAGAGACAACACTTTATTAGGGATGAAATAAAGAAAAAGGAAAGAGGAAGAATTTATGTGCAATAACGACGAAAGGGAATGTTTCTTCTACACGGTACTTATATCTAGCTGTACGATAGGATGATACGTATTTGCTCAAATCGTTGTTTCTTTTATATATTTTAACAAAGTTTTTATATGAATGAATTATAAATGATAAAATATACTAAATTATATTTTTGCTAACGTTCTACGTGCAAACCACACGGAGAAAATCCACGAGCGGGTAACATTCATATACCTATAAAGAATATGTATACGTAACGCACACAAACGCATACATACACGCATAGACACGACATACAGAAACACGAGAATACAAATTAGAAGCCGATACGTTGAGAATCGATAATAGATTTACGAAATGGACGGATTCGTAAATATAGTTTAGGGAAAACATTGTAAATTAATCTTCTCCCCCTCTTATTTACAACTTTTAACGTTTATTTATTTAGCAGTAAACCCGTTGCCTTATTGTATTCATGTAATAACAATTTAGTCGTAAATAGAAAGAGAGGAGATATTCTTAGGCGAGCGAATCGTCCAGGACGGTTGTTAGAATGGAAGAGTTGATAAGTCGTGAGACGAGCAGTATTTTTAGATTTACATTAGCCTGAATTTACTGCAGACTATTATACGTTTATAAATATTATGTATACATAAACTTATACGCGCGTTCTCGCGCCCAGTACATCTGCTCGTACTTCCAGCTTTCGTTAAATCCGCGATACTTTACATACTTTGACCGCTACATGTTAATAGTACGTTAACAATTTAGTAAAACAGTCAATGGCATATATCGCACGAGAATATAGAATACAGATTAAAATTAAGCAACCTGTCCCAAATCGAACTCAAACTGTTATGGTTACCTGCAACCCAAAGATATTCCACTTTTCAGAGTTAATTTTCAATTCTTAGTTGCTTCCTTTCATTCGTTGTTACAATATTAGCCAAGTACCAAGTTTCTCGAAAATTTCGTTATATCGAGCAGACTGTCTGCTGAACATTTTGAAAAATGAATAAACGGAAGGTTGGACGACACGAGCGGACATTAACCGAGCTAGCGGCTTTTACTTAAAACGAGATCATTGTACATAATGCTTAAGCATTTATTTATATCGTGCTTTTACAGAAGAAGGACCCGTAGTATTTTATTTAGTTTCGTAGCAGAGGTTCATGCACATCATTACCGCGTTAGCACGAGATCGTTAAATTGTCAGGGACAACAGGATCGTTTTGAGGTGCGAACGGACATAGAAATAGCAAGCTACGAAAGACGTGTGTTTGTGTTTACTGGAGATAAAAGAAAGTGGATATGAAAAGGAGAGTATATACAGAAAGGAAAAGTATGAGAGGAAATTCGAATGTATATGGACTTATTTAAAAGAGATAAATGAGAGAATATATGTACAGAATGAGACGAGCATACTGGAGAAGAAGAGTGATAAAGAAGCGGGCGATAAGGCAATCTTGTGATACTTCGCCGATTTTATTTTCCACCCATTTTTTTCCTTCTTTCGTCCTTCGTTTCCTTCTGCGATTTATTTCCGCATCCAATCATTACCATTGCTCCATGAAAAACTTCCTTCCGACATCCCCTTTTTTATTTCTCCATCGCGAGCCTGTCATGTATTATTTTACTGATTAACTGTCACTAATTATGTATAGTAGAAATTAATGGTGAAAAGAGAACAAGAACAGTACATTGTTTCTGTTAAAATAAACCTTGTTGAAAAATATCTATGCCTGGTCAAGTTGTTTTCGTCAGACCCGAAATTCCGCGAAGATCGCGCGATATCGTACGAAAAAATTCACAGAAGAGGAAGTTTAACTTATGGAGAAGGAATACGAAAATTTAAAGGGCAGAGAGTTTAAGAAGAAGTCTGCCATTATCTTTAAAACAGATTTATGATCAAATCTATTTTTTATGTGGCACACGTGGCGAACAAAAGTATAGTTTCTGCCATTATTTCACCGATTGTTGATAATTGCAGATATGATATTGCCATTATCCAGAGGAGGTCCTTGATCCTTGTCTTAGAAGTCGGAGGAACTCATCGCTCGTGGTGTACCGATTGAGTGGACCAAGATGAAGGCGACAGCGATGGTTCATTAGCTTTGTGGAATTTTTGTTTTCCATCCTAGCTTGCAGAGTACAGAGAAATATTTTGTACAGTGTTTGGAATGTTCTTTTATGTAAATAGAAATCGTAATATTTTTAGAATTATATATATTAGAAAGTGAATACAGTATTCCCCCATTAAAAGTATCGGTGGAAACCAAGAAGATTCAAATCATATCCTTTGAGACTATAATAGTTTTTAAACAGCTTTCTATTGGATGAAATAGAATACCCGTAGAATATTTGATTGCTACTACTCTTAAAAGACGTAATTCAACGTTTTCGTACAAAAATATCTCAAAATTAATATTAGAATATCTCGTGAAACATCAAACGAAGAGCGTTTGTGTTTATATTCTATTGCCTGACTACCAAACGACCTATTCTACTTGCGGACTTACGCTCAGCCTCGTACCGTACTTTGCAAATAAAACTAACTAAAATACTAATACTAACTTCAAATACTGCCTACCTTATCACAAAATTACTTAACAAAAGACACTTTTATGCAAATACTCGAAAATTAAATACTTCTTGGAGCAAGTTACTTTCGAGGGAATAAATTTGTTTTTATGTGTCACACGTGGCGAATAAAAGTGTGCTTGAGCTTCAAATAAAAATTATTTAAAAATTATTTATTCCGATAAAGTAGGTACAATGTTTCTTTGATTACAAGATGCGTCTGCGTGTAATTGCACGTTAGATCGTTAGATACATCGCTTAATATAATGCGAATTGGAGCATCCTTGTTCGTGTCTTTCGACGTTCATCGTGATTGACTTCATACTCACAGTTACAGTTTAGCCTGAAAATAAAATATTTCCAATTATCTAATCATTATCCTCGTCCTTATGATAATTTACACTCTTACGATCATCTCTAAAACAAACCAACCCCAACGTGAATAGCAAGAACTCCGTCCTCTTCTCCTTTAGAGATTTCGATATAAGCATCGCCATTCTGTTGCACGTTAACAACCTTTCCAGTGCATCTTCTATTCTCCAAGTTACCAGAAATCACGTCACAGTATTGACCAGGAGGTAAGCAGATCTTGAGGGTGGCTCTCAAATCATATCGGTCATTGTTAAACGCAACAAATCCAGAATTTCCACGACAGAATGCAATCTGATTGCTGCCATTGTCCCACCAGTTGCTAATGTGCGTTCCTTTAACTGCGTTGCGGAAGCGAACCATGTTGTAAATTTGTCTCCAGCGGTGTTCACAGATCCAACCATTGCCGCAAGTATTGTCTGGATTAATAGTTGCAGATATGATATTGCCATTGCCATCATGAGGCGGTCCTTGATCCTTGCTTTGGAAGTCGAAGGAACTCATCACTCGCGGCGTACCAAAGGGATGGGCTAACATGAAGGCGACCGCCATCTGCAAGTAGTTTAGTTCAAAATATAACAGGCGAAGGATCGTAGAGTAAAACGTTTGATAATTGTTAGCCATGATTCGATAGTTTTGTAGAATTTTTGTTTTTCATGCTAGCTTGCAGAGTTCAGAGAAATGCTTTTACCCTTAGAATACGTAATTCAATGTTACCATACGAGTAATCTGATGGTCTGTTCATATACTTGTAAAATGTTAGATCTCTGTATTACTCTGAGAATACGTAATTCAATGTTTTCATTCAAAAGTATCTCAAAATTGAAATTAGATTATCCCATAAAACAGCGAGGGGAAAGCGTTCCTATTTGGATCCTAATGGCTGACAACTAAACGACCTATTCTACTTGCAGACACACGCCCTCGTGATTACACGACTCGTGCTACGTTCTACAAGCCAAATTGAGGATAATTATCGTTTCCGAAGCTCCAAATATTGTCTACCTTACTACGAAATTACTTAACGAGAAACACTGTCGTGTAAACGCTCGAAGGTTAAGTACTTCTTGGAATATAAAAGCGAGTTCTCATGCGGGGCTTACCTTGTACAATTTTGACGATTTGTAAGTGAGTATTTGATGATTGTCACGTTGCGTGTCGTGATTATCGACGAAAACGAGGGCATCTTGAGAGGGTAAAAGACCCCATTGCTCTCCAAAATTGACGAACCATTTCAAAAGATTGTTACCTCGGAACGAGTTGGAGAGTTCGGAGGCATATTTGAACTCAATTACGACAGCCTGTTGGTTGTACTCGTATTTAGAAATTGCCTCGCCGCCATAATCGATCACTTCTTGGTATATGTATGGCTTGGAATTTGGAGGGAAACCGTGTTGAGTGTTCAGGTTCTTTACTCTCGAGTAAATGATGTTCAAGTCGCTTGGCCACATGTGTTTGGCAGCGTCGATTCTGAATTATATATACTGTTAGCAATTTCCCACGCAATTTTACACTGTTACATTGAATTTATTTATTCGGATGCGAATTGAAATAAAGCAGCATAGACTTGTGGTAGAAAAGTGCACCTGAGATTCAAATAAAAAATTAAAAAAGATATCACTCCGTTTATGGAGTCAAGCGTAGCAACTTTAAAACGCAAATAATTCGCAATTCGCGAAATAAATAGTTCTTCGATCGTTGTTGATAAAGGCTCTACGAAACCAAGTGTTTCTCGACAAAAATCTAATTAACAGATAGCCAATCCATAGGATTTATGTTATAACAGATTTCGGCTCTTAAGATTTGTCGAAACAACAAATATTTTTGCTGGAAAATATAATCTATCCGGAAATTCTATACAAACCGGAAGCCAGCAACACCAGCGTCGACAGCTTCGTTCAAGAAATTCACCAGCTTCGATCTAACGTATTCTTGACCCTGATCCAAATCATGAAGGCCAGTCAATTCGCAATTTCGCACGTTCTGTGGGTCGTTGTAGTTGTTAACCGCGCAAGGTTTATGGAAATGTTGAGCGTGGTATGGCACTTGATAATATTCGTAGTGGTACGTGTCTGCTCTGGAGATTCCAGTGCCATGAGCGTCGTTCAAATTGCCGGACATGTGGTTCAGGATAGCGTCTACGTAAATTCGAACACCAGATTTGTTGCATCTCGCAACCATATTAATAAATTCTTCTTTTGTGCCGGATCGCGTACTCCACAAGTAGGAAATTGGTTGGTAACGTTCCCACCATGGCCTGTTATTGATCACTAGATTCTCTTGTAACGGCGATACCTGCAGTGATGGAAAAATCGTTGATAATTAATTCTATGCATTCGATACATTATACAAAGATAAGGAGTTTCGTCAGTGATGTATATATTTAAACGAATTTAGAACAAATTTTTATTTCGAATAAATTGCTAACTTGAGAAATAGAATTAGTAGGAAGGGATAATTATCTGGTATTTTAGTGTTGTACTGGGATTACGACGCGTGAAAATCAGGTTTCAGATAAAAGAGTTATGTCAGTCCCCTTCTTATAGATATCATTTCTCCAATATTTTTGTGTGTGTGAAATTAATTAAGCACTTGATCGATAATAATCATAAGTGGTAAAATAATCGAATAATAATGTAGCTGAAGATAATCGCTGATAGAGGGCTTTAATTGTAGAAGAGATTCTAAAAACCATCCGAATTTTCTATATTAGCGACTTGACTGAAAACAATCAATTTATTCTTCATTCGTATAATTGAATTGACAACGGCTATTTAACAAATTTTTTTACGTCGAACGAACCAAATATATCTCAACTTTCTGTCAGTGCGAGTAAAACACTTAGCTTTGGTCAATGTAAAAAATCGTAGCATGTATCACAAATAGTATTTGAATGGGGAAATTATTTTATTTCATACCTGTACTCCGCCGAATCCCATTGGCCCAAGAAATCTTTCGCATTCCTTCGCAATGTCGTTCCATTTCCATTCGAAAAGATGCACGATGGTATCGTGACCAGGAACAAAGTGGGGGTCTTTGTTCGTGGCTCCACCCGCTGCCAGTGCGAGTACAGCTAAAAACGTCGCGGTCGCCAACATCGTGGTCAGTTTGTGTTGCAAAATGCTCTGCTTCTTAATATATAACCTATCGTCGCTTACATAATCGCTTTCTGTATCCAAAGGTCTACCCCTCTGCCACGAACTACGTTTTATCGATACGACTCAGGTCTATTGTCTATCCTACGAAATCATACATGATACTTATCTTCTTATCGCCGTGACAATGAAACAAACAGAATTGTTAAAGCAACCGGAACAATGGAACTTCTAGTGATGTGATTTTCTTTGGTTTAAGATAAATTTTCTTCGGTTTTAATTTAACAGAGAAAGTACGATGCTGGAAATTTGTTTGGATTAAATAACAATTCATTTACAATTAGCGTTGTTCGATCATAGATTCGATTAAAATACTGTCACTGTCGCGGGTAAAAAGTTTTAAATACAATTGCCATTGTCTAGTTCTCAATTTCGTTACTTGAAAAATCGGTATTCGAGTATTGTAACATTATTGGAAGAAAGGCTAAATGTAACTATCTGAACGCATTGTTCATTCTCAAAGATAAATGTCCCCAAGTATTATGAATCGTCATTCTGTTTGATAAAAATGATAATTCGATTGTGTATATACTCTAAGTATCTCCATTTGCAAAACATTTGTTACAGAAATATTGCTCTGTACGATACTGCTTAATAAATTTACAATATTTATCACGAATAAGTATCTTGACTCGTGACAGACGTGAATGAAAGTCATAACAAATGAATAATAATTTATAGAAGTACGTGACTTGCGCGAATAATTAATGCATAATTAATCACAAGTTTAAAGGCTACTAAAAATATATGCTTGGAACACCTAGAGCTCGTTATCATTATCGTAATGAAACGCCATCCACAAAGCATCGTTTGCTCGGTTGTAACAAGAAACAAACAAGGTGTTTAATTCTCAAATGTTTTTTAACATTGTTCGTGTAACTTTCGTTTCTCAAAAGATCCTCATTAAGCCATTTTCAACCTACGAGAAGACTGACGTTGTAAAGGATTGAATCTGCCATAAAATTCTTAATCGTTGACCTGGTATCCTGAAAGATTTTCGAACGATCGAAGGAACAACGCGAGTAGGCTGACTTCACGCTTGGTCGAGCATAATTAAGAGCGACCGTTAATTCAGCAAAGGATCAGGCAACGCACCGAGCAGCAACAGGCAGCGATGCTGGTTGTTATCAATAGCCATGCCGCGTATATCGTCGTGAAGCTTATAAAGTAGCGGGCTGGAAGCGTACGATTTCGCTGCAGGTTACAATTACGAGCGAGGCGCGTAATTAAAAGCTGATGTCCCTCATTTATTAATGCTACCAGACGAGTTCAGCCGCGCTGTCGATGCACGGCTGCGCGGCACGCTCGTTTTAATGCCAAACATCATCAGTCTTCGACCATGGTCTTCTTCGTCCCCACTTCTTCCGATCTGCCAATCTTTCTCCTCTCTCTATAATGGGGCGATAATGCTGTAGAAAAATGAAACGAGAAGGTAGGAAATTTAAATCTTCGTACGTATAATTATATTTGGAATTGCATCTGAATGTCGTTATTTATCAGTCTATCTCGTCTCAATCTAGTTCTACTCTATTCCATCCTGTACGTCCTACATCTCGGGTTTCGCTTTCTACATACCATTACCCACGTATATCGCAACTCCTACTCCGTTTTCCATACCTAATGCCCGGTTAGCTTGCGTATTAGACCCACGGATCATACATTGTATAAAAACGATAGATATATAAGGTAGGTACTTAAACGTTAAAAGTGACAAAAATCAATCTACAATTTTCGGGAAAAGTGATGCAACCTCTTCGTACTTTATATTCTCCGAATATAAAATTGGAAATTTTACTTATCTTATACTATACTTATGCTTATACTGACCTTATTTCTACCATACCTTGTACCGATCTTATTTTTATCTTATACTCGTTTTATATACTTATACTTGAGTGCATCTTACTTTGGTTGAGTCACCAGTTGAGAATTTCTTTTACAATCTATTGGATCGGATAGATGCTCACGTCTTGTACGTATCTTCCACATTTCCTTGTGTCTTTATTTGGGTGGGTGGGATTATTGAACTGGGATGTGGAAAAGGGAATGTCAGTCGCAAGAGAGCGAATGACGAATACGGAGAATAGAATGATGGATTAAAGAATGTTAGATGTGGGATGGACTGTTGATGTCATTAGATATGAAGTAGGGAATGAAAGAATTGAGGAACGAAGAGAGGAGTATAAAGTGTGAGACGTGGGAAGTATGCATTTTGCAAATATATCCTTATCAAATTGAAAATATGTTGGGAAGTATTTTACAGATAATTTTTACGTTCTATCGAGCGCCAGTTTGCCATCTGCGCATGTTCGTCCAGCTTTTGTCTCATTTGCATATTTCTACTTTGAAATGCGCACACATTATCGCGCTTATCAATAAGCTTAATGATCATTGCTCGGCCTGATGACTCAATCAATTTTATGGCCTCCCAGATGATCAAAGTAAAAGCCTAGAGTCCATTTTGGATCCTGAAGCATGTTAAGTAAGTTGGATAGATGCAGTTATTCGGAAGTCTATTTATTGCATTCCAGGCTGTTTGTCGGTTCAATATTATAAAATCAAGTAATTAAATTACATCGCAAAGTAAAAGCATAAGTATGTTGCTATTTATCGTAACTGACATCAATGCATTAAGATAATTAGTCAGTGAATCGTTACATTTATCTCGAATGAACTGTGTTTGTATCATTTAAACAATAACAATTCTCTTCTTTGTTATCTATAAATTATGGAAATTTTTATAGCGACCTACACCTTGAAAAATGATCTAGGATCAGGCATTTTAGATAACTAAAATTTGACTACATTACAAATATTTTGTACGAAAGGATCGTAACTATTACTGCCAGTTGAGTTTATTTCTTACGCTCTGTATACTCTATTTGATCTAGATGAAAACTGTAATATCTTGGGGGGGGGGGAAGCTAGAACACGATATTTTAACGATATCTGATTAATGTACTTTGAGAGCAAAGTACTTATCATTGCGATAACATACTAGTAGTCCAACAGGTTGGTTTATTGATCGTTACATAGAGATTATTAAATGTGTGCATATATTGTAGCAGAACACGATACATTTTCAAATAAAACGGATAATGAAATACAACAAACAACAGGTAGTATTGTTACGAGTAAAAGATACTTCGACAAGTAGGTGGTAAATGAATATTTTTTATAATAAATTGAATTTCCTAATTAATTTCAATCGCTTTGTTACCTGCATCGTATAGTGACAGTAGAACGTAATCAATGGTGTATCAAGCACGTTATTGCATAAGCTGCAATACTCTAAGTCAAACATACGAGATTATGTTATCAAGTAATTACAATTAGGCGGTCACTCAAAAATTTTTGCATTGGATAATTTTGTTGCACTCGAATAATCCCATTTCCTTGTCTGCTGTTCATAAATATGTGTCTTACCTCTGATATTTGCAATTTACAATTAGTGACATATATAGCCGAAAGTCTATCACTACACTGTTAAGCACTACTTCGACGATATTTTACGTTTATTCCACTACCATTACAGCGCTGTAATATTTGCAATCAGTTTCACTGTCGCATAAATTCAGCTAGGAAATAGCTCGCATTCGATTTACTTGTAAAATTGCTGTTCTCAACTTGCAACTAGCGAAGCTACGTCTAGCAGAAACATACGTCTTTACGATACTAATAACACATTTTACTGCTTCACTTATCTTCCTAGTTATGCCTGTTTATTTTTAATCGTATAGATTCGCTCAGTGGATGATTATCACAGCCAGGCTCTTTAAATCGATCATTAACGTCGATACAACGCTCAATAACGTATGGTACGATGGATCGTTCAAATTTCGCTTGAGCCTTGCGTCACAATCATCAGGATGTCGAAAATTATAATTATTCCTGGTACGCTTACCATCTGTCGCTCGTAACGAGCAACGTTAATTTTCAAGAAGGTTTTCAAGAAGGTTTTCAAGTTGAAACGCCGCGATGATTCTCGTTGATCTTTAACCTTCTATCGTTTATTAATATTCTGAACAATCAAGGTTGTAAATATCCGCTGGTGACGGTTCATGTATCGCGAGCTCTTTTCATCCAACATAATTTTGTTACATTTAATACACGACGATAATAAATAGAAAGGTTTTCATCGGCAAAGAAAGAAAGAAAAAAGAGAGAGATTCCAATGGATTTAGTACAACAGGAAGGGATAAAAATTTCTTGCTTCGTTGTTCCTTGACATCACGCACTTCTCCTTTTATTTCAACTCATTTGGCTACAGAATATCACAACATGATAGAGATCGAACTTTAGATAGAATTGCACCGATCACCGTTAAAATCGTCGATCGAATCGCAACGTTTCTTTACTTACAACAAGAATATACCTGCAAGTTGTAAGAATGCAAAGAAAATTCGTTATAAATGTAATTACGATCTGCCCCGTAGAAAAATTCAGATCTTCCGCGCACGTTAAAAAATAATGGATTGTTTGGATTAAAATTTTGACGAAATAATCGAAATAAAAATTGAGAAGATAGTTGTCTCGATCGGATCGACTGAATCTCGGTGGGATCGATGGTAACACTGTAACGGGTAGTTAACGCCCTTAGGCTGCTCAACGACATATCATTGTTTGTTGATTAATTTTTTGTTATTTTTTTTACGCACACCTTACGTACAAAACAGCAGAAGTAACGATGCGCACGGACAGACAACGATACACAGATTAAGTAGACTACACCACATTCATAAATATACTCTTGACACTTATGCAACTGAGCCGCGTACAACGTGACGATAATAAAATACAATTCTCCGACAGTGACGGCTGCGATTTAGCTTCACGGTTTGATGCCCGGTTCCGTTGTTCTCCTTTTTTAAGCGATTATCATCGACAACGTGCAATTTCCTCCACACCTGTTCATCATTGAAATACCACTGAGCTTTGTACAGTTCTATCGAACAGTTTTCTTCTTACAGCTATTGGCAGAAATAAGATTTCATCGTGTCGAATAAACAACAATATTTTATACGTATGTGGATCTTTTCTCTGTTACCGCTTCCTTTCCTTCGTTTATGTCGTTTCAGTGTGTTTGCCATTTTCGTGATTTATATTGTACAAAGCGTGCTTGATAATTTATCGAATACATTCTGTTGAAAAATCAATTTCATCGTTGACTGAATTAACGCCTGTTGTCGAGAAAGGTGTGACACGTCGATTTTCTTGCCTTGCTTTTGCTTTTGCTATGGAAAGACCGTAAAGATAAAGACAAGCTTTTCGTAGGAAAACGAATAAACGATGTAAATTGGAACGAAGTTTCGAACGAAGTGTGTATAAATTATGTTAGAATGCACAGAATGATTTCAATGGAGGATTAAAAAATTGTAAACGATGTAGTAGTCATATCGATACAAAGAAAATAACTAATATTTTAATATTTAGTTAATTACAATTCTGTGAATGGTGAAAATGTTACTTACTCGTGAAAATGTTTCCTTAGTGAAACAGAACCCAGTGAATCACAACCTTTTTGGGCAAAGCAGTAGTACACTTACAGATTACGATTTTCTATTATTTTATTATAATTCTATATATGTACTTTTATCATTTTACGTTTAGCCTGAGATAGGGAACATATGTATCGTACGATTAAAGTATTGTCAACGTTGTACGAAAGGAGAACGACGAAATCGATGCAGTATTTTCTTTCTTCTTATTTCTGCAGATTTGTTTAATAATCATGCGATGCTATGATACACGACTGTCTGACACGATTATGAAGAAAAGATTCGTGAAAAGCTCATGATCACAACGATACATCGGCCATGTTGTTCTTCTATTCCAAATAGTTTGAACTATTAAACGAAAAGGTAGCAGTGCTTGCGCGGTTCCAAGTTTCTTGAAATCATCATATTTTTAGCAGTAGACTTCCTCTTCGATGCCTAAACTTAAAACTCGTCTTCGATCGTTACGTTCTAGTGGTTGCAGGAAATTGCGTAAAGTTTTCACAGAATTTGCTTCGTATCTTTTCAGTGATGATTTTAAGCACGATTATCGCGCTCGTGTCAAATCGTTCCAGCAAACTGTACACGATACATACAGTGTGAGACTATCGTCAAAATCGTCTTCGAATGATCTTGTGTCATCGATACGAGGTATTTAGTAGTGTTGTTATAAATAACAAAGAATTGTTGAAATACCGAAAGATTCTTTTGCCACTGTTTAAATACAAAAAGTGTAAGATGAAGGAATATTGGATGATATTAATTTGCGATAAATTAACTTGCCATAGAAAGTTTCAATTTTGAGAAACTCTTGGAAAATGATACGGTAATTAATAAATTCCTCGTTCGAAGAAATTTCGCGATAGTACAGAGGACACGAAGAGTAATCACGATATTATACAATTTACATAGGTACATCGTTTGATTGCTTGATTCAACATACGAACAGATTGCGCATCGTTTCACCAGTTGGTAGCAACTAACTCGGCGTAAATTTTTACATAATATATCAACTTACGTCGAGGTTTATGTAGTTTCATTTTCCTTCCGTATGAACGAAGTGTTTAACGTTTGGCGAATCAAGTGATCCGTCGTTCTGCTTTGTACCAATGCTGAGTATTACATCGATCAACAACGTTTAATAGATGATAGTCCGCTTCGTCTTCGCTTCTTAAACAATTAGCTTAGGTGCGGCAGTTAGGAAGAAGAATGTTGACAGCAAGAAATCGAATAATCCGCTTTCTCGTAGCGCCATTTGTCACTCTGACTTTTTGGCAAATCGAATTGGAAATTTGTTACTCCATCGTATTACTTATTATTACCACTGTCTATAATCGAAATTGTAAAGAACTTTGAGAACTGAGAAAAAAGCACAACCACTGATTGTTCTATGAAATGTGAAAAGTTGTGACGGCGTGGTAATGGAATAGAAAGTATTAAATCAGCAACGCATTCGAGATTAAAAGCGCGTTATAAATATTTAGCCGAATTGAATGATTCGAAATTACCGTCGAGAACACTTTTCCTCCTGTTGCACGTTAAACATTACTTACTATTACTTTGTGTATTCACAGTTTCATAAACAATTTTTTCGTTGCAAGCACACAAGTGGATGCGAGTCAGCAGCACGATTATACAGCTTCACACCCGTGTAAAATCCGTTGTATATTAACCGTACTGCGCTTTTATCATTGTCAATCGTAATCGTGATAAAAAGCGGCTCTAATGTAACAGCAGAATTACATCTCCATGCGAGCGAAATCATATCATTCAAGGTACAGTAAGTCGTATGAAAACGTTGAAGTAGAAAAATAAGAGATCGTGACAAATAAAAATCGACAATTTTCATCAAAACAACGTCGATTTTCGTTCGAAGGTACATCATTGTCAAGATTCATTTTTAGAAACGTTCATTTTCACTGTTTAAAAGCCCGAAGCATAGAACTAATCGTAAGATTCTAGTAACAATTTATGAAATTATTTATCATTGTCAAATCGTCGACCACAGCTCTCGAACACCTCGCCCATGAGCGATAGCAATTGTTTTTTTTTCAATATAGTGTCAAATATAGATATCGTGTATATATATATTCTCTTGTGTTTATATATATATATATATATATATGTATATGTATATAACTTTGTAGTCTTTTCCTTGTAAAAGAGTTCAACAATAACGTCTAGATAGATACTTCTTAATTTTCTTCTCATTTGCTGCTCATTTGCTGGTCTTCGTTCTTGAAAATACGTCTACAATCGTTATACGCGTTTTGCGCATACTTTATTTTTCATTTCGTACGAACGTTAAAATCTCCTTCGTAATAAACGATACCGATCTTCTGCTTCCTCTTTTTCGTGCAGTGATCGAATGAATGTTCGAGATGCTTGGTAAAAAATCGGGTAGACCTTTTCGATCTGCGATAGTATCGCCATAATAATAATACGAGAATAGTAGAAAAGTCGACGGAGCAATAAGTATAGTATTATGAAGTAGTGGTTTAATGGGAAAGCGAGAACATTGATTGATGTCGACGAAAGTCGTGTTCTGCGTCGTCGCGTGACACCATATAATTGATAATGATTAGATCGAAGAAATGGTTGGGATTTCACAGGCAGGGAACGCGTGTAAATTATCGTATATAAGTAGTCGTTAAGACGTCAGTTGTAAAATAACACTCTCAAAATCAGTATCGATAACATTTTGCGTTTTGATGCTGATATACTGCTCGAAGCAATCGGAGAATTACTTTGCCGGTTCCTTGAATAATTTTTTCGAATAAATCAATCGCTGAAAATGTAAAACGATACCGTGTACTTAGCATGGAAAATAATAAAATTTCGTTAGGAATAAATAGATTCGTGTACGCAATTTTCTAATCATCTTGAGCAGTGTGTTAGTGAAATAACTGATCGCGTTCAATTACAACCCACAGACTACACAAATTAAGTGTATTCTTAAAATAATCGTACGATTATCGTAGTAGTATAGTATGACCTATTAAATCACTTTAGTGAGCACGTACCTCGTCTACAATCATTTACAGAGGTGGATTATTTAGTTACTGACTGTAGATAGAGATTCGGTTTTATTAACAACCACCATGAGTGAACGTCTCCGCGTTTGTCATAAATACCTGTATACGGTTCCAACGATAAAAAAAAAACATTCATGTACTAAAAATCCTCCTCGCAAAACACAACGATTCGTTATATAGAAGTCTCTCGCGAGACAACTCAAACAATAGGAATAATCGTCATACTCTGAAACAATTCTCTTCCAGCGAGAAAATTAATTTGTTAATCATTATATAAACTGTCAACAGCGTATAAAATCAGAGTAGAGGATAACGAGAAACGAGAACCATTTAAAATTTGTGCGTTTTGAACAACCAAACCAAATTCGCCCTGCCTTCCTGCCTCACCACTAACTTTATGTAGAAACCAGTCACGGCAGGGTCTTCCTGTTTAGGGGATTCCGCCCCGTGTACCCTAATCTCCACTTTTTCGTCTTTCCTCTTTTTCACCTTCTTTCGTTCCGTTGTCTGCCGCTTTTCTGGTTTCTTTTCCTCCTCAGGCTTCCGACCTTCGAAATACAACTGCATCTGCTGGAATTGTCGACTCTCCCATTGCTCCTCGTATCTCAGGTTCTCTATCTGTCGTTGCAAGGCTTCTTCCTGCCTGTACATTGTTAATTCCTCCGATGCCCATTGGGTTTTCAGTTCCTGCAACTGTAGTTGCAGTTTTCTTTCCTCGCGAATTCTTCGTTGTTCCTTTTCCTTATGCTGCTCTAGCAACTCCTGCTCCATTCGTGTTCGTTCCTCTTTTTCCAGTTGTTGCTGTGATTTTTCCTGATTTAATAGACCGGGTTCCTTCGATTCGTCTTCTTCTCGAATCTGTTCTTTGCCCTGCGATTCCTGTGGTTCTTGTAATTCTTCTTTATCCTCTCGATGTTTCTGTTTCTCTTCACGCTCTTTCGGAACTTCCAGCTGTTGTTCCTTCTTCTCCTTCTCCTCTTCTTGCTTCCTCTCTAAATCCGCTTCCTGTTTTCCTTCCTTCGAAGTCTCCTCCTTTTTAACTTCCTCCTGCTTCTTTAATTCCTCCCTCTGCTTCTCTTCTTCTAAGCTCCGTCGATTAATCTCTTCCTCCTTTTGTTTCTTCGTCGCATCCTCGACTTCTTTTACCGCCTTCTTCGACTCTTCTTCCTGTTGCCTCTTCAGTTCCTTCTGTTCCTGCTGCTTCTTCGGCTCCTGTTGTTCCTGCTGCTTCTTCGGCTCCTGTTGTTCCTGCTGCTTCTTCGGCTCCTCCTGTTCCTGCTGCTTCTTCGGCTCCTCCTGTTCCTGCTGCTTCTTCGGCTCCTCCTGTTCCTGCTGCTTCTTCGGCTCCTCCTGTTCCTGCTGCTTCTTCGACTTCTCCAGCTCTTTTTGCTTTCTCAACTCCTCCTCCTGCTTCTTCTTCTTCTTCTGCAGTTCCTTCTGCCTCCTCTGGAACTCTTCCTGCATCTCCTGCCTCCTTAGCTCCTCCTCCTGCTTCCTGATCAACTGTTCATCGTGCTGTCGTTGCAGCGAGTCATCCATCCTCATCGATTGATACTGATTCCGTTGCTCGATCAGCCGCTGTATATCCTCCTCTTCGGAAGAGCGATGCTTCGGCCATCGTTCCTGCTCCCTTATCTCCTGCTCTGCTATGCCGTATTTACCTTCAAGCGGGTGCGAGACCGCAACGTTAATAGGAATTTCCTCGCGTCGAGGCTCGTCCGATACGGCCGCGATCAGTGCGGCCGTGGCCGGAGGTTAGTTGCTACCTGAATGCTGCTTCTCGTCGGACCCTTCGTCAGACCCAGTCGAACTCAGCGACGTGTTGCTGCCGAATTGGTCCTGTAGAGAGGACTGCACCGACAAACTACGGTCCTGGTGTTTCACTCTGTGGGGGGACAGGTGTCCGGGATCGACGCTTGCCGGGTCTGCCTGCAACAAACTCTATGGTTAAGGGACTTACAGAATCGAGCCGTCGGTCAAGACGGATAACAAAGGATAAATATAGAGAAGTCGGTTCTACATGGTGAAGTTCGATTAAAAATTGGAGGTGTTAACCCTTTCGCGAAGAAATTTGCCGTACAATTTTTCTTATTCGAAGGGGATCACGGTAAAATTCAATAAAATTTAATCAATAGCACGATTAAATAAAGTCAAAGGATCAATTTGAGTCTCCACGGATGTTTAAATTGTTTCGAAAATGTTTTCTTATTCTTTAAACTTAATGATAGGCAAAATTATTAAATGGATCGTCTGGTTCGCTCTTCGTATCGAAAGGGTTAAGATTGGGATGTGAGTTATTGATGTATGGGTTGTAATAGAACGTGTGTAGTGAGAGGCGCGAGTAGACTTCATTTCTCTGAATTTCTATTTCTATTTAATTAGTGTCAGTATGTTTTGCAGTTGCAAGATTTGCGATAACCGTGTAAAACGATTTGAATTCTTCAAATCCATTGGCAAAGAAACATTTATTTCTGTACATTTTTCGATAAACGAATGTCTACTACGCTTTATCGAGAGTTCAGTGAAGAACAACTATATAAAATCGAAGACGTATTAATTTCAAACTATAATTGCAGGAAACAATTATTTGGGAGGAAATATCGATTGCAAATTGAATAAATACTACATATGTGCGATAGCAGACAAATGCATTAGGGAAAATAATTTCTTTTAACACGCGTAACAGACATGAAACGGTTACATATAATAATTAGATTCGATTAAACATTTGAATATGACAAGGTTCAAACAATAAAGTATTGCAGACTTACACTTTCCAGAATAATTAACAGGAAACTTTCTAGAATAATCAAAAATATTACAACAATCAGTAACCACAAATTTCTATTAAATTTATATAACATTAAAGACTATATTATCTTGTATCCTTTAGATATATAATCTTTCAATTATTCTGAACAGTGTAACATACATTGAAGAAAATATATATGTTCTTAGATAATAGATAGAAATGCGTGTAATGGTCCCATACAAAACTAAAAATCACCTTTCAATCAAATTTAAAAGAAACCCTTGGATTTTCAAAAGGTTACACTGTGTCGCAGGTGTACATAAAACAATTTTTAACTAAATTTTCGAACGAGATGATCTTTTCATTTCAAACGAGATAATTCCATTTTCTGCATGCTTCGATAATAAAGTAACAGACAGAAACGGGTGTACGTTGTATCAAAGGGAACAAGAAGAACCATAAATGCATATTCATACTTGAATTATTTCCGACCGTAATTTCTTGCCTTCTTTAGGACGAGGCGTTATACGAATATGAAATAACTGAGCACACCACAGTTACCTTAGTGGAGAATGTACATTTTAGCTCATTTGGCTAGAAATTCGCAAACTACAATCCTGGAGCTACACTACAAGTGCTGCTTGCAACAGTGTAATCTCGATCAGGCTGTTTCATGATACATTAAAACAAACATTTTGCACGAGTTCTGTCTGCGACATACCAGTCAATAAGCTAAGAAGGCTAAAAGGCACGATAACTTGAAAATGTTCTAATTACGATAAAGTAGATACTAAGAGATAAAAATTCGGATATATAATACTTTGATTTTTAATTAAATTATGAAACGATGTTTAAAGTCTGTGAATAAATTCGATATTTGTATAGAATGAAACGAAAGAAAGCGTAAAGAAGAGTTAGAAATTAATTTCATTGACAATTCTGAAACAACACGCACCTGATAGGCCAACGCGTTCACTATGATCCTCGAAGGCACCAAGTCTAGGGGATGAACTTCTCTCATCAGCACGTTCGCAGGGATCTTATGGAATTGAATGTACTCGAGGAAATTGCCAATCACGTCTTTCAGATCTTGATTTTGATTGCTGTCGCAATACTTCTTACTCCACATCAAGGCCGCCTAAAATAATCGAATATTCAGCGAATTTTAATAGTTGAAACGTACAGAATTAGAAAGACTACTAATAGGAATTCGAGCTTTTTTTAATGAGAAACTAAATACCGGAAAGATTTTTATAAAATTAAGAAGCGGAAGAGATTATATTTTTTAGGAAATAGCGGATAGACGAAAATTAGTAACGAACAGAGAATCTCTTGGTTCGATTGACTGAAAATAATGTCGAAAATTCGCGTACTTGAAACTTGGTGAATTCATCGGCTCGTAACTCTTCTCTTGCCAGGATTAAGCGAACTACATGTTGGGGGAGAAGCGTGAAGGATCCTAAATTCAGCACTTCGTTGCCATGTTCGTCGACGAATTCGAATACCTTAAATACAAACAAGAAGATATCGGTACTTTTATACGATAAAAAGAATTCATTTATTTTCTTAAGCGGAAAAATGTTAATTTGCAAAAAATAATTAATTAATTCCCAAATATCTGTAAGTTTCTACAATCTCACCTTATGGACCAAGGATTTTGTACACTTGTACTGAATGTATCGTTCTGCCGATGCCAATAAAGCGCACACAGTGTCCACTGTTATACAACATTGTACGAATCCAGTGCAAGCTTTTCTCAGCTGTTCTAATCCATAATAATCGGCGGCATTCATCAATCCTTTAACATGAAAAGGGGCTCACTAACGCGAAATTGTTTCCTTCGAAATTCATAGAACGCTAATATATACTGCGAATGAAATACTTACCTAATAAAGTTCTAGGCTGTAACGTCACACATCCAGTATGAATGTACTCGATCAGCTGACGAAACACGTCGGGCTCGAATTCCTCGATGATTACGGTATGATGCTGATTCGGCTATGATTCATCAAAATGAGTCGTGTATTTACAAAAACGAAAAGATTGACAGCGATTCAAAGACTGAAAATGGAAAGTTCATGCTAAGCGATTTGATGCATTTAGCGATGGTTAGAAAATATTTTCAGTCTCAGAACGAACTAACAAACTACGCTTATAAATACTTTTTACTTCTAAAAAAAATACATGTATTATCAATGACGAATTTCTAGACAGTCGCCTACTATCGTTAACTACAAACTTTTAATAAATTGCTGCGTTTTAAATATTTCCAAGATTCGTCCATCGTCGTTCGCTCAAGCATCGATGAAAATCGAAAACGCTATATCGATGCCGCGAGATTGTTCGCATTGGTGCATATCCTCATAAGCAAACTACTGTGCGTCTATGATACATCATCGTCAATTTCACGACTACATAACGAATTGTGAGATACGGAATTACAGAATGAAATTGTGCCGTCCTCGAATAACAGAGGATTTTGATTGCAGTCGTGCGAGTCCACAGTCATTGCAAATGTGCCGATGTAAGAACGACAGCAGTCTATATTCACGATTCTCCAGACTTAGACCGTGTAGCCAATTTAAAACTTGCATGCCGACTGAAAGAGATAGACTGGAACGATGAATGCCTCGTTAACGACTAACTGAACTGGGCTGGATGCATCGTATGGGTAATCGCTTACAAATGAAATTAGGGTACCAAATTAACGAGCAAGGGTTGATAAAAGGACGTCAATTTTATCTCGATAAATTTGTGATTTTTCTTTTCATTTTTTAATTTCATTTCATTGAATTTATTCAAATTATTGGGAAAATCGCACAGTTTCACGGAAGCGATTTTTCAAAGTAAAATCTGGTATCCTGAGGCAATAAAATCGAGGTCCTTTCGAAGAATAACGAAGTTCATATTTCTATATCTTTCAGCAAAAAGAGAAAAGAAAGAGAAAAATAATGGTACCACACCGCATTAGTATCGTGAAGATAACTGACAGATACTCAAAAAGTAAAAAGTTTCTTGCATTGCTAATCGACCAATGCAGAAATCAAATTAATCGATTCTATAAAGATTAATCGTTTACTTTCTAAAGAATCAGACATTAATCATCTACTATGATGTAAGATAAAAAGATTTTTATAAAACGTGTCCGTTTGACTTCACATTACCAACGCGTCAATGTTTCATGCAATCGTACAGTTTAATTTTAACTTCGCGAGGATTATTCGCTTGACGAAGTCTAACACACACCGAGAAACAGACCAAATCCGTCTAACTAACAAGTCTTAAGAGAAAGAATTTCTCTCGGTGAAATTTTTCGAATGGAGGATTCATCGTTATTCAGGATCCTTCTCGTTATTGTAATGCTTCAGAACAAAAAAAGAACAAAAAATAATAAAAAGAAATAGACAGAAACTCGAGACGAGCATAGAGCGAGAGAAAGGGAAAGGGGAAAATAAAAAGGGAACTTTCAGGATGCAAAGTCGTATAGAGAAGTGACGTTATAATAATACCTCTTGTATGGGAGCCAACTGCTGCGCGAACCCTGATCGCTACACGGCACACAACAAACGCACACTTACTATTTCTATCATTTTAACGACGAGGTTCGAATGCAATTCGTTTAAATATTCTTTAAAGTGCTTCTTTTTTTTTATTTCGATTGCAGTAAATTGATTGGTTGTAGCAACCGTTTCAAAGATTAATCATCGTGCAGAATATAGATTTCAGATTGAAAGTTTCGAAAATAAGAGTTTATCGATTAGAAGTTTAATATGGAACTGAAGGAACACAAGCATTAAATTTGTAATATTCCAACATTCGCGTAGGTGTTTCATCCATCTTGTAACAAATAGTTCAAAGATGCCCACGTTTGATCGGCACGATTTTATTTTTAGTTTGCTATTTCTATCCTTTCTGATAATATAGCGAAAGAATAGAGGAGGTATTCAGAAAACAATCTTTCTGTAATGACTGCGATTACCTGTTGCGCCGCGTTTTGTAGATTCAGCAGCGGCTCCGAGCTTCTTTTCAGGAAAAGTCGGATCTTGTTTTCCTTCGGCGGTGGTTCCTTTTTACGCTGTGGACTCGGTGCTTGGTAAAACATTTTTTGAAACACCCTATAGAAACAAAGGATTATTTCACCTTTACTGTATCTGTATTCATCTAAATATCGTAATAGCAATCTTTCCAACTGTTGTAGTAAATAATATTAGAAAAGTATCGTTATTGTAACAATACCTTCTACTTAAACATCGAGATTACCTTTGCACGAAAGAGAGAAATTTATCGTAGCATTAATCGCGATACGAACCTACTTCTGGCTGCTAAAACAGCCTTCACAGCGCAAATAGGCTCCTTGGTGTCACCGACGAGGAAGGTCACGTCGCATAGTTCCGGCATGCTAGCCAGAAACTTCATGTCCTCGGCCAAGCCGGTCTTATTCTCAAAAATCGAATAATCCGACTCATCGGCCACTTCTGACCCTGACGCCTCCGGCATCGAGCTGGTATTTTCCTGAAAGATATTTCATGTAACGCACGTTCCGTCAAAAAATTTCACAAAGTATAATTTCCTAAGTCCTTTCGTCTTGAAATTCCTTTTCCTTTTTTTCTTTTTTTTGTTTCACACAATGAAGAAAGAAAAAACGACATAAAGACATACAAGAACTTTATTATTGGAATATAGTATCTTTAGTATTTTAGAATAAAATGATTTAAACTTAAATTCTCGTACGTGTTGAAATATATTCTACGTGATAAAACGAAAGCTTTCTAAGTGTTAGGAGAGATATATTTGGATGACTATGAGAAAGTTTGCTGATATATTCTAAACAACTTTGCGAATGATAAACAAGCTCGAGCTAACGTGTGGTACGCTTTAGTTCCACGTGAATTTTGCATTTTTATA
The DNA here is from genome assembly GCA_014737395.1 of Bombus waltoni. NCBI lineage: Eukaryota > Metazoa > Arthropoda > Insecta > Hymenoptera > Apidae > Bombus > Bombus waltoni. The sequence continues at coordinate 1,849,851 of JACXII010000050.1, forward strand.
CACAGCCTATATCTGTCTACTATATTGAAGTCTGCTCGGGTTTCGAATAAAAATATTATCCTGCGACTAAAAACTTCAACAGGCGTAATTGCTCGTTAACAGAAGTCAGCCATAAATTATCCACGGCTGCAGTGAAATAAGAAACCATAATTGAAGCCATATGGACTACCTCCAGCAAACTGACTCACATTTTCGCTTTATATTAAGCGACGGAGTATTTAAAACTATTTCCACTGCGAGAAAGTAAATATTTGCAACTTGTCGATATCACATTCACAAGATTTCACTTCCTATATCGAGTTTCCATCAGGTTGCTTGCCCCTATGATCACCCAGCCACTCTGCCAATACAACACCATAGCAAGGGTGCATTTATTTTCAAAAACATCTAACACTATCGTTCGAGTCACGTTTAGTTCGATCAAACAGCTATCGCACTAATGACATAATACCAGCACAACTATTATTAGCAAGACGTGATATAAATAAAAATCGGAATTAAAACATTCCTCTGTACTCACGAGGAATGGAAACACTCTGTGTCTTTCTTTAAAAATGGATAGAGGAATCGTGTATGAATTCGAAATGAAGGAACTCGAAATGTATTTTTAATATAGAAACATAGAGATCGAAGGAACGTTTCAAACATAAACACTTGACATCCATAAATAATAATCGAGTATTTGCAATCTACATCGTAGGAATTCTTCATCAAGAATAGAATGGCGCCAAATATTTAGCCTTAATTCGATGCTGTTCTGTTTCGCTGCAATTAATTCCGATTTAATACTAATGCTCTGAAAAATGTCAGATACTCGTCCAAACAGGTATTTCGATATTACTGAAATCCAATTATCGGAGTAATTATTATTTGCAGATAATTAGCAGCGTTAAATTCTTTTCGATCTATGCGATCTTCGTAAGCAATGTTTTCATTAAACGTTACTGAAAAATTATTTCGCTTATTTCAACGTATTTACGTAACTTATTTAAATGTTCAGGAAAAATAAGCAAATCTCTTATTAGAAAATTCTTCACAGAGAAAATAGGAATTTTTTAGTGAAATTCATTTAATTTGTTCAAGTCGGTTAATCATTTCGATAATTAATTTTCTTCGTATACTTCTTGCATGTAAATGTAAAATGCGATGGACAGTTGTAAAAAGGAAGGTTACTCCTGGAAGGAGCACGAATTCCCGCATGAATGGCCTTAATACAGTCAGCGAGCCGAGCGCGTGAGGAGTTTCTGAAGAAAATGCAACACGGGAACACGCTTTAATGGACGAAATGCACTCTCCTTTATCCAGTAGGGAAATCTGTTATATCGTCGATAAATCACCCCCTGACGAAAGACTTAACTACCCTTCCGTGTAATGAGCCCTGTTATCTACGATGTAGTTAACCTACTTGCAGCAGGAGACCCGTTTAATCCTCGTCCCACGTCAGCGATATACTTTCATTTACGTTCGACCTTTAAGCAACGCGAATTATTTACGCAATGTGGGTGTTCAGGCTCGGGGAATTTTATTGGCACACTGATAGCCAAAAAGCGAACTGAAATTTGAAACATTCACGAATATCGTCCATTTTTTATAGTGCGTATAATTTGATCTATATATTCGGATAAAATGTTTTCGTTTGTTGCTGTTATTAATGTACATGTAGAACTATCTACAAATTCATACTTAAGACTTTTCTTCCCACCATATTAAAAAAAATAACATTTTAGAAACCTACTAATTTTTCTAATAATTAAATAGAATTCGTACAAGCCACGGCAAATGAAATGCTCTGCTTCTTCAGAGTTCTGCATCCACACCAAGGGATACTCTGGAGAAATACACTATACGTTGTAACAAAATCAAATATAACAACAAATAAAATCTTCTCTTTCTCTTCGCAAGAAACACAACGGTGAAGAAAGAAAGAAATTTTTTCGTCCTTTCAACCACGACAGAGGAACGTCCGCGTCTCATTAACGGCGAAGGCGCGCGTAAATTGCATCATCTCGTCGCGACAGCAATCAACTACATTTCACCTAGAAGCAACACCGACGCAACGGAAAGTGGTGCCCCGCAGAGTCAGCTTTTAAATTACCTGTTGCTCGAGTCCCGGAGCCCCCTCGCTCGCCGGCCCGCTTTTGCCCCGAAAAAACACTTTTACCTCACTTCCTCGTTTCCACGATCACGCATAATCCACCATACACGCGCAATAACGACCCGTCTACCACGGTGTTCACGCTACAGCATCTCTTTCTCTTTTCCACTCGAAGAAGAAGAAGATCAGCGATCTTACAGAAGGAAAGAAAAATATGAACCGCCGCTACGTTAACCCAAAATGAACTATTCCAGGCTCTGCTACCCCTTATCCTCTTCCAGGTAGCCTTACTGACGGTCGAGGTACGTGAAATCGAGCAACCGTACGGAAGAGACACGCCTGTATCCGCGGCTCGACCTTCTCGTCTCTCGATTTCTCGCGTTTAACCCGACTTCAACCCGACACAAGTGGCTCAAGCACGCCTTAACCCTTCCTCCGACAGGCACACGAGGGGGTGGTTGTTCGAACAGGTCGGTTTCGTGAATGGAACTCGAGCGACAAACGCGAAAACGCCGCTCATACTCGGCCAAAGCCACTCGACTGCGCCGAGCCTACGTTCCCTCGGGCCAGGCCAACCCTCATTGCGCACTCGCACACCCTCTTTGGGGGTGAGACTCGAATACAGCTGCGCCTGTGCGACCCGTAGGTCCTCCGAAGGACCTCTCCCTTCTTTCTTCTCCTCCTTTCTTCCCACGGATTTTTAAATGTCACCTAGTTACCAGTATCCTGAGATCGTTGATTACGCGACTGATGGGGGGTTAATTGCATTTCCTACAGGGAGACGTGGATATTAGCCTATTTGACGACGGCCTTGTTCGCAAGGAAATTGTTTCCTCGAGCGTGGCGCCTCTATCTGGTTCCTTGAAAAATTCTCCGCTTTTATTTAAATCTGCTTTGAGAGAAGATACATTGTACAATGGTGTAGCGCATCGAAGGGGTTGATCTTTAGTTCGATGATTCCATGTGGGTATTTTGGAGAATTGATTTTATTTTTCAGGTTGATGCTTGATGTTGAAGAAAGATATTTGTTCCTCGCTCGAAGTTGCTTAAGTATACCGTCCCTTGATGTCGTTTGATAGCGACGAAGCTGAGTTTGGCTGGTCGCCACTGTTTACTCTCGATTTTTCACGCCATGCTTAAAACGCGAGTAACGAAAGTGAAGGTAGCGTGAACTCCAGCGTGACGAATCCGGGTCAAGCTCAAAATCTGGCTCTGTGGACCACAACCATTCATGTCTGTGGAGGAACGTTCGTCTCCCTCTGGTTCCTCCTCTCTTTCTCCACTAATCAATAACAGCCGACCCCGCAACAAGTAGGCATCCCGGCTGAAAGATGGGGAAAAAGGACAAGTATCGACACCTGCTAACGTATCGAAGTTTTCCTTTTTTGAAAGCTACTGTAACATTCTTTCCAACGTGTCCAATAATTCGATTATTTCACTTATTCGATCAAATAACCTTGAAAAAAAATTATCTAAATCATTCTCCTAATATAACGAATACTTCAAAGTGTATAAAATTTATTCGTCGTGAATTTTATGATACTAGAATCTTATAATTTTGACATCCTTCGTTTTTAGAATATTTTTCGGGTATCTGATTTTTCTATGTTTCGTTGATGTTAAAAGGGGATGCAAGTGACCTTTGCGGAAGGCGAATACCACTATATTTTAGATATCGATGAATATTTTAAACATAAATAATTTATTGGTGTGTTTGGCAGCTGAAAATGGTAAGAAAATTCCTCGACGTATGGAAGAGCTTTCGACGGTCACATTCTCCTGGCGAGAGACGTCGCAACGCGGACGACGCCTGCGCGAAAATAACGAACGATTTCGTTTTGGTTTCCGTGGCAGCCCTCGATAATTGGTGAATGGCTCGATAGATACACGCAATCCTTGGTAATCGTGAAATTGCATGCAGGAGGATTTTTAAATATTCAAATCCACTCGGCCATTAATCAATGTCAACCCTTATTATTCGATTCTATCAGTTGTAGACAATAAATTTTATACTGCGATAATAAATTTGAACGGGCCAACAGATTAATCGTGATTAATCGAGTATTGGCTCGAAATGTTTAGCGATTTGTTAATAATTAATAACCAGCACGTAGGGCCGATCAAGTGGAAATGGAAATTTATGGTCGGACCAGAATAGTTCAAGGTTGATCGGAAACTATGTCATGACCGAGTTTCATGGTGAACTCTCGATTCAATATCGCGAGCAATTACGCGCCTCGTCAAAGGAATTCATAGCGCCATAACAATGAATCGAACTAATCACAAAGGAAAACAAAGGCTTTAAGCTTTAAAAACATCGAGTTTCAGAAATGAAAAGAGTATCGTTCGATACTGGAAACTATCTAGTACAATAAGCTAGTGACATATAGTAATCCCATATGTGAAATAACATAATTATAGAAATTGTTTTGAATAATAAAAGTGTCATCGATCTTACATTCAAGCTACGTCGCTGTTTCTACGATCGTCCTCCTGTTTTCTTTTTCCTTCTTTTTTAAAAATTTTCTTGTTTACCACATTAATGGCTGACATTCCATCTGTGACTTTTTTTTTCTTAGATAAGAAAACGATGACAATTTTATTAAACAATAAATTTCCAACTTCTAACGCGCCGCAACGGTAATATCTACGTAACTTTAAAACGTTTCAATATTGTTTGGCCGAGTCTTTCTTCGTTTCAGTGGCGAATGCTTCCTCCTGAGGATGCTAAGAATAGACAATACACATTCATCATGTCTCTTCGTCCACGTTAATTTTATTTTCAAACATCCTTCCAATAAATCAAAATATTCACGCGTCCCACCACTTTTCTATCAACCTAACGGGAGAAACGGATGACCGAGTGAACAGACAAGAATAATGATCGATCCTCACGGTATTAACGTAAAACAACATCGATTTATTCAACACAAATACTTGCACGTTACGATAGAGGTTCGGTAATAATGATAATAATAATAATGATAATAATATTCATATATGTATATATACAGGAAATAAGGCACGTTCGATATTACATTAATTAACGTGCGACCATGCGTCGCTCAGCTGTCCAATATTACATCTCTCATTGTTTTATCATCATTGCGTCTTCGTCTCGTTCGTTCGATATGCAATATCCTTACCAAATGTAGAAAATGTCATATATATATATATCTGTATAAATGTTCTCGTTGAATTTTCATTCGTCCGTTCATCGGCATTGTCAAAGATAAACTTTTACACCGTCTTAAATCTATATTTATAATCATATATATATATATATACGTATTCTTTTCTTGCTTAACTATCCATGAAGAATTCACGACCATATTGGTCGGCTTTCCCTTTCTCTTCTTCTATATTCATTCTCTGGGAACATTTCTATAGTGTTGTTCTATAGCCGATATTTCAAGCCGTGAAAAGGCGCGAAATTCGAAACGTTTGGAACGAAAATCGCTATCATCGATCGTGTTCGATTGAACGCTCGTTGCAACATTTTTCTGAGTGATTATTCGCGATTCATAACATTCGTTTAATAGATTATTAAATGCACTCATACTCTGGTTTCGATCTTGATGAATGCGAATTATTGGTGAATCAGTGACCCATTATGATGATTAGACCGAGCTAACGGTTATTCTATATTGTCTTGACGAATTTCTCAGGAAACATGGCTCATTCTTTCAACGATAAATCTTCTAATGATGCTGGCTGTGATTGGTGGGGAAATCGATGACGATCGAGATATCGTGATATTGTACAATGTTCCTCGCGGTATTTACGATTTCGTTGGCACACGCAGATACCTGCAGATTGCGCTCTTCACTGGAATCTTGATTGTTAACCCTCTATTGTCTTTTGTTACAGGAGAGCTGATCGTTAATCTTAGGCGTTTAGATTGATATCGAATTCATAATGATATGTTATGTACGTATAATACATTTTCTACGTATCTAAAAGATAATTTTTATCATCTAAAAATGTGACATGTTTGTCCAGATTTCCAAATTTTATCTTGCAAATAAATTGCAGTTTCGCTACATTTTATTTATTCCCAAAATAAGACAACGAATTAACGTATCGAATTTCGTAATTGTCTAGTTTTCAAATCACCACCAAGTTCTCCTTTCGAAATTTCGATCAGCGAATCGTCAGACAACGAAGGGTTACACGAATTCTGCTAGAGAGTTCGCGATTCTAAAGGACTTACACTCTGAAACTGATACTTACTCTCACACATACACTCGGAAAACTTATTTTAGGCGGTATCTAAACTGGCATCAAGATACTTTACACGAATGTACAAAAGTCTCCCTACACCGTAATCGGAATGTATGAACCATTAATCGTTCGTTCTTTTTTGCCTGTCCCTACGCGCTACCTACGTGCTAAATTAATTAGAAAAAGAAGGTTTGTCTAGAATTTGGAATCGTTGGTTTCTTGCGTCGAAACTGGAATGTAAGGTGCTACTGTAAGCGGTGTAATACGACAGAGAAACGAGAGGCGATCGGCGAATCGTTGATCGACGAATTTAAACATTTCATAAACGACTGAATGACTTTATGTACGGAAGATTACGTAATTTTTACTGATAGAATCTCCTGGAGATACGACGAGTTAAATCTTTCGTTTCACTTCGTTGAAAACGTGTTTCTTTGAGACCGAAGAAATTTCTTATATCAAAAACAAAATAAGTCTTCGAGTCTAAAGTATACTCAAGTATTTCAAGCGTACGTTCCGTAAAATAATTACTAAATTGATATGTTTAATAAATTCAATGGTAAACTTGATATGCCTCAAATACGATAGACGTACGTTCTCCTTAAAATTATCTTAAGATCGCAGCATTATTAACCGCAGTCGTATTACGAGAATTAATTTTAGTTTATCCTTGTAAAGGAACGAATACAGATTTTGGATACGTTTTCAAACAATGTATATACTTGTTTTAATCTGTTCTATCTCTTTCTGATTTTAAACTATCTAAACTCTCCGCTTCTATACGTAATTTATCGTATTATCCTTTTTCTCCATTTTCAAGATACAAAAATAGAAAGCTATAGCGTTCTACTTAAAAGCATCGAAGTGTGAACTTCTTTGGAATAAAAATGATACAAGAAATGACATGTATTTTATAAGCAATAAATTGTTTCCTACAAATATTATCTTTTCTCTTTCTTGACATCGTCGTATGTATCTTTGAAAGAAAGATTTATGTTTTGCTCTAAGATGAATAATCCTGTTTGTTTGTACCACTCGACGAAGAAGGGATTCGTACGAATGGTAAGCCCTACCCGTTATTCACAATCAACGATCCGTCGTTTTTCAATGAAATTGAAACGCCACGTCGTCTCTGAGATGGCACTCGCCGTAAGCAGCTTACACAAATCGCTCCATCCTCCTTAAAACAACGGAGCCACGGATGAAAGCGACGATCGAGGTTTTCGTAAAGATCGATACGGCCGCGTTCGTCCATTTAACTCCGAATAAAATTCAACAACCTATCCCCTTTTTGACACGCTTTTCGCTGTCATTGATGCATTGACGCGTACTCGCCATCGCTTAAACGTTAGGCTTAAATTATACAGTTTATCGAACAGTAGATCATGTCGATTCGTAAGTACTTGCGCAATGTCATACGTAACCATTATATCTAATTAATCGAATCTTTCGATTCTTTCGAAACAACGATTCTATAAACTAGCTTTACTATCAAGGAGCGGAGTATCGCTTGTAATTATTCCAAAGATCGACACCTCTATGCTTTTGGAATGTTCGCGAGTCTCTCTTTTGGCGCGTTTGTATTGTGAAAATATAAAATGTGCGGAGAGAAAAATATGTATTGGGAAGTTATTCTTCTTCCTAGTTTCAAGCACAAAACTTTGAACTGTATTTTGATTGAGAATACGTACGGTATCTTATTAACGAGTATATTAACTTCAAAATGTATATTACGATATCAAAGATGCGTTATGAATAATAATAACTCTTTCAAGCTTCTAAATTCAATTTTATTATTTTCAATTGCTCCTTATTTTCATTTCGTTATCCCTAAAAATTCCGTCGTTCCTAATTCAACGTAGAGATTCTCTAAGTCCTAGAATAAAAATACAATCGAGTCACCAACCATCCAAATAATTACAAGCGATGCCACCAGTATCCAATCTCTCAAGTAACGACAACCACGTAAACGCGTGAGTCCATCAACGAAAGTAAAAAAGAGAAGAGAACGACTATCCATTTAAACACTACCCAGAAGCAGAGGAGGAAGATTAAAAAGTCGTAGGTTCCTTCGTGTACTTTTCGTCCATCGGTAAGCTTTCAATTCTTCAATGCCAGCGAAAGCGATCGTCGAGCGTGTGTATCGACACTCGATCACTCTTCGAGTGTCCCAACTCTCTCTCATTGTACACCAGGTTACAGCTTATCCATGAGACTATATCCCTCTTCGATCACTCCTTAAAACGACGTTTCTATTGCACTTCGTCCGTCTTACAGTTAAAGATTACAGCCGAAGATTGGCCGTTTGGAACGTGTCTCTTCTTCAACTCGGACTTCTCAATGGTACTTCGTTCGAATAGCTTCCTCAAATAAATTCCCCGTGGTTCCTTCTCTTCGTCTAGCAGTCGATCTTGAGCATCTGGCGGTGTTTCGAGGCATTCGTTGCCTCGATACCACGGCGTCTATCTACCGAAACGTGTCTTAGCGACGGAATAACGTTGAACAGGCACCCAAGAACCGGCACGATCGAACCTTCGGCCAAGACTTTTCGACTGATGACGCGATAAAGCGCGATATCACAGCTTTGATGGGTCGTAGTTCTCGAACGACCACCTCTGTCTGGCTGCTGCTGCCGAACATTCCTCCATGATCAGCCGCTGCTTGCTCTCCGTTATTGCCAGACACTTGTCGCTGCTGCCGTGTCTGATTTGTTTCGTCTGAAAATACAAAAACTAATGGTCAGTATTTGTCCTGACGATAAAGAGGAAATAAGAAGAATCGAAGCTTTACAGAACTTGCGTAGTCAACACGTTGGAATTTTTCGATGGGTCGACTATTATCCCAGCTACAACGCAAAATGACTAATCACAGTGTTTCATTTTTGAATAAAATTATCGCTCGATCTCGCGTACGAATGAAGAGTAGGTAAACGAGAATGCGTTCTACGTAATCCTTGGAAATTAATAATCTAATAAATAGTTCAATAAATAACTAATAACCCAATCGATAAACAATCTAATAAATAACTAACGATATGTCAAGATAATTGAATAAAAAAACAGACGAATCGCCTTCCACACGAATAAATTTCAAACTTAACGCAACAAGTACGAAAATAATCCCCAGGAAAATCAGAACAGGATTTGATATTAATTACTTAAGCGTACACCCAATGCTTGCAACGAACGCGAGGATTACGTACCTGATGATTATAAATCCATTGTTGATTCCCCTTGCTACCATGACAAGGATAGAGGATGACATCGGTGCCGCTGTAATCCAGGCACGACTCGTCTCGACGGATCTCGCCAGTCTTGCTCAACATCCAGTACTGTGACAAACGATCAAGATTAATGTCCGTGGATTTTGACCTCCATCGTTTGCCTATGACCGATGGTTCTGACAGCTACTGGCACATACATATGGATGCATTTGTCCGCCGACAGACTGCCGAAATCATAAACATTCAAGAAACGAACGGAATAAGTAAATTTCTTTGCAACTTGTTGAAAAAACGTTATGAAACTAGGTGAACATTTTTTTAACAAAGTATATTTTTATTCGAGGCCGTATAAAGTTCGTATAAAAAATCTAAGAGCGTTTAATACTGCGTTCTAGAATTTTATGTAATTTGTCTGACACATCGTCGACCACTATCACTTGGCTGCGTTTTCTTATTACTCGACTAAAGCTCTATCTCCTCTAAGATGGGGATTTGAATCGTTTGGAAATTATCATTGTCAGAAAAATTTTGCTAGATTTTGTTAAGTATCCTAGTATCTCTTAATGTATCAAGCTTTAATTCTTCGATGGTAAGGTAATTTCTACAGGTAGTTTCAAAATGTTTTAATTAATAGAGATTCTAAAATTTGTGAGCCATACGCAATAGCGTAAAAACTGTAAAGTTACGTAATAGATTTATTGTTTTCACAAATGAGTATGAAAGATTAGATATCAAAAAAAAACATATTTGAAAAAAATGGAGAAATAAGGTAATCGTGATAAGATAAAAATTTCTGCTTACACGAGAGACCGTGTAATATGCGGAGCCACTGAAAACTTTCTAATTAGCATGGTGAAATGGCCAATTTTCTTAATTGAAAAGAAGCTTCTTTGTTAAAGGGATCAAAATTTTCTTTCGTAGCTTTGAAGTTTTTAAGCGCGCCCGGGAAAACGTTCAAGTTTTTAATACGAATGAAGAGTATTTCATCTCCGTAATTATTCTAACAATATAGTCGGTTCAAATTTGCACATGTAATGGCTACTTAATACTTTGAAGCCTTATAAGCCTTTGAATATCCTATGGTAGTAAAACTTTTCAAACTAATTGTCTTTTTTCATCTGATAAATGTTCATCGGTAAAATAATTAAAATAAAAGTGATGAAGCTTCGAGAAAAAAAATTCTTTTTTAACCAACGATAGAGATATTCTATTACACTGTGAATGAATTTTTCTCGTGACAAATGAACTATAAAATATATAGAAACCCTGGGTGACAGAATTATATTTTGTTAGAAATAAAAAATGTTAAAGTGAAATCTTCTTCTACGCGAACATTTTCGCCACTTTTCAAACGCAATTTCATCGGAATAATTATTAATTAAGTATGTGGTTACATTTAATACATTTGAGGAGAAATTAAATCCGAGTGGGAAATTATATGAAAAGGGGATTCCATGATAATGAATGTCGATCGTTGATAATCGAGTTCAGTGGTCCCAGATATTGCGTCGATCTGCTCGTACATGATTGAATCATACTGGTCAATTGAATCTGACATCGTTCCATCAAGTTGTAGCTACCGTTAGCGAAAACGAGAACTAGAACGTATCTTGTTAAGTGCCTAAGTGCGTGTACGTTCGCGCTTTTGAAAGCATAACGAGCCGTTCTTCTGTAAAAAGTATTATTTCAACCGAACTGCTTGTAAAGGATTCGATGATCTTTTTTGCAATCAAAGAATATCAAATGCAGCGTAATATTATTAAATTACTAACAATCGATTTTAAATCGGACAAATTTCGTAATCACAAATTTAATCTATTACATTTCGTTATCGTATTAATTCGACGCAATAACTATATTCCTCGAGAATCGAATAATTAATAATATTCCTTTCCAATATCTACCTAATATTACCTTACCTCGCGTCTAATTGATATCTAAAATTAGCGTAATTAGCTCAAGCGTACGTACAAAATTTCAATTGGTACAGGCCGAGGGAGCATATGTAGCGAAGGGTTCATTAAGTGTCACGAATGGTCAGGGACGAACAGTAGCTTGTACTTATTCAAATCGTTACACGGTTGTAACCGCGCTGTCAGAACCATCTGCGTTGAAAATTCAAAGGTTTTCAGCCTCTGTCGTGCAACGATAGACTCAAAAGCGGCGGGATTCGGGATAACGAAAAGCAAGGATTAACGCCATGCACCAGTTACCGCATGTTAACAACCAAGAATTACTATCTATATCCGCTTCACCAGTACGTAAAATAGATCAGGCAACCATAAACCAGGATCGAGGTAGAAATGACGTTAATTTCCCCCTAAACGACTTCTGCTCCAAAAAAAAAAGTATCGCTGTAATCGAATTTGCAAATTCTCTGCGATAAATCTTCCCTTTGCCGTGCTTTTTATTTTTATAGGATTTTATATCGAATATTAAAGGTAACCACGAGTATTTCAATGATAATCGACAATGAAATACGATTTAACGATAACGTTCAGCGATCGTCTATCCACGATCACAATCTAATCTTGAATATAGCTTTATCTAAACACGAGGCTATCAAGCGACTGTCATACTATCTGTTACCTAATTATCAATGATTACTTGCTGCTGGTGTCGCCTAATCACAATGCAATCGATCTGTCTGATTTCAATCTCTTCATTATCGAGACGTATTATCGAGACGTCCGTTAACTGCGCGATCATCGTTGACTATCTTTTATTGGATTGTCATCTAACAGCCGAGCGTGCTAGTTGATACACGATGCGTATGTAACATTGGCTGTAACTACCGTCGACGGTTGTTTGACGGTTGATGTTGCGAATAGCTACATTGCTATAGGATTCTGTGTTTCATTGTTCAGTGTTTTGTGTTACTACATATTGAAACGTATAACGAGACAATAGTGAATCGAAGAATGGATTTATTGTACTTTTTTTTTGAGCGGGGGGAATATCATCGATCTTTGAGTTATCACTATCAGGAAGATTAATATTGTCGCTAATAATTTTGAAAATTATAGATAATTACGGCTGTTTGGATTTTGATTAAGTTATGCGGCACAAATATTATCTCTTATCTATTTTTGCTTTGTAGTATTAACAAGATTAGACAAGAATTACGCGATAATTCAAAGAATTTATCGTTTGTGAAGCGTACGTTCATTGAATTAATTAGAAATACTATTATTCTTCACTGTCGCGTATTTGTAATTAAAACGAGAATTCCTTTATCTCGTACCATCAGCTATTTAATTCAATTGTGCATTATTGTGCGATTTCAAACATTCTCTGCTCAACGTCTGTCTGCATTCACTACTGTTATTTAGAGAATTCTCTAATTTGCCGGTTTCATGTGTCAGTTTAATTAATTAGGATTCCCTCAATTCGGCTATCATTCTTTGTCCATCAATCAATCTCGTACTTAGTAATTTCGAAAGTTCGTGCGCTATTATCTAATTTCCAATTCGATTGAACACGTTACAGTTAATTGACGCGTTACAACTGAAATTATTTCCCGACAAAATGTATAAAAAGAGTCTCTTTCCGAATTTGCACGAAACGCACAGTCCGGTCATGCACAGTCTCGATTTTTTTCAGTGACGTCACTATAATGAACAGATCCGGCGGGAAAGTTTCGAAATACACCACGAAATATCCATCAGCCGATGCATGGTGTGATTCGTGTGCCGTCATTCGGACGCGTCGAAATCATCAATGGACGCCACACGGCGGAAATGCAGACTGGCCGAGACTGCATCAGAGAGTCGGTCGGAGTTCAGGGGTAGCGGCGTAATTACCGTGAAACCGCGGCTTAATTGCTACGGCAAATAGCTAAATTAAAGCGACGCTTTACGAGGCCAAGCGAGCGGCGACTGATTGTGTTTTTGGTTGTAACCGGTTGTCACGGTTGTTAAACCGCGCCGGAACTCCGGGGAACGATTCAGCTTTTGTATCAAACGTACGCCCGGGACTCGCGCCGGCCAGCCTCGTCCTTCTCTTCCTGCTCGACGTCATCGTCTTCGTCGTTGTCAGCATCGTTTGCGTGATTTTAACGACGAGACGAATGCCCGGTTACGAGGCTACCTTTTCATGGTTTCGACGTGACAGCACTCGTTTTATCTGGTAACGAGCTTCGCCGACCCCCTTTTTCTTCCTCTCGCGCTCCCTTGTTTCTTGTAACCAGGCGAATTTTTAGTCGCCGCTCGGTTTAGTTAGCATTTTTCTTGTTTTAGAAGGCGCAAGGCAAGCTTAGGAGAATTTAAGGCCGCGTGAAATTCGCTGGGAGAAGCTGGAGAGAGATTCGCGTGTCGGAGTCGAAATGTGTGAAATTCAACATACGTTGAACTGCTTTCATAGGAAAATGGATTTGGTATCGTGTTATAGGGTGTTTAATTGATGAATCTTTCTTGGAATATTGGCATTTAATTGATGAATGTTCGTATTCGCGTATCGTTGTCGAATATTCTATGAAAATATAGAACTTTCTTCTACGTAGAAATATTCGAAAGTAGATGGACCAACTTGAAATTGTTTCGAATTTTATACACGTTAAATGATTGAGCTATTGTATCCATACTTTCAAAGCTCAGACGATGTATGTAGCTGAAAGGAATCGCAAATTGCAGACAAGATACTAGAATAAACATTTCAAATTTCTCTCACGACGAGTACCCTGAGTAGCTAAGTGGTACAGAACATAATTTCCACGCCATACGCGACTTCATTATATCGCAACAAGCTGGAACATCGCGAGTGATTCTTTCCCCGTGACAAATGATACCGAAACAACAGATCGATTCATCAAGAGCCTCGTGCCCTTATCAATAGGTGCTGAAAGACACGTCATAGCCAGACGAGCGGACATTACTGTAGCCTCGACATAGCACGGTTACACCCACGATGGGTAATTTCCAGCACGCGTGCTGGTTCCCACGGGTCAGAAGATTAATTCGACACGCTGGCACGTGAAGCTAAAAATGACGACAAGCAGCAGATAGCCGGGCCAAGAGAAAGCTATGTAGCTTGGCCCAACGTGCCACTCGTGCACACGCGTGAAACAGAGACAGGAATAGGGCTGGACAGACAGAGAAAGAAGGTCGACGATTGATGAGCACCTGCACCAGATTAGCGACGTTACTAATTGCAGCGAAATGGGTCGAGCTTAGCACAGAGTTAGCGTGCAAGTTAAATGGTAAACGTGTCGTGTCGGTTAATGGTCCCTTTTTCTTCCTTCGTCGGCGATACTCGTTCCTGGCAGAACGATTATCGTGAACAATTGTTCGTCCGAGCGACACCACCAAGAAAATTCGTAAATAGTCGTGGCGATTCTAACGAGACTGCTTTGTAATTTACGCGAACACAATGTGGAATACATTAGAAGGTTTGAAATCGTCTTAGGAAATTCTCGTGTTGGGGATGCGAATTAATTCAGTAACGTTTTAAAGAAATTTTGATCGGAAAATTCACGTTTTCCCAAATTGTCCAATAATTTTCAAATCACGAGTTCCACTGACCGTATTACTTTGTCGTACGGTTACCGCATTACTTTGAAAAGAAATATCTTCAAGACGGCACTTATAATGGCGCTATATATACGATCTACTATAAATTTCAAACGTTTTTCTATAATATCCGACGATTACGCGCTGCTACTTGAAAACCGAAGAGGATCTGGATGATCCAGAGATTCGTGAAACAAATGTGACAACCGAGGGTTAAAAATGCTCAATGTTTAGTCAGTCGTGCGCTTCACTGGATTGTAAACAGATTTGTGAAAATTAAAAAATAAAAACAGTTTCCATCGTTTCTTTAAATATGAAATTAAGCTTGTTTTAAGAACAAACGAGATCGTTGTCGATTACAGACCAAACTGTTGTACCACTTTTCGAATCTATATTTCCAGAAGAGGAATACGATGGCTTCTCGTTATCGTTTAATCACAAAACGCAACAGCGTTATAAATAGATGATCATTGATTATCTGTACGTACACACAACTACAGTCTTGTATCGTTATGTATGACAGATCGTCTCTGTAATATCACTTGTCTCTAGGTGACGAAACGCTATTATCTGTAATACGACTGTAGTGTGTAATTTCATACTGTATTCGTAGATATATGCCTGGAAAATGTATTATATTCCATTCTGTTCTGTAAGTAATAATAATCTCGCCTGTGTTTTATTAAATAAAGCACGTGTGTTATTAAAACACGTTATACAGAACTCAGACAAGTTCTACTTTTTGCAAAAATATTGATGCATTAAATGAAACTTTGCCCGTACATAATTAACAAATAAATAGACCGCGTTTCTCTGGCAAGTTCCGTATTATAATTTCACGTTAACCCAAATTGACGTATATTGCACTTTAGGAAATATTGTCGATCAATAGCAACGGAGTTATGTTCGATGAATTATGATAGTATCATTTTTAAACGTAAAATTGTTTATCCACAAATAATCAATTCACCGCGTAATATTCTATCAGTGTAAATACTATGAAATTTCGTTTAATTTTTCAAAAATGGCAATTTCCAAGATTTCACTTCCAACGTACTTCGCAAACATGCTACGAGCAAGTAGATTTACAAATATCCCATCACCATCAAGGATCCAAAAAACAAAAAAAGAAAAAAAAAAAAGAAAAGAACGCCTTGCAGATTCGAATCTGAGACTCCAATTATTATTAGAATGAAATAAAACAAGCAGTTATACCACCGCGTGCCCCGATGATTATTCTGAACGCGTTCATTCCCTCGAATTCTGAATTCGTGTACCTGATTGCCGCCCTGGCGGTGACAGGGATATAAACCCACTGGCTGGTGCAGGTCTTCAGGTTTTCCTGGCGAGTCTATACACATGCTGCTAACCAGGTGTCTGATCTGCAGCGAATTAACAGATTTGCAAACTGTTACTACCGAACTTTCGCCGCGAAAAACATTCAGAGAGACTTATCTCGCTTCTTTTATCATTCGATCTCAATAGTCTGAGTGATCTCGCGCAAAGATTTACCGCAATACCTTCCTAATTCTTATCTCACGACCCTGAAGAAACGGAAAACACAAAGCCACACAGGTAGTACACGGAAGCCTGGAATACGTACAACTAATCATGCAGGTGTGAACAGGTGTTAAGAGGGTTTAGGTTAGAGAAACGAGAAATCGACTTTCGACGAGTATACCGTCACGAAAACATTAAGCAAAAGTCGTTGTTAATTGCATGTCAAGATTATTTGCTTCTTAATTCCGAGAAGCGTGATTGAAATTCATTACTAGACTGCAAAGGTTCGAAAAAGTCGAATTTTCGCTTCAAGCGTGAAACTGGGACACGAAGACGACATAGATAACGAAAGAAACGGCTGAAAACGGGGCTCGTAATATGTCTGATTGAGGTTTGGATTCATCCTCCGTGCGTCTATCTGTACCTGATTTCCACCCTGTCGATGGCATGGATAGAGTCCAGCCGGTTTGTGCAAGTCTGCCTTGCGTGCCGGCGAATCCAGACAGGTGTTACCTCCTTCTCCAAGATTACGAACCTGTTCATTAGTTAGTACAATCATTTCACGTATTAGTATAATTAGAAGCGGCAGGTTAGTTCGTACATATTTTCGCGTAACGCGACGAACACCCGAGAAAAAGAATAACGTTGTCGTCTTGATTATCTTAGCAACGAATTACTAAAATAAGGTATTTGAAGAATAGGTGAACCTTGAAAACCAAGTGTCATAATTTCAACATTTATACTGAAAGAAACGTTCCATTTGGTTCCTTTGGTATTTAAAAGGTAGAACAATTAATTTAAAAAATCAACATCCCAACAAAAAATTGCCAATTATTCCTTGAATTCTCGATGCTCGATTCTAATCGTCGACAATCCGTAAATGACAAAGGATCTTCTTTGGAAAAGGAAACTATAGCGGTATGCTATTGTTGGGAAAGTTGGAAAATTGAACCTCTTTAAAAAGAACGGATCTGACAATCGACGAATTCCTCTCGTTAGAGGGACAGCGTGGAGAATCAATCTTCGATATCTGCGCGTTATAGAAAACAATAGGAATTATATCCCGGGCGAAAAATATTTTTCGCGTTGCAGACGATTTCCTATCGAAAATATTTTTCTCCTGATGGACCGTGTTATTTTTCTCTCCGGTGTTCGCACGTCGCCACGGATATTTACAATCGCCAAGTTTTTCGCAGTGCCACGTCTGGAAAAACGAAAAACGCATAAATCAATGGAGGGAAACGTAATAATTGAACGGCTGCGCTCGTATATAAAGCTTCGCGAAAGCTCTGGAAAAATTTCACCCTCGCGATACCATCGTGATGTAAAGACAAAAGTACACGAGTCATGTGTTATCGCGTAAGTGAATACGATATGGAAATAGAGAAGTAACGCTACGTAAAGGGCCCTTCTATCCTTGTCTAATCAGGCACGCACACTGACGTTGATCACATCGTTCGTTGATCGGCGTTATACTTACATACGAGCCGTTTAATACAAAAATAGCATAAGTAAGTCTTTTGCTTATCTGGCCTAGAACCATATCTAGAAATTGCAACCATTGTTCTGTTTTGTGCAGAAATGGTGTAAATATATCTTCGGTAGTTTCTCGTTGAATAACAGGATACGTGAGAATGTCAAACTCGAGCCCTTGCAGAATTTTTATTTTATCCTTCATTACCCGGAAATCAACTTGTTCGACTTACGTTAAACAACTCATATATACTGTTCGTGTGCATGCGTTATTAAACAAGGGCACACAGGATCTGTGTGCAGCGTACTCTCTATACCTATATCGCTGTTTCTTTATATGCGGCTATCTTTACATCTCTGTGCTCGATACGTAGTACCTGATCGTTCTTTTTTATGCCACGCTGACATTTAGCGGCGTAGATTCCTGTTAAACATTTCTTTTATTACGAATCGTGCGGTGGAATCTCGATTGTACAGCCACGTGACTGTCGCGGCTTCTGTTCACAGGTTGGTCCTTTGTCATTGAGTTTGCGGAACTTGTGCAAGTTGTTTTAATTTTGCAAGCCGTAACTCGAAGGTTTGAAAATCCACGCGAATTTTATATATTTTGTCTGAGAGGCGCGACACGAGATTTAATTTTTGTAAAATATTATGTTGTATTTACACACTTTTTTTTGGGTATTATCTAAGTCGTTCACATTGTTGGACATTTTTCAGCCTATGAAATTTATCATGTTTTAATCATTCTATAAAATTTTGATAATAATTTGTGTAATGAATCACCGATGACAATGAAAATGTGCTAAAGCAGTTAATAGGTTCACTGCTACTTGAAAATCATAGTGGCGTGATTAATTAGTTAAGTTGTCACGACTATTTTAACGTTTCCTAAAATTTGAATGTCGTTATATACAGGGTGTACGACCATTTACCACTCAATTGACTTAGATATTTTAGGATTTTTACAGTTTCTGTGCAGCATTGCCTCTACCAATCCTCCTCAAAATTTCCACAATTTTCCAGTAACTTCCTTCTTAAAACAACCCGCATTTCTCCTCATCAAATCGTTCAATCGAGATCACCGTCTGTGAAACGTATCGAGTAACAACGAACGATCGATTTTTCCTCGAGCTCGTGGTACATGGCCCGTAGGACAGTTGCGCGGAACGCGAACAAAAAGATCAGGCCTGCGCTAGAGCGATGCGCTTTTCCATTTTTCAGATAGACGGCGACAAATCGAAAATGAGCCGCAGCTACTGTGTTTTGCCCGCGAATATACAGCGATTCTTGCACGTGCACTACGCGTATACGGCTACGAAAAACACAGACGCACAGAAAAACACAGACGTACACGTGATCTTCGCGCATAGAAGACCACGTGTACTCGCGCGTGTATGCGTTTTCATGCAGTAGAATGCATTCAGTCGCGAAAGCCCGGTCAGCAAAGTCCTGATTTCGCTGCATGCAAGAATTCTGTGGTCGTTGCAGTTTCAACACGAGCATCTTCGTGTCTTTCATCCTCGTCGTTCGTAGTCGTCGTCGTTGGGCGATCTGGCTGGAATAAAAACTACTGATTTATCGTCGACGTTCGGCCGACTTCGATGAAATTCCGAAAGTTGCAGGATCCCCATCTTCGTGCCGAGCTTTATTAGAGACTCGGAGGCTCCTGCTCGACCAACTAATTTTTTTTCGAGAGGGCTCCCTTCGCTGATTTATAGAGTCGTGATTTTTAAAGGTTATTCGCAGAGTCGATGGAATTCGATGCGAATTGAAAGAAATCGAGGTGATTGGAGGGTAAATAATTGGATAAATGGTAGGAGGATTCTTTGAATAAAATTTAATCTTCTATAACGCCACGTCAATTGAATTTTGCAAAATTTACTTATAGAATATCGTTTCTTCTATTGTCAAGCTTGTCGGTCGTTACTGTTACGCAAGAGTGTCTGGTAACGTCGGTAATTTGTAACTTGTAAATTGTAAAATTTTATCCATCGTTAGTTCGATTGTGCAAGACGTCTCTGGTAATCAAACGGAAACGTTCCAACTAGACCGAGTACTCGTACATTTAAATAGTAGTTAACGAAAAGTTTATGCGAACCAGTTCGCAAAACATACGTTACGAAACATTCACTCTTTTCCACGCGCCGTTTCATCCAACACCCAAATCCTTCTTCCTGAGCATTCGTCAAAGGCACACTTTTCAACGAGCGTAAATTTTTCACTCGTATCGGTCCACGTGGATCCGAAAATTATTTGCATGCAAGAGTCGCGTTGGAACTATAAATCCACTCATCTCCTCGTTTTTCCGACCGCGAGCAGCCGACGTGATTTAACCAACCCTCCATAGAAAAAAAAGGAAAAAGAAAAACGAAACAAAAAATATGATGAAAGTAAAAAAAAAAAAATAGAAAAAATAGAAAAGGTTAGGATGTCGGATGTCAGGAAGAAGAGAAGAGAAGAGGAAAGGCTGGCTAGACTGTAAAAGCATAAGTTTCGTGACAGCCAGTGGAATTGTTATTTCGCATGCGGCGCGGACCGCATTCCGAAGCGCAGAGCGCGTGAAATGTTTCTTCGCGAAAATGTCCGGCCATCCTTTACGCGTTTCCTCCTTTTTCCAACGCGTCCCTCTTTTTCCACTATTTGCCCGGCCGTAAGAGTTTCTGCAGGCGAACGGTGCCAGCGTCGGGAAAAAATATGGCAAAACGCATTCCATTCCGGTTCGAATGGGAGAACTGAGGGTAACGGCAAGGTACTAGCGAGGGTGGAAACCGGTTGATCGATACGATTTCTACGCCACGGTCTCGTGGCAAACGTTTGATTCTTTCCCGATTTCAACTCCGTCCGACTCGATAAAGCGGATCGAGCATCGAATTCTGTTTTGTTTAATTTCTACGTTTTGGTTTTCGACGTTGGAAAATTCTGTTCGAGGATTGGGGTCCATTGAGTTTAATAAAAATCGTGTTTTGGCGAGTCTAATTATTTGATGAACACGTTCGTTGATCGTCCTTGTCGTTGGAGATATGCATTATTTTTTTATCAATACACGGAAGATAAATTTATGCTTTAAGAGAAATTCGAGTATAACAGAACATTTTCGATAAATTATTAGTAGAATATTCAGAGACGAATTAGAATTTAATTCTAAAAGGAACAAGGGGAAGAAATTGTAATTTTTCGCAAACGTAAGACGATCGAAGATTCAGTTAAGAAATTCATTTCCATTCGATCTTGTTCAAGGAGAATTCAACGAGCGGAACGTTGTATCTTTGTCTTGTCGGCGTTTGTAAGGAAGCCTGTGTAAATTATGAAAGATTAAGCCATCGTTTTGCTATGTCATAATCGATCATAATCAGGAAACATTAGCGTTGTAAGGTAGAAATAACGAAGTAATTACAGATTTCTTACATCAATCATCCTGAACATCATTTGCTTCCTAAATAACAGGTTGCGGGTCTTCTAAGTAACAAACTCTAATTCCAGACAATTCAGTCAGTTTAATTTAGTCAGAATCATTTCTGTATATGCGACTAAAATATTTATTCTAATTACGAGATTTGTCTTAAATATTCGTATAAATATAATATCGTAAGAAACATTTTATTCAATGTTAACGAAAATATAGATTCATTCGCGAATCCTAAGATACAGAACTCTGATAGCAGAGAACGAGGCCAAGTCCTTGACTCGAGGAACTTTTCAACAGAGCAAGTCGAACTTCCGAGAAATCATTACCCAGAGCCGTTTCATTTTTCGCCTTCGCTTTCAAAATGAGTTTTTAAGTTTTACGAAACCAACCGTGTAATTCAGTCGCTAACGCGGTCTGGCGTCAACTAAATATTTAAACGACACATCTAGAATTCACATTTCTAGGAAAAAGTAATTATCACGCATCATTGTAAATTCTATTTCAAGAGACTCGTTTGTTGAAATGGTAAAAGAAGCAAGCGTCAAGAGGAGAGGAGACGATTGTTTATTAGCGAGGAAAAACTGCAAATGGAGGAAGCGACAAGTGTTTCAGCGTTTAATAATAATTCGAGATAAAAAACCAGATTGTGATTAAAAAAATTAATTAAGACATAATGAATGTTCACGATGTAACTGACAAAATTAATAAGAACATGTTTGTCTGTTTCTACTGGAAATCTTCATTTCCAAAGTTTGCTTCGAATTCGAGTGCGTTCAACAAAATTACAGTGTGTCTGATACGTCATCGACCACGATCACTTCTTCCTTTCATAAGCTTCCTTTCGTCGCTTTCCTTCTTCCACTTGACTCTGCCTCAGGATCTGTATTTAATTATCCAATCGTACGAAAAATGTTCAGCCTGTTTTCCGTTAATTCGGGATAAAATCGGCGAACTAAAGAAAAACAAGGTGAAAAGGATAGGAGAAAGCATGAAATATCCACATTGCGTGACGCTGCAATTTACATGGAAGTAGAAAGCCTTTAATCCAACGTTAGATGCCGTGACTTTGTCGTGAATCTACGAACGTACATGAGGAAAGGATCTACGGTTCTCGAGAAGGGTCCACGAGATTACGAGGAACAAGGACTGACTTGACTTTTCGTCGATCGATATTTCTATACGATACCGTCTCGTAAAGATTATTCCGACGATTTAACGTTAATACGAACGCCAAGTCCAAAGTCGTTACAGGTGCTTGTGAGCTGGCATAATTGTTGTGTTTTAATAATCATCGTGAATCTGAACCATTATTTTACCCGTCTGTTTTAGTCATTCGTTTCGTGAATATAACACATAAAAATGGCGGCATTAATTAAACGTTAAAAGTGCTATAAACTGCTTTGAAAGAGGATCGATGGGAATAGGAGAAAGAGAGAAAGGTGCAAAAGTGTGAAAAATATATTGCTCACGCGATGCCTCCGTTTGAATCGGTCGAGATTGATCGTTCGATATGGGCAAGCTTTGTATATTTATATAATAATATATGAAGGTCACACGGGGGGAAAAAAAAGTCGCGATATCAATCCCAGATTTTTAAGAATTAGTTGAAGGGTAAGAAAGAAAAGAAAAATGGATGAAAAATATCGGAGGAAGCTTCTTACGGATAACGATTGTTCTCTATTCGAATTATATTCGATCTTTTGGTAAAATAATTATGCGAGTATAGAAATTCGTAGAATGTAATACTCGTAAAATTAGATGAAACTGTTTGTTCAGACTTAATTAGGAAACGAGGAATGTTAGGTTCAATTCATTTGAATCGTCTGTATTCTTACTCGGGAGCAAACGTTACCATTCTAATAGAGGTTAAACAAGATGGATATTACCATTGTTACAAATGGATAGTCACATAGCAGATAATTTTAAGTACTTTACCATGGTGCATTCAAATACGAAGTGTCATACGGGTCTCTTCGAAATTTATAGAGATTAAGTAAATTGTAATCGTTGTTAACTGAATTTTCTACTTTACATCTCTGTGTAAACTTTCCTCGTTGGCCGCCTCTTTCTCTCGATACTATAAAATATTGGAAAATGTAATCAAATATCAAAGCTACATAAAATTAATTCATTTTGAAAACATTAACTGCTGTAACATTTGATTTAAATTCTCCGTGTTTATCTTTCATACGAGGGAAATTGATATTAAAGAGTACGAGTTACTTCGTTGATAATAATCAATAACCAAACACGTTTATTTATGATAAACGAAAGGTTTGTCAGCCGAGAAATTACGGATTTCGCTATAGTTTACGGCCAACGTAAATTTATTGAAACAATGTCATCCATCACTTTCGTCATCCTATTCTTCCACCAAACAATATTGGGAGCTAAACAGGGAAAAAACGACGGCAGAGAACGAAGAATTCGGAAGTGTATACGAGTGTCGAGGGTGGAAGTTGAACGTCCAGGCGTCAGAGACGGAAATCACGGAAATCACACGATGTGCACGATCCGTTTTGCTCGTCTCGCGATTGACAGTGCATTAATTTCGTTTCGATCCAGAGGAAGAAGGGGACAGGGCGGAATGGAAGGGTTGCAGCGATCAATCACGTCTCGATTTATTTCCGTCGTGTTGCGACGCCGTCTCCTGGCCCTCTGTTTCCCTGCATTCGTAATTGCGAAATGATTGTCGGGCTTGTCGCCGATAATCTCGTAGCCCGCTTCTCCTACGGGTCATTACGTCCTCTCGACTCTCGTGCACCACGTATTTGATCGATGCGACCAGCGCGTGTGTTCACCCTCTGTTATCAAACTGCGACTGGACCTGCCGTGTTTCTCTTCGATCTCGCGAAACTCGAAATTTCCTGCTTCGCCACGTAACGACGCATTGCATCGCTGATTTTAGAGTAGAATATACAGTATGTCCTGTTTAACTGGAAACTCTCAAATATCTGGAAAAATACGAATCATACGAGAAAATGTCGCGGATAAAAGTTGTATGGTATCGAGGGAGACGTAGCGTGCTTTTGTCCATTCGACTGTTTACCTCGAAACGTTACGTGGAAGTGTGACACTAAATTTTCTAGATGGATACCTGCATTTTTTATTATCCACTCTTGTAACTGACGTTTTCGGAACATTGGACACTTCTGTTTTTCTTTTTTCTTTTTTTTTTTTGCACCACCCGCTATAGAGATATAAACTTTGAAATTCGACTGAGCGATACGAGGAATCAGCTGAAAGTGACTGCACGGAACTGACTGTCATTGTTTTGGAAACGTTGGAAAACAGCGATCTTGCGTAACAGTGGCATTATAAAAAGACATCTTTAATGATAATCTCAGCGAATTTTAAAGTTCGTATCTCGATAGCGGATGGTGCGAGAGACACGAGATTGCAGTGCTTTGAAAACGTCCGAACGTCAGCTACAAGAGTATGTAATAAAAAAATAGAAGTATTCGTTTCAAGATTTTAACATCGTGCTTGCAGGAGGTTTGAAGGTGAAATAGACAAGAACGTAATATGTTCCCCTCGATATTACACAACTTTCGTCTAAAACATTATCTCGCATCGTTCGTATTTTTCTAAACGTTCGTGCGTTTCCAGCTAAACGGAACGTACCACTGTACCGTAGCTCACGAAAGTATCTCGACGCCTATAAATGTTCCAGATAAAATAATCTGTTACCGCGATATCTCTAAAGTATGTTTCGTGGTCTAAAAATATATCATCGAATTATAAAATTCTGACGAAAAGAAAAAAACTAAGACGGAGCGGAATAATTGTCAATAAAGAAATAGGATGCTATAAAATAAACAGCGAAATACCATATTCATAACCACGCTCAAGTCCTAAAGGAAAATATATGAACCTGACAGGCACAATTTCCACGACACCATCATTCGTTTAGCAATTTAATTCTTACATAAACAGAGGGTCGGACACGACACAGAAGAGAAACAGCCGCGAGTTATAAGCCATCAAAGGAAGACTTTAATTGCAAAATCGAAGTGGAACAGCGAAGTAATGGGGAAGGCAGCGCCTCTTTCAACCAGTGTTGAAACGTCTTCGCCCGAAGCGACGTTCGATTCGCCTCTATTATCCGGCGCGACTACCGATTTCGTCGTGCTGTAAGCCAAGAATTCAACAAGCCGATCGAGACGAATCGATTTCCGATCGGATGTCGCACGAGTCTCCGGCCGCGATCCGATTGAGATTGCCTCGACCGCGGGCTGCATTGTTTCTCGATCGAACGCATTGTTTTCTATGTCGCAAGCTCGTCGACATCAATCATTGTCTTCGCCACCGACAATTGAACTTTGCCTATCTGTATAGATACAGGCCCAGCCAGCGTTTCGTTTGCCTCCTACCTCGTATAAAACACGGGATACGCGTTAATTCGTATATATCGCCGAGAAAAAAAAGAAAAAAAAAATCGAGTAGATGTTCCTTCCACTCGCAGCGTTAACAACGTAGATTTTGAGTATCGCTTTATTGTTCGAATCGTGATATACGTTCGAGTGGAAAGTTGGAAACTTTGTATTGCAGTTTTTAGCAATTTTTATTCCTACGCAAAATCTTGAAAGAAGCTATTTTACCATCCCTTCCGTTCCTTTTAGCCGTTCTCGAAACACATTCAAACAAATTCACTGAAAACTTTGTTGTACTCTCTTCTTTCGTACACTAATCTCGAGCAAGCGAGTTCAAAATCCTCAAAAACTAAGGATTTCACAGATCCGAGGAGAACCACGGAAGAACAATCACGCGGCACTCGACGCCTGCGCGAACCACCGTGGGAGGATAACACCCACGCGTCTAGAAACCGTAACGCGACATTTCTCTGAAAAGAAAATGGGGGGAAAAAGGTAGGGAAGAAGATAAAAAGGAAAGCCCTCTCTCGTCCATTTATCCCATTGGTAAGAATGGTCGTTATTCGGCCGAAAGAACGGAACCTCCGAGTATTTGGCGCACCTTGGTGTATCAAAATGTCGGCTGGTAACGCCGTTAAAGAGAAACGAGTGGCTCCGTACGTTGATTCCGATCGTCGCTTACGTGGCTGCAAAAGACAAGATACGAGGATTGCGGCGAAATACAGTAAATTCTTACCTCGCCGGAAGCTACCGCCTCGCCAGGTATGAACAGCTCCGGATAAACGTTGTCGAGGTACCACTTGAACGACTTGCAGCCGAGTTTCTTCCTCAAGGCCTTCCGTTCCGATACGTCTCCGTACTTGCCCTGCGAAAATTGCGAATCATAAGCCCGGAAATTTTGCTTGCTACGATGCAAGGAAGGAAGAAAGGAAGGAAGGGAGCAAACTGGACTGCGTGTTGGAGGAAAGGGCCGTTTCCGGAAGGCAGGGATTTAAGGGCTACGAGAGAAGGGGATGAGAGTTATATACGTAAAGGAGGAAGGGGAAGGGAAACGAGACAAGCGAGGAGGAAATAAAGACCGAGGAGAAATACATGGAATCTTTTATGGACTCGAGTTTTAAAGCCTTCTAGAGCAGAATAATGGCAATACTTGGGTGGGGGACGATTCACGGTACTCGTGCAATGAGTATGCTTCCACTAGTCCGTGGATGGTCACTTTCGTCTATTCGTCGGAGATTTCTTCCGCTGCTTTTCTTTGTAATTAGGTTTTATCCGTGAAATTTCGGAGATACAGAATACGGGTTCGTAAATGGCTGACTTGTTCTACTTGGAAATTGGTATTGGATAGAAGAGCGGTAGTAAAGGGACCCGATTAACCGTTAAATTATCGTATCATTGTTGTTTAATCGACGTGTTGATTGATATACGATGTGTAAAATTATCTTATTGGACATTCTGGAAACGGTTCCTGAAGATTTCGAAAGCAATTTCGTTTCGGAATCATTTTCGCCGAAACACCAAGCTAATATTTCAATCGGATACTTGCCGAAAGTATTATTTCCTTTTACTCCGATGCCACACGCGAACCTCTATTTGCTATAAAGTGGCGAGAAAAAAATATATCTGCTATAGAAAATGGAAAATTCAAGCACGTATTGTGACAAACCGGTGCTCCACTGATAAAACGTTTTCGATAGCTGTAAAACAATATCCAGCCGTACTCGAGTAAACACTGTTGAATCGCGTTCTAAGCTAAAAATTCTCTTCAAACATCGCGCACGTGTCACACGTACTTAACCAGTAAAATCAAAGTCCATCGTTATTACATTTATTCTTGCGTAATGCAGTCAACAACCCTTTAATCCATTTCTACTTCGAAATTGTCACGTAGCCTAGCTATTATTTCATTGAAAGATTAAGGAAGACACTCGAATGTAAACGTTGATCCACGTTTGAATTATTCCGGATGTTCGATTGGATCTCGTTTCGAGGGAACAGGCTGCCGGGACAAAGAATAGATCGCGAAAGATGAAAGAAACGCCTACCATGAACACGCGAGCGATCTTTGACAGTGCTCGACGCGTTTATGGGCAGCTTTTTACGACGAATCTTCGTCTGTAATACTCTCCATCATCAGGCTTGGTTACCGTCATTCCTTATCGCGACTATTACGGTCAACCTTTGCTCTAGCGTGGCAAATAAAATCGTACATATATAGAACGACGTTTGCAAGTGTCTGAAAGCTATTTAAAAAGGACCACGATCCTTCCACCGTCTATGTAATTGGAGAATTACATCTTGATTCGTGTAAAATTGTATTTATTACAATTTCAAGAAATTCGAGATAATTATTTCTTTCTACTTTGCATTTCGAAATTCGAAAGAGGGCAAAATAAAGCGTCCGGGGCTATCTTTTGCCTGGAAATAAACAAAAGTTGCATCGCAGAACGCTAATCTGCTTTTAAAGGAGGAATTTAAAGGTTATCGTGGAACTAGCAAAGAAATACCGCTAGCACCGATGTTAAGGGAATGAGAGGAATTAAAAATGAGATTTGGTTTCTCGAAACTAGCCTCGTTTTGAAATCGTGAAAATTTAGTCTGTGATACTGTTTGATATCTGATAGGGCTGAAGCGATAGTTGAGCGGTTTCGTAATGAAAGGGAGAATTATTGTTGAAGATTAAAAGGTTTAGAGCTCGTTTCACAACGGCAAGATTATGAAAGATTAGAAGAATTTCGCTTGCGACTGTTCGGATCCTCTTCGGTGGATCGTTGCAATTGGATGGTTCGTGCAAATGAGAGGATTGTCGCGGAAGATTACAGGTCGACGTAATTTGTGAGATAATGGTATCATTTTGAACAGGAAGAGCGGGAAGTTTGGTTTCGTTTTAATCCAACGTTCTTGGAAAATATATTACTAAAAATTAGAAGTTCACAGAATTCGTGAACATATCGTAAATTCTTTTTAGAAAAAGTTTCTACAGTTTAGATTTTATTTAAAAAAAAAATTGAATTTTTATTAAGAATTTCCAAATAACAGTTTCTAATTGGAGGAAACTTCCCATCAAAAGTCGTCATTCTACGAATAATAAGATTTCTCTATAAACTTTCTATAAAGACCATCGCTCCTTGTACAAAACCATTGTATTTGGCGTACGAATCTAAAAAGTGAAATTCAAAATTTCAAAAAATATGCCGCAAGCTGTCTAATCAAATTGTATTTGTAGTTGTCTTTTATAAATTTGAGCCGTCTATCAGGCAAACGACGAATTGCACCACGGAAAAATGTTGTGTCTGTAGATAAGATCCAATTATCAGGACATTAACGAAGGTGAAACTGTTCTGTGAGACTGTTGCGTAACAACGTTAAGCTACATGCTACTTCTACGGTCAAAGACATTATAACGAGTCCTATGTTCAGCAATCAGCTTATTCACTACATATTACTCCTTCGGATTATTATATGTTTGGATCGATGTACTTTATCTGATACTCACTTCCAATTAGCGGAGATACAGAAATGAATTTATCGTTTGGCTAATAGGTGGTTCATAATCATAGAAAGCAGCGACGATTATTTCGACATTTCGACGATTAACTTGCTTTACTTTTTCCTTTGGATAAACTTTGAGTTTCACTGAGAAACTTGAATCGTTCGTTCGTATATCTAATATGAATAACCTATATAAAACCCGTATAAAAAAATTCTTTAAAAAGCATATTGATCTTTAACACTTCATATTTTCCAAACTAAAATTTCTCTTTCGATCGTGCCTCATAGTACTGCCCTATAAAAGAGCTAAAAAACGAGAAGTTATGCCCGATCTGTTTGCTTCTTTCACACGCCCCTTTCTCATTATTATTTTAGCACGTCATACGACGTCCTCGAGACAAGGCAATCCGTCCGAAAGACGAAGCAGAATCGAGATCGGTGCGAGGGAAGTGGGAAAAGCGAGACTGAGTAGCAAGTGTTCACCTTGTCGTGACCTATCCTCTGGTAGTAGTACTTGGCATACTCGTCCAGCCACACTTCGCTCAGCCTTATGCTGTTCCTCTTGAGCACGTTCACGCCGCTACGCCATTTGTACGGCGAACGTTTGCGGAAGATGTGGCCCACGTGCGAGCACGGCACGATTTCCAGGGTGCCTGGAAACAACAATTGCCTTTCGAATTTCGTTCGTTCGTCCGTTCGTTCGTTGCAACGTATACCACGGAAATGGCTGATTGCGGGCGAAAAGAGAATGGGAAACAAGTTTATTTCGCCTCAAACGGAAGCTACATCGCTACGGTTTCCAGGATTTAAGTCTCGTCCGGGGGATTTTCCATGCGGTACCGTGTAGCCATCCGTGGAAAAATGAGGATAGAGAAGATTGACGTGATTGTACGCCCAGAGATATCGCGCTTTGACTTAGATTAGATTTAGCATGGAATGGGTTCCTGCTAATTGTTATGCAAGGAACGTATGAGAGAAGAGACACTGGAAATCTTCTGGATCTTTTTCTCGGTGAACTTTGATCGTCGAAATTAACGAGGGACACAGCTATTGTGTTATTTTTAACACTCGACGTGTTATTTGCACACAACACTGTTCCAGCCGTTCGGGTAGAAGACGCGTTAAAAAGGAATCCGTTTGGACAGAATGTTGGCCAGCATTGCAGTTAACTTCTTGAGCATCTAAGAAAGGCACTGAAACTGATATTCGTGATGGTGTCTCTATACGGGGTTTCTCAGTAACTTTCCTACAAAGCGATATCTCGGTAATTATTAATAATACGAGAAAATGGTAGAGAAATAAATTTCACCATTTGAAAGCTTGAAAGTTGTGACCACGACGAATAGCGCTTTGCAACAGAGTTACCGAAAAAGTAGATTTTGTTAATCGATCGGCTTTTAATTTTTATCATCGTACAGCGGTATTAAGTGTGACAATCCGGGCCGCGAAAGCTTCATATATCTTCTGTTATTTTCAAGGCTCCCATGATTGAAAATTTAGTTACGTAAAAATGAATTTATATAAGAACTTAAGGCGCCATTCTTTCACGAAGAATAACGTTCATTCTTTAGAATTAGCAAATAGCTCGAATAACGGGAGTTGTTTTCTCGTTTCAGTAAATACCAGGACAAATTTTTGTATTGGTATTGCACATACCTCCGCACATCCAGGTCTTGAAGGAGAGCTCGAGATTCTCGCCACCCCAAATATCGAAGCCACTGTCGTACGTGCCGAGACGGTCAAAGAAAGCTCGATCTATCGAAAACAGGCCTCCGGCCATCGTCGGTGACCATACAGGCTCCGCAGGATTCTTGTGTCTTTTCTTCTCTCTCTCGGGGACTGCGTGCCAGTTGAACTGATACAGAAAATCAAGAAGTCTTGGGAATCGAGCTGGTCGATGTTGAGAAATTATAAGAAATCCGTGGCGAGGCAACGAAATCTCGAAATATTTTCGATACCATGGGCAAACATGGAGACAGCAAGTTTCAAATATGAAATAAAATAGTTCGATCTGATATTATCTAAGTAAAAATAGGAGAAACTACATAGTTTGACGACAATGTAAAGAAAGTCTCGATCGAAGATTTATTCGTAGATTTCAACGCGATTTAATTTGTATAATTACTACGTCGAAGAGATATAATAACGCGGTAAAGATTTCGATTACAAGACACGTAATCTATTCAAACTGGAAAATTATCTTCAGAACGAAGTTTTTAAGATTCCTTGCTTATAAATCCGGCTGGTCAATGAATGTAAACGACCATGACTACATTCCTATCATGGCAAAATATAAATTCCATCCTCTTGCAACCAGGCGATTGGCTGACGATGCTATTTTTCTATTTAAAATCCTAAATGAATTTATCGACTGTTCACAGCTCCATAACCTTGTCGATTTCCACACACCATACTACTTCTTCAGGTCTCCCCCCTCCCTGCATCTTCTTCCTCTTACAAATTCGGTCACATATACACTCTATTGTCCGTATTTGTGAGTTAGGCAGCGCTTATACGATGACATCAATTTTTTTCCCCACCTTAACCTGCAATCTCAGAAAGGAGATCCATGATACCTTAGCTAACTCGAGCGCGGTTTTAGTACAGTATATTTGTATTTATCCACGTGTTTGTCCCACAGCGACTGTATCACATCGATACTTGTCTTCCTCTTACTGCGTTTCACCTTCTTTTAAAAGACCTTTTTGCGTTTAATCAATAGATTAAATACGTGTATTAAGAAGACCTAGGAAAGAGCTGCGCTATACGGCATGTCTGACTACAGGCGGACCGCAACTACTTACAACTTGCCACTCCCACTCACAGATACGTATACGTCACGATCTAATCATTTCTATATGTTCTGTATTATCTAATCTTTATTTCAATGCTATCTACGATACAATAGATAGGTTCTTAATTAAGATTTTTATAATACTATACGTATGTCACACACTCTAGGAAAACAGGAATATTCGTATGTACGTTTCTTAATATATATAAATATATCTCGAGATTTTACAGATTAACACAAGTATACCAGTAGTTTTATATTAAGCGTACAAACTCCGCAAGATAACCAAATCGGAGAATTCTGTCAGATTCTAAAGCGCAGTTGACATCGAGCCCATCTAAAGCGCAATCATCGAAATTCCGGCAATAATTTTGCAAATTTTACCAGCGATTGATCCATTCCTGATCGGCAGAGATCGCCACTCGGCATTGCGAATAGTTTCCGCGAAATAACGGCGAAAGGAATTTCTGCTTACCTGCAGATTCCAATCGAACCCACCAACGTTCACACCACCGGAATCTCGCCAATGATATTCGAGCGTGGTGTCGTCGATAACATCGATCACAGGACAAACGACTGTCGTCGGATCACGAGCGATACGATCGAGAAGCGGTTCCAACCAGCCCTCGGTGCATTCGCAATGGCTGTCCAAATATGTCAGGACAGGTGCCTTCGCTGCTGCTGCGCCCAGCAAACGCGCCCTGATAAGACCTTCGCGCTTTTGCGCCCGAATTATCTGTACCTTTGGGTAGTTCATCATGTAGTCCTCTAGTTGACGCTGCAGATGCGCTGTGAAATATTTAATTTGATTACTCAGCGACTAAGTAGATAGAAAAAATGTTTGGATTTTTATGCTTCTGAAAAGAAAACTGAGATATTTGTAAGGGCATAATAAAATCTTCGTGATGATTTATAAACGACTCCATTACAGGACCACGATAAAGTACTATTAAAAAGGCATGTTTGTAGGATTAATAAGGTTATTTCAGAATTTTATTGCTCTATCTATTAATTTATTATACTTTGTGAGATATAATCCGAGATGGTACGTGATGCAGCAACTCTATATCGTCCAACGTAGTTACACGTAAAATTCAGATTTACGGGATCTGATGAATTATAGGGACCCATTGGGGATAGCAATTAGCAGACATTCGTGATTTAGTTTACATGAGAACCTTCCCTCTAAGCCTTCACTTACTAAGCTTAATTAGTTCAACTGCGGATAATATACAGAGGTTTTAAGTATCATAGCCGTGCGAGTGTAACGACCTGGTCGAGTTTATTTGCAAACTAATGAATCGTATTAAAGACATCGTTAAACGAATTTACAGCGACATTTAAACAGCTTGATAATTATTTTGCCGAAAGAACTCTGCTTTCAAAACGTTTTGTCTCGCGATCCCAGTCGTTTTTTTCTACTTTTTCTTCTGCCAATAACGGCAAAACCTTCATCGCGTTACGAACTTACTTGGCCCATCATCGAAGCTTATAAAATGCCAGATTATTTTCATTCTTCTCCCGTGGCGTTATTACGTCGCGACTCAACCTCGAGATAGCGAAGAAAAGAGACGTCCCCTGTTACTATTAATTAGATCGTCTTTAATACAACCATGTTATTTCACACTTCTCTGCGACGGATAAGAAAATAGATAAAAGGAAGGGAAAAGGCGAATGGGAAGATGAAAAAGCAAAGAAAGAGTTCATTGTCCCCTGTTTCTGTAATAAAATTAATTTAACTGGTTTTGTAATAGGTCACAACATCGGCCTACGCTTCTCGCTAACTATGTTTATATGCCTGACTTCCGGTTAGCACAGAAGCTTATCCCCGGCATTTAAGGGGGATTGTACAGACTGTTCTGTTCCTACATCGTTTCCAACACGTTGCGCCTTCCCTAGCCTGCTGTCAAGCGAGCTTAATCTGGCCGGCTTTCCCCAGCGATTTTTATTTTCTTCCCTCTTTTCCCCCTTTTGTTACACGTGACTACGGTTAGTTATCTGTCCGTTCCATCCGGCGACACGTTAATTCGATCTGAACACCTTCGACGATAAACCTACCGCTCTGCTTCTGGCTATCTCTTTCAACGAGCTGAGAAATGTATAAAAAAAGTAAGTCCTTGCCTTGTCCTTCGGGGATGAGGTGTCCGAAGATCTTTTTTCTTCGGAGAAAAGTTTATTGCAGCTTACACGTTGGGTCATAGACGACTGGTAATAGTTTCGGTTAATTGCATCTAATTTCGTTGTAACGAATTTTCTATTAAATCATTGCCAGCGAAAAAGATCTATAGAGACTCGTATTTTGGAACGTTCGCAAATACTTTATTCGTCCGAAACTGCAAGTCTACAAAATATCATAATTTATCTTCGTCGGAGTAAAATTCTTTATAATTCATCAGAAATTTCATCCCTCTGCTGGAACTACATTACGCAATTCTTTTCCCCCGAACTCATTAACAAACTTATATCCTTCATCAGCGAAACTTCCACGATATTTCCCAACAAAAATTACCAATTAAACGCATCTACCTCATCATCCCGTTTCGTAGGGCCAATAAAACACTTCCGAACTTCGCAGCGTCGAAAAATCCTCTCCGATCGCACGATTCCGTCTTTCTAATTCGTGTACTCGGTACTGTCGAAAAAACTGTGTAAAAGAAACAGGAATGGCAGGCTGTCAAAACGCACTTCCCGCGGAAATAATAGGCTTCGCGCGACAGAAAGAGACAATCGATCTTCCGTCAAAGTTTCCTTGGTCGCCGGAAAGCGCGCGTCAGATGCAGGCGAATTTTTCCACGGGGCGTGTAGAGAGAAGCAGGGGAAGAGAGACTGGGAAAGATATCAACGTCTCGGCATCGTTGGCATGCATCAAGCTGTCGGGAATTTTCCGAGTACACGCGCGCAACACGTCGACGCCAGCTTTCCCTTCTATTCACGCTGACCCGATCGTTACGGGTTCTGTGCACACCACGGGGGAGATGGATCGCGATTAATCGATCCATCGTGAAGCTACGGAACGCTGTCCGCGATAACGAATCACCCCGCGAGCATGAATAGAGATACGTTTGCTCGGACGAACAAGTAGCGATACGTAACGAACCGACGTAGCATCTGTATAAGCTCACCGATTTTCCCATTCCTCGGCTAGCTCCATTTACAGCAACGATTCTCTCTTATTTAAAGAATGGATAGAATTCTGTGTTTTAGTTTCGGTTGCTTGGTTCGTACATTTATATCAAGCTTCATAATATGAGAAATTAGGTTGAAATCCGACATTAAATACTGGGTAGCATACGTGTAATAATCTGAACGCTCTTTTTGTCCTAACTGTTGCTAACTTTGTACAACGGTCGAATACCAACGTTGTTAGAAAATATACGTTTCCTTAATGACCAGCCGAGGTACAAACTATATTCCCATGAATAAAAATAGCTTTATTATAGAAGGAGAGAAAAAAGACGAAAAACTAAATCTCCTTATATTCTGAAGCGAGAATTTGTATGTGATGGATCATGGAGCGTACGTATAAAAAATTTATGTCTCGTAATATGACGAAAACACGATGCTTAGGGTACACCTGTGCCTCGTTCGGTATTACGAAGGTTAATCAAAGAGCACAAGGGAGAAACACGATAAAAATTCCTTTATCCGTAGTTTGATCGTGATGTTTCTTCGATGTAAGGGGTTAGTTTGACACGATATAGTTGGCAAAGAGGAAATCTTAGGCGAACATTCTATCATATAAATCTTTTAAATATCGATAACAATTTTGTTCACTTACGCATATCCGAAAAGTCGTCTACCAAAATGATTTCTTGTATGAGGTGCTCCGGTGATCTGTCTAACACGGAATGTACCGTCCTCAGCAGTACTGACCAGGCTTCGTTGTGGAAGCAGATTATCACCGCCGTGGGAGGAAGATCTTTCAAGTATCTTCCAGGTTCTTTACACCTGAAACAGAAAAGGATATTTCTGTAGGAAAATTCCAAAACCATTGCAGCTCAATTTCTCCTAACCTTAGCAGCTATTGTCTTCTTATATTGACGAGAGTGAAAAGTTCGTAGATTCTCAATAGCCTAAAAATGTTACATTGAAAGAAGAATCGTTCCTCGAATCGATTTGAAATAAATTCGAAGGTGGCGCATTAATATCTTAATCCCATCGTCGCATCAGTTGGAAGACACGGATTACACGGCGAAGAGATATCGAAACGATGGAAGGCGAAATACGATAATGCGATTAGGAACCACTATGTTGGCAAAATAAACGACCAGAAGGTGTATACACGTTTCGAAGGTCCCTATAGGCCAGGATTCTACAAGCGTTCGATTCCGTATCGTATTGGCTAATAAAGCTAATGTGGATAACAAGATCCGTAAACAATCAAGTTCCTCCATTTCCGGCGTCGTTACGTGCATTTGTCAAGCTACCATTTATCGTTTCCTTCTGTACGTAATCTCGTTAGATTTATGGACCATAAAATTTCCTTCGTCTTATTTCTCCAGTGCTTAAAGTTTAATCGTATACGTTATGATAAAAAGAATTTTCTTGTAAAAGGATTTATGAATTATATTTCAGACATGTTGGAACCTAGAAATCTTCTCGCGATCTTCT
Organism: Bombus waltoni; assembly: GCA_014737395.1. NCBI lineage: Eukaryota > Metazoa > Arthropoda > Insecta > Hymenoptera > Apidae > Bombus > Bombus waltoni. The sequence goes on from JACXII010000050.1 coordinate 1,886,549, forward strand.
AATATCTGTAATCGTCTGCTAATACGTAAAAAAAAAAAAAAATACTAGAACGTTGAAAGAACAAGTCGAGTAATAGTCTCTCAGTACTTTTCTTTCATTACTAAGAAAATAATGGTAAAGAGTAAGAAAAATAATAAAGAGAAACATTAACGTAAACAGTGTATGGCGAGCTCTATCCCCTATTAACTCGAACCAATTGATTTTCACTGCAAAGCATCGATGAAACCCTTATTAGTATTAGGAAACTTTGAATATATATCTATAAAAGTAAATATGTAAATATTATTAAAAAACTTTTAATATATTAATAAGGAAAAATTTGCATAAAAGATTTGAGAAATTGTAACAAAATAGTCTCCGTTTTTGCATAAGCATAACGAAATTCGTGGCAAATGTCGGTAGAAGTTTTTCACTAAATAGAGCGTTTCGCGTGACCGACGAAAAAGGGCGGTGCAGGCAATGACGCAGTTGGGAAGTTCATGAATTTTTAATGAGATTTTCTCGCGCATTAAACTAGGATCAAATTGAAAATCAAATTTTGTAACATTCGGTCTAAAAAGTACTTTAACGTGTCATCTTTTCAACTGTTGCGCCCGTCAGGGGTGAATTATTTTTTAAACAACGCCATCGTCGTAGAAAACGCATTACGTGTATATCAAATAAATAATAAATCAGCACAATTTAATGGTTAACTTGCATAAATTTTATGGTTGATTATAATTATAAGAGTCGTCGATCATTTCCAGTCAAAAAATCATAACAGCAACGTGCTATTGAGATTTACAAAGAAATTCTTACGCAATAGTTATATAATAATATATATTCAATAGTTATATCAATAATTATATCATATAGTTATAAAAGAAACAAAAGTGCTTCACTCTCTTAAAATAGCAGTGCATTGTGAATTTTCGAATAAAGCAATTCTCAGTAGTTCAACCGGTGATAAATCAGGCGATTGACTTCTCGTTCGACCATAATGTCCGCGTACTACTGAACCACCGAATTCCAATTAGATAGAAACTCTCTCATGCAAATTTATCTCTACAATGTGATCGATTATTCAGATATAAACTTATAATCTATTCAAACCCATTTAAATATTTTTTCGCTGATATTTTTTTCCCATAATAAGTCCCATAATAATAAGATCACGTTAATTCGATAAGAAGCAGAAATTTCCAGTTAAACGCGAGCGACATGATATCCCGTTAAATTTCACATAAGGCACGAGAGGCGATCGGGTAATCGAATTTCGAAAGGGGAATCTCGTCGAGAGTCGACAAAAAAATGTCAGTCTCAAAGAGACAACTTCATTTGCCGTTGCTGGTCGTGCAACGTGAACTTAACGACATTAACTCTCCGAAAGCGTCGGAACGACGAAGAATTTCGCCCGACGCAAGGCGGACAAATCCACTCTAATTGTCGGAGACAAATTTTATTTAAAAAGTTGTCACGAAGATTGAATTTGGTCGATCTTTGATTTAGCGACGGACAAGAAATTGAAAATACCGAATTCAAGTAGGTTTATGTTGCTTTTCGCTTTGAAATATCGATTCTAGACTCTGAATTTAATATCGTTAATAAAATTGTGCTAGTTACAAGTTATCGCAACTAGTAAATTATGTTCGATAACATTTTACAAGTAAATTTTCAATAAAGTTGTAAAATTACGAATGAGAAAATCTATAATGTGCAATCTTTTATTTACGAATTCATTCTTATTTAATTGGAATTAAAAGTCACGTAAAAAACGTATTAAGTTTCTACGAAAAAAAAGGAGATATCAGGCAACGACACCGGTTCCATGCGTGTCAAAAGACACTGGATAGCCGTTCCAATTAGCGCATTGGTGCAATATCGTAATCCCCGATGCTTCATGGGGCGCCATAAAAACTCCTAATGGTCACGGGGCGCGGACTTTCGGCCGTGAACGTAAAAAGAATACCCCGGTGATGAAGCGTTTCTCACGTCGCGCGGATAAGAATGCGTGCAAACACGAACTGACTTGAGTTATGGTAGTTTTCGCACGCGACCGCGTTAAGAATATATTCGACGCCTCGCGTGGCCTCAAAAATTTCTGGCCGATAAAGCAAAAGTTTCTATAAATGCGTCGCTTTAATTACATAGTCAGAAAGGATAGGACGAACTTCGAACAACTTGCAAATTTCAATATCACGCTTCGGAATATCTTTGAATCGTAGCAAGTAAAAAATGTGAGCGGAAAAATGTTCACTTCAGAAATATCAGAATTGGCATTCTATCTTAATGAGTAAGCATTTTCGATTCAAGTCTTTCGTTCCATCAAAGGGCATTCTGTTAATCTAGAGATCTCGAAAACGTTATTCGTTATTCAAGTAACAGTAGCGCGTGAGGGAAGGAAGCCACGGTACCTGCTCGTACCAAACGTGTATCTACATTAGCCTAAACGTCAGAAACGTTAACTGCACACACGCTGATACGTGTATATCACGTCTATCGGCTGTGTGGTTTCCACGTTACCTCGTTCTCGCCATCTCTCTCTGGAGTCGATTCGAGAAAGCTCAAAGAGAAGTCGAAAAATCAGGAAATCTAGGGAACCATTAGTTCTGGTGGAAGGCAGGCTGATTATGCCAAGAGAAATCAACTCGACAAGCGATTGAAAGGGCGCAAAGGCGTCTTTTAACGTGCACAAAGAACCGAATGATTAATGTACTTCGATCTATTTAGTGGTCGGCTTGCAGTTGATTAAAATTCCACCGGTTCTATAGCGAGAAATACCGTAGAATGCAATCTTGGTCAAAGTAAAAGATAAATATATAGCCATAGGAATTTTTAAGTAATTAAGAAATGTATCGCAATAATGAACGTCTACTTGAATAAGTTTCCTATAATGTTCGCTTAGAATTTTTCCCACGAATCTTTTATTTTTAACGCTGTTGTGAATGTACCTTTGTTAAAGTTTATCGTGCCGTTTACATATTTGTGCTCCTGTTAAAAAATTCATAATACATTTTAATTGATTTAACAACACGGTGAGATTTTTAATAAAAAAAATTGCGTTGCCCTGTTTCCTAGATTAATATACATACAGGAATTTTTTTTTTAGAAAAATTGTACACTCTCTTTGAAAAATCACAGAGGATTCTAAAATGCTTTTATTATCATTCGACCTTTTTTCTTTTATCCAAGCAAAGTATGTATACTTACATGTTCAAAATGTAAAATACGATGGATCTACTGTTACTTACTTACAATAATTAATATTTCAAACGTGAAATCGTTTTTGAATATCGTGTAATGCGTATAATAATAAACAATGTGGTGCGAATTCCTATGTTTATCTATTTATCGGTATCGAAGCTCTATAAATAAAAGGGCAAACGTGTCGTTAAAAATTGCTCACTTCCATATCGCAAAATATTCGTGACACGTAACGATGCAATAAATGGCCAATAAATTCTTCTATCAGATCGCGTTTTCAATGACGATTCGTCGAAGGCAACGGGAGTTTATGGATTTTAATCAGCGCAACCCACTGAACCGCATCAAGGTAATTTAAATACAAATGTTCTGTACATATCACGCGCCTTCAAATATTCTTTTATCTTTTTTCCGTCACGCTGTCAAATGTATTTAAATAAATTGTCACGATCGTCATTAAAACCTGAAAACGGTAGCGTGGCGAAATTAATAACGATACGAAGTTATTATATTTCTGTGACTTGGTGCAAGAGGTGCCAATTTCAGTGTTGATAAAATTGAGATGTTAACGCTTAACGATATGATAAAAAATTTATGTTCAAATAATTTCGGACACAGATTTCTGATCTAACAAATTTCTTTTCTAATAAAAGATTATTTGCGTTTTTATACCGACTTCGGAAAAGAACGAACTTTTACTTTATGCTGATCGGTATCCATTGCAGAAAATTCATTTCGTGAAAAATGTTGACATTGGCATATGCAAATGCCATTATAGTCATTTGTAGATAGAATTTGGAATTGTTGTTTTTTATGCAGAATATACAATTGTTTGCGAACTTAATAGCGGATTTAACACATTTTTGCAAACGTATGACATTGGTCCTTTCTGCATCATGTCAAAAAGTTATTACTTTGAAACATCGAAATAGTAGGTAATATATGGCCATGCAAAGTACGACCAATTGACAAATTAACTCTAATGTGCGAAATTTAAAACATTGCATTATAATAGAAAGGAACAAAATGAGAGAAAAATAAAAAGAGTAGTGCATTCTTATGCAAGTGAATGCTTTCTAAAAACAGAAACGAACGAAGGATTTTTTATATGCCTTTTGCATACGCCTGTCCAATTCAAAGTGGAAACAGTCGTCACCAGGGAAAACTTTCGTTAAAATTTAGTAAATGAATCGCTGTTGCTGCTGTTTGCATGCGTCGTTCAATTGTTTCGTTACGAATTCGTTCGCACTCCTGTCTGTAGCACGACGAAAAAACGAATCGTCACAGTAGCAAACTTTAACCATTATACTTGAGTAAACAGCTAACGTTGTTTGTCCGCCTGCGTGCAGAAATTGGGACACGAAGAACATTGCTCGAAAAAATGATGAAAATTCTTTTTACCTGTGTTTCGCAAACCTATCAGAACAAATGCCCGATATAAATGCAATTAAAATTTCGCCAAAACAAATTCTAGATTCGCAAAAGGTAAATTGCTGGAATCTCGTTTAAAATAAGAAAATTGATTAAAAATTTCCCCTATCGTTCTACGCAACTCTTAAATTTCTCTTCAAAACGTTTTCTCGAATTTCTTTCAGAAATACCGCGAATAAAATGTCCGCGTGGCCAGAGTCGTGGACGATATACATTCGCGGGTTAAGTCTAAAAGAGATCACGATGAATTGTGTTTACCGGTAACGAGTAAACATCCTCGTGTCGCTCATCGTCACTGCTAAATGCCAGTTAGAATGGTTACGGCCACTAACAAGCTCTCTCGTTTGCATCCAATTTCTACACGCGAAATCTCTTCACCCGCGTTAAGCATTGACAGCGAATTTGCGCTGCACTCGCGTCGAGAGAGACCTTTCGACCTCGAGACTCGCGAATCTCGCCTTGACAGTCGACGTCATAACACTCTAACACGTTGTAATTCTCCGATGAAAAATGATATTTCGAAATACCTGAACATTAATCGCTAATCAGGCGAAACGAAATTGCGTCAGACTCGTTATAGCGTCAAAGTGCTTTCGTATTCTTCGATGGGAAAATTCAGATTGATTGGTTATTGAATATAATATGAGAATGTTTTCTGACGTATTTCGCTGTTATCATATAATTCTGATACTATGTATCGATGACTTAAAGACGCGAATTCAAGAAAGGAAAACGATATTTTAAAAATATTTGGAAGGAGTCTTTCCTCTTGATAAACGAATTAAACGAAGCGTCGGAAATCATTCGTTATAATTGACAAATATAACAAAATCGTTAATTTCGATTCGCAGGCTTGTAGATTTTCTAGAAGCCTTTTGTACGAACGTCGTTTGCGTGTTTTCACTCTGCTGCGCATTTTAATAGATAGCAGCAGAGATAATTGCAGAGGAGACTGATGATACTTGTAAAGATAAGTTTTTACTGGTCCGTATTTCATTTTGAAAATCTCAGTTACCTCTGAAGGCGGACATTTAATATTTTAGAAAATATTGTTGGTTGCTCGCAGGCAATGCATTACGCGCAGCTTATTTCACGGTTAATTAATGTAGATAGAAAATGTCTGCATTAAAATATTATATTTCACCTAAAGCTGCTTTAATGTTGGCGTACTGTTGCATAGATTTTTAATTAACGAAATAGCTCCTTAATCAGAGGTTAGATTTTTAAACAGTATAATTAGATTTATGTGAGTTTAATTAGCTGGCACACAGTTTAATTATGAATTATTATTGGCTACTATATCCTCGGTGAAAATACAGAGAGACTCTAAATTATAAAACCAAGCGGTAATGGGTGTCATAATTATAGGAAAATTATATACGTTCATTTAATTCAACTTGTATTTAACAGAGTTTACTTCGCGCGACATAAATTTCAAACGATGTTATAATATACAAATATGCGTCGCTTCCTCTGCGTTTTCATATTTCAATCAACTAGCTTATTCAAAAAGCTCCAAGGACGCGATGTCTCAATTCGGCTATTGTAAATCAACATCGTACAAATTCTAAGAATAATTTTGAGATACTATTGCTCGGGTTTCAAAAATTCTCGATATAAATTGAAAAGTCTCCCGTTCTTCCAGATATTTTAAAATTAAAGTCAGGTAAATGAAATCACGAAATCTTCGATTATTTTTTAAAACCTTCAACGTGCGAGAATGTATTTTAAATTGATACTTGCCGGTTTATGTAAATTATTAGTACCGCGCCTAAAAGCCGCACCCTAGGCAAGAGTCTCCATTTCGCGTCCAAACAACTAAACCGCAAACTAAACAGTCTCTAGACCATCCATCAGACCCATCGTCAGATTTTCAATCCATCCAGCGATCAATTTCAAATCCAGCGACACTCGCAACACCGAAGAAACATTCTCGTTATCCCGGCGTTCGGAGGCTGTCAGGGCTTACAGCGAACTAACATAATTATCGGCATCTCTAGACAATAGTCCTCGTTAACCGCCCTGAAACTATTGCTGTAGACAGTGCACAGTTTGTCGAAGACGCTGGCAGGTCCATTGGAAATCCGAGTATTACTTCCTGTTTGGAACCAGTCCAAGTTTCCAGTTGCTTATTGGTAGACCACCTCTTCGTTCCTTCGTTCTCTCCTTCTCTGCTTCCACGGGTTTCCTCCTCCTTTCTTTCTTCTCTTCTTTCTCCCTTTTCTTAGCAGCGTCATTTCGACGACATCGGACAGCCATCGAGGTTGAACGATTTTCTGGAACCGCAGCAGATTCGCGACTAATGGACCTTGAGGAAGAGACACGCGGTCGACGTCGACGTGCCTCTTCTTCGCCCGTCAACCAGAATCTTTAGACTCGGATACTCGAGAACGGTTCATGCCACGGTAAGACAGTTATGGGATCGGCGGAAATTCCACCATAGCTCGCAACCAACCAGAGTCTCTCTCTCTCTCTCTCTCTCTCTGTTCTTACCACCGGAATTTCTCTTCGATAGGGAATCGAACTACTACTACTACTACTACTACTACTACTGTTGAACGAGCTTCGCTTCAGAATTCTTATTGGCGAAGCTTTATTGAGAAACGCTCGAGGATTATTAGGTCTCCAAGTGTGTTTATTGGCGAAGAAAAGATGTCGGAGGGGGATTTGTGGCGATACTTGGAAGAATACGAAGGAGATCGAGGAATTTGTTTCGCACGAGTTATTTTACAAGGAATGGAGAATTCTGCGAGTTACGCACACCGGTGGTTCAAAGTTTCGAATAATTAGCTGTTTCATGGTATAGAAAGTTAGCAACGAACGAGGTCGAACATTCTCCTTGCGAAGCTTCATGGAGAAACGTTCGATGATTGTCAGGTCCTCGAATATTTTTAAAACGAAAACAGATCGATACCAATAATAAATGAAATTTCTCCTAAGAATTAAAGATCTGCCAAGAAACGAAATTTAACGCGTTTTAATAAATTTTTAGCAAACACGAATTCCGCCCACTTTAACGAAACTAAAACCCGGAAACGCGCGTTAAATCACGGAGAGATCTTCGTAGAAGTATGCGAAACCCTTCCCTAACGATATGTTTCGAAGAGGGACGCAAGTACAACGAAAATTTCCACGCAGACAACGGTCGCTCCGCGTTGTCCACTCGGTGCCATCCCCTCTCGCACGTCGCCGCGAATTAATTGGTCTTGCCCCGTGATTAGTAGGACCCACGGAATTACCGCGATGCACCGGCATGATTAATGTTTCGGCGTTGCCAACTTTCGCGCGGCAAGATTAATAATGAACGGAGGGAGGCAGAGAAAGGGACAAAAGCGAAACGAGACGTCCTCTCGTCTCTGTCCTTTTCCACCAATTTCTATATTTTCCTGGATTTAGCTATCTTGAATGTCAGGCGCAGCAGTTTCCGTGGATTCCGAAACGATAAACCTTCGTCCGAATTTTCTTCCCTGCCATCCTTTTATTCTTACGTATTTCTCGCGAATAGAGGATTTTGAAAGTCATACCGAAAACTTTAGTATCGTAAGATCTCGAAATCATTTGACCATCACCAGCGTCATCATAATTGCATCTCGCGTCATAAGTGAATTTCGAGATCGTCCGAAACCTAAACCGGTCGTTCGGATCATGTAACACGTGACTTAGTAGATTCGAGAAATTAATTTCACGTCGTATTAACAAAATAAAGTCGCCGATTTTCGAATTGTTTACAAGAGCAATTCGAAAATTGTAGACGATAGTTGGAAAAGTCGTTTGGCTAATGCATTCGGAATTGCACGGTACCTGGCGTTTAATATATCCTGAATTCCAAAGAAAACGGGAACCTCTTGCGGTAGACGGCTGAAGGCGGCGCCTTAAGAAGTAATTAATGCCGTTTTATGGTGTAGGAGAAAAGGCGCTGTCTGTAGTGAGAATATGGGGTTGAATGGGACGACCGCGATACGATTGGCGAACAAGGCTGCCAAGAATTCGACGCATTTCATTTGAATTATTTATACGAGTAAAAACTATCAGCGTCATAGTCAAAGCTGACGCAATATATTAGATTGTCCGGAATGTTTCCTTCCTTTTGCGAGGAAATAATAGATGCACAACCTTTTTTCGTTTTATATTATTTTATTCGATCATGTACGATCCATTTTCTTCTATTTCTATTATCACGATCGTACACGATTCGATAAAAATAATATAAAACAGAGAACGTCGCGCATCCGTTATTTCCTTACAAGACGAAAGAAACTTTTCGGACAAACTAATATATATATAGTAGACATCGTTCTTCTGATTTCTTCAGTTACACGCGTCTCGATCAAATTACACCGATTATTAAAAGATAACAATTTCATCTGCTTCCCACTAAGACGACACGTTTCTTCCACAATATTTCTGTATCTTCGAATTCTATGAAACTTGATCGATCGTAGTAATATCTTTCGCTCGTCGAAGCAACGGGAAACCTACATTTTATCAAACGTTCCTACAATTTCGACCACCGAGAAACTTGATCAAAGTCTGATGATTATGGAAACACGATACACTGGCCATTTGGGGAATTAGACGAATCACGTGCTTCTTACAAAACTCCGTCGTAACAATTTCCAAAATAAAACGAATCTAAAATCACGGCCTCTTTAATCCCTAATCCTCTCGCTGTTGAAACTTCCATAATCCGATTGCTAGTTCGCGCGATGCACGCGCTTCATCCGAAACGCTAAACCGTTTCCCGCGGGCATCGCTATGCCATTTATGTACTTCCGTTTCGGTGTGCATTAAACTCGATCGCGCATACGTGCTATGCTGGCGCGGAGGACCAGAGGGTTCAACTGTTCGCGTTTAAGTGCGTCAATGAATTTCGCGCGGTGCGACACACGGCCAATTCATCCCCCAAATTACGAACCGGTCACTGCTTATGATTAATGCCGTGTTTCTGACTGGGAACACGCGTCGCCAGCCGCGACGCACGCTGTAATCCATACGTTAATTAAACGACGCTGCGGCTAAAGAGACGTCATCGGCCGAGTACGACGAACCCGTGGAACGCGAAATTATTTATTCGCGCGTTACGCCGCCGGCTAATCGCTCGATCGCACCGCCGTGTAAATTATATAACGCCGCCATCGTCGCGGGTGCAACGCGTCTCGTGGTTGTTTCAGCGGATATGAAAGGACGTGATCGAAGAACATAGAGCGATTGTGCGTTTCTTCGAGTCTGAGATGACAAGTATGCAGAAATAACTATTTATTAACTAGGTTTTCACTATTAGTTTGTCCGAAAAGTTCCTTTCGTTTTGTAAGGCAATAACGGATGCACGACGTTCTCTGTTTTCTATTATTTTTGTCGAATCGCGTATGATCGTAATAATAGAAATAGAAGAAAATGGATCGTAGATGATTCGATAAAATAATATAAAATGAAAAGAGGTTGTGCATCTATTATTTCCTCGCAAAAGGAAAGAAACATTCCGGACAACCTAATACAATTTTGTTGAATTTACGATATGCCGTGAAGAGGACCTGGGTAACGCAGGTTACACGCAACATTCTTTATCCGAGGCGCGGGAGGTCGCTGTCCGATCGTGGTTCGATAGTTACGACAGAAGGAAAATAATACTCGTTGGATCGCACGTGTGAGCGTTAGTATTTCCGTATCGTGTTTATTTTAATCGTTTAAAGCAAAGATCGCTCGTTCCATCCTACGAAGCAAACTTGCATTGTTATTGAAATTAGTCATAAAACTATGTACGACAGAATACGATTAATACTAACTCCAAAATAATTGGAGGATTGAAGTAAGAGCGAGAGAGAAGAGTGTAGGAAGAAGAGCGAGGAGAGAAGGACGTAGAAAATCCGCAGACAATGGGAGACAGTTGGCGGATAAAAATCACGTCTACGCTGACGGGCAATAATTGTCGACAAATATGCGTCGCCGACCGGAAAGCTCCGTAAAGTGCACGTCCACGCGAGATGGATGGAGAATATTTGAGAATATTTAACAATTGCTATTTTTAAACTCGCTGTCTATGGATTGAACGGACTGGAATTTTGAGTGAAATTTCCTATATTCTACTCATTATAAATTACAATTAAATTTAATATTCTACAGTTATGTTTATCGTATATTCAGAACATTAAATTTCAATAAACGATTTATTTTCATTCTCGAGTTCTATCGCTCCTTGTTTAATCACCGATAACATCGACGTTTTATTCCTCCGACACTGTCGACGGACGATACGTGCAGCTGATGTCTGTCGGTGAAAACGAGACTTAAAAGGCTCATTTAGCAGACCACGTCTTAGACACCGGAATGGAAAACGTCGATTGAAAGTCGTATTTGTAGAAGATACTTGAAATCTGGCGACAGAGTGGACAAGCTGCCCACGTAATCACTTTTATTGCCCCAAATCTTAAAGTCAATCAAATCAATAACACCTACTAGAATTGTCAAGATTTAACGCACCCGATGCTCCAAAAATTACACGACATTTTCAAAAAGCCGTGCGTTGGTCACATAGTCCGAGCCTTCCCTCTTAACAGGCTTTTCGATTCGCCTCGATACGACGTTTCGTTTTCGAGGTATCGTGGCTGGAAGAGGAGGTGGGTAATTTTTAATATTTCGCTGTCGCTGTGCTCGTCGCACGCTCGAATCTCTCGCTCGCGCGTACTCACCGACCTGTCGCAAACGGCGGCACGTGTTCCGTGGTCAGGGCAGACGCTGAGTCAACAGTTTTTCTTCCACTACTATAGTACTAGGCGGGACGTACGTAATTCGCAGGAAAAAAAAGTGGGTCACAACGTTTCCAGGAAATTCGGCTGCTCATTCAGAGTTGCCGCACGCGTTGCGCAACAATCTACCGTATCTCGGCAACTGATTGAGATATCGAATTAGAACAAAATGCATTATAAGGGGTGTACCGTATAGAAACGTTGCAGAGAATTTGCTCGTGAAATATCGACGAAAGTCTCGCGAGTGAGATCTCGAGTCGCAGTCTCGGGCTACGTGGTATATATATATTCTATATTGTCGGGACAGTTTTAGGAATTTGTGCGAAATATTTAGAAATTTCGTAAATAGATAGCGAAACGGTGATTTCGTGGAAAATACGCGATACGTCGATAATTTTCCAGAGAATTAAATTGTTGGGGTGAGAAGGTCGTTTCGCTCGATAGCTTATGAAGCAATTTCTTTCGACGCGGAATATTGCACGATACGTGCCGCCTATGTCCCACAGACCGCTATAGACGTATTGGAAACGTTACGATAATTGCGCCACAAACTGACCAAAGTTTACAATATGGTGAAATTCGCTGTCGCGAACAAAGTTAGACGACGGCCGTGATTCTGATTCTGCGATCAACGTGATAAGTCACTGTTAGCGATTTTGCGTGCTACCTCTGCTTATGGACGTTATAGCGAAAATTATTGCGTTTCACAGCCCATGAAATATCAAATGAAATTATCAAGTGCACAACGTGTGAAGAACCGCACCTATAAAACAATTTCGCGTTTTCAGACGAACCAGTAATGTGCTGAATTTTCCGCGTTCCGTTTAATTAAAGCTGAAAATTAGTCGATTCGTGGCTGGCAAATAGATGAAAAGCAAGTTAATACGCGTTCCGGCCAGCGTAAACCGCGGGCGTAAAATTACTTACGCCTGTCTGCTTGATGCTGGTAGCTTCTACTTAGCGCGATCACGTTCAAACATCGTGCCCCAACTCGGGGAGGCACGAATTGGAAGTCAAACAGCGAGCGCGGTCGTATTTAAATTTCACCGGACTCTGCAACACGGCTCTGGTCGAAGTGTTGCGAATTAAAAGTTTCCGGTCAAGTAACGACCATAATATCGTTTGTGGACAGAAAATTAGCCGAAAATTTCTGACGTTGGAAAGGTCGTCGGTCGAGCTGCGATGAATTTCCTCGAAATTCTTAACGTTCTCTTCGTTCGTTTCAAATTTATGGAACTTCTCCAGTTTGACAATGAAATTCATAGAGCTTGGAAAGATCGTGCAAAATGCAACAAGTTGCGAGTTAACACGTTTCTTATCAGATATCTTTTTCCATCTTGGTAACAATCGTTATACTCTGTATCGTCGTTTATCCGTGTCTACGTTCCGTATCATCGTTTATCCTGCCAAGCGCTGATCTTTGTGATAATTCGAAGCTACTTTTTAAACTTTCGCGAGCGCAAGAAGAGAAAATAGAATGTTAAGATTACGAATATCCTGTCGGAGAGAAAAATTGGAGATTCGTTGCGGAGGAAGAAGTTCGATCGGTGTTTCATTGACCTTTGTTATACATATTTCAGTATCTCCAAATCGATAACAGGGTGACGGTAAATCAACGTCTGCGAAATAATTAATTCTTCCGTAGACGGAAAAATAAATAACGTCAGTAACATGCGGTGGTAAAAATCGATACCCCTGTTTCGACCTATTTATATCGACTGTCCGCCGCAACATACTCGCGCATCGAAATTAAGAGATCAGCAGATACAAAAACTGTTGAACGTATTTAATCGTTTGAGAGGATCTTAAATCTTCTAATTGCGCCGACGTAATCGTGACGCATATAGAACATAACGAAGATAAAATTGTGATCAAATTTTCATCGATCGGCTGGAACCGATAGCGAATAGCTTTGATTTAAAAACCAATCTAATTTTTATTCCATTTCTCTCGGATAACATCCGATGGAATTGAATCTCGGAAGTTAATTAGAAGTTTCATTGGAGGAAAAGAATGAAAAATGATGTCGGTTGCTCGGTCACGTACAGTTTCTAAAAGGAAGTCGCGCTCGTCATTTACGACGTTTAATAAGCGCAACGGATCACGTGAAATCGATAGCGAAGTAAAATCGACGTCGCCGTTATAAGAGCATTGCTCCTTTGTTATCGAAAACGTCGATACGAGGTATTGGTTGCCCTGGGCTAGGAAACGTGTCCAGCGGCGTCGCGATGCCTCTTCCAGCCAGATGAAGATAGAACGATCCGTAAAGACGGCGCCAGGCCTTTTATTAGTTCTTCACTCGCTACGTCTGAATGGCTACGATTATTTCTTGGCCCCGCGCCTCGAATTTTCTCCTAGTTTCGCGTTTCTGCTTCGTTGTTTAGCCGCTAGACACGCGGCGGCTCGTTCGCGCAACTTCGATAACTTTTAACGACATATTATGTTCGCGATACGGACTAACCGACGATGCTTTCACTAAACTAACGTTGTTTCTCGGATTTCTTAGAGTTTCGAATAAAGCGTATAGGTAGAAACTTTTTCGCGTTTGTTTGTGAACACCGATTACGTGAGATACCGGATTCCGCGCGAACGTCTTGGAAAATGTCAGCGTGACGAAAGAAAGATTGAACAAACGAATGAAAATCCAGCGTTAATCTGCCTCGAAGATTCTAGAAATTCGAAAGATCGCGTATCGTCTAATTAGAAAGCGTGGAAAAATACGGAAGAACTGAATTTAAAATTATACGAGAATTTTACAAACCGATTGACGAAATAATTCTCGTTGGTTTAAGCAGGCGATTCCGACGATCGTGTCTGAAAAATCGACCGAAGGTTTCAGTCAACTGACACTCGGATTTCCCTTCGTGAGATTCCCTGCGGTAGAACTCGTAAAATTCCCGTCGAATCGTCGAAAAATAAGCTGTGTGGCCAAGATAAGAAGCAGCGGAAAGGATTTTAGGTTGCGTCACTTCCTATTGCGGGAAATTCACCAACGACGTCGACCAGACTCAGCGAAATCGGTCGCGTGGACCGCATGCACGAACGGTTCGATCGGTAATGCGGGTAATGAAAGACGGTTTCCCTTTATCAGACGTCGAAACGGATGCTCCAGTCTGAGATAGGAGCAAACATTTCTTCCATTTGTCCAGAAATTCGATCATTTCTCCGCTATAGGTATACCTCGCAAAACGCGACAGTCAGTTTCCGAGAAAATGCCGTGTTACGCGAATCACGAAAGTATTTTCACATTTTTCATACCCCAGTCACGACACGTTTATTAAAATATATAATTAAAGCAATAAATAATTGATTAAAAGTACTCTACATGCTAATGTTGTCGATATTAATTGTAAAAACCGACAACGTATCTTTTATCAAGAAAGTTTCGAGTCGTTATTTCCCTACAGCGGAAAAATGTTCGTATGCAAAGGTCTAAAGGGAGTTTAAAATTTCGATATTCCAAAATTCCGTAGGAAAATCTACCAACAAGCGCTCACTAGAACGTAAAATGTCTAACGACGGTGCTTGCGCTAAAAAATTTTCATCGCCTGCTCTGTTCTACAGGGATTTCCTCGATCAAACGGTGATTCGAACGGAATTAGGGTTGTTAGAACCACACGTGGATCAACTGAACGGTCGACTGAACTGTCGCACGGTTAAAAGTTTTAGTACGTTACTCTGTGTGAACGGAAAAAATTGATCGACCAGCTTCGTCGACGGACGACTAGCCGACTCGACCGACTTAGACGGCCGGTCTATAGCCGTTCTTTAAGTTGCTTGAGTTAGTGAAAAAAGCGATCAAATTCTTGAATTACCCATCGATCGACTCTCTGTTTGGTATTTCTGAAACATTGTCGGAATGAATCAATTTTTGCAATGACTAGATGAGATTCGTGAATAAGCAAATATTTATTTTACACCGGATAGATACTAATTACAGCTGCGACTGATTAAGACCATAAATAACTCTAATCCAAATTATAAACTGCAGCATCCTTATTAAAAACTCACGGTTACATTAGCAATACGACTCCTACTACATTATTTCGAACTACCGAGTTCGAAGTTGTGATTGTAAAGTTTACCGATCGAAAGACTAATGCGTCTGTCCCTTTTCGTGCTCCGACCGTCTGAATTAAAAAGTAAGTTCTGGAAAAAGAAGCTTCAATAAGAGAACGTACCAGACTGAATTGATAGATACAAGGTTGATCGATCAAGACAAGAAGCGTACATGTTGCGTTGAAAAAGCAGAAACGAGGTCAGACAGATAAGCCGAATTTCATATGAAAGTCCGAATCCCTTTCAACGGTTCGCCACCGACGCACGCATTTCCCGCTTGCCGAAGCCCATAAAACATATATGAAGCGAAAGCTTCGTAGAAGAGCGTTCGCCGACAAAAGGAAAACCAATAAAAGTACAAAAATAACTTGCATACGTGCGTGGTTCGCGTTGAAGCACTCTGTCCCGCGGTGCAGTTCGGTGCGATTTAAAGCACGTACGAAAAAATACCACAGAATTTTATCCGCCACGAGATAAAGGTAAAAAAAGCCGGTAAAAGATATAGAGCGAAACAACAAAAAAAAAAAAAGAAGAAAGGAAAAGGTGTAGAGACGGAAAGACACGCACAGGAAGAAAGAGAGACGGAAATAGGTAAAAAGAATCAAGATAGATTCGATCGATATTCTCTCTTTTTAGCCACGTTTCGCTTTAGCGCGAATATCACGAGTCAAAAGGAACGAAAAATATCGTTTCGCCTCTACCTTTGCGTTTCGCACTTATTATACGACTGGCGCATTCGCCTTTCAACGATCCTGATCCCCCTCGTCGTCCATTATCATATCGATCTATCGTCAACTTTTGATCTTCCGCTCCCGGAGGAAATTCCACCAAAGAGAATGCCTAACTTTTGTGCTTCTTTATTCTTCGTCCCTGCGAAGAATGCGGATTTGGAGGCAGGCGAAAATTCTCCTCCCTTTCCGTGCAAGCATCTCGTCCATAGGGATGATAGGCCGTTGAATTCATCGTTCCCATAATTTTTCTCTCCTCTGGGCACTTTCTATAGCCCGAATATTAGAAATTCGTATACTTAAGAGTACGACTTTGGTCAATTTTCGTCTAACAATTAATCAGAGATTGTAAATTTGTGGCGGTCCCGAGCGAAGAGCGAGTTGGATTGCTCGATTTGGCACGGTAACCTATTGTTCGGGGATAATTAAGATCTGGCAGAGATGCACCGAGCATGAGAAGGCTTATTCGGAGAAGAGATCGACGAAAGGCTTACGTTTTCTCTGTGGATATCGCGTCGATTGTCTGCTGTTCGCGTCTTTGCATTTGTATTGTAATTGTACCTTTTAGCGCATTCTTTAATAAAAACTATTTCCTTCACTTTGTGAATTTATATATTTCAGCTTTTACTTTTTTAACTGTCTTTAACTGTTATCCGACGATATAGATCGAACCCCGTTATAGGATTTGCTAGTTTTTTTTATTTGCAATTGCTTTCGACAAAAGTTGTTAATTTTTTGAAATTATGTTCTATTACCATCGGATATGTGCACGTGCAGCCAAACTCTAGTCTTCTAGCTGGTCGGAAAGTGGGTAAAATTTCGCTTACAAAACTAGGGCCAAATAGACAAACAGATGGACAGCAAAGCGAGCTAGATGATAATGATTATAAAAGAATTGGGCGGAAATATGAAAAATGAATGGAATTATAATTAAGGCGAATTTGTCTTTACTTGTTTCTTTTTCAAATTGCGCAACATGGCCGAAACAACAATATTAGAACGACGTGCGTGCTTCCGAATTTAGATAATTTTTTTCATTTACGTAACATCTGATTCCCTATTCGGTACTCACATTCCTGAATTTGTGATTTACATTTTCCGAAATGACATTAAAAATGTTTCACGGTATATTACGCCGAGAGATTACATTCAATATTCTATTCAATCATCCGTTGTTTATTGAAATTTCATAAAACTTGGCGAAATCCAAATGAATAAATTCAATGCCACGCGCAAGCTACCAAACGAAGCATCATTTATTCGCAAAAATCATCCCAACGTTTCACCAAAACATCGCTGAAATGATATCACACGTAAAGCATGTTATTCAAATAAAATATTTAATATCTAAATATTTATCAAACCACTTGATTTATAAAAATCTATTTGATTATACCACGCATCGATAATGTATTTATGGTAAACCATTCGCGTATTTTTTCTACACAAATAAAGATTGTAATTTCCGTGAAAATAATCGAGAAGGAAGTCTAAAAGGTTCCGTCGATACAACTCGAAGCACAGAGAAATAGAAAACCGGGTGAAACGGGGGTAAAAGGCAATGAGAAAAGTTACGAAAGAAACCGCAGAATTCTGTCTTATTTATGAATTACCCCGTATATTACTCGATGGGATTAGCTTTCAGCCGATTGCTACTTGCATAATTCATTCAATTATCTGAATTATCCCACTTTAAAACTTGACTTTACGAACCTTTTCACGCACACTTACGCAGTCCCCACCGCGTCCTTTCTTCGATTTAATTTTAATCTCGCTTCTACCCAGCCAACTTCCGACTTTTGAATCGTTACGAAACTTCAATAATGGCTGTAAGATGGCTTTTTGCAAAGGAATTCGATCTACAGCGATTCGATTCCCTACTCGACGCGACACGAGTCCTCGAGATACAGAAGACAAACAGAAATGGGAGACTGTGAAGACGCAGGCAGACGAAGTGCTCTATTTGCAGACTCCCAGAGCCTCGATTGCTTCGAAAGAAGTGCTTTAATTAACGCGGATGCCAAAAGTTTCGGGTTGAAGATTGGATCGTGCTCGGAGAGATACGAACAATTTCGTATATTCCGTGGATCGAATGTCGATCGAGACCGATCCTTCCAAGTAGCGAAACAAGATTTTCTAAAATTTTAAAAAGGGGCTATTGTTCTTAAGAGAAGATTATTCTTCCAACTGTTTATTTTTCTCAGTGAAAATCATTAAACGAAACGACCGACGACGTATATGAATTTTTAAAGACCAACTCTCGTTAAGATGAAACAATTCAATTATAAGACATTATACGTATATAACTATATAACTCCTGTATGTGACACTAAAAGTCGACAAAAAATAATAAAAATCCTTTAGAAGATTGAAGCTAGGTACCTATGCTCCATAGGTATCTAATAAGCTCCAATGAACGATAATTAATCTTCCGAATATTCCGAAAGAACGAATACAAACATCTCACTGATCGAGGGTATATAGTTCAATGTTCGAAGTGACGTGAAATTCAAGGTGATACTTTACTTCGCCATCTCGACAAGAATATTTTTCAACCACCTTCCGCAGCAACTGGAAAGAAGAAAAAAGATGAGAAAATGAAAGATGACCGCGATATATCCATTGGGCTACTCTGTGTGTTCAGCCAGGGTGCAAAAATACCAGTTTCCAAAGGGAAAATGAAGCGGCTCGTCGTGGTGAGTGCGTAGCGAAATTGAAGCTATCGATTTCCTGGGAAAAAGTGGACTGCCCGATGACCGCAAACATCAGTCGAGGGGCGCGTCTATAGTCGATGGGTGATAGTAACGATTTTTTGAAAAAAAAAAAAAAAAGAAAGAGTTGGAAACGCCACGGTATCAGTGCGGCTAGACCGAAGTTATCGACTTTCGAGAAAGAAAAAAAAAAAAGAGAGACTAGAACTCGATGAACCTAATCTCAAACCAGAAATCGAGGAAAATCGATAATGATCTAAACCGAAGATACGTAGATGTAGCTAATTGAATTTTGTTGTATTTGTTTGTGCATGTGTGACGCATAGAGAAGACTGAGTTATTTATGAAGGAAACGATATGATAGATGGGAAATATAGCTTTATTCGGATAACGATTGGAAGCCATGAGAATAGTCGATCGATGGAAACGCGATCCTTGAAAAGCGCACTAAATCATTCGACTCGTTCGATATTATTTGACAGAACTGAATATATGGACGATATTCTTTATCAAATTCGTTTCCATTCTACTTTCTCTGGCATTGTAAAATTGTCTTCTTTTCTTGCGTCCAGTTCCTTGCATCGTTTCGAGCATCGTGCGCTGCTTTACGAAAATATATACGTAATCTTTTCGTATAAGTATCTTCAGCAGCGAAAATCCCTTCTTACAACGACATCTAATAAGAAATATGAGACGAAAGTATGAAAATCTAATACAAAAAGTATCATATGCAAAAAATGTGAAAATTAAAGGATAGAGCTTGTAATTCTTAATTACTGTGCGATTCTTCTTGGAGAGCTGGAATTCCAATTAAGTTTGCTATAATATGTGAAAAAGATTGCGTCGCCATACGTATACGTTCACTGGCGCCATTCTTCGTTTCTTCTCGTTTTTAACCTCTCCAGTGTCATCGGTCAACGCCAGCGAGAATTTTACTCGAGGGTTAATGTAACTTCAAAAGCGCATTTCACGGTTCAGTTGAGAAACCATTAGAACATCGAGTTATGATAATGAACTTTATCCCGCTGGGGAGGGTGTCGGTTACAGAGCTTTCTGACCAAGGGTTGGAAACTATACCAAGTGGCGAAACTTCAAAGATAGAAACGCACAAGGCGTCAAAACGCAGGAACAAAGGGAACTTTCGATAGAGAAATTTTCTTAGTTCGACATCTAACGAGATCTTATTGTTTGCGTAACTGGTACGAGTTGCGCTATTGTCGTACGAACTACACCATATATCGTTATTTTTCACGATAAAATCTTTCTTTTTTTCTTTTTTGCAAGATTTTATCCCTTGTTGGAGTTCCTCGCCATTCAAAAATTGGACGCAAATTAGGCAAACAGTTGCGAAACGTTAAGAGAAAGATGCGTGAATGAAACTTGAAGAAGAAAAAACGTTACCTCTCCAAGCAAAGCTTTCTAACATAGAAATTGTTTAGAAATTTTCTCTATAATCTCTGTGCTCTTTAGGTATTTCAAATTCTATGTATTTTTCTAACCGAAATATCCGAATAAAATATTTCCAGACTTTGAAATTTAGTTAGCCTGTCGAACGAAGTAATTCAAGTTTGTTGAACTCGAACAAATTTTTTGGAAGGACTGCGGTGCTTTCACTACAGAGAAATACATATTTTCTCTCTTGAATATTTCACGAGGTACGGTTTATTTCGAAATATTCAACGTGGAGAATATTTCAGCGTTAATTTGGTCAGAATAAAATATATATTTTTGCGCTGGGAATTTTCGCGTCTAACAGTGAAATTATACGTCGTAGCGTGAGATTTTTTTAAAAGAATTCGGAATAAAGGATGGCTTGTAAAACGAAAATTACAGTGGTTCCCATGCAGAGTATGTTTTTAAATCTAAAAAACGACCTCTAGCTCTCATTTACGTATTATGGTGTTTTCCTACTTTCTTTCGTATGAAAAATTCTTGCAAATTAACTTCCACGAGATATCGCTTCGCTAATTTCTATTTAACAGACTTCTCGCCAGTCTTTCAATTAAAGCGGTCAGCCGACAAGTCAAACGATCAACGAATTAAAAGTCGTTTTACGGATCTGTAGCTACAAACGGAGAGCCGAGTTTTCTAGACTATTCTATCCGTAAAATCAGCGGCAAAGTGATCGGTCAAAGTGGAATCGCATAGTATAGAGTGCAGAGGCGTGCACAGGTGGTCGCGAACATGAAACCGAGAGACGGTGAAATAAAAACAACGGGGTCCTTTGAATCGGTACGCTGGATTATCAGAATACGGTCAATGGCACTTGGTATCAGTTACCCAAGCTCTCTTCAACATTGCAGTGCAGAGTTTGCCGGCCGCAGGCGTTAATTCGATACTATTCCACCCTTGCCAAGCTCTCCACCTCCGATCAATCAGTTTTTTTACTGGGTGCAGCTTGATTTAAAAAAGAAATCGTAAGTCGAACCGTAGCTAAGTGAATTTTAAACGTGTAGTAGAAATATATTTGCAAAAATTAATTTCATTGGCGCTTACGCTGGAACATGAAATGTTCCGTTCAATGTGTAAGATCAGTTTTCAAATAATCGATATTGTACGAGCCGAATTTAAAAGTTCAGAATTTTAACGTTAAGCGTAAAACAATATTCGCTTCTGTTTTAATAAAAATTTCAACCGGAATTCTACGTATTTTCAACTCTGTATATCTACCGAAATTAAAATACGTAGACAAAAAGATATTCGCGCATCGTATAAAATAAATCTATCTAATATTCTATATCGATGTTTTATACGATCGAACAAGGCAAAACACAGATTCGATACGCTACGTTTCGTATCTTAATTCGACGATTCTCGTATGTTGTGCAATCTGCAAATTAGAATCGACAAAGGATGAGGAAGGAAGTTGCCTTTCGGCGAATATATGTCCACTCGGTGCGCGGAGGAAGAGGAACTTTCAAAATCGAAACACGCGGTCACGAGAGAGCAGAGCCTAAAGGCACGATTGTGCGATATTAATGTTGGTGCAAGTTTCAGCAGCCTGGTTCTGCCCCTATAATTAAATGTACTTCCGAATTTTTGCCCGTGGAACGACGCGGACGTGTCGAAGTTTAATCAAACTGCCGCGGGAACGAGTTTCAATTCCGCAGAAATTTCCATCCACATGTCGAGGTTGGCGCTTTGGGTACGTGTGTGCTTTGCGTTAGATCGGTCGATGGTGACGTTTCCGAAGTTTAAATTGCAAGTTATGAACTTCACGCTTATCTTTGCTTCGCGCGTTTAACACATCGCTGATAGAGTCGCAAATTAACTAGCCTTTTGCGCGTACCGTCGTTTCAGTGCAACACGACGCAACTACGAATTTACAAATCGTGAGATAAATGTGTAACGTCGTTATCGCGGTATTCGTTGTTGGCTGTCGCAGCAATAACGACGTAAGTGTTAGCTGCGTCGCAGACATACTTGAAGGTAATTAGAGAACGCAAACAACGTTGTTTATCCCAACGTTACAAAACATCTCGTTCGTTATTTCGTTGCAAGTTTTATCAAATGAAATTGGTTCTCTTCGTCCTTTGAGAAGCCACTCTTTTACAGCCATTAGAACTGGAATAATAGACGATATGTCAATTTATACAATCATCAAAGCGCGAGATCGTGTCAGGTAGTACTTGTCAAGTTACAAATACAATTATAGAAGTTTGTTGCTTGCAACTATTCATGTATTCAATTAATGGGGCGAAACCCTGTGTTGTAAAATAGATAAGGGAAAGGAGAGAATTCATCTAACAAGATTCAGATACAAAAATGGGGTTAGATTCAGAGAAGAGATCACCTTGGTCAGCGATATTATTCGCGTAGCTGCATATTCTGACAACAGGGTTAATAAACCTGAAATGGGAATTGTTGCGTAAAGAACGTGTACCTGCGTTAAAACTAATTAGTCCAAGTAGCGAAGGACAAGTTTACTAAGTTATTTATAATTTTCAAAAGAAATAAAACGCCATCTAACCTTCTCTGATACTCGAGTGCTGGAATGTTGAGTTTATGGAGTACAGCGTCGTAGCTGTGATCATAACCGTGAATAGGGAACGTGATACGAAACGTAGGAATTTATGTTGTGAAGTTTCAATAAGCTGAACGTGAAATTACGCGTTTGAAAGTGGAATCCATGAAGAAGGGCAAAGAATTATAAAATACTTTCATTAGAATCTTATAAAACAGCTTTAAAAAATCTTATAAATTATCTGAGCAAGTGACGCAATTAAACAATCAACGAATCCATCACCGCAAAGCGAAATTTTAAGTAACAACATTGGACGTTCCAAGCAATTTCTAAAACGTCTGTGTTACACATGACATCGGCATAGCACTTTTTTTTCTGCACGAAATTCCTTAACAAGAGAGGCAAGATCCAACGGCTCTGAGTGGCGAGATCCCTCTCGAACGCTTTGCCTCCACTTTTCTTCCGCTACTTTTTCTTCCAGAGACCCTTTCGTTCGGCAGAGGGTGAAGATTCACCGCCTCATTGACCCGATGTCTAATGAGCACACACCTGAGTGCTTTTAGACAAGTGGATCTGCACTTGCATCCGCCTCGGTGTCTGGCTACCAACGCGTGCATCGCGACGTCACGACGATGCGAATATGACGAGGGGTTACGATGGAGACACGAAGTAGGAACGATAGAAACGATGAACGTTTGCGATTTTTGATACGTACAAACTGTCTCGTCTCTTGCGGAGAATTCAAGAATACGATGAAACGTTTCCAAGATGAACCGTTTTGTCTAATTAACCGTTTCGTTAGAGTATTCTTCAAATTTAATTTAAAAAAAAAGTAGAACAGGAAATATATACATATGGTTTTTTAAGCAAATAATCGTCAACTATCAATTGGTAGCGGAAATCTGGAAAAGAGCGGAATTATGTAATTCGCGGTAAGTTTAATCTTAAAAGTAACTGGAGAATAACAGCTACTGAAAATTTGTATAAATTAAATATTAACAAAGTGACTTTTAAAGGAAAAATATGTCGCACTAACTCTCAGCGATTCAGCGAATCGTTATCAATTTCATGTGCAAATGAACTTGAAATTCATTACAATTACGCGGGGGGAAAAAGTGCACATAGTGAGTAGTGCGCAAGGGAAATAAAAGGTTCACCAAGCTGAAATGCAGCAAAAATTCTAACGCAGCGCGGAACCTGCAATCTCGAGTAATTAAAGTTGAAATTTAACCTTGGACCTCGTCGTTTTTACGTTATTTAATTTTCCGCGTTGCTCGTTAAGTGATTCGACGAAATTGCAAAATTACGGACTATGGCGATTACGTTTGGAAAATATGAAAATTGTATCGAGCGACGACGTAAATGAGAATTTTTGGAAATTATTACGCGTTGTTGAAAAATTCCCGAAATCTAATCGAAGCATGGAATTATCATTTTAATCGCACGTTTTGTATAATTGCACTACGCTAATCTCCGCAGTGCGATTGCACCGTATATTTTTATATAATACACGCGAGCTTCGTAACTGCAAATTGGACGATCGTGGCTATATAAATTTAACTGCCGTGTAATAGAAATTTTATTTCTTATCCTGAAACTTTTACGCAAATGTTTATTAAACGAAGACACGAGGCTAATGCAAACAATATTATCTTTTCACATAGCATTAAGAAACAAAATTTCCTTTACGCAAAAAGGATTGAAGAATATTCGGATGAGTTGTATCAATAATATGATATATATTTATATTTAAATATATCAGTATACGAAACAGACATAACTATTTAAAAAATGCGATGCGTCGTTTATTCTCGCCTGCGAATGAGTAACGTTTTAGCGCGTATGCA
The DNA here is from genome assembly GCA_014737395.1 of Bombus waltoni. Taxonomy (NCBI): domain Eukaryota; kingdom Metazoa; phylum Arthropoda; class Insecta; order Hymenoptera; family Apidae; genus Bombus; species Bombus waltoni. The sequence continues at coordinate 1,911,215 of JACXII010000050.1, forward strand.
GAGTGTAGAGAGATGTTTTCGAGACGAATATTTCGCTGGCGAAGTGCGAGTTTTGCAAAAAAAATAGTGTTTCAGAGAAATGGTTAAGCGTTTTACGTCAATACGCCAAATAGAATGCCTTTACCAATTTTTCGAATAAATTTTCGTATGAATGGTAAACTAAAATTTTCGCTATAATTTCCTACACGTATTCTATTCTATGATCGACCATAATTTAGTATAATCGCAATTGCGAGATATAATCGTGAAAAGAATCATACCAAATATCGCTATTATTCTTAAATAGCGAGTAGTACGACCTATCATTAATCCATTGTACTAAACACATGTATCGGTGCCTAAATTTCATCTAAAATTCACAGACGTTGCTTGGTCCGCTATACAAAACCGTCTCTAAACTTTCTCAACCTTCGCTTACACACTCCTCCCCTGCAATTACCGCCATCCATAAGTAGTAAGGAGTAAAACCAGTCATTAGTCCGCCGTATTCTATGTATCAGCCTTTCCATTTAAATTAAATAAAAAATTCTAGCTTTCGCACAAAATTTCACACCCCTAAACCTTAACTGCGACTCCTTCGCGTTAATTGCTATCATTTATAAATAATAAGTAGCATGGTCCAAATCCATCAATTTCAAATCTTTCGCTGCTCAAAACCGCCTACAAATCTTTTTCATCTTCGCTCAGACTTCGCGACAGTATCGTCGATTCACCCGTTAGGTACTTGAATCGCCTAATTTCACCAAAACTTTTGTCTCGTGCCAGACAAAACCTATTCATTTCGTTCTCGAACCTCTTCAACCTTCAGCCAGACCTCTCCGCAATTATTACATCACTCATAAACTCCATCCCTGACATTCGCGAACCTTCCCCAGCTAATAATCCTTCGTTCATCCAAACTCGCTCGATTTGTATCTTCTCGATCCCCGTAGTACCTTCGCCGGATGCTTGACGGTCGCGTTACTTTTACGAGAGCGAACTTCTGCAGTCGATTGTATCCGGTGTATCCACTCGAGGAGGTTCACCACTCACTCACACACACATACACAAGATAGCGTCAGAGATAGCGCGAAAGTAGGGAGCGCCCTCTCCCACTAGCATTCGACCCTGCAACGTCGTGAACACCCCATCCAACCTCTTCCGGGTCTCACCAAGCTCTTTCTGTTTCGTCCCTGCCTGCGTGTCTGCGCCAACTATACATATGGATGTAGCTGCGTCGCGTAATTAGAGCGAGACGTACTCAAAGAACCCGGCGCTCGCCTCCTCTTCCCTTCTCGTCGCTCTGTAAAATTCGTCGCGACGCGATCGTTCGTCCCTTTATCGAGGAATTCGACAAGTTTCTGCTCGCGTCGCCTCTTACACGCTCAAAACTTCTACATCGTGGCGCAACTTACTGCTCGTTCCTGTTACTATATCGTCCGAGTAAGCTTCTTTCTCCCTCGTCGTATTTTTTATAGTTATGGGGATGTCGATAGATCCTCGATACACGAGTTTGGTTTATTGCAATTTCGAAGGTGGCAGCCGTAAAATGTTAGAAACTGGCGTTCTGATTTATACTTTATGGCGCTCGCTGAAAAAAGAACTGCCTTATCAACGGATTGTTTGGATTGATTGTTTGTTGTTGTTTGTTTCCTCCGTAATCGCTTTTGGTATCCAACTAAGTGTAATATTGTAGCGATCATAATGTAATTTAAACGTTTATTAAATCTGGCTAAGAAAGATTCGTTGAAAATTGAAGAAAAAAAGCCGCGTGTTAATTTCTCTGTCGCAGTTTTGGGTAGAAGAGAAGCACGGGTAATATATGTAGGATACAAGCTCACGAGAGTAAATTTCGACATTAAAACTGCCAAATTGTCTGCGTAAACCGCGTACCGTGCAGAGTGGTTTAAAGAGTAATTAGTAGAAGCAATAAGTTTAATTGCAAGGAATAAAAATTCATAACGAGTGAATAAAAATTAATCGTGGAAAGTAAAAATATTTTCGATGGACAGTGTCATGTACGGGGGCGGTTTTACAAAGGAATAAAGATTCATGAACTGTCCCGGATAAAAGAGATGAAAGGTGTTCCCTAAGGACCAAGTAACAGTAGCCTAAGTAACAATACCCTGGACCCGTAAGTAATAGTACCCTCTTTGTATAAAGAACCACTGGAAATTCTAAATCACACGAAAAAAATGTAGTCTTGTAGCTGTAATATTTTATGCAGGCCACCGTGTGCATTTTACGAGCAAACATTGCAGATATTCGTGAAAAAATATAACTTTATACAAACGTCGGTCACTTTCATTTCATCTTTAGTGATAAATACTAAACTTGGTCATCAGAGTTTAGGAAATCGAAGAATCTATTTGCAACGTGAGATAACCTTCTTAAGATCGCCCGAATCTCTCGTAGAACATGTTCGAATCTACGGAGGTCCCTACAAAGAGATCTGCAAATGTAAAGGCGTCTACTGTAACATTCGCTAACGACAAAGCGACGAATGTAAAATGGAACGATGCTTGATCAGGTTGCGAAACGACTTTTTCTATTCTTTTATCTCTTGATCAAGGAATAGTAGGAGAAACACGATCTCAGGAAAAAGAGCTCCGATTCTTGTCATTTTTACGACCAGCGCGTTCTTTTGTCAAGAGTATTCGAATTACGAAAGACACTGCGCCGATGTTCTTTACAGACTGGAAGCAAAATGAGATATTATAAAATAGAACGTAACAAGCGACATTTTTTTGTCTTCCATCGTTTCTGTCTCGAACAGCTTGGGAATCGCTGTAGAATGTTGCCATAGATTTTTTTAATGGCCAAGTTCGAACAAAGACGACACGGGGAAGAATCTGAGTATTTTAATACGATATATGTGAAAATGGAAAGACTTTGTCAAGCTCGAAGACGCGAACCCTTTTACGACGAACGTTGAAGCAAAAATAGTATAACAGCCTGTACTAATATTTTAAACAAGTCGCGATTGAAATATAGATATTGTAACAGCTATTTCGCGAAAGAACACGAGCAATTTTTCACGGTGAGTGTCCATTTAGCGTTGTTGTGTCGTGTTGAGGCAGAACCTGCCTCAATATGGCTTTTACGTTCCATCGCGGGAACGATATCCGGAATACGGCCCTTTGGCCTGCAATTCTGTTCTAGCCACGAAATGTGTTTCCTGCTACTCATCCGCGAAAAATTGTATGAGATTAGGAAGATACGAGGACGGTGTCAGTGGCGTAATACGAAAATACTTCCTCTCTCCGCTAATACTTTTTACGACACACGTTACTTTGCAACCGTGCTACCTTGTCGCGATATTATTATTACGGTTTTACGTATTTATTCCGAGAAAGCACTTTCTAGGGCCGCGTTACGTCGACACGTGCACGTGGACGGCTAAAGTACCGCGTGTAATCGCGAAGGAAAGTTTCATCTTCGAGGAGGAAGGACGTTCGCAATTTTTAGAACACCTTGTACTAATGTAAAGTTGTAATTTAGTGCAGGTGTTGTGAATGCCCATAACCGTTAGCAGTTTGCTGTTTTATTACGTAGTTAAAAAGTTGGATGTGAAACTACTCGGTCAGCTGCTTCGAGGAATTTTTTTTTTATCGTGGAAGAAGTAAACGGCGGCCGTGAGTGTTTCGAACGTTATCAAAAATTAAGGGTTCGAACTTAACGTACTACTGATCTCGAACAGACTTATCGTTATAGCCTTTTAAATCTAATTGACATTTGAACGATGTAATTAATATCTTACTATAATTACATATTTACCTTCGTCTTTTTATGAGTGTATTTCGCGAAACAAGGCTTCCTTTGAAGCGAATTCTTCTTAAAGCCCCGAAAAGCATAAAATAAAATCTTTCATCGCTAAGAAGAAACATGTTACATGCTTTTTCCCGAGTTCAAAGTGTTTCGCGCAAATCTTACGTGGCCATTGCCAAATGCAGCTGCCTTTTCGAGCGCATCTTTTCAGGGAAGCTTGCTGAATAATAAAACAACTTTTAAATAGCACAAACAGAACCGGATATAGGAACGTCTAACTGGAACCTTTGAACGAAACCAAATACGGCCGGCTCTGCTCTTTGCGCATCGATAGTATATTTATCATCAGCGTTGCATTAATTTTCAATCATTCTCGTTCGAGGAAATTTGCGAACGATGCAACCCACTTTGACACAATTCTATTAAGTATCGTTCTCTATTAAGCGGAGTTCTTTGTTCGGGAAAGTAACTGCAAAGTTTCCGAAAGTTTCCATCGAGATGAAGATTCCAGTTGCATAGTTTCACGAATAGAAACAAATGCCACTCGTTTGCGTAACTTCTAACGAGCTATGAAGATGCAAAACATGGAATAATAAGCTAATTAATCGTTATTCCATGTTTTCTTTATGAATTTTGGTTTCAGCTAACTAACAAGTGAAAGGCAATCAAGATACCGCGTATATTATTATCTTTCACATCGATATACGTGTTTGTGACAGTGTGGTAAAACAAATGCGTGATGCTTCTTAAGAAATGTCACTGCACACCATACGTCAGTGACGATCGAATCGTAGTTCTTGCGTGTTGAAATTACTGCTAGAAATTTATGAACATCTCGACGTTGGGTAGCGAGACAACATTAACGATTCTAAATTAAATTCGTATCTGTACTTTCAACAAAATTTTAAACGAAAGTTTCTAATCGACGGGAAGCTTACGTTTGCGGGACACACGACGCTACGTTTAAAATTATTGAAAATTATTCGATAGGCGCTACGCGGCAACTGGTAGACGATAAAACCACTGCGAAGAATTTCACCATTCGACTTTTCATATAATTAATATATACATTACGCTATCACATAATAAATTGGAACAATTATCACAAAAAGTTAGTTAATCGAACGCGAATCTCTCTAGCTCGATACATTACACGTTCTCAACGATATTAAGCAATTCCAGTTGACTAACATTTCCAAGATCCAGGGCGTACACGCCTTCCAGATGACGAATACGAAAAGCCCGAGATAAAGATCGCTACGCGGAGCACGCGAAATGCAAATTTGCCAGCGATTCCGTCATCTAAGAAGAGAAAGAGAAAGAGAAAGAGAACGACACGGAGCACAGAGCGAGGTGGAAATAAACTTTCGAATAATTCCGGCGACACGACGTTCGTTCACGGCCTACAGGAACGTTTACATGCCTCCGAGCAAGGCAGCCAGTCGTCACGACGCGAGAGAACTTCCACGCAACTTATCACGCGGAAAAAGGGTCACGAGTTCGGAATTAATTCGCCGTTTTCAAGAATCGTTCTCCGATCTGCGGTTCGAGGGAAGCGAGACACAACGGTAGAAGTAAATGGAACGGGGAGAGACCGCTTCACGTGAACCGGCTAATTAGCTAATTAAGAGTGCGAACAACAGCCACGACGAGTCGAACCGCGACGAGGGCATCGGTCCCTCCGTCTTTCCGGAGATGGCGCCCGGAGACAGCGGTCGGAAATTGGAAAATTAAACTCGAACGAGCAGCCCAGAAACGGGGATGTCGCCATCAAAAGTTTAGTCGAGAGGGATCGAGCTGGCGACAATGTTGAGAAACTGGATTCTTATACGAGTGGATAAATCGATTCGTTACGTTTTGCAAATTTTGGAAATGGAAGCAGAAGGCGCACCGTACGGATCGGTTTGTTTATCGTAGAAATCGTTCAACTAAATATGTCTGGTAAATTTTTCTAACACGACCTTAAAAATAAACGACGACGAAGACACGCGAGTGTAGAAAAAAGTCTCTGTTAATAAACTTTTTCGCCAACCAAAGATACCTCCGTTTAATTCGCCAAAAAATAAGAGGAGAAAGATATAACGAGAGAGAAACAAACAATCCGCGAATTCTCAAGTGCAGAAACCATATATCCTCCATAAATCGGATTTAACCAAGGGATTCGCGACTTTCATTTCGATGTGCAGTCGAATGTACGCCGAACGAGAACAGCATGGCTGCTGCACAATCGTATATACAGTTTCATGCACAAAACATATTTTGCAGCGATCGCGGAAATTGCGTGGATGCACCGGAAACGGACCAAAGGGATTTTAGCGACGCAGTAGGTCGCATACGTCTCGCTAAATTGCCCCTGTTGAATTTCTACCCTGTTGTAGAGGTCGAGATAAAGGATCGGGGGGCTGGAAAGACGTTCTTCCCGATTGAGTTTTACGAGGCGTTCACGTCACGTGCAAGTAAAACGATAGTACCTATGGTTACGCTCCGAGAAACTGAAAATGCCTCGTAAAAGCCAGCACGAGAGGAAGATTTTGGGAATAGAGGAGGATGGAGACGCGAAATTCGTCTCGCCTGTGTTTGAAAAAGTTTCCTCCGTGATGGGTTTTCTTTTTTCAGAATCGACCGCTCTAGTTAGATAAATGAATTTTTTGATGGAAAACCAATCTGATAACTTTTAATGGCTGAAACGAGTGATCAACGAATGGGATCTGGCGTTTCATGAACTTTTGTAGATTTTTATCGATATCGGTTTCTGATTTTGCTAATAGATATTACCATTGTTAATAGAAATTAGTTTCGTTCGTCTACCAACTTCGTTCGCGTCGACTACTAATGCACGGAATAATTTTTAAGCAGATGAATTTTTATCAATGAAATACCTATACACTTTTTATATTAACAATTAGATTATTCTTCTAGGAAAAATTTTTACGCTATAAAAAAGTTCGATTTAGAAATAAACACGACGTAAAGAATAACCATTGTTGCTTCAACTTATATCTCTACCAAACATGGGGGCGTATGCAACTCAAATGGTAGGTTATTTCTCAGCTTCTACAAAGCGGATGAAGATAAAACGTAACCTATTTTCTTTTCCGAACACTAAGCTATGCAAGAGAGGAAATCCCGGCAAAACCCGTTCAGTAGTGTTTATGCAATACGAGTACGGACGGACAAACGTACAAGCTTACGAACTGTTTTTGTTTTATTATTTTTTTTTTTTTTTTTTAATTCAATGTACAGACACAACTCTTCTATCGTTTTATTATATGTATAGATATAGATTACGTTAAACTGGGAGAAACTTTCTGACAAACTAGAAATTTTGATAAAAATTTCGTGAAAATATTTCCACGAAGTTTACTTGTCCCATGAAGTTGTGCTTCCACATTATCACTGTTTGTGAACGCTTGATGGCTTCTTGGTAAGTCATAAAGTGGAAATTCAATCGCAAGTTCCTTTCGTTTCGACTGAACCACAAGGATCTTCGCAGGAGGATTTAATTAAACTTTATCCTGGAAGTTTCAGCATAGTTTTTAAGGAATTTTTAAAAGATCTGGAGGAATATTCCACTTCGCTTTGTCAAACGAGTTTGAACTTGTTTTTATAATTTTTTGAAATCTTTAAAACTCGACTAATTACCATTATACTCGGATAAGTATAATTAAATTAGCTTTAGCGTATGCGTATCTCTCTCATCTACGAATATCTTTCTTATAATAATAATGTATTTAATTTCGACCTCGCGGCCAAGAAATACCATTTGGTTACGATTTTTCTAATCACACGCTTTCTCTTCCGATCTATTCACTCGTCCTTTTATAGTTTATTCTTATATCGTCTACTATCGTTAACCTAGTTACTTCCTATTCTAAAATTATTGTTTCCCCTAACAACCCCCACTGCTAACCGTCTGCTTATTGTACCTCGTAGCCTTTGATACTTTCACCAGTCCTTTCCTTATTCTTTTTACCTTGCTTGACCATTCCACCACCTATTCCGATTCCACCATTCCACTTATTCCTTAGAATCTTTTCCACACTTGCGTTTATTCTTTCAATTCGCGCGCAGCCTTTCACCGGATGTTTTAACGTCACGATATTCCTCTCGCAGATTTTACACGTTCTTTTCTGTTTCGACAAAACCTATCTTACGTGATTATACTTCTTTTCGATCGGAAGGAAAAAAATCGTCGAATTTTTTAATTCTTTAAGAAACATTTTGATATTTTTGAAATAAAAAATAAAAGATAAAATAAAAGATACTGACAAATTAGATAAGTCTAACACGATACTAACTACGATACGAACTATTAACATTAACGCCCACACGATAAGAGATAGTGCCACTTTCACGAAGAAAACCAAACGGCAGCGAGTTTACTTCAATTAATACGAAGAAACGGCAAGAAATCGTAAAATAGCAATTAACGGCGTTTGTAAACGGAGGACAATAGGCCGAGTAATTAAGTAATTTGCAGAGAACGGGAAGCTGCTCGGTCGAGGAAGTAGCGTCTTTTAATTGCTTGTTACGAATGACAGCCAATAAGGAAGCGATAGAGGGACGAAGCAAGGGAAATTGCAGCGAAAAGTAAACGAGGATCGATGAAAGATAAGATCTCTGAGACCACGACTATAGACGTGGAACGTCCCCGAAAGAATGCGAGGAAGAGAATCTTTCGATTTTAGAGCGAAACTGGAAAGACGACGAAAAGTGATTCTTCCAGCGCAAAAACCGGACCGAGCATTGTCGAGAATTCTAAGTTAACTTCTAAGATATTTTATTTCGTACCGCTTGCTCCTGCCGTGGCATCAACTATCTCGGGTAACATTCGCGAGTTCATGTTCCAAACTGTTATTAAATATCGAGGAAAAACTTGGATCGGTCGTGAGTTTCTTGTCAGGTTTGATCAACTTTGCCAGAGATTCGGCCGACCGGCCATTAAGAAATGAAACGAGGACGCGCATCTCCGTTTTTCCGACGTCTCGCCAAAGAAAACTTTGTGGGAACAGAAAGAAACCGGAGAGAAAAACGCGAATTCGCTATAAGTAACGAAGAAATTATGTAAAAGGAGAGCGGTGCACTCCTTTAAGAGCGAATCGCTCGGAGAAATTTTTCTTTGAATAGTTGCAAAATGCCTCTCCACGCCTGTATACGTATGAAACTGAAAGAACCGATATCAAATTTTAGTAAGAGACAAAACATTTCTCTAAATACAGTTTTAAAAACAGCTAATCACTGCCAACATCGTGAGATAGCCGAATAACGATTTACGCGAAAGACACAGGTACGTAGTACTTTGAAACGGTTTCGATGCGGTCGCTAGTTAACCTTAGAATTAATTGTTAACTGCGAAATAGAAACTTCGTATTTCTTTCGTAGCATCAAGACGAAATATTGCAACGTTCCATCTTATACAGCATCTTCTGAACAATCACGATCCCGTGGATACAAATACGAAATTAATTAGCATGATTAACTGCAATATTCTGCACCGGTCCGTCCTACATATTCCCGTTTTATCCACAGTAAATTTCACTCTGCAATTCTTTAACTTCGCTCAATTACTTTATAACGGGGACTCGAACTCGAGAAACTTCATTTGCTCTTACGAGAGGGAATGAAGTATTCTATCTCAATTTATCCGTGAGATATAACTTCTCGAAATATCTTCAGTTTTCAGCGGTAACTGAAAGTCACTTATTTCGTCGAATTACTATCAACGCTGCGCCTTTCGTTCGTCGAGTATCGTCCAACGACGGTATAATTTAAATCGACTTGAACGTTATGCGATCGTATTGAAAACCTTACGGACTAATTGGCGAGAGTTTTAAACGCGACAAACGCGGGTTTACGTTAGAAACGATCCATAGAGTTTTGTAAAGAGTCACGATGTAAAATACCCATCGAACGAATTCCAGAAAATCTACCATCTTATATTAGGAAAATGTCGAGAAAGGAACGAAACTCTCCACATCGAATTCTTTTAAATTTCAAGAGCAAAAAGCAAACTCTCTCGGCGATTGATGCACTCTCCATTGTCTCGGTTAGTACGTACTTGTACGTATGTGTTTATTTGTACGAACGTAGGAGGTATTTATTCGTAACAAGGTAGAAGAGCGCAGTTTACTCGAACACAACCGCGTAACGCCGTTTCTATTTCGATACAGATGTTCCAACAGCTTTTTGGATTGCTTCGAGCGCGGTTCGAAAGCTAGATTTACGGTGATCGATTGCCAGTGAGTACCGGCGGAAAATTGCTGCCCCCGTGACGGCACTGCACACAAACTAAAATTACCAGCCTCCCACCATTAAGCATTAGCTGATTGATATGATAGAAAATAATGGCTAGATCGAGAGAGATTGCGAGTAACCGGAACGTTAAATCACGGCTCGCTGTTTACACTCTCAGGGAAAAACGAGGGACTTGGTGGAATCGCTCTCCCATTTCGCTGAAACGGCGATCTTCTTTGTTTAATGCTACGCGGAAGGATTCGGTTTTGTTCTTTTTCAATAGTAAACTCTTGGAACGATGTAATTTATGGATGAGAATCGGCCGAGAGACGTCTCGGAGCAATAAGATAATCGTATATCAGCGAACCGGGGAAAGTTACAAAACTAACGTAATATAACAACGCGAGGGGATAACGGACGTGCGCGGATCAACGAATTTAAAGAGAAGAATCGCATTTAAACATGTTTAAGGTGATTACGTTTCAGCAGAAACTTTCTATAGACAGATGAAAATAGAGAAAAAGGAATCCCTTAGAAAGGAACCAACGAAACTTTCGTATCTGAATTTCGTTGAAAGCTGAGAATCTTCATCGAACGAGAATTTCATCCGCCGTTTCTCGCGTAAGCTCGTTACTCGGTTGCCCCCGTACAAGAGGCTCTAAATTAAGTGAAAAATGTCAATGAAACGAAGCACAGTGAGAACGAAATCGAATTACGAAATTGCCGGAGCACACACGTCGGAGTTAATACTACGCGACTGTAGATAAAGAAACGTTGATAAAGACACATCGACTGGCCCGACACTATCCTCCAAAGAATAATTTAATGCAACAAACTCGATACACCGCTCGTTTCGTTTCATTAACCGTTTCGAATTTAATACCTTCGTGTCGAAGATTAGCCATGAAAAATCTAACGACTCTATTCTTGCGTGTTCCGTCTTTCAACGATTTTAACGATTAATTGACAAATTATCGATAAAGTATCAACGATAAGCGATTCGACGCGATATCACGGTACCATAGGTGTATGCGTATTCGTATCTTTGTTTGATATAATTAATAAGATGGAATCCATCCAGGAGTCTGTTCTAACGCATTCGATGTAATAGTATATTATATTTTTATAAATGCGAACGGATCGATACTCTCGCTACGGTATCGACAGGGCTTCAAAATGATTTGCAATACATTTTGCAACGGCAATTTGCAACGATGCGTTCGCGTGATATTTTCCTAACCGGTTTCTACGAAGGTTTCTCTGCTTTCGCGATTAACTGTACATCCACGCGCTTCGTTAAATTTCTTTATAATTGAAAATGTAGAGGAAAGAAAGGAGAGTAAAGTCACGAAGTATCGCAAGGTAACTCCAATCGCGTAACGAGCCGCGGAAACATTTTTCAGAGTGCAGGCTTACCAGATCAAGCAACGATTCGTATGAATAAACCTACAGGGACGCGTCGGCGTCGGTGAAAAACTACTTCCCGAGTTTCTTTCTTCTCCGTGCACGCGTTTCCTCCCAAAAGGATCCTTCTTATTCGCGTTCCATTCGTTCCTTTCCACGGCCTCGACTTCTGCGCGTCGTTCTTTCGTTTTCCACTCGGATAATGATCAGTCTTCCACGCCCCCCACCGTCTTTTTTTCACCTTGTTTCTCTCCCCACTCTTCGTTCTCCTTTTCAAACGAGATTCCTACCTTCTTCTCGCCAACTTTTATACCCATTTTTACGTCGCTCGACTATGTCAGAAAGGAGAGGCAAAAGGAGAAGAAGAAGAAGAAGAAGAAGGAGAAGTATAACGAGTTTGCATAACTAAAAATTGCACAGCGAATAAGGAAAGAAAGAAACGGATGCGTTGGTGTCTATTTAGCGAAATGAGATATTTGTTTGGCGAAAACGGAACAGAGGCCGTCGTCGGGGGACCATTTTCATGCGAAATTCCGCGTGTCTGGCAATCTGTAACGTCGTTCCCGTCATTCTTCTCGTCCCCTTACCTTTATCTCCCATGCAATAAGTTGCCTGTCTCGTTAAGATATTTCTTATTTCGTCCTTTCTTTTTGTTTTGACCATTTTTCCCTTTGGACGTCTTCATTTCTTACATTCCAGCGAGGAACGGTTAATCAAGCCAGTAATACTCCAGTGTGCCATTCTATTCCTGCTTTCCTACGCGTTTGTCGTCTCTTAACTCAGCAAGAAAATGAGGCAAACGAAAGGAACGAAGGTAAAGCGAAGCAAAACGGCGAAGCAGGCTGATGAGTCGTTAATTGAAATAACGTGGCGACAAATGTTTATCCGAGCGTGTAAGATATATTTTTCTTCCTGTTCCTTTGCTTGTTACTCTCGCGATTCCGGCGGATATTGCAGCATTATGACCCCTTCTTCTTCGTTTTGCGTTGTTATTATGCCACTTTCCTCGCCATCTTTCCCTTTCAGAGCAAAAATAACCAAGAGCAAGTTCCTTCCTCCCGAGGAAACGATATCTTCTCAGCTGTGTCTGCGTGCCACGCTAATCGGAGAATATAACAGGTTATCGCGCCGCGTGTATTCGCTGAAAGCGAAACCTTGCGTGGCTATTCTTTCAAATCATTGATAACACGATTCATCGAACGAAGATATTTTACCAAAGAGAGTGAAACTGGCGTACCGCAACGTGGAAAAGTTCCATCTATACTCGTACACTAATATTGGTCTAGCGTGAAAAACGCTCCAGTTGACCATCGATTCGATATAAGACTTTCGATTGTCTTTTGTACGTTTCTTCGAATTGCTAGAAAGTAGCAAAGTGGAAAATAGCTCTTGCGATACGCGGAATTCGAACGGAAGAATGTCCAGCTGCGTCGAAAGTCGCAAGGAGTACGCAATCAACGCGGTCGAGGTGGATTTCTCATCAAAAACTCGCGGTATTATCTATGCAAGCGGGTTTTTGGCTTGTTGGCTCTCGCGAAATTAACCCAACATCGTCTAATTAGGATTATCTATGGCCATCCCGTGAATTTACACTGCGAAACGTCCAATTAAGGCGGCGCGATAGACAATGGGATTGCACAGTCGCGAAATTACGTTGCCAAGGACGGTCCCATGCAAATAGCCTTATGTATTCCCAACGATGTACGTACTCGCGAGCGGACACGAGACGAAACCAGCGCTACGCTCGCGGAAATTGGAAAAAGAACAGGGTGAGAGCTTCTTGGTTGAAGGATAGCGCAAGAGGGTCGATGTAGGGCCGGTCGTTGTCCGCCGGAAAGAAGAAGAATAGCGTGGAATTTGTGATAATGCAAGCACGAAAGTCTCGTTGTACAGGATTATTCGGTTGAAAGGCCAGCCACGAGGAGATCATCGCCGTCGTGAATTAATTTCGTGATTAATTGCTCTACTACCTTTTGGTTTCTTCGTTGTACGAGTTAGATTGGTCAACGTCAACGTTATAAATAGTTGGTGGATCGAGTTCTATATTTAAGCCAGACGTCATAACTGTTATAAGACAAATTTTACAAGTTCTAATATAAAAGTTTTTTACGGTTACATTCGACTATTCTCGATTATGATATACATATTATCGATAACTGGTACATAGTCGTTGATAATAAATCTTTCATTTAATTAGGACTTGTGTATTTTATTAAACAAGAAACGATATGAAAATTCTATGACAGAAAGAATGGAATAAAAAATATTAATTAAAATATAAAAATATTGTGCTTTAATGTCTTTTATTCTACTCTTTGTTCCATATATTTTCGTACCGTTTTCTTGCTTAATAAAACGTACAAGTTTCATAGCCGAGCTTCTCTATCTTGTAAACGAATACTAATCGTCGGTAATGTTAATAACGATCGACGATATTCGAACGTAATCAGAAAAATTTGTCGTCGTTGATACTGCTAACAAACAAAAAAGATTTTCCGTATCGATAACGGTTATCGGTAACCAAAAAAATTCGGTTACAGTGGTGACTGGTAAGCAAAAATATTCCCGATATTTAGATTCGTTACTGGTAGCCACAACAATTTTCCGTCAAAAATGATCGTTATTTCGCATCTCTAATTTAAACTTGTTCTACTCTATTTTGTATTTACCTGTTGTTCTCGTTTTCTAAATCTGCGTGTCTCTAAATATTCACGCTAATTAAAAAAAAAACACTCGCGAAGGGCAATAACACATTGATCGAGAAATCACACGTCCCGCATCGAGATTTAACGTTGCCCCGTGTCGTTTCCGCTTTCTGCGTGGCGGAACTTCGAAATTTGTTCGGGTTCCGTGCCACGGAAACGGCAACTTTCTTCTTAGAGTAGCGAAACTTTCACAATGTATTATTTCGATTTACAACGTTTTGACGGGACCCGGGCTATGTATTAAACGCGTAAAGTTCAATTTCAAATGGCGACGTCACGAAACCATCGCAATTTTCACGTGATATCCTTCCCTGGCTGGAAAAGGAATATCCCAGACATTCCGAAACTTTTTTTTCCCGACGTTGGAAACGAACTTCCACGAGAGCCCGGAAATAGTCTCATCTTTTATCAGGTAAATGAAACCTGTTTGCATTTTATTCACGCGCCATCGCTAGTTTTTCGCCTGTCTGATAGGACTACGCTTGCCTTCTAGATAACCGACGTACGAGAATAGAATTACAGGGGTCTTGCAAACTTAATTACGCCGGCTGATTCCATTAGCAAAGTCTTTGTGCAACGCTTTCGATCCACGGATTAGATAAATAAATAAGTTAACGCACGCTCGACGAGCGGAAAGTGATCGAAAATCAACAGCTCCGAGGTAAACCGACCTGTTAAAATAATAACTGTAATAATAATAATAATAATAATAATAACCAGGAATCTTGCTAGTAGCTGTGGGTATGTAGTAATCGACATTTAATTAAGCATTAAATTAATTAAATATACCAGGACTCGCTTCAATGATCTTATTTAAACTTAAACGACTGGATTGAAAATAGAAGGAGGAGAAACGTGTCATTCCTAATCATATTTCTACGCCAAGGGCCAATCTTGAATTAACTTTTCATTGTAACATAAATTTTACGCTATCTTTTGTAAGAAACTCCGATTTTGCAAGAATCGGGATATCTTGAAAATCTATGGAAAATCTTTATCTTCGAGCGTTATTAAACGATAGTCTTCGGAAATCAAGCGTAGAGAAAACAACCCTCTCACAAAAAGAAACACCCTGTAGAGTTTCCTTCAGAAGTGGCAAAAGGTAGGGTAATATTTTACCATCGGGTGACGTAGTTTCATGGTATAATTCCATCGGCCACAAATCCTGCTTCGAAACCTCCAAGTGTTCGATCATGACGATAACAACTACCCTCGTCAGTAGTCCTTACCTCTCCACCAACAGACTCTGTCCCTTGCTGGTATCCTCGATCTTCCCTGTCACGTGAGGATTCTCGTCTCGATGTGGATCGACTCCAAGCAGTCTGTGATTAGTAAATCGAGTAGTCCTATCGATAGGAACGAAGTAAGTACGAAGAAGTGTTTGGACATTTTCTAAATTCAGTTACACGTATCGAGTTTTTCCAACTGACGCGCGTGAGGAAATTTAGAAGAAGCGAAGATACTGGAAAGTGCGATTTTTCTAAAAGTGACTCTACAGTTTGTCGTTGTATCATTTGGTACGAGAATTCGAAAGAAAGGGAAATAAAATAAAAGTTTTCCAGAGTACGAGAAATATTTAAAATCGAAGAACGATACAAATACATTTTACAGGAAACGCTTCTGGTTGTAGGTGGAAAAATTTCCAACAAAGAGATCGGCGAAGAAACTTGCGCCTTTATTGGATTTTCTGAAATGAACATTTCACAGGTCTGCTCGCCGCATGAAAGTTGCACGTTATCTTAAGTACAACTAAAGACACGCAACTACGAAACTTCGGAACTACAAGTTGGGGAGGGCTGCAAATCAGACACTCAGCGTGTTTTAGCTTTAACTTATAAGGAAGTCGACATTCAGCCGCGTGCAGCAATTTCTCGAAAACAGACTGACAAGTTTCCAACCTTGTCGACTAAATTGCAATGAAAATTTATATCGAGTTACCGTCGTTGAAGAATTCATTTCCACGATTCATTCGAAAAAAATGCTTAAATCTTGTTCTAACATTTTTTTTAAAGAAAATAAGGAACGTTTCAGTCTCAAATTTACTTCCTATACTTAACCATACAATCGATAGCTATTTTTAAGGCGCAAAGGATACTTCACGCACGATATCATCAACTTATCACTAACGAATCTTTCACAGAGCAACCTTCTGTCAAAGTAACTCGACATTCTCGATAGTTAATTCGCTGTCACTCTGAGTTTCTTCGTAAAAGAACGATCCGCGCCATACGTAGAACTCTACTTAGCGATCCAGACCTAAGATTCTGAACGTCGATCATCGTTAACGTGATAAGACGCTTTCACTTAACTTAATCCACGCTGGTAACGAGGATTAAGGTGAACTGGTTCGTTAGAGCCGAATAATGCTGCGCTATTGAAGAAGATTTAGGATGGATCGGATGCATTATGCATCCAGAAGCTGCTCGAAAGAGTGCATCAGCCTTGTGACTTGGATCGAAGGCATTAAAGCCGCAAATAAATTTCGTCTTCGCTTGAATATCATATCTCGATTTGCTTCGCTACCTTTTTATTTCTGGATCTACTTTATGCTATCTACTTTATGCTCTTGTCAGGATTTTAATGAGTATATCACATTCCCGTTTGGACTTTAAATTAATGAAAAAAAGTAGACTTTCTCACACGATCCTCGTGGAAGTTATTAACGAAGTATATCAATTTTCCAACGATCTTGAAGCGTAATTACAGGATAATTGCAAAACACGTATTTCAACTACTTTATGCTAACTAAGTTCTGATTAATTTCGTATACCTGTTGGAATCTACGAAAGTTGCTCGGAACTTAATTAGTACATAAACGAATGCTTGCTCGTTATAAAATTGAAACTGTAACTCGTCATCACTCTCCGATAGAGCAACTCTGTTTTCGACATTTAAAAATAGTACGTTCTAGAAAATTACGTCTCGACTTAATAAGCTTCAAAAGTTTCTTTCTAGAAATAGTTGCGCGTTCAAAATACTCAGTCATAATAATGCTCTGAAAAGCGATCTAACGTGCAGAAGGTCGCGTTTCGTTTGCACGCTCCAACAATCCCCTTGTCCACGGATAAATCAAAAGTTACAGGCAAACAAATTTCGCGCGAAAAGGACCAAGTTATGCAAGCGTAACGAGGGAGGCGCGTCCCAGCGCAAGTTAACGGGGCGAAGTAATTCAAGCAGATGTAAAAAGTGACTCTGACCAGATCGACTCCGGCAGAAACTAAGCAAAGTGGAAATGGGCTGTGAGAGAGGTCAGCAAATGAGACTCGCAACTCGTAAATGAGTTCTCCGAGTTTTTCTGAATAATTACTACGTACTTTGCCTTTTCCACGGCAAACGATGAATTAATACTTTGCGACTGACTTAAGATGGACGTACTAATCAGTGCGTACGTAAGACGCATCTTCGAGAGAAGCTTCTACGCAAGTTTTAACTTTTGCTCAACAAACCTGTTCCAAAAATTATGGAATACGCTGGACAATTTCAGTCGAGTTGCTCTAACATATCATACGTAATGATTCGTGCAACTTTGAATAGTCAACTAAGGGAAACGTAGTTGCACGAGTTTAATCAAATCTTTTTGAACATTTGTACATAAAATATCGGGCGTATGCGAAAGTTTTAGTCTTTTTCGCAAGCGTTCGTGTATAATTACTTTTTCTCGATATTATCGATATATGTATGCATATATGTATTACGCATAGATAAAAGAAATTTGCAAAAAAAAAAAAAAAGAGACGAAACGCTGAAACTTTTGCACTCGGCTAGTAAGTTAAAAGACGAAGATAATTTCCACGATTGGCTATTAAATTTAGATTCTTTATCGAAATTTCCATTCTTCGTTTCGCGTTTCGTTCGTAAAACTGCAGATATAATTTTAAAGGGATTTCGCATGTTACGAGCTTGCGAGATTCGTAAATTTTTTAGCAATGTCCGCGCCAACGACAAAACAGAATCTAATCGAGAATCAAGTTTCAAAGCGTTCAGCCTGAAACACGGTTCAACGAGATTCCATTTGCCGCACGAAATCAAACGCGAGCCATTTTTCAAACAGGATTGCACGGAACCAGTTTGCGGTTTATATTTATGCGTTTACATGAAATCGACTGTAAGTCAGCTCAATTTTGTGCATGGCAAACCCACAGCGAACGAGTAACAGGAAATACAAAAGCAGCTTACACGAGCTTAAAGTGATTGAACTGCAACATACGAGAAATAAACGGGGTGGGATTTCTGTGCAGTAGATAAGCTCGGCGTTGGTCAGACAACGCCAGCTTTCATGGATATGTTTTTTTTTAATTAAATGCAGAGACACGCATCGACTTATTGGAATACGATTACCTGATTACGTTTCTCTGTGGCCTAGAATTACAGAGATAAAGCACCTAAATTCGCACGAAAGAAAAAAGAGTTCGTCTAATTGTAATTTGTTCGATTCTCAATTTGGAATATCGCGTTATAGGTTATCCACAGGCGTTTAGCTTCAGTCAGGTTCATTTTTAGTTACTTTCGTTACTTTAGTTATTTATCGCATAAATCACGAAATTGTAGGAATAAAAAAGAAACAGTCCGATCCTATGACAAAAAGGCAATAAAGAATGATTCGATTAACAAACGTAGTCCCATTTGTCTCCAATCAACGAAATTACCAAAAAAAAAAGTCGACGAAATATTGCCTGAAGTCACAATATAAAATACAACGGACGAAATGATGAACACGATGAAAATTCCAATCCCCAAAAACTAGCAAACCCGTGGAAATCAGCCTTATAAATCTACCAGTTGCGATGGAACAATTGTGTCAGAGAAGTAAATGAACCATAGAGAACAGATTATACGTTGCACATGTAACGGGATGTGTACTAAACAACACGTTAACGAGAACGCTAATTTTTTCGCGTATTTGCCGGCGTGGTGTACTCGCGCGCCAATTCTTCAAGTTCAAAACGGCGCGGTTCCCGAAAATTTCAGTCCATCTACTATTTGTACCAGTTTTACGATTGCCAACCTGCCCGCTAACTCTGTTATACTAAATCCTTGTATATCGTATGGGGTGGAAAATGTATGACGGATTTGAACAAAAACAGGTTTTGGAAGAGCATCGCGCAGTAAAATTCAGGAATTTAAATGTCGAAACGATTAAAACGTAATTTCCCTTTTCAGAATTTATATTAAATCCTTGGTGAAATAAAAGGCTTTAATTTTTTCAAAAAAGAAAATCTCAAGCGCTATATTTCGACATTTCTAAATCCAGTTAATAACTGTAAATACAAATTATTGAAGTAAAAATATTTATTGTACAACCAAAGTGACGAATTAATGGAAGTTTTACGTGCAAATAACTGTAAAATGTAAAAATCTCGTAACAAAAGGCAAACGAGCTATTAGTTTCGTGAGAGAAAAAATTGTATTCGAATTAACGAAAAACCAATTTTCTTCGATTCCGATACGGTAGTCCACTTTGGAGGAAAAGTACATGTAATAAGGGATGGCCAATACAAGATCGAACCGTAACAAGTTTCCAAATAACAGTATCAAGGTTTGGTCGTGAAATCTTCCCGGGTCAGCAGAAAGAATCGTAATGAAATCGATGTCGAGTAGTTTCCATTTCTCTGACAAACTTTCTATCCCTCGTTGCCTCCGGAAATCTAATTTCCGCCGATAGAATTCTGCCTACGAGTCATTTAAATAGAAACACCAATGGAATGAATTATTTCCAATTATTCTTTCACCCTTGTTCAAGAGAAAATTGCGAACATCCGTCTGACAGTACTGACATTTTAGAATTAAGTGCTTCGAAACCTCTATTGTCGTAACATTTCAGAATTTGCTACTTAGCTAGTTAGTTCCGTTATATATTCAAACGTACCGTTTATGTTTCACAGATATACTGTTAAATTATACAAATATGCTATCCATTGGCTCATTGAAGATCGAACGTTGAAATGATACGTAAAAGTATCGAATATTTTCATCATTGCATTGTTTAATATTATCGTCGGATGTATGATCCCTTTTTGTAAATTTCTTAGCGATTTGAATGGTAAGATTAAAAAAATTGATCGCAAGTTCAATTCGTTTTACACGTCACGTAAACTGTATATTTTCCAGGTCGTCGAAGATCTAGCCGGAAAAGTTTCACTCGTTAGCCGCTTTACATTTCCAGATTGGGAACGAATCGAAGGAGGGAAGAGGTCGAGATCGATGTTCATAACAGACTTTACTCTGGTTTTTAAGCGAGGTTCGTCCAGCGACCCGATAAAAGCTACGTAAATACAGATGCAAGCTAGAGCTCGCTGCGTGCTTCCACTTCACTTGCAAGCCGTGTTTCCAGCATCGACCGGCCTACCATAGGTAATACATAGTTCTGCATAGTGTAAGCCGCGGTGCGTGCGAAACTAGCGCAATTAATATTTACGCTACGTTACGTCGAAGATTGCAAGATAAATCTTTGCAGATTCGTAAACAGATTCGTTTTGCTTACGAATTGTGCTTGCTGGAAACTTTTCTTGCACCGTCAAACGGTTAAATTAGGCAAGATGAAGTCACGTTGTGAGTTCAGATTGACGAAATTTCAGCGAAATAATTGTAAGAAGAAATAGAAATTACGAAATTATTCGTATTTGTAACCGCAGGTGATTTCGAGAAGCGTAAGACGTTTCTGAAGTTGGAATTTTTAGATCAACGATCGCTGCACCGAGAATATTGTAAAATAGCGAGCGACTCGAGATCGTTCTTCGACAAAAAATTCTGATTTTAATGAAACGACTTAGAAGTTGAAAGAACAATGCTCTATCGATTCTTTCGTTCCTTAATGCTCGGACATCTGTAGGTTTTATGAATAACTCGAGTGCTTAAGAAGATTTACAATTTCGAAAGAGATAATCCTCTTGATGGGAAGTTTCACGAGAAGACGATTCGAGAATAAAGGGAATCAAGAATGAAACGAAATAAGACGATGCAATAAGTATGAAATATCTTTGAAAGTGACGTCGTTTCGGAGAATCTTAAATTTCCCAGCAATTTTATAAGTCTCTCGCATAATATCGCATTTTGATAATCCGTTGTAAAATCCAAAGAACTAAACGAACCAACCATCGGATGGTTTTCATAGGCCTTTCATAGACCGATTACAACTAAAACCAACCTCTGTCCTTTCTCAAAGAAAAAATAACAAAATTTCCCCTTCCGTTCAATCGCGAATCGATCGAATTTTTTTCGAGTCGGACAGTGGCGGATCGATTCGAGTTTCAAAAACGAGTCATTAGAATCGCCGAAACTTATTGGGAGAAAGGAGGGTCAGAAACGACGGTGACTACCGGATTTCTAGTTTTCAGAATAGACCTCTCGCGTGGCCTATTCGAGGATGAATATACCTTCACAGATACGGAACGCAGTGGCCATTTTCAGGAGTGTTGGCAAACATCTAGACTATTTTAGACGGAAGGGACCAGGGACCCGGAGGAAGCAGAATCAGCTACAATAGGACCCAGCGAATGGATTTCCAGGCTGCATACAATGGGACGCACGCGGCGATCGTTATGCATTCGCGGCGCGATTTGGCCGCCATGCCAACTTATTTCTTCCGGCCACCAACTGTTCGAAAGCTTCTCCTCAGGATAGGGCTTCGCTGTCTCTCGCCTTTTGTAGCTCGATCCCGTGCTTTGGACAAATTTTTACGTCTGATACTCGGCACGTGATATTACGAATATAGCAGTTAATACATAACGAGTTAGATATTTTATCGTTAACGATGCCCGATGTTTAGCTATTCCTCGTGTCAAATATCTTCAACTTATTTAATTTTTATCTTAGAAGTTTGCCGAATTCTACTCGAATGTCCGTTGTCGATTTCATTGTTGCGTCAAAGAATTGTATTCTCGTTATCTTTCCTCCTATTTCCATATCCATAAACATGTATCGAATAACGAATATGATATTCGAGCAAGACAAGTAATTTGAAACATCATTGCAAATTTAATTTTATTAAACAGCAAATGTAAATAGAAGGGATTGATAAGCGCGTTCTTGACGAAATTGATTATATTACATTACATCTCTGCGTAAACCGAAGAATCGAAACACACCAATTTCAGCAATTTTGAACCGATGCAAGACCGTTCTCCGTCCAATTACGGCAAGCCATATGGAATTTACGAAGACGACTTGTTTAATTAATTTTATACAATAAACTACAAAACAGAGATAAAACTGAGGCTATAATGAATTATTAAATAACACGTACGATAATGAGTAAATTTACTTGCGATCGTATTTATCATTCGACATCTACTGTTAATTAAATTACATATACGCAGAACGCTTTAACGAATATAATTTATTCAGAACACGAAAATAATTTTTTCGATTCGAGTCAATTTTGAATCTCTTTCGAAGCTTCCCGCAGCTATTTTCGAAGTTATGGAAACTTTTTAAAGTCTTCTAAAATTTCTTTATCTTTAAACTCCTCCTTCTCGCAGACTTTTTCCAAATCCCAATATTCCAACAAACTTTTCTACAGTTTCTAGATCTTTTTTCTATCACCTACCTATATAGTTTGAAACTTTTTCAAACGTCTCACAAATTTTGCTCACACCTTTGCCAAACTTGTCCAAATATTTCCAAACCCTTTTCAAACTTCGCTCCTATAGCCCCCAACAACACGCTCTCAAACTTCCATCAAGAATTTTTCAAAATTTCCTCGAACTTTCCCCCTGCCAAAAATTTACTTTTCACGCCTTACTTGTTCGTCATTTTCGAAATTTCACGCATACTAGCTCCGAGATCTCCATGAATTCTCACGATGTCGTCACAATATCGTTTATTTGCACAGCTTTCGATTCTTTTCCATTCGACGCGTCTCTCTCAAGAATCAAATTACGGTTGTCATTTCGCGCAATGAAAATTCCAGCTACGTGAATCGACGCTCAACGAAAGTATACTCCATCCGATGTAACTCTGTATTTGAGTTCGCCACGCTGTGTCTCGATCGAGAACCGAGAGTCGCGATTGCTCCTCGCAAATAATTCCGCGCCGTTTGTGCGTTTCGGCTTTTGCTTTATTTAGAGCCACCCTGTTTGAATTTTCGTTCAACGTTCAAACGGATGGGTTTCATCTTCGCCGTGCTTGCTTGCTCGTTCGAATATTGTGCCCCACGTTCCAAAGATAATATCTTTCGGACCGATATTCCACGTAGCCGTTTCTCGTTCCAGGAATCCTACGCTACATCGTAAACTTTGATTTCGTTTTGCCCAATTGTCGTTGTGTTCGATGCCTCGTTCTAGAATTTAAGAGGGTGTTCTACATTTTAGAAAATCTGAGAAGTTAAATCGTTCGCTTTGGCGAATGAAACTAATGGTAAAGCCGCTTGATTAATCGTAAAACTCAAATAAATGTGAAACTCGATAAATTTCGAACTTAAAGTTACGCGCTTGTAATTTCGGCAAGCAGAGTCGTTGATTTCGAGTAGCTTCGACTCCCAAAATCTGGTCCAAAACGTCGTTGATTTTTCGCTTTCTTTTTCATATCGTTCTGCTAGATTAAAAGCACTTAATCGTTCGACGTCGCTAAAACTTCGATTCTGAAGAGCCGAAATAGACAAATTATTAGAACTTATTCTTCCCCAATTTCCGTCTTCCGTCTTCGAATTGAGCCAAAATACCTGAACAATGAAAATCTTCCTCCTCGTTATACGTATATCGATGGCTCAGCACACTAGCACGTTGATCTACACGCTTCGTTTTATTTTAACGCGAAAAGCTTAACGCGTAGAAAGGTCTGTGAAAGAAAATTTAACCGGAAAACATTTCCTTTGATGGAGTTCTGCCAAAGGAACTGGATTCAGAAAGGAGACCCGACACGGTCAGAGTCAGCGATATATTAAATGACAGCCGGTCAGGGAAACGGGCTTCGATCCATCGTTTTGCATACGAGAGCGATTTACTCTCCTCGCCGACTTATTTCTTCCGATCGTCGTGACTGGTTGCCCTTCGACCGACTGCGCGCCAAAATTGCTTTTCTATTTTCCTAGTAACTCATTACCCCGGCAATATATGTACATTTCAGCATTTCGCTCGAGCTATCTTTGCCAAAAGAGTGAAATAACTCGCGTGCGCCGATCGAACGCAAACGATGACCTCGAAGTAACGAATTCAACGTTGCTAATCTTCCGCTTCATTTGCATCGTTCATTATTCGCGAACAAAGAATAATAAAGCGGAAATAAATTAGCGGAGATGTTGGAGAATATGAAAGGTTGGAAAAGAAGAGAGACGTATAGTACCTTTTACGTGTTATAACGTTTCTCTTTGTCTATCGCTATGTTTCGAAAGATTTCTGCAAAAATACACAGATAATG
Source organism: Bombus waltoni (assembly GCA_014737395.1). NCBI lineage: Eukaryota > Metazoa > Arthropoda > Insecta > Hymenoptera > Apidae > Bombus > Bombus waltoni. Next base: position 1,935,658 of record JACXII010000050.1, read on the forward strand.
GCGTCGTGCGTCCGCAAAGTATGGGAAGTAAAATGTAGAACGCGGTGGAAATTGTTTCTTAACTGCGTTCAACGAGATCGATTACCGTCTCACTACCTGTGCAAAAAGCAAAAGTATCTCCATTCAATTACCTTTGCGATATAAAAAGTCGTTTCCTAGCCTCTTCGGAATTTTCATAAAATTTTTGCACGATATTACCGTATTGCTGTATCATTATATATGCTCATTACGCGCGTTTACATTGAAATTTTTTCATCGAATGGGGGGAAAAGGCAAAAAATAATTTGGAGAAAACGAGGAAGAAAGAGTCTCACGTCCGAGGATCGAGGAGCCTCGAAGACACTCGGTCTTCCGCCTTGCAGAGTCCAGAAAAACTCGTCTCCTCACGGGTCGCTCTTAAATAACGTACTCAATTATTTATTTCTGGGTTTCTCCAGTCCGGCAGCGGTCATCTCCTACCATTTGTGAGATCCTCCTTTTGTTCTGGCCAACGAGCAACCGGCCGTGCCCGTAATTTAGTCCCGGCGAGACGTATACGAGGGGATAGGTGGAAAAAGCGTAATGAAAAAGTATGCGGCAGGGCTGGCAGCCTGCAACGGGCCGATTTCCGGTCCGCGGAACGTCGAGACGCCGATATTTTTCAATTACCAAGCGGCCGACGCACAGTTTATTTAGTTTGCGTACGATCGTACATGCTCTCGAATGAAAACAGCGTCGTCAGAGCTGATCCAACCGTTGAAAAACACGTGTAACTTTAATACATATTATCGTTCGTTGCGTTTTTCTGCTATGCAACGGAGCCCGTTTGTTTGTTTCTTTCGGTTTGCTTCCTTTTTTAACGAATATCCAGTCAACAAGAGCACAGTAACACGTTGAAGAGAAAAAGGAGAAATATAGAGGACGATTGTACAATCCAGTACCGACTGGAATACAATACCGACGAAAATTTGTCGCTGCCTTTTTCAGCGGATATTAGCATTTTATTTGAATAAACAAACGAATGTAACAATTCCGTGTAACATATTTCAAAGCCATGCCGTTTGTTCCATTGTTTTCGCTCCTCCGACACGTACGCTGCTCTGTTCGAAACGAACGCGTTGATATTCCGAGCGTTAAAAGTTCTCTTCTAGATTTCGTTTCTCGGCTAAGGAAATGATTTTTTTCTGTTACGTATCCTAGTCTATTGAGCGTAATTACCAGTCCAGTTTTCCTACCTCCTTCGTATATTATTGTATATATCGTCAACCAACGCGTTTCCACGTGTTTGTCGCCCAGTACCGAGTACTAATCAGTCGTCGACCATTACAGATCAAATTGATTTTATCTGTGAGTTCAATCTATTGGCAACTGAAATTAAATTAGGAGAGGTCCATTAAATTTTTCTCTTACATTTCCCGTAGGAAAGTATCTAAAAGTGCAAAGCAGAAGGAAGGGAAATGGCCAGAAGCCACGTGAATACGACTTTGAAGTTACTGCTCGAAAATAAAATGATCGAGAGGGAGGCCGCAGAGGCTCTCGATGTTTTAAAAACGACAAATACGAAAGCTGGGCACGCGTCGAACGAACAGACCAAAAAAAAAAATGAATTATTTTGTTTGTGATATATGTAGAAATAAGATTCGAATAAAAACGCGTGTTCTAACGTCTAGACGTATTTTCTCTTCTAACGTTTTTAACCATTCAGACCGAAAAATCTACTAATTAAATAATTGGCCGACGCTGAACGACAATTTCTTGTTTCCTACAAATTACAACATTTCTACTCTTGCAAATTGTAACTTGCACATTATAAATTCTCGCTATTGAATGGAAACTTATTTTTGAAATGTTGATTTTTACCCACTCTTACCCAAGATATAATAAAGAAAAGTTTAAATCAATCGGTCCTGCACGACTCTCCCCTGGTTGAGAACAATTTGGATTAAGATGTTTGTGTCCCAATAAGATGTTTTGCGAGAAACGAATAACGTTGATCGAGTCGTTACGTGAATTAGTAATTAATATTCTTAATAGTTTCTTTTTTTTTTCTATATATTCGCGAAACGTAAAGCGTATTACATTTCTCTCTCGAACTCGATTCCCTTTTTATCCATTTAAACTTTTACAACCGCAATGAAAGCGACTCTCGAACAGGGCAGCAGAAAATTGCGCATAAAAGCGGAGTCTTGGCAGAATTATTGGCCTAATGTCGCAAAACGGAGAGTAGAAGAAGGATCATCTGCCCGCATTAAACAACGCTAACAACCGCTTCGCAACGATAACTTGCAACAGTGGAACACGAAGTACATAGGTCCTCGCGTAACAGACTCAAGAATTACGCTACGAACAATAAAAACTGTTCTTAGCAATGGCGAAATTACCGTTGGACGAGTCGTGTTCATAACTTCTCGTTAACCGAGCTAGCCGTCTCTTTTTCCCCTTTCTGTCCCTCTCTGGCTAAATCCGCGCGTATCGTTGCCAATTTTCTTTTCTCGTTGCGACGTCGCAAGGTAACGAGACGCGAGTCGACCTTAGAAAGAAAGAAGAAAGCAGAGGGAGAGAGGGAGGGAGAGAGAGAGAGAGAGAGAGAGAGAGACGTTGTTAATGGGACGAGCAACTTGTCATTCAAGAGAGAAAGTCTGGACGGCAAGCTGTACGCGATCCTATCACATGGCTACGGTAATAAAGAATTCCGAGAGTGGTAAATGTTATGAAACTCGAGTGAAGAAGATTGCTTTCGGTTGTCGCATCGCGTAAACCATGAATATAATCGTAACTTTGATTATAACGTAAAGGTACTGAATATTACGCTTTTATGCTGATGCAAGGCTATTTGAAGATTGAAGAAGGTTTAAGCTTTCGAGGGAAAAATTCAGAAGAAGTTTGAAAGCTTTGAGTTTTACGATGGACAGATAAAATGAAAATTTTACTTTCACAGTCGCAATATCTAAAACGTGCTTCCTTCCTTCTTTCCTTCCTCCTTTACGCTTCGGAAAATTTGAGAAAGTCTAACACGAAAAGAAACGTGGAATCGTACAACGGTGTATAATTGAAACGAGCAAAAGGACACGATGCCCCTATCTACGCGCGAAGCACGAATTTCAGATTTCAATTCTTCGTTGTTACGCATTGAAAGAAAAAGCTAATCTTGTAAAAGCCCCCAACCCCGCAAAAACTTCGCTCATCTCCTAGAAATTATGACTGCGTTAATTAGCAAAAGATCTCGAGAAGGCGCCTGATTAAATTAAGCACGGCTTCGAGTCAATTATTTCACGATACAATTTCGATTAAAGCTTCGCGCCTTGTACTCCGCTGTAATCGAATAATACCAACGAACATCTACGTTTTCTACGCGTCGATCGAACGATATTAATTCGCCAAGGAAAGAAAGAAGAGCTAAGGAAATAAGAAGAAATAAATCGTAATTTCATTTGGACTCATCCTCTCGTGACGATTCGCGGCTTGGTCTTTTTCAGCAGAAAATTCCATGTTTCTTTCTGGCCACTTCGCATATTTCTACTGTACCGCGGCAACCGTTGTTCGCTTGGCGCGATGTAATTGAAATTAAAAAAAAAAAAAAGAAAGAAACAGGAGGAGAAAAGAGAGAGAGAGAGAGAGAAAGAGAGAGAGACAGAACGGAAGAACGACGCGAGAAGATGGAACGAGTGGTACGGAAATTCGCAATTTTCTAGACGAACTCGCGTTTATTCCACGCTACGTCGAAACGTATATTGAAATTCAAAACAGTCGCGGCCGTGAAACGAGTTTGTGTAGATATCACGTAATTAACTGTGGTATGTCGGTTTCGAGTTTTTGTCTGTTGTTCGTTTCTGCGTGAATTCCTCCGCTTGTTTTTGCGGCAACGGGTTCGAAGAATGCTTGCATTTTGTATTTATACGAACGAAATCCCTGCACGGTGGAAATGTTTATTGGATTTAAATTTTAAATTTCCGTTGTAGCGTTTCTTTCATAGTTGACTATTGCTTTAATTATGAACGTAATTATGTTATTAAATTTATCGAATTTGTTCGTTACAGCATAGAAGCGAGGCATTATTTCGATTACCGTACCGATTCCGCTTTATTAATTTTTATATTAGTGGTTTATTATCGCGGCGTTCGCCACTGACACGTACAGTTGCCCACGCAATTACTGAAAATCGTAGACACGAGCTCGTCAATAAAAAAAAGTCCATTTTTCTCCAAATATTGCAAGATTCCTCGGGGAACCGACTATTCCACGATGGAAAGTCACTCGTATCGATTTTTAAGGCTTAGTCGCCGCTCCTTTTCCGAACACTCGTACGTTTTATTTACGAAAAGACCCATTCGAGTTTGTTTTGCATAATTGAGGGAGTTGCCGGAGGAGCAGCGATAAACCCATGTCCCGGTGACGAAGCGGGGATTCGTCTTTGAGCCTTAGCCGAGCCGTGAAATCAATTAAACGATCTGTTACAGATAAACTTTCTCTTCCTGTGACTTAATGAATATGTCGGTAGCTAGCTGATTGAATATTCACGAATCGTGCGGTCGCGGAAACGGGACCTTTTCAGCCGGATTTGTTCATTAATCGAGGTCGAGGTTGAATACATTTCGCTGGGTAGAAAATATCGACGAGTAATAAGGGAGATCACGCGGAGTTTTAAATCATCGCGCTTTCAAATCTTTCGATCTTCCGACTCGCGAATCTCTAAATTTATTCATTTTCAGACACTCGATTCTTAAAATCCCCGAATCCTCAAATTCTCACTTTCTTTTTTATTTAGAAACCTTGAAACTTTAAAACCGCCAAATCCTTCGTTTAAAAATAAAACCTGTTTCCTTCATGACCTAGCCCAAAGAGAGAATAAGCAAAACGTTGCTGTGAAAATCCCTTGCTACATTATGTACCCTAACCCACGCGAACGCTCAGTCTCATAAAACACGGAACACCGTATCTACCCTCGTTTCACCGCACGTTTCCAACTTCCCATCCCATATTACGCTCGAAAAACCACGCTCCAGCGCTTCACGGTCTCCATTCAAAAAACTTGGCTTCGTCAAAATTTCATCGGCCAGCTAATCGAGGTGGAACATTAGCGCGACCGTCGATTGGCTTAACGGTATGCAACGTGCTGCAAATCAGGGCCACCTGTTCGCCGACAGCAGCGTACTCTCTTCGTTACTTCCCTTTGAAACCGTTTGGCTTAGTTCGAGTTGGCGATGTCCTGCGCCAATGGCCGTTCGCGAACTTCGCCCACGTGTCCTGATAATGTCGGTTAATATCATGTAAATTGTAATTAATATTCATGGAGTTAATTCGCCGCCGCCTGCGAGCACCGCCACGAGCCACCCAACTTTTACCGAGAATTTACGATCGCCGCGGAACATATTTCGGTAGGGGACCCCGCCGGTTCTGATCGTCGTACAGATAAACCTACGTACCCAGTAGGCTGGCTGCTTTGCAAAATAAATCGTCCGGTCGAGCAACGAGATTTATGGCGGAATTATGAAGAACGATCTCACACGACGTTTCGTGGAATCCACTTCGAAAGCGATAAATCGCCCGCTGGTTTTTCATGCCTCGTCAAATCTCGATACAGACGATTCTATACCTTTCCGACTGCGATGCACGGATCTCACGCGCTACGAGAACGTTTCCTGTTCGTCGATTGACGCCTTCGTAGAAATATGGAATAGCAATATGGAAAGAGAATCGTTTCGCTATAGATACGCGTCTTAACTTTACTTTCTCATCTTTTATTTCCATTCCTCGGAGTTCTTTCTCCTTTAATTTCTAAGACGTCTTGCCAGTAATTCAGTAGCTCTTGCGTTAGTTTACTACCGATCAAATTGTATCCTACATAGTGGTTTCTTCGTATCGAAGAGGCGGAGACGAGTGGTTTTTACGCTTCCTACGCCAATTTCGGAAATAAAGACTCGGCTCGTCTCACAAATTAATTCAGTATCTAATAAAGTAAATTGCGCTTAGGATCGCGTTCAATTGAATCTCCAAATAATCGTTTGTCTCGGTTATCGTCTCATTACGTGCTTCTGCGCGACAAATTAGTCAGCAAATTGCAATTACGATTCACTTAACCTTGCAATCTATGTTGCACGTTCAGTTGCGTCCCTGAAAATGCTTTCCACGCGCCAACGAATAAGTAATTCCCGCAATTTGTTAACAAGAAGTTGCAATAACGTCTCGTTACGAGGACGTCTCGAAACATACAAATGGAGGCTACCCTCTTTTCCTACCTTCGAGTACAAGCTCGGAACGCGAATAAGGCGCGACGTACATGTACTTTCCTTTTATTGCGTTATTCAACCCCCGAAAAACCTTGGAGAATCCTTTTCGTATTTCATTCGGACCGTCGCGTAGGGGAAAACTGCGCGCAACGGTAAAATACGATGTCTCACGTAGCTCGAACTAAAACGTATTGCTGGCCAATTTAATTAAATAATAACGAAGGAACAACTTCAATTCCGTTGCGTTCGTCCGCGCTAAATTATCTCGTGTTTTCCGAGATTCCCTCGACTGGCACCGCACTCCCTTTGGAATATAGCTGTAATTTTAAGATCCGTTGAAATATTAAGGGAATGAAAACTCTGTTGGTTCGACTCGTACGCCAAGAATTCAACAATGATACTTCTTCCAAGTTAATTCTATTATCGGATTATTTTCCTCGAGGTTCTTTCGAATGTAATTTGTTATTTAATTTCGGAATTTACATCTTATCGCGTCTTTCCACTGCCCTCAATGTCAGCTGATTACGCGCTTATCGTTGGTGAATTTTAAGGAACGCAAAGATAATTCCACGCGGTGAAATTAATATCACGAGAAAATTGTGTTGTTTGCGGCAATTATGAACGTATTATAGCGATCACGTGCAGCCTTAGAGCTCGATATTTATAGCATCTCCGACATTATCTTTTAAGCGGATCAATTCTGTTATTGTCTGTTATTGTCGGGAGACGAAGTTCTTAAATAGGAAGGGGTTCTCTCTATAAGGAAAATTCTTTTAAGAGCGTAAGAAGCGCAGACTCGAGAATATCTTCGTTGAAATGTCACAAAGACGTCTCGTTGCAGAATTAAAATTCTCCAACCGAAATCTAACTAAAGAGCTTTCATTTCTCAAATACAAATTAACGTCCTAAATCTTGTTCATACCCTTACGAACAAACATAAGAACGATAATGCATATCTTTAGATAATACGTATCTTCTTATCAGTCTATTAACACGTGATGCGATTAATTTCAATAAAACGTTATCGTCGTGTAACGTGTACTTATTGGATGTGTACCGTCGCAAACACGAGCCATTAAAAAATGTTATTCCTATAAATCCATGCAACTTACAAAATAACTTCACCTTCCTTACGATGTACTCTGCTCTATATCACGAAGAAAAACGGTATTAAAAATCACTGTAAAAAATTCAATCTCGGTGAATTTCACTCGAGCGAAGTAAAATATACCACGATCCTCGAGAATACGCTAAAACGCGGTATCGCTTCTTTCTGTAATTTCCAATATTTTTCGTGTTTTAACGAACGTATGAAATACACGTTAGAAAAAATATTGCAAAGGTTGGAAGAAAATTAACACGCGGAATAGTTCGACTCACCATGGATCACGGGGATCAGGCAGTGTTCTATGAACGGAAATTAGGTCGCTGACGTATTGATTGAACGCGTTGTTTAACCACCCATCGTCGACAAGTTTTTTAGTTTCGGCAGTCAAATTCGTTGGCAGAATTACGGGTCTTCCCATCTCGCCAGGCGCGCTCGGATCCTGTTCCCGGGGAGCAACAAGCACACCGCCGCCTGAAAAACGAAGGAAACACGGTAAAATAATAATTCAACAAATAATATTTTCCCGTTAACGAAATGAGATTGAACTGCACGGTGAAAGGTTTGTACGTTTAACAATTTTCTAAAAATTCCTACAACGTACTTCCTTCGAAAAACTTTGAGCTCCCATAAGCATGGAAGCAAAGAGAAGAACTTTCATCTTACAAATTTTGAAATTAATACCGATTCGGTCTGTGTGGCTTTCGCGCGAAATTGTAATACCAGCTCTTGCAGATTCATGTTCTAAATGAGACTAATAACTCTGCGAGTAGTAATAATTCCGAAACTTGTCCGTAGCTCATTAACAAGATAAATTAATTCGTCCATTTCAGACAGCGTTCTCGACATGAAATTTCTACCTCGATGCGGAGAAATTGTCGCTAGTCAATTAATGAGAGGAATTACTTAAACCTTCCTTGCAAATTGAAATCCAAATTTTATACTAGAAAATCCCACGTATCGCGACGTATAAGTTATTTAATATAATACTACGATATGCGACTACTTGATTCGTTAATACCTTCAAGGAGACGTTCGATGCCAGTGAAAATAATCAAAAACACAATCAATAAAAACTACGATATAACGAAACAACCCTCAACACCCTTAAATATCGAAATATATTTATTCCTCGAAAAAAGGAGACCCGAAACGTGGCCGATACTTATCCCAGTACTCGGTTGGCTCGTTCGCGTCTCGTTCACCCATCGATTCCGAAACGAGATCATCCCCCAAGCGCAATTTCCAGTTCGCACAAGAGCAGCGGCATACGGCAAACGAAGGAAATACAAAAAACGAGAGCAAAGGGGGTGGTCGATGCAGAAACGAGGGTAAGAAACGGAAGACGGCGTGAATTGAATTTTCAGAACGTATCCGGAGCCCGTGGCTGTCTCTTTCCCTAAGAGCTTTCCGGCACAAACTCGACTTTTATTTTTCTGCGTCATATTGGCAGCCAGGGCATCGGTAAAATGGCGGCAGTGCGCCGGGGCTCGAGAGTTCACCCAGTTTCTCCTCGCGCCGCCTTTGCCCTCGTCCTGGAAATAATTTCATCCTGGCCGAGCGAGCCGGGCCCCGGTGTGCGCGATGCGGCAATAAAGAGCACGACAAATTGCTTTAGAGCGGCGTGCAGGCCGCTACGAACTTCGCCGCAGTGAAACTACCCTCGTGCATCAACCCCCCCCCCCCATCGTCTCTTCCTTCGGCTCTCTTTCGAAATTCCGGTTGCAACCTTTTGTACGTCGCCCGTTCTTTGTTCCGACTGAATACCGTCAAGGGACCCAGAGAAGATACAGCTCTTTTTATCCTCCAGTTATATTTGCGACGATAATTTCACGATGCAAGGAGGTAATACCAGCCAGACGGAGTTTGGTAGGGATGAGTTTGGTGGATAGAAGACTCGATAGAAGGCGAGAGGTGTCTAGGAAGAAGATAACTATGTTTAGGTACGATTGAAGGAAGAAAGGCGAGAGTAGAGGAGAAACTGTGAAGAGAAAGTTTGAGAAACGACAGGGACCAATTGCTCGTGTACGAGTTTGGGCGCTATGCATTGCGAAGCCTGTACGAAGACGAAGAGAAGATTCGTAATAGCGTAGGAATAAACGATATTGGACACTGAACACGAAGAATCGACGAGGCAACTGTGGAATAGAGAGGGTGCACGTTTCGTTCGAGAATTATAATTAATTTCGTTCATCCTCGCGATGCGCGATTGGAGAAGATAGAATCGATAGACGCTTACGCACAATTGTACGACGTTATCGTGATACTTAAACGGGTTCGCGACGCGTGAAGAGATCTACCGAGGATTTCTACCGAGGTACGATCGGAATTCTCCGAAGTATGGCTGAGATTCTCCGAGGTAGGATCGAGATTCTACCGAAAATGCGCTATTTCAGCATTCTTAGTACCTTGTATATTCCCATCCATCGCGCGTTGTAGTTTTGGAAGACGATCGAGGTGCAGTGCTGTCTGGGGATGTGCGTCGAGGTGACGGGGACGTGCGTCGCGAAAACACGTAGTTTGAAACACGTAAAAGAGAAGTTAAAAACACATGCTCTTCCAACTCCATTAAAGTGCTCGTGTTAAATTGCTCTTAGCACTAGCCAGCACTAACGCTCGTAACGTTAAAATTCCATTTCACAAAAATAGCGATTGAGTGAATCGTGGCGTAAACCTGGCCCGACGGAACCTACCGTATGCCGCGTTATAACACTCAACAGGAATCTCAAAGTTTCAAGTTCCTCGCCAAACATTCCTCTCCTAAGCCAAACCCTGACCTCCGTTTCACCCCATTAAACCCTTTATTTTTCCCCGACCACGAGCACCGAATTTCTCCTCTCGTCTCGAAATAAAATCTCCTTTCCATCGCATCTTTGCGTAAACAAGCGATTGATTACCTTGCTCCGGGCCGGCTTGAATCTTCGCCTTGGGCTGCGCGTTGAACGGCGTCTCTTTTCTGAGAGCCGCTGCTGCCGGCACGAAACCATTGGCCATTTGAGGCGCTGCGACGCCGGACGGCGCCAAGCCCTGTACAGCTGCGTTGGCACGGTCCTCCGTGTACAGGAGGAAGCACACGGTGACCCAGACCGCCGTGGCTAGAATGGCCACTTTCAGCCACAAGGATCTCCTCCTGGGGAAACCCATGCTTGACTCTCAACCTATGGACCTGGCCCTGCTTAGTATCCACAGCTCTTGGTCACCTGCTATACCTTCGTTGTTCGAGCACGGTTCGATTAAAGATCGCTCTTCAGCCGGCTCGAGAGGTCGCGTTACCTCAACAACATCCTCTCACTCTCTTCTATCTTGTCTTCTTTCGAGTTTTCTTGGATACGAAGAGTAGGGACGATTTCCTCGGACAGATGGGTTTAATTGTTTGTTGACTCGGCGTAAGGTTTATAGGAAGGTTGAATTAGGACAGAATATGGCGAAGAGTCTCGTCGATCGCGCTCGATCGACACTTGATATGCCTTGACCAAGGCAGAATCATCGTTGCGCCTCCATCTTGCTTCGATATGCTTTGCTAGTTTGGTGAATGGTTGGTCGATGCTTGTGGTCGTTCGAGAGATAACGATATGAGTTGATATGTACGTTCTCTGGTTGGATTCCTTCGGATATCACCGCATGCTTTCGCCTGAAACATAAAATAACAATTAGCCGATTAGTGGGGTATTCGGAAGATTTAGATTCGATCTGAGATATAGTTTAAGCGCGAATCATTGTTCCGAATCGTTGCGGATTGTTCGGACGAAATATTAATTCCACGATTATCGCTCGGTGAAACTAGCGTGAAAACTGAAATATCGATTTCTCTGCGTGCAGTGAAATAGGAGCGTATTAGGTCAGACATCTTAAGGAGGAAGCGAAGGCGGCGGTAATGGAATAGGAAACATGTTTGGCAAACAGAATAGTCTAGCAAAGAATAAAACACGATTCCGAGAAAGAACTTGGTATTTTGTTCGGATCAATGTCCCGTTTTCCTGTGTTATTTAGTAATCGATTCCCTCGACAATTATCGGCCTTTCGTTACCCTGCCTTCATTTAACGTGGGAAACCTTAACGAGATGTTCGATCACGCAATTGTCGGCGTTCTCTCGCTACGCGTAGAATAGAATAATGCAACGAATAATCTTGACTAAATTGGGGAAAGTGAAAGATACGTATCCGTCTGAAAATTACGAATAAAATATCGTTCGGAAAGAAGATCGCACAGACGATTAAAAAATTATTTCCGCTGTTTCGATTAACGAGCAATGAGCAAATCTCATCGATCTAAACAACTATTTAAATCTTTACGTTTCATTGAAAGATGATTTACCGACAAGGTGAATTTCAATTTTAGTGCGAATTTCCAATGATTTCTCACTTGGTGCAAGTTCTGCAAATTCGATAAGCGATTTAACAGTGACGCGTCGTTAAAATAGCAAGTTTCAAGGGATTGATAAAGTATCCTCGAAACAAGGTTACGCAGTGGAACACGATAAGAAGTACAAACTCGATTAATCAGTCGTCTCACGTTGAAACTTTTATTAATTCGGTTAAAATCTGGCTGATGGAGAAACTTGCTTCGTTCCCAACTCTCGACCTTAATTAACGCAAAAATCGGCAATTTGTATTTTCGAGGCTCGCCAACGGACGGGATAGGGTTGACGACAGATTAGAAGGAATTAATAGAACGTCTCGTATCGAAGGAGATTTACGACGGGAAAACCGCGAACGCCACGAAATATTTACTAAAGACATATTTGCGGTGTAGTAAAGCAACGCGTGGGAGGAGATACAGCCATAAATTAACTTGGTCGAAGTAATTGAGTAATACATCAGCCGGCCGGGATTTCATTAACCAAAGTAAATCATCCAAGGAAATTTCGTTTGCGGTGAAACTTTTGATTATACCGTGGCAACAGGCGTTTGAGAGTATACCAATTCAGCCTAACGAAATCAATTAATCAACAACGAAGCTTGAAAACGCTGTTCAAACGATTCACTCGCGCGAGAAACGTACGACAGCGTTACGACATTCTTCTACGTATATTATTGGCGGATAGGTGTCAGAATATCTGCTAACGTTTAGTATAACATGCTTTTAATTTCCATGTGCTTTGTCGTAAATATATTGGTCGAAAGCCAGGAGGTAACGTAAAGAAGGAACGTGCTAATGGTGCCACGACTGACAAAACGTTACGCGAATGGCGAAAAAAAGCGAAAGAAGAATTAACGGGCCGCGATCTTCGCCCGTAATCAGACATTAGAATGCCCACGTTCGCCGTTGAAAAGAAAGATACGAGCTGCACGCGTATTCACCGCGCTAGCATCGTGTGCCGTTACGAACACGGTGAATCGCAAATCGATGCAGCCCGGTGCATTCCAAAAATTTCTACGGTCCGGTCAGTGGAACGAGAATCATTTTCTTTGATCTACGTATCTCGATTCGTGGAAATTTTTCGTGAGATTGCTTTGTTGATGGCGTTGGTCGTTGCTTTGGATCAAATCGCAACGCGGCATCGTTGGTGCGTTTAGTTGTTTCGAGGTTCGTACATTTGTCTTTTAATTATCGTAATCTAACTCCTCTTACTCGCCTCGAGTCTCCCCTGTTAATTTATGCTACAACGGTAGTCCTGTGTCCGATTTACCAAACAGTAAATACCAGATACTAGTTGAAATAGGCGATCGGTACTTTTTGTACCTACCCTGTTCTTCGTCTTTCGCTCGTAAAATAATATATCGCAAAAATGACTTTCAGCAAAATATTAACCATACGATACTAAAATCGTGAAACTTGCAGGCAGCGGGCTGGATCGATCGATCGGTCTATCCGAGTCACTCGATTCGATTTGATCGTAAATAGACTTCTGACTTATTCCGTCGATCCATTAATATCGAATATTGGAGGCGATAGAAGACGATAATATGCTCGCAGGCTCGTCTAAACCTAAACGAAATCCAGCGGAAGGGCGTGTAAGCCCCAGGCGATTCCACCTTGGCGGAACGAAATTGTTTCATTCCGCGGCTCGTTACGCGGATAATACGCGACTAGTCGCGTCGGCAATGAGATTAAATTCCGCTTCATAGGGTGCTCGAGAGACGGGCAATTTTGTTGGCGTATTTCAATTAAACAAGCCCGGGTGATCACACGACTGAATTACGAATTTCTCGGCGACGACGCCACGCGCGTCCCACGAGCGGATGCGCGCGAATTCTGATGCACGCACGAATACAATGTCGTGTTAACAAGGTTTCGCAAGTTTAATGCGTATCAGATGCGTGTCGCGGGCGCAATCGCGCGATAATTTTGCGATCAAGATCCGCACCGTTCTCGAAGAATCTTACAAAGGACCATGGAACGAGTTCCGAGAGGATTTCGATGCGACGAAGAACGAAAATAAATATGACTGTAGGTGAAGGAATGAAAGTTTCGTGGAAAACAACGTTCTGTTTATCAAAATATTATTTATCGATAAAGTATTACGAGATTTGTTTGTTACGATATATCGACATCGTAATTTTAGAATATCTATTTGGAATATTTATTTAAATATATAATATTTCTTCGATCACCGAGATATCGCGAAAATGATCGATCGTGAAAATGAACGGATACAATAATCGATCATGATACTATATTTCTTTGCGCTCCGACATGTGGTCGTTTTATTGAAATCCATGACATTTCACCGAGGAATTTAATTAGTTTGAATGATCACGTACGAACGACGACAATTTGGTTTTCATTTTCACGTTGCACGCGAATGTTTCGGTCTTTCGTATAAACTTTAATACTCGCAATGGTCCTGCATTCCTTCTTCTCGTCGTCTTTTACGCAAGCGAATATACGTAATAGAAAAATTACCAAGTATCGACGAATCTTGTCGTATTTCGTGCAAATGGAACACATTGTATTTCGCGTGTGGAACATAACAGCATGCGACGTTTAATTAGAACGGGACGATAGAAAAGCGTGTTCTGCCTTCAGCGGATCCCTCTAATCGATACGTGATTTAGCGTTCGCATGTGAAATATTAGAATAGCAGCCTGACCTACTTTAACCGTCTATGAGACATAGGAGAACACGAGGATACAACGAGCTTACACGATTCCGCGTTATACGACAAGCAGGAATAAATCTTCTCTAATCGGACATCATATCTGACTGATTATTCCTGTGTTCGTGAATTTTTAAACGTATATAATCTCAACATCGAAAATTAATACGACAAATTTGGGAAAAAATTGATTCGCTAATTCTGATATCGAATCTTGTTCAATTTGTTAATCGCTCGTTATTAAAATCAGAGATCGTAATTAAACATCTAGTCGATCGTAACTTCCTCTGCTGAAAGAGAGAAAGACAAGAATGGGAAGATCGTTTTAACGGAAAGATTTATCTGTTTGTTGAAATAACATCAACGTACTAATTAATGGATCGGAGAAAGTAAGTATCCGTGAAGCGGATGTTAGCAATGTTCGCGACATTCCCTTTCCTTGTACTAATTTTCCGATCGCGACGATATTCTTCCGCCGTAAATCGATTACTTTGCAAAGAATCGTCGGCGAGATACTGGCCTGAAGAGCAATTTCGGCGGAGAGTAATCGTTTCCTTTCTCTGTTTTCAAACTCTCTGCCGCGGTTACGCAGTCCCGCTGAGAGACAGGGAGACGCGTATCGCGACACGAATCAGAATTGTTGGCGATAAGCGGCCGTGTTTGCGGCTCGCCGGGAAAACTTTCGCGGTGCACGCAATCTCGGAAATTGTCTGAAGTCGTCGTAGTCGTCGGCCGACTATATCGTATCGGGGAATCGAGCGCAGAATTCGAGATAGTTGCATACGATGGGACGATGAAAGCGAGGTCTGAGAGGAGCGGTGGAAAGGAAAGATCCTCGAAGCGAAAAGCTTCGCGAGAAAGCTCGCTTCGAGCCGCGACTATATGCGTGTGCACGTTCGACGCGGTTTCGAGGATTTGCGAAAAGGCAATGGGCTTCTTCTCGATGTATCTGGATGACCGGCTGAACGAAGAGAGGTTGAGTATGTTTCTGGAATTCTAGGCGTGATTTTACTGCTACAATACGTACAGTGAATTCCTTTGCAGATGGAAATACGACGGAGAGCAGGAAATTGGCAGGAGCCTTTTTATAGAAACAAATCGGCTGTTATACAGCGTGCGATTGTATACAGTGGTTACAAAAAGTATTTGTACGCTATATTCGTTTATAGAGGGTGATCCGTAACTGATAGTACAGTCGCGTACAGGGTGGTCGTAGGTGAAAAAATAACTCGGCTAATAAAATTAAAATAAAATTTAAAATAAAAGTACAATAAAATTTGTCCGTAAAAGGCCTCGTGTTCAAGCAAGTAAAATTTGAATACGTCTAGTTAAGAACTGGCCTAATAGATACGCGCGTGATACATTTCCAAATTTATTTTGCCAAATAAAGCATCCTTCGACGAGCGTTTATTCTATATTTACCCTTGTTCTGTCCGAAGTTAGCCAAATTGAAGTATACTTGTCAAATTTTCAAACTCCGTTTCCTCGAAAATGAAGCGTCGTATGAAAAAAAAATCGTACTCCTTGTTTTCGCCTCGTTTTTCCTCGTACGTTGCCCCCATGCCCAGTACGAGTACCGTTCGAGTAGAGTTAAAGATATTGCTACCGCGCGTCTCGGTAGTAGATCGTTACATTTAGATTTTAAAGGTTCGGTAAAAGATGATTAAGAGGCAACGTTAACTATTTCGAGTAAATGTAGCATAATGGAACTTGTGCGTGATGCAAGGCAGGTAATTCCTGACGTATCAACGATGTTGGTTTACATCAGACTGCTGGTATTACCATTAGATTTATGACGGGCAATTTAGAACATCTCACGATATTAAGTTGTAATGTTCATTACACATATATTACTCTTACCCTACCTCTGAACAAAGTCTTTTCCAACCATATTCCTTTAACGGCGCCCGAAACACACGAGATGCATACGCACGGTCGAAATTCATTTACTCCCTTTCTTTCGCAAACACACATCGATATCCTCTATCGCAAAGCCAGAAACTTGGCGAACTCGAAGAAACTCGGGAAACGCCACGTACCGAGGGACCATTATCCACGGCGTATTTCCAGCCAGTCAAAAGAAAACAATTTCTATCCAGTTACATCGATCGAGGATTTTCCTCGAGCCGTCCACGTGGAAAAACCCTACCTCTCTTTCTTCGTCAGACGCGGCAAGTGTCGTCGATGGTAACGGCCACTAAAAACCGAACGAACCACTTCGCCACGTACGTTTCTGGCAGTCGTTCGTTCCTTCTAACAGACACTTTCCCCCTCCCTGGCTGACACGCGTGGCTACTCCAGACACAACGGTTCCCTCCATTTTACCGGAAAATAGGGGTGTCGCAGCCGTGGACGAAGGAACGAGGTGGCTTGCGACGAGAAATCGTTCCGTTCGATTGTTGACAATATAATAATCCTACGGTTCGAGGCCAATCGTTTGCACTTCGATCGGCTGCCATTGTGCTCGCCGATATACACGTTCGATACTTGGCCGATTCTTCGTAAATTAAGCTTTATCGATGGAATTTCGACCAAAGGAACCGAATCAACGCGCCAGCGATGCCGAGGACGAAGCGTTGATCGTCGTTGGATACCAGTTTGGGGTCGATATTGGCTTGGTTTGAAGAAGTACAGGTCTCTTCCAAGTATACGGTTTGGAAAATCTTGGATTTTTCTTTTTTTTTTTTTTTTAGAACCTTAGGCCTTTCTTGAAGAAACTGAAACATCTTCGCGAGTTTATGGGATTTCGAGTCTACGAGAGTTCGTAGGAACCTTGATCTATGGAATTTAGATTTTTGGAAGGTCTCGCGATCTGAAACGTATATAAATTCTCGAGAATTAAAAAAATTTCGAATTTCCGTGTATTTCTAACATCTTAGGTCCGAATACTCGACGATTTCAATAAATTTGTAACGCGATATTTAATTGATTGAGCCTAAAATTAACGACATGTGAATATTATCATCGCATTTTGTTACAAGTTAATTGTAAACGGCGCGATTATGAGAATTTACGCGTATGCAACGGGGAATACACGGGAGTGATATCGATTAATTATTTGTAATGGGGGGTAACGTTGACTGCTCTGTTTTTGTGCTTGAAGTTAATCGCGTGTAAATTGAAACGTACGCGATTATGCGATAAAGTTACTCGTAGGTTAATTTTGAATCACACGACTATTCATTTATTTAATGCCCTGTAGCAACAGAATTGAAATTACCCGTTTCAAACGACCGTACTACGTATCATCGTACCGTATTAAATATCATATTTCACTTTGAGAGTATTAGACTCTGATCAGCCCCTACTCGCCAAACCTTACATCGAGGCTTACAAAATCGATCGATTCCAAAATCGTATTATCGAACGAAATAATAAGTCAAATTATTTTCGACGCCTGAAAACTCGATGCTTGGAAAATTCATAGTTGAAACTCTACGTTCGATAAAATTCTGTTACCGCGTAGAACGAAAATCGTCACGAACTCTTCTCACGAATAACCGAGTTTCGCGAGTGTTTGAGATTCGAGAAACGATAAAATACGCGAGATTAGCGATTCGACGAAGAGTACAGTCACCTAAAATCTTCGGTGAACGAAATGCGTGAAATTAAGTCGCTTCTCATCCACGCAACAAAATAATCAGTTCTACGATCTCTATTTCCATAAGCCTGTATTTCACGACAATCGTCGGCGCATTTCTCTTCATCGTTTCGCATAGATCCGTGTACACACCTGCTGGCGAACCGCAACTTTAGGAACTGCATCGAATCGATCCTGTTAACCGCGTTTCCTTGTAAACACCGACGACCGGTCCCTGGTTGGTGAACCAGTCACGCGAAGAAAAGGATTTTCACCGGTGAATTTCCAGAACGGCAAGCGTGAGATTACATTTTCGAAAGTTTGTATTTCCTGCTTTTTATTCTATTTCGCTCTTTTCTATTCCTTTTATTGCCGCGGTTCCTTCCATGTTTCGCTAGGTTACTTTGCACCGCCACGCCCAGGATAACATCTCGGTCGCGTGTCCCTGTTTATTCGCCTTCCACTTTCAACCAGGGATTTTCAACCCTTGTTAAAGCCAGGCTGTAATGGACAGACACGCTTGCCGCCTTGCAGAGGTTCCATTTCGAAACGCCACAATGTTCTCGATTCTAGTTGCTATCGATATCGAAGGGAATGGCAAGAATCGAGATATTTTCGAATTTACAGGTAGTTTCGTTTCCGAGCAAGTTGAAGTGGGAAGTTCGATCTCGAAATTTGTTCGATGGTATGCCGGGTGGTATCCTTTCCAACCCCTCTGCGCTTTAAGAAGTTTCTGATACGTATGGCAAAGCTGCTATATATTCTTACAGAGAAACTTTCGCTTTGAAAGTTTTACTTCTTCAAAGGTAACATTCTATCTCGTCCCATCTTTTATCGACAGAGACAAAACTGAATAACGATTTTCACACCAACGGTTATTACGACATGTAGAGATGCAAATCGCGCTCGCAATGGAGTTGCACGCTTTCGGTTCTGATGCAAATTAACTGTGTCGTCGTAGTGGCGCGAATGAAGTTTACGGTTCGTGTTACGACACGAGCGTAAAAGGTGAAGTGGTCAGAGGAGAAATTGAAAATCTTCCGTCAGAAATATAAAACGACCGTAAGTCAAACACGACGAAGTAACAATAATCACAGAATATTCTTCTCCGTTTTACTTCTACATCGATCGTTTCCCCTCTTTGAACGTGCTTTCTCCGTGCCAGGCAGCTATTTCTTCAAAAAGGGAAACAAAACTCCAGCAACATTGCTGCAAAAGCGTATCCGGCTGCCGAAATGAGAGGTTCGCGGTGCAATCGCGAGTTTTCCAAACTTGAAATCCTGCCGGTTGGAAACGCGAGACAATCGAACGGAGCGGTCCGAGTCGCTAAGAAAATAAGTCGATGCTGGCTTCGGCAGGCTGAGCGCGAGAAGAGAAAGAAAGGAACAAAGAAAGTCGTGGGAAGAGACAAACGTAGGAGAGAAAAAACAAAGCGAAACGAAAGATTTCGAATCTGCATGAGACTCGGTGTAAGGCAGATTGAAAAAACAATCGGGAACGTTCGAGAGGGAAGCGCTAAAACGCGCGTGCAACAGCTCCGACAGTATTCGAGAGGGGGAGAGAGAGAGAGAGAGAGAGAGGGAGAGAGAGAAGATGAAAGTAAATCGAGACTTTACTTTTTCTCTGGATAGGAAGAGAGAGGGAGAGAGAGAGAGAGAGAGTGAGACGAGTGACTCGTCTCTCTATTCGTAGCTCGAGCCTTAAGCCTCCTCTTTGTACCCTGTGTTTCTCTTCTGTTTCCGTTTCTGCTCCCTAATTCGAGCAAAGTTCGCGAAACGAGGGTCAATATTGTTCCTTTTACACGCGTGCTAAAAGTTTCCTTCTTCCCTTTCGTTCCTTGGTTCCGGGGCGAACAAGAGAGGGCCACTTGTGTCCCTTCTTTCGAATAATGGAGTTAACGAGCGTGAATGTTTTCGCCGAGACCTCGCGACGCTTTTTATTGTCAATTTTCTTCTCTCGACGAGTATTTTATATACGAGTAATTCCTGATAACACGGTGATTCTTTGTCCTTTTTTTTTGTAGGCTAGTTCTTCACACCGAACATGACTATTTCGAAAAAAAACACTTTTTTAAAGATTCGACGGCACAGGTAGATACAAAAATGAAAACGAACGATACAATTCCAACTTTGAGGGATATTGGTATATACGGCTATACGTGTCGCGTTCAGGTTTTTCGTTTTTTTTTTTTTTTCTTGTTTCATAGGTCACGTACGTAATCCTTTTTTTGTTTTAGTTCCCTCTTCAAATGATTTTTTACTCCTGCTTCCCGTCATTTCTAAAATTGCGTTAAATAAAATACGGATATACAAAGGTCAAATTATTGTTAGTTTTAAAAGTTTCATTCGCCGAAACGATGTTACGGGATATTTTTTAATTATTATCTATTACGTGTACTTTTTAATAGCGAAGAATAGAATATATGCGAACTCGCAATATTTACAAAATTCTACATCGCAGCAGAAGTAATACGCGTTTCGAAGATAAAATTGATCGTGTTTAAAAATATCGCGGGGCAAAACTTTTTCAAATAAAACACGAAAATAAAATGTGTTTTATTTACTTTATAGCTAGGCAGGGTGAAAAGCGTCAGACTTGTGCAAACAATCGGGAATTCGTTGGAGTATTTATTTAAATTCTGAGTAGTTCACGATCGAATGATTTTCGTGTTAAATATTTGCCACTCTACTATCGACACTAAACGTAATTGCTTGGTGTGTTATATTTATTCTGTTAAAAAATACGAATGTTTTACTACGTATTTGCTTTCAGTGTCGTTATTTTAGCAGTCGATCCGTTTCTATTACGATCTAGTCGTTATAAATCCTCGATATATGAAGTGCATTTCCGTAGATATGGAATTTTTCACTAAATTTTCGTTAAATTGCCCGTGTAGTACCGATTAAAGAGTTTATTAAACGCACGTTTATAACTTTACAAATTGGAAAGTACGAGGACAATTGTTTCGCTGTTTCTTGCCGCATACTTTATGCAAACACGATACATGGTCCTGCAGAGAAAGAGAGAAAAAGGGACAAAATACAATAGCCAGCTGCGTAAAGCTTCGCTTCGAGAATGGAAACTTGATTAACGAAGAGTTATTGAACGCTATTTGTTCCTATCGGGACGTTCTAGTGTGAAAACTATGGTCTCTCGAGCTTTCGGAAAAATAAAAAAAAAGGCCGAAACGAAATTGTAACAGCTACGCCTTTAAAACCTACATTTGTATCTCGTTGAATTCGAAGCTTTTCCTAACGTAAATGTAGCAAACAGATCGTACGCCCGCTGTTCGGACATATTTTCTAATTAAACGCGTTCGAAAAGACAAAAAATATTCAACATGGATACTATTTCGAAATTATGTCCGTGCTTTGCCGTTTCGATTTCAGGAACATTTATAGTACTTGACGAAGGAAAAAAATGTTTACATAACTAAGAAACAATATTTCACTGTCTCGTTTTGACGAGTGTATGGAAAATTCATGAATCACCGCGGCTGTCATTTTCCTATTCCGATGTTCATTTAACGACGCGAAAGACTTTCTATTTTATTTCGTCGACTGCGTGAAATTGCGTCATCGAATCGGTGAGAGTTTTAGTTAAATGACTAATCTCGGATGACACTGGTCCATTAATACCAAAGTTGCGTTAGTACATCATTTCGTAGCTAATTATTTTTCAATAAATTTACATTATCGGTATAGCGATCTTTAAAATGCATATTTCATAAATATTACTGGTATTATTACCTTATATTAATATTAATCACACGTTATATCGCATCTAACATTATCGCGAAATTAATGACCAATAATAATATTAAAATTTACATTCCGCTTTCAAAAGCTTGATATAGAATCAAGGGAAATTAATTCGGTGCGGTAATTGATCTAAAATATTCAAATGCATCTCCTAAACGTAATATCAATTTTACAAAAATCATCATTATTATATCCATTTGGTGTATAATTATTCTCTTTACCGGTGTCACGCGTATCGATGTCGCGCGCGTTTTATTATTCAAATATTTTCCTGAAAAAAATTAAACTTCTTGCCATTTGTCAAAAAGAATACAAGCCTGCTGGTAAATTTACATGGTTCCGGAAACATTGTACGGTCCCGTAATCCCAAACACCCTGAATACATTGCAAAAGAAAGATAATACGAGTTGGTTTGCCCATTTTTGCATATTGAAATTTATACACGGCGCGGTAAACTTTATTCGAACGATATGTAAATGGCAATATGTTTCGCTTCTCCGGACTCAGCAGATAGATTTCGTTCTGGTTTCGTTTATTTCGTATTAAATGAATTTAATTCACGTTAGGTAACCGTATAACTAAAGTAATTTCATTGCTTCGGCATCGTTAACAAACACGAATTAATAATCGTTGCCGTTCTCTGTTGGGTTCGATCGATTTTAATCAAGTAAAATAATATACAAATCGATGCATTATGTTCATGAAATAACGCGTCAAACGATAATAAAAACCTGACGTGATTTAATTCCAAGCAATTCTGTCCGTGTCTGATTACAACGATATTCTTCTATCAACCCGTTTATATTTCGGTTCGTATCAAAAACACGTACACGTTATTTATACGCAAATTTTCAAAAATTGCATCCTCGTGAAAACGCAGAACGTATTTTCAAAGGGTTTCCTCCATTCTCGTTCGATTCACGAATAAATTTCATAATTCTTACGAGTCGTATTCCAGCTGATATTAAAAATTATTTGAAAATATCCAAGCTTCGACCTAGCAGCTTCCAAGCAGCTACCTAGAAGCTGAAAGAGTAGTTTCGAAACGATTCCGTCAAACTGTAATTACATTTTCTAGTTCAGCTCAGATTTTCTATCTATATCGAAAACGACTGTCTTTGCACATTTTAGAAATTGTCGAAAATTCTCTGTGTACTTATAGATGCGCATGGAACGTTCAAAGCGTCGTTCGATGAAAGTATTATTTAAAAATTCGAAAGTTTTGTACGATCCTTCGTATGATTGGAACACGTTTCCTCTATCCTTCGTACGGTAATGAATTTTTAATTTAGAACCACGTATTTTTTTCTTTCTCTTTCTCTTTTTATTCTATACTGCGACCAGGCTAACTACGTATCTTCCTCGGCTAAAAACGAGCAGCCATTTAATCAACTTTCGCGATGCTCGTACAATTTTGCTTTGCCTTTCGAAATCGTGCCACCTTTTAGCCGGACCTGTCTGCACACGTATAAAACGTAATTCGTAATAAAAAAAAAAAAGCAAATTGCACCGGAGAATTTCTGCCCTTTCGCGTGTACAAAGGGACACGATCTCGTCCCCGTTCATTTTGCCAATATTCAATCGCTTTCTCGAGTAATAAAATCGCTATTTCGCTTTTCCACCGGTTCCTTCGTTTTCGTTAGAGATATTGTAATGTAAGGAGATCAAAGAATACTCGTTCCAGCAGCTATTCGTCTCTTTTTTTCTGCGGTTGCTTTCGCGTAGTTTGATCTTTGCACGGGTATATCTAATAAATTAATTCTGAAATAGTCGTTATATCGATGCGACAAGGATTGAAATTCGGCTTCCCTGTCAGTTTCTGCATTGTCATTTTCGATAAGTTCTCGTTCTCTTTTTTCAAACTCTCTTCCCGCGTAAAGAACTTCGTTTTACAGAGGACATAAATATAGAAGCTAGAATCAGAAAATAATATTCCCTGTATATCAAGTATTTCAGTCAAGTATACCAGTAGCAAGCGATTCAAACGATCGATTACAAGAAACGTTAAAAGATTATTTCTGCCGCTTTGAACGTTAAACAGAGAAAGAAGAAAAAGCAGAAGCATCGGATTCTTCAATTTGTCTCTGTGCTTAAAACACCATTTCGATTTATCATCGCGAAAATTCGCTATACTTCTCTACCCATTCGGGCAACTATAAGCAAGAACAGCGATTCGTTTACTAGCCGAAGCTCGAGATTTCGCGTTTGATGCGCGCGTAAATGCTTCTGCGTGGCCTAAAAGGGACAACCGGTATCTATATAATCGGGATGAGAATGGTTTTACGGTAATCTCGGGGAAATGTGGACATTAAACGCCCTCTCGGTGAGAATGAAGAACGGTGGCTCATATACCGACGGGCAATAAAGAGTTAACACGGTAACCGCTAATGGAATAATGGATACTCCAAGCGTGCACACAACCCTGGACCATCGCCAAATACCTACTTTCCTTCCACTATAAACGCCCGCCTAACCTTTTTCGTTCTATCCCCTTTTCGTATAATTTCTAATTCGACTTTCACTCTTCGTTACACTGCAAGTTTTCGTGTATGCGATGGCGAAAACTAGGCTCTGACGTATTACGCCGGTTGCTTAATTTAATATTACGTGGTTTGCGAAATCCAGACGGTTTCCTATGATTATTCGTACGACGACGTTGGGTAAGTTCAATTATGGAATTAACAACGATCGAGACACTATTCGTTCGTACAGTTTGCAAATGAATTATTTACTCGCCGAATGTTGTCAACTGCGCATCCTGGTTGAAAAAGATGAAAGTTAGGCAAATTCGACTCTTCCTATACACGTGTTTCGCCCGAACTCGCATACTTTCTTCCAATTATATAAACACGGAAAGTCCACAGCAAGCGATAAACAATGGCAAAATTGACAGAGTTGCGATTTTTATTGCTACAAGAAATCTTCGTTTCTGACGTTTACGTAGCTTTTCGGCTCTCTCGGACGTAAGCTATTTCAACCTTCCAGATGTAAATGAACCGCGTTTCTCTCAAGCTCGACACCACGCAAGTTGCGATAACAAAAATTGCATTCCCGAGATGTCCATTCTCGTTTGAAATCTAATCCAAAATCCACGTCCCCCCCCCCCTCCGCCCCTGATTTATCGCTGGTTGCCACCTGAGACGATATAATGCCGGAGAATTAAAATAACGTTTCATCAAGTCGGACGGCCGAGCGTGGCTGATTCCACGGTAAACGTTTGCCTATCGCGAGAGTCCTGATTTTAAGCGGAGGATCAAGAGACTTGTGTGCGGAGCAACGCGGAAATTCCAGTGAAAATGGGCGTGCGTGAGAAATCACGTGTCGGAGAGCCGGGCCATGGGTCACGAGGCCATCGACGCGAAGTCTTTACGTGACTCGAGAATTTTAAGTTCCTTCGTCGACGCGTACCGCGTTCGCTTCGGTCCCGAAAATTTCGACCTTGATGATTACGACTCTTTTAAGGAACGACGCAGCCGGTTCTCGATCAGGCTGACACGACTGCGGCGAAACATGGCCCGGCTTAATTATCTCCAGCGACGATTGCGAATGGTTTGATTTTCGAACGAAGCTTTTGATCGACTCAAACGAGCTACCGATCGCGGTTTTATGTGGAGCGAGCAGACTCGCAGAAATTGGTTTTCAATGGAGAATTATACGCGTGCGCTTCAAGTTGGAATGCGCTTTTGAACGCGGTGCTAATGTTTATTTGAAAGCAGAATGAGCAGAATAGCCGAGCCACTTATTCATCCCCACTGGTATTTTGTTGGAAGCCACGGATAATTATACGGTTTTGTTTAGCTTTTCGAGCAAATCTATTGTCTATATCGTATTTCCGAAAAGCAATTTCCAGTATTCAAAATGTTTTTTAATTATGCCATCTCCTTCTGTACCAGCCAGATGATTCGAAATCAATTACGAAGAATTCAATGAACGTGTCGGTGACTATAAAAGTCGCCTAAGCGAAGTATCTAAAAAGAAAAGAAAGAAAGAGAAAGGAAAATGAGTTTACCACTTATTTATACCTATTTAATAGACTGAATGTAGCCTTACAAAGTAGTAGAAATCGAACCGTGGGATTGAGTTGGTCGTTGCATCGTTAAACAGAATACAGTTTATGCGTCAAACGCGAAACTTTAAATATCTCCAAACGAAAGATGTACGACCTGGGCCACTTTCATAATTACCGGCGCAAGTGCGCGGAATTCGTTCACGCTTAGTAACGAGCTTTCACTCTGGCGCAAAATTAAAAAAAAAGAAAGTCGCTCTCCTCTAAACAAAAATCCGCAACACTGCGACGAAGAAATCAGCGAATCAAACGTCGATCGTCAAGAATATCTGCGAAATTCAAGAATCAATTACCTCCTAACGAGTTTGCCATCCTTTTGAACGCAAAAGTTCTTCAAAAGTTACCCTCCTCCAAACCGATACTAGTTCCGTAGTAAAAAATTAGCGAATCAAACGTCGATGATGAAAAACCTCCACGTACGTGGAAAAACCTCTACAAATTCCGCGATCAACGCGCGCCCCTCTGAAATCTCATTTGCACGGTAACGGTCGGAGGGAAATCCCATGGAACAAGATGGGCAAACATTGTGCCGTAACGAGCGAAATTAGCGGCGAGCAGGCGCCGGAAAGAGAGAAACGGCGACTTGGACTTGGAAAGTTTCGCCAAGGTGCGACGCGACTACTTCACGAGACGCGACGGAAAGCGTCGCCGGGCTGTCTGCGGCCGCGACGATGACGACGCGACGCGGTTAATCGAATCTTTGCCCGCGGGACGATTCGAGCTCGATTTCACAGGCCGTCGACGCGAACCTCCTCCGAGAGGCGACGCTAATGAATTTTCGTCGAATTAACGCCGCGCACCGTGGCGTGAACGCCGACTGGCAAAGCAGAGAACGTACACAACGCGATGAAACGTGCCTTCATGGACGAAATTTCGCCTACCAAAGGATGCACCTGCTACGTTTATTGGATCAGTGTAATTAACGCCATTTCCAAGCTCGCGATATCGCTGCAAATTGCGGAATCAAGCGAGAGAACGTTTACGTTCTACTTCAGAATGCGCTTTCAGATTGAACCGAGTGGCGGTTGTTTGTTGACGTTTGTTTCGATCGTATTTACCAAAGAACGAAGCGAGAATGCTTCGTGAAAATATATTCGAGGCACCGACGAACATTTTTAGCCTACGCGACTATTTCTCCGAGCCACTCGCGCGGATAAACACGATCCCAAGAAAATACGTACAGCGTTCGAAACATCGAGTGTCCGAGAAGATCGGGACAAAACTTATACCGCGTGTTAACGAGATCAAGTAGCGGTAAAAAGAGATTCGTAGAAATCTATGGCCGAAAATGCTTTATCGAGAGTCACAAGTAGACTGCGGATGTTTATACATTTTTGGGAAATTTAAGAATCCAAAAATCTACAGAGTGCTTGTAATTGTAGTTGGCATAGTTGCGATATTTGGTAAACGAAACGAATTTCTATTTAGATCCCTTTTCTTCCAATTATTCGTAAATATATGCGATTGCATAAACATTCATAATCTAGTTATAAGCGTTGAAAGGTTCCAGGGAAAGTCGTTCTTGGTTTGTGAAAACGAACAGAAGACCAACTTACTACCATTTCTACGGCAACAGGAATATTCGAAAGAGTTCGACGAACGAAAGTCTGCATTCTCGCGGGAGAACGGAGAGAAGGAGAAACTTCGAACGTTTGCTGCGACCGTCGAAACGATTATCAAACATTTCTGAACGCTTGTGACTCTTCGATAAGGCATTTCTCGGCATTTCGTTTAGTTTGTACGAACGTTAATCGGATACAAGCCTATTAAGTTTCGTACCATTTAGTAATACTTTCGTAAGACCAAGGAAATTGTTATCCTACGAAAATGAAACGTAGAACCTGATAAGAAAACCTCGTCGGAAGATAAGATACGACACTAAATTTATGGCAAATAATGTAAGTGGATCTACCAAAAGCGTCGAACTTAAAACACATCAGCCACAAAACTCACCCCGTAAAAGTTCCCAGCTGGTAAAACCTTCGTCCATTTCTTAAAGCCTCAAACTCCAAGCACCCACTTTCAACCAATGATTCGCAATGGAATTGAAAAGCCTCGCTTCCCCACAGGCTTCTCACGGCGTTTCTTTCCCATCAGAGAGGTCGTCGCGGTAATTTCGCGAACGTGACGCCGCGTCGAGAAGGGAACGAACGAGATACCCGATAGCGAAACAAAATTGTGTTCCACGGGAAGAATTTGATGGCCGCGACACCTGACGACCGGACGAAAAACACGAGGAATCGGGTAAGAATCGCGGTGGGACTGCTCGTCGCCGGCTGAACGTCGACCGTTTTGATTACTCGCGAGACAGCCACGGTCCCAAACGTGATTCGAACGCGAAATCGAATTCGTCGAATTTACGACGGCTTTTTCGCCGTCGATCGTCGCTTGAATTTGCCTCGGCGATCGAAAACGCGCTGCACTCGATACCATAACGAAACGAAACATTCTGTTCGTTCCATTAACTCGATTCCATCTCGTGTATCTTTTAATTTTATATTATTTTATTCTGTTCGAACGCGTTCAAAAGTATATTCTTCTCGATAATGCTTCAAGATCTTTGAATTTTCCTTTCGATTCTGCGCGTACTCGAGGAAAGGTCAAGAACCACTACGATTCACCTTATCGCGGATCTCTTTTCGCAGAAAATTTTCAGAAATCCCCGATACACAACGGTAAACGAGAGCGATAACGGCGTCGAGAAAACAAAGTAACTCTGATAACAGGGGCGGACAACGAAGTAGAACAAGCGAAAGTCCGTAAGCCTCTTATCTACTTTACATCCGTTCGAGTAATGAACTTTCTCGAGGAATTATCGCAATAATTATCGCAATAATTATCGCGACAAAATATTATCGAAACGTCGTCGTCAAAGAAGAGTCTTCTATATTGTTTCGTACTAGTTTTACACGTATTTCATTATCGAAAACTTCGCCAAAGAATTATTTCGTATTTGCATTATTCTTTCCATCCACTGAGTCATTCTACAAATTAACACGGTCCAAGATTCGTATAAAGGTTTTTCTATACGTGAAATTACCAAACGAGAAATTCTCGGTTGATGAATATTTTTAATATTTCCAACCGAACCGTACTCTGACGGCGGACGTTTCATTTTTTAAATCCACCGATATGAATATTAATTCAAGAATCCTGTCGTTGTAAAAACTGTTGGCTTTCGGGCCGCCGGATCGTAGCTATAAACCGGTCAATAGGAACACGAATCGGCCTGTCCTCGATAAAACATCAAAGCATAATTGGAAAAAGGAGGAAGAACTTTTTGAAATGGCTTTACCCAGGCTATCCGCAAAACTGACTGTGAACGCCGCTACGATTCTCCGAGTTACCAAAGCTACGGTAGATCGAATTAGACGAGGAAACGCAAGCAAAACTAATTGGAAGCGAGGAATAATTCTTTGAAGTGTTATTCGGCGTATCTTTGACAATAACATCTAACGAAGAAAACTCGTCTGCGAAATAAGGCGTCTGTCCATAGGTCGTCCCTCTACCTCGCAAAATTAATACCAATCTACGCCAGATTGCCAATAGAAACATCGAAATCTTCGTTCTGCTTAATAACCCAGAAGTAAGTATTAAGTTGTCTCGTAATCAAAGAGAGACGGAAAAGAGACAGATTCGACCGGAGCATCCGCTCGAAATCGTCAAACGTAGATGCGCGATGCTCTGCTTGGCAGAAGCAGTTCGCGAGAACTGAGCTGACTCGAGTTCCTAAACTGCACTCCAAGTCGCCAAATATTCCGCGACGTTCTTGCACTCAGCCGGCTTTGCCCTGCACTCGACTTCGGTCACTTTGCGGGCCGGAAACTGCGCGCGAATTCCGCCATCTCCGCGTAAACTCTCGCTTCCTCTCGTCGCTGCACGGGGCAAAACCGAATTCAACTCGTTGAAACTATGTCGAGTTTCTCTTTTCTACGTGCTCGCGCCGCGCGTTAAACTAGTATTACGCCACGGGTTTTCGTTGCGGCGACGAGCTCTCGTTTTAAGCGACCCGAGTCTTTCTCCCACCCCCTCTTCGTGTTCGTCGCTTTAATTCGCTCGCGTGTTTTTTTCCAGAAGCGAACTCGAGACGAGTGGGCATTTGGTAGTGCGCGTACCGGGCGAGAACCACGAGTGTTCGTTGCGTTATCTTGAACGAGTTACGGTTGTTTGGATCGTCGCGTTAGCGACAATGGCGAACAAAGAGAGAGAGAGAGAGAGAGAGAGAGAGCGAGGGACGAGAAACAAGGGGTGAGAATAGAGAAGTTTATTCGGTTTGGTTCGTGATACGCTCCGATGACCGAGTAATGGTAACTAACTAACCTTCTGGGTCTCTTTTGATTTCCATTGGTCGAAGCGGTTTATGGATAACGAAGAATTGTATCATCGTAAGATTATCGAGAATAGAATTTACCGGAAATTTGGAAATGCGCATGGAACACGCGAAGATGTATTACCTGTTGGAATATTTAGCAAGCGAAAGAAATCTCAACGTAGATCCCATTTTTTTTTTTTTTTTTCTTTAGTAGTCTCCGTAATAATAAAACACGAATTCGCACGAATATCCATTAGCTAGCGACAACTTGTATACGTTTCAACGCAAAATCGTTCCGTTAATCCTTGCGATTTGCTTTACAAATAGGGATTCTTTAGCAAAAGAATCACGCTTGCGATGCCACGGCGCAATTAATCCATCCGCGAGTCTTTGAGCGGAATCGTGACCAAGTATAATGGGAAGCGCGGATCAATTGCGAGTATATTCTCGTCGCGTGCAACGAAACGACACGAGTATAAATCTGTGTCCAAGTTGGAGGAAAAGGAGACGTCCACGAGATACGACGAGCACAGACGCGACAGACGTGGCATGGACCGTATCCCGCTGCTTCTGGATACGCTCTGCTTCTGTTGGAGCTTCCGGTTGGATGCAGGCGCGCGCATTGTTGCGCTGACGTGCCGCGAGCAAGAAAAACGGAGAAGAGCGAGCGGATAAAGCAGCCGTTTACAGAGACGAACGTGCACCGCAGACGGCACACGGCATAATTTCATGCGGCGGCTGTCAGAGCTCGGTATGTTTCAGAACGGTCAGAACACGCGTCGACGACGAGAGTTACATCGATACTTGTATACGCGTCGCACGTAACCGGGAACCATGTGGCTAATCGTGGAACGGCTGTGTTTTAGCCACGAGAGTTTTGAAACGGCCAATTAGAATGCTTCGACGAGTTCACTATGCTCGCAGTTGGTCTACGCTTGAAACGTATTATCGTCGAGGAGAGAAGAAAAAATGATTCGCATTAAAATCGCGTAAGGGAGTATCGCAGGAGATTTGTATCGGAAATTGTGAATTTTTATCGACGAAAGAAAAGAAACAACGGGCATTTTAAGCTGGTATCAAGCCGCTTCCATTTCCATAGGTAAAAAGTCGTAGCATACGTTAAAACGACGTTCTCGACATCGATACAGGGACGATGTCGTGTAAACAAAAGTCTCATCGGGTTTATGCAGCTTATGTCGGCGAGGAAAAACTCTGAGAATATCCGATTCCCTGTTGCACGCGCGTGCATTCGCCAGAGTAAACAGAATATTTCCGCAGCAACGTTACCGTGCCAACGATATACTGTAAAATATCTAAGATACTACGATCGAAGCCACAACTAGAACAGCCGACGGTTTAAGGAAGGAAATGTTCTCTTCCCTTCGAACGCTTGTCATAGAAATAAAAATAATTTATTCCTTTTATCTTCTGGATATAATCTGGAAATTTCTCGTGGAACATGGTCCACGGATATTCTCATCGCGAACATCGATAAAAACGAATCGATTTCGTGACGAAATCCCTCTCTGTGGTCGGAAATAAATGCCAATCGATAAATAACGATAAATTTTTAGTTTGAGAATATTGAAAGGCGAATTAGATCGACGTGGAACCGAAATTTTCACGCTGGACGATAGGAGTTAGTTAAACAAGTATACGGAGAATGATAAATATATTTCTTGCTATTTATTCGCATCCGTATTCACAAATAAACAAGTGGAATAAACAAAAAACAATTTAAATCCGTTATCGACCGATTTTAATTACACACGCGATAAGTATTTCTAATTGAAAATGATACAGGTAACGGATTAACGAGCGCAAATAATTGATACAGACTTTGCTTGCTATTAAAGCTCGTTGGTTATCGACGATAATAAAAAAATAGCAAGAGAAGAATATTAATTAAAATTTCGGATCGATATTCTACCTTTTATTACAGTTGTTGCTTACGAAGTTTCTTTTTTATTCGCTCATTGTTCGATTACAATGACTTTGGTTGGTTCGATGCAAAGCAGTTCCTTTTATTTTGATTTTTTGTTGAATCCCGGAAGGATAATGGCGCAGGAGGTGGAGAAGGCAAAAATAGTGGAAACGAAACCAGCCCAAACGAGCAATATTCGTCTCACTAGGAATTACACCTCGCTGGTTACATTGTACTATTCTACAGACTGCACTTTGCGCAGTAGTCTGGCCGTTCCATATGCCAGACAGACTCTCGTCGCTATTTATGGAATGAAACAAAAAGGATGTCGGAGGATGCGACCTATAGAAATTCATTCCCGCGAAAGAATGCCTTTCTGCCAATCAAGGATCACGCCGACGATGCGTACTAATTTTTGCTTTTCGTTTTAAATTACTATTTTCACGGTCACGTCGCATATTCTATTAATAAATACGAATATCTATGCGAATACCAAGCAATTCCATAAATTGACACGTAGAGAGAAATAGCAATTGCAAGCTGCTTTAGACTTTTGGTTCGAATATGGACAAGGCGAACGTCGAAAGATTCCCTTCGATCTCCACGATTCAAAAATTGGACCGTATATCGAAATTCATACATAATTCTTTGCATCGTCCAATCTGGTGATTAAAACGTTTCGACTGGCTTGAACCGATAAAAACGACAGAAGGTTAATGAACAAGAGTTTGTTCGTCAAAAACGATCGGTCCAACTGAATTTAAAATCCGTACAATTGGAAAATAAATTTCGCATCGAAAAATATGTAAACCCAGTTCGTTAACAACTTGATGACGCGGTAAAATTTTTGCAAACGAGTCACGTTGTCAACAAAACGGAGCCATATATCCGGCGAATAAATTCAATAAATTTTTAATAAGCCAACGATCGTCGATGCTACAAAATTCACGGTTTTACATACGGTTCGAGCGATCAAAGAACAGCGTCCGCGCAAGTATCGACTTCCTATTCGAAAAGTATCGTCCCGAAATTCCCCTGGGAATCGAAATCTCCGCAAACAATCGGGAACAAATTCCCCTCGGCATTCGTAGCAATTCATACCGACGTAATTATCCTGGGACGCGACACGATTCAATTTTCCGCTTAATTAACGCAAGCGTTAATACCCGAAAATCCAAGTTCCGCGATACTTTCGATCGTTCGGTTCGATTAAACTTTCCCCGAGCACGGGGTGAGTAGCGATTTATCGCGTTTTCCTCTCGTAAGACGTTATTACGCGAATGTTGAAGTTAAAACGTTCTCCATCATGCTTCTACGAAGCATCGAAAAAGAAGCAAGCAAAGAGATCGAACGAGGGAGAGAGAGAGAGAGAGAGAGAGATGGGGGAGAACGAAAGCGAACAAAATTTACGTAAAAAAAGAAAGAAACGAAAACGAACTTGGTCTAGGCCGATCCGTTCTTTTTGCAAGCTGATCCGCGACTCTCCCCCGTCGACGAATAGCTTAAGAGAGCCCTTGAAAACGACTGCAGGCCAAGTAAAGCGGAAGAGGCAATTAATTAATCCGGCGGAAAGTATGCCGAAGAAGTTTCAGCACGTTCCAGGCCCCTGTTTCCTTCGCGAAACAATGGAGATTGCAAGTGTACCCTCGAGTAAGCGAGAAAAAGCGAGAGAGGGATAGAGAAAAGGGTTAGGGAATACTCGACTCGATTCCCGGTAACGAAGCGCGCCAGTCCCCGTGGCCGTTCCTTCGCGTCGTCAGGCGTTGCATTTGCATAAAGTTGGGAAACTTTTCGAATAAACACGAGATACCAGAAACGGCACACGAACCAGGATCCGCAGTCGGCGCAACTTTTCTCCATTTCCGCCTGGTTGCAGCGCGTCTCATCGACGTCGCCGCTTCGACGATTTCTACTGGAAAACTTTTTCGGAAATTCGGCCAACGTTTCGGAAAAATATGTAACCTCGCGGAAATTTCCTGATCGCGACGAGTTGGACAGGGCGATGGTGGACAAGATTACGGTTCGTTTGGGGTTCGTAAGAAGTTTCCGGCTGCTTTGGCCAAGTTTTCTTGGATCCTCGTTACCAAAGAGGTACTCTTGCGCTACTGCCGACTATTCGATGGAGAAAGTGCCGCGGCAGTATGGTTTTCGCAGACTGTTCTTCATAATGTAGTTATGTATAGAGTGTTTCTTCCAAGTGGAAAGGGTGGAATGTTTCGCGCGAAACTGAAGCGAACATATTTTTCTAGAACGTGTCATTTCCTACGTGATACGTCGAGGAGGATCATCATCTCTCTCTTCGTGCGGTGTGGTGGAGGAGATTTCAAAGTCGAGCTAATTTTTTCCAATGACTTCCCACAGGGTGTTCCGAACTTTACCAACTCGCTCGAGAACACGTTTCGAGCAAAGAACCTTATATTCGCCGTACGTAGATCGAAACAATCAGATGTATCCGAGCCACTTAACTTTTAACGATGATCGTACTAATTGTTTTGAACTATATTTCGCACTGATTTATACCGATACCCTGTACATATCCCTTCGTTCACGATACCATCATAATTCAACCGTTTGCGATTAGTTTCTGGCGAGAGTAACATCGTAATCCCTAATCGTGAATGAACGAGGATCGATCCTATTGATGTCAAGTACTCAGTTTTCGGCGCGCAATACATTATTCGTCTTATCGAATGAAGCTTAATTTCATTTCCTTAATTCATAGATCGTTTTGCACCAAACGAAGTGTACACAAAATCACATCAAAAACCATTGGTAGAAGGCGAGAGTGAGAGTTCAGCCGTGAGAACCACGGTTGAAAGCGTTCTCTTCTGCATAGCTGCACATCGGTTCGAGATACATGGCCAGCAGCGAAAGAATAATGCGGCTGCCAATGTTAACTGATTCCGTATGAGTCGGAGAATGAGTGCTACTTCCATGGGGGAACGATACACTATTTAGATAAACCACGCTGCAATCGGCTATGGTGACAGGGAAATAACGCGAACCAACATCGTGAACATCCATGGAGCAATTAACTTTATCTGGTTCTTTTATCGCGATCTTCGTATTCAATGCACGTTTTAGATTTCTACTCTTATTCGTACATGGCTCGTAATACCATATTTACCTTAATTTTCGTTTCTCTGCGATAATAGATTAATTTCTACGTAAAGGAGATATCGCGATAGACGTAAACGGCTATCAAGAGAATTGAATTACTTTTAGTAAAAACGGAGAAAGCTTTAATAGACTGATATCTCTCGCCGTTAGTCAGACTGGGAGCAAATGAGCTTTCAACGTAATAACGCAGGAGGCTATTTTATCATTAACAAATATTTAACTATACCCTTAAGACAACAGCAATTTCATCAACCGGGGATTCTTCGTAAATGAAGCTATTAATGCTCCAAGTTCCCGAACCTTGGAAACTCGAAGAAGAGATTGTTTTAGCTTTATGGAATTCCAAATCCAACAAACGGCTCAACAGTTAAACGAACTTAAGAAGAGTTAATGTTACACGAGGAATTCACGGTGCCACAATTAGAGTACAAGTACAAGAAATATTACCTCTTCTTACATTTTCTTAAACACTGGTAATTAAGGAACTTCGCGTTTCAGCAACTAGTTAATGTAAACTCGAACTTTTCTTTACGAAACGAATTTGGAGAAGTTGGTTGGAGAAGATGCCAGTTTGGCAAATGATATAAAATATTTAGGTGTACAGGATTTCTCTATGTCAGTCTTTTTCAAAACTCGTAGTTCAGAACTTTGCTCGATAATCTGAAACGAACGAATAATTGAAAAGGTGATTTTTATGTAGTTTAGGGTAAGTATTACACTTTACGTAACACCGTACGTTAAAGCAGACCGATGATTCGTTACGGGTAACTAACACGCTAAATTAAAAGCAGACCGATGATTCGTTACGGGTAACTAATACGCTAAATTATGCCCCTATTACTTCGCACAAACGTTCGCAAAATAGATATGAAGTAGCTTAACTCCGCGAAACACGAGCTTCCGTAACGGTAACTCGGAAAACCTCCCAATTAACCATTTTCATTCTCCTAATTAAAAAGGACGAAGTAGAATTACGCGCGAGGTTTCAGAAAGCCCGATTAAAATCTCGCACCCGTTTCAACCGACAAAGCTAAACGAATAAACACGGTCGAGGATGCACGGAACATCCGAGTCCGAAAAAACAGGCGGAAAGTCACGTCACCCTCGTAACACGGCACATCCCTTCTGTCCGTGCGCAAACCTTCGCGGAAATTTTCCTCTCGTTACAGAAAATTTCGTTTACTGGTAAAAAGTTGCTTGGGCACGCGCGAAACCGTCAGCATTTGTTATTCGACATTTTAATGAAATACACGGCAAGAATTTAATTAACCCTTGGTCGGTAATGATGAAAGAAGGCGTACATACGTACTGCTATGCGTTTAATCTTGTTGCAGCGGCGGAGTCCACTCGTTCCTCTTACTTTTTCCTTTTTCTTTTTCCTTTTTCATATTTCTCGCGGTAATTCCTTTGTTTGTAACGTATCCGCGAGAACGCAACCACGTGACGCTTCGCCACCTGTCCACGAGCCAGCTTTTTCAGGGTTGAAATACGCCCGGATTTTCTTTTTTTGTAACACGCGGCGGAGAATAACTCCATGCGAATTTTATATACAGGCTGTCTCTGTACGACTGATATAAAGCGGTAGGAAATTATTCTATATGAAAGGAGAAGGCTAAAGTCTTTTTTCGATTGAAACTCTGTTTTCAGGGGGTGGGAAGCAGCGCAGGAAATTGAGTTTGAAAATTCATCGAGCACGCGTATAATGGTATTACTATTGCATACGAGGGTATTTTAAAGCAAACACAAGTAGAAAGTGTAGAGCAAAAGTTTTTCGTTTCGAGTCTCGTTTTCGAAAGGATCGAGTTTGCAAATGTATATATGTACTTTGTTAACTATAGATCGTATAACTGTACTACAACGGGATATGACAACATTCTACGAGCAAGCGTTCTACAAATAACCGCAGAATAAAAGTTTCGTTTTCGAAAAAAAAAAAAAGAAAAAAAATCGTATCTATCACTGTTGATAGAGTGTCCTGTTTCGAATCCAATTTTATCGAAACCGAGAGCCCGATCGAAAGAATCGTTTGTTCTATCGCTACGTATTATATTACTAATATTAATAACAATGACGCGTTATCCTGAAACGAGGCACTAGCGAAGAAATCAACGCGAGTCGATGTTTCGTTAATTTCGAACGTACACACATGGGCACACGAGTTACCGAATGTCCCATTGGCGATAGCTCGTGTCGTCGACAAATACTAATATTTCGCATGGTGGGCGTTTCATGTACGTATCACGGGAAACAATTGCGAAACATACGACTGATTGCGGGGACTATCGGAACGTGCACACGAATGCACCTCGAGCGTTAAAGTGCAAACGATTAGCGATGCGC
The DNA here is from genome assembly GCA_014737395.1 of Bombus waltoni. Lineage (NCBI taxonomy): Eukaryota > Metazoa > Arthropoda > Insecta > Hymenoptera > Apidae > Bombus > Bombus waltoni. Next base: position 1,973,112 of record JACXII010000050.1, read on the forward strand.
CAGGCAAGTTTATACAAATCCAAGTATTTAACTATCGACGGCGGAACGATCGTGAAAACTTATCCATCCGAAGCCAGGAAACTACGAGAACTATCACGTCGGCCTCTATTTCTAATATTAAGCATGAAAATGAGTGGAAGAAACGATACAAGTTAGATCGTTCGACGTTTCGTTCGTCCGAAGACCTTTTAAAATATATTTTAACGTTGCGTTAACTTTGCAATTATTCGTTCGATGATTGTTTTCGTCGACATTTACACAATCATTCATCAGGCAACGGATTATGAATTTTATTACTCGAGACAATAATAAAATCGTGTTACGCGTGAAATTGACACGAACCAGAAATTCTGTTTCTTTCCCAAACAAGAT